>JANUWF010001318.1:0-1200000 GCA_026120185.1 Voacanga thouarsii | reverse complement strand
TGAATTATTTAAATTTAAGAAATGTACTATTACTAAATTTTAAATATGAATGGTATATTTAAAATGATTTAAATTTAAGTATGGCACTATTACTGAATTTTAAATATGAAAAGTATCTTTGAAAGGATTTAAATTTAAAAAGAGTACTATTGTTGAATTGTTAATGTGAGGGGTATAATTTAAAAAAATATACATATTTTAAAGGTATTTTTACCTTTAACCCTAGATCTAATTTCCTCTAACAAACACACCCCCATTACTTGTACATGTGAGGTATGGGGCAATGTTTAGAGAAACACGCCTAGCCAATGCTTCAGGGAACTAGTATTAATTACACAACACCCATTTCTCTAGAACCAAAACAACGAGCAAGAAGGATCCAATCTCTATTGTCTAATTCTTATCCTTTATGTTTTATTCCTTAAATCAAACATACTCCTAAGTCCTAAATTAACTTAGACCTATGTTGTTGAATACTATTGAGGGAAATTAGAGAAAAATACTCACCTTATATTTTACTTGTATTTATGTAATAATAAAATATCCACCTTTTGGTGGTTTAACCAAAAAAAAAATGATAAATATGAAGATTACATTGTCTTTTCCTTTTTTAGGTATGCCAATATCAACTTTAGAACTAATACACAGTACCACCATTAGATATATACAGAGAAGATCGAGGAATGCCCTTGTGAGGTGAATTGAGGAATAGAGGCGGGATAAGATGGGCAGAAATAAAGACAAGTCTAAGAAGCTATGGATGGAGACGATTAAAAGAGGTACTCCCTCTGCCCTAAATTATTTGTCCCATTTAACTAATTACGTGAATATTAAGATAAGTAGGCTTTTTAGTTAATCAAATCTTTACTTCCATGTTCACACTTAAAATTCAATTTACTCTCTCTATTTATTCAAAAGTACTCAAATTCTAAAAATTTGATGTACTTTAAATTGTTTCTCTCTCCTGTTATTTAAATGGGATTGTTTTTTAGAAAAGAAATTATTTAATATATTTGGAAAATAGAGTGTTATTAAATGGGGAAAATTTTATAATGTTAAATTTTAATTTCTTAACGAGTTACGAGATAGATAATTTAGGACAAAAACTAAGTTAGAAACAGGATAGATAATTTGGGACGGAAGAAGTATGTCTTTTTTGAATTTGGATGAGAGTATGACAGTGGATAGAAAGAAGTGAAATGAGAGAATTTTTTTCGATGACCACACATACAACGACCTTGGCTTATCCATTCTCCTATAAGACTGCATTCGCCGGCCAAACAAGTAAGGGATTCCTCACCCCGTGTGTTTGGCTCCAGCTTTGGCTTCCATCTTACCTATGATATTCCGAAGAGCTAAGTCTCAAAGACCCTTTTAAAGACTTTTTCAAAACCTATCATTAAAGTTGTTATAGGAAAAACTGGGGTAATGCTTTGCTGTGAAAAAGAAAAGAATAGGGTGTTCGAAGTCTGTCTAAGGGAGGCTATATAGTTAGATTTCATTCATTTCAAGTATTATTCTCTCTTTGAGGAAAAGTGGATGAAGTTGCAGTGGAAAGTATAGTACCTGTTGAAGTTGGGGTTCTAGATTCAAGGCAAAGAAGTAAGTTAGCTTCTAGTGAGTAACCCTAGGATAAAGCCTTATTTATTGTCCTTTCTCTCTCCTCTTTCACCAGTGAGTGGTGAGTTTCCTTTTTTTCTAGGCCTCTTGGATTCAGAGTTTGTTTTAACAACTCCTATACGTGAGATCCTGATCGTCTTCCTCCGAGTGTTGTTGCCTGCTGGGGGAAGGAAGAAAAGTAGGAGGTTCTTCAGCCTTGCTTGAGTGCGTGCTTGCCTGGGCAGAAAGACCGAGGGCAAGATCTCTATATATATCATGGTTCTAAAAGCTAGATCGAACCGGTCGGTTCAACTGGTTAGACCGAAAATCGACAACTGATCCGGTTCGACTATATGCTATAAGTTGGCAACAAGAACCGGTCAAAAAAGGTCGAACCAGTTAAAACCAGTCAAACATAAATCGGTCAAACCGGTCAATTTAATTTTTTAAAAAAAAAGAAAACAAATTTATTCTTATATTTTAGACCTTTTTGGCAAATAACTGAGTTATTCTTATTTGAAATCCATTAGTTTTAAGAGACATCTTTTATATTTTTATTTATTTATATTTTTTTGATATATATAATAGTAAATAATATTTTTATGTATAAATAATATTAAAAAATATTTAATTATATTCCGGTTCGACCACGATTTAATTCGATCGGACCTATGAATCATTAAACCTATTACTTCACCGATTTGATGACCGGTCCAATTTTTAGAACCATTGATATAAATATATATATATATAAAAGTAATTCTATCCCTCACATCCGATTCAAACTGCTTGGCCATCTTGGGATAGAAAAGAGACTAAGAGAAGTTCAACTAGTGTTGCATTGGTTTATGTAACTGGTTTCAAATTTCTTGGGACTAAGATTTATTTATTTATTTTTGTTGTTGTTGCCAATATCAACTTTTAGAGCTAATACATTGTACCACCATCCTGGTATTTTGTTTATTAGGCCAGTATATCAATCTCAAACTTTCTTGCTTCACAATCTATGTAAAACTAATAACGTAATTCAAAATCACTTGTAACAAAGGCCAAAACATTAAGACTGTCACCCGATGGGGTGAAACGCCGTGCTTGATACTTTCAAATTGTGCTGTCGTTAATTAGAGACTATAATTAAAAGATAGGAAGATTAAATTGTATAGTATTAACTTCTAACAAAATTTTGAATATAATTATACGTCCTTTATTTCAAAATATATGTTCATATATTAATCTTTTTATTTTGTTTCAAAATAGATATTCGTTTACATATTTTTAAAACTAATAATTAATTTATTCTCATTTTATCCATATTTATTCTAAGCTAACTACCCAACTTTCTAAAATTCTTTTTCTTCTTATTTCTTTAAAATTTTTACTAATCAATAGGTATCATGTGTTTAATAGTGATAGAATTAGAATTTTATCTGATTTGTTGTATTATTTTTAATATTCTTAATTTGTATGCAAAGAGTTATTTGAACATCTATTTAAAAAAAGATAAGAGTATTATTTTGGCAGCAAATTTGATGTACATAATTACGTGGCTTTGTATAACTTTGAGAGAATTACGCTTCCATTATTGCACAATTTAAGCTGCCAAATTGCGCTACTCCATATCCTTCCTAAACATGCCAGGTGGCACAGCTATGGAAATTGGGTCGCACAATTTCTGTAACAAAAATTGCGTTACAAAAATTAGACAACCATTTAATAATGTAGATTTATTTTGAAGAGGATTGAATGGTGTAGAAAATATTGTGCGTAGTAATCCCACTTTTAGTGGAATCACATTATTTTGTGCATAATTTTCAGCTATTGTAAATACTTTTGTGACTCATATTTATAAATTACTATAAAATTTGCTATAACAAATTGTCTGACCTAAACCGTAAAACCTTGTCAACCTCGCCTATACCGCGGTGGAATACAAATATAAGAGGTCAAGATAGATCGTCTCGCAACTTGGATTCAGTTAGAAACTTGTTCCTGAACTTGAATTTTAAAATTCGTATGGTGAACTATTGTACTCTTTGAATTAATTATATCCTAATTTATTAATGATAACAAAAGAAATCAATTGTAAAGACGTATACAAACTTTATAAAGTATATCAAACAATAATATACTATGATATTTCTCAAAATTAGGCTAGGGAAGAATTTTAAATTCTTGTCCACTTCACAAAAAGTATCAATCATCTTGTGAAGTAAGTTTTAGGGGAAAAGAGTCGCCTAGGAGAGAACATACTCATGTATCGTGGAGAAGCAAGGCCATCAATAGACCTATAGTTGGGCATGATATAACCTTCCCTATCAACACGATGGATATTTGCACCGTTGAAGGTACCACATTTTGCTAACTTCCCAAACCATGTCCTCTTCTTTGGCGAATCATCATGCATTCCAGTCATCTTCTCGCATAAATACTGTTTCAGCGTGTGTAATCCCTGCTCGATTACATTCGCTGGCGGTGAAACCAGAGGATTACCTTCAACACTTAGCTTCTGAAGCTTCTTGAGACATCCAACAGACTCGGGCAAAGTTGTGATCTTGTTGTAACTAACGTCTAATTCAAGAAGAGAGATTAGAAGACCTATGGAGTACGGCAAAGTTGCAAGATACTGGAAATTTTGGCTGACATTGAGAACTTCAAGGTTGATTAGATTTTCAAGATCTTCGGGGAGCGATCTCAGGCAGTTCAACCGTGCATCCAGAATTCGGAGGTTGGTCAGGTGGGAGGTAGAGGAAGGCAGGAAAGCCAACTTGTTCGAGTTCACAGAAAGCTTCTTCAAGTTGATGAGCTCAAATCCAATGGTGTCTGGCAGTTGAGTAAGTTTGTTGAAATTTGCATTAAGCTCTACCAGTGATCTTCAAAGATTACGAAAACAATAATCAATATTTGTGTGCGAGTTTATGCATATATATGTCTCCATCGTCAATGGTATGATAGGTGTCTAAAATAATTCTACTACTAATGACCGAGAGATCAATTTCTTGAAGCTATAGTCTCTTAACACTAATAAATAGCTCTAATAATTAGTATTACAATTATAATATGCGAATAATTAAATCAAACTTAGGAATAGTCAGGGATTAAAACTGGAGCAGGTTTTTTTTAAAAATCAAAATGATGTATAACTGACCTTTTGATGTTTAAATGAATTGCCCAAAAATAAATAAATTCAGATTTTTTCCCCCCTTTTCTCTGTTCAACACATATTATATATGGGATAGGGTAGCCTAGGCGTAGTGGTGGTTGAAGACTAAACATTAAAGCTAAAGGGAATGCAATTTTTGCATATTTTTATATGAGATGTTTTGTATAAATAATGATCCAATTATTACAAAATCTACCGATTTCATTGTAAAAGGGGAGCTAACTGTCTGTTGTGTAAGTTTGTACCTGAAAAGCAAATGGATCATTAACGATTTTCATAATGACACTGACATATCTTATCCAATACTTCAATAACTTGAGTGCCATTATGTTTGCACCCGAACATTTTCGTCCACCTTATTTACTAGAAATTCAATCAACAGTCAGTAATTTTAGCAAACAAATCAGTTACTTTTTGTGTCGCTTAAATATGTATATTGACTCTCAAAAAATCCAACTGTTCAAGTTAGGTAAAAAGGTTTTCTTTTTTTTTTTTTTAAAGGTAGTGGAAACGTAGACATTCTGGAGAGCATGACGTGACCCACCTGCAATTTTGAATAGTCTTGGGGAGGAATTGGAGTAGGTTCCCCGACACATTTAACATCTTGAGTTTTGATAAGCAACCAATTGAGTTGGGAAGTGACTTGAGTAGATTGGAGTGCACATCGAACACTACCACATTCAGCAATCTAGCTGTTAAAGACTCTGGTATGCTCTGCAACGAAAAACAGTTCATCCATCAAGTTCAATGCAGCAAGCCTATCTAAGCCCTTCATTGTCCATGTGATTTCTTTTCCGTTCAATGCAGCAAGCAAAAAGTAGAAGGAAGTAAATTAGGAAGAGATCACTTTTCCTCCGCATCATATTTCTTTTATATGAAATTAGAGAAATTGGGAGATGTAAAATTGAATGAAGTCATTAATGATAAGAATTAATTCTCTTTTGGTTTTAAAACATTAAATGTGTGTGTGTGTGAGAAAGAGAGAGAGAATAAGGGCAAAAAAGGATAAAATAAACTAATAATTCTCTCCATTCCCCTTCTTATCATACTAAACAAAAAGAAGATTTCCTTTCCCTTCACTTTACCATTCCCTCCTACGAACCAATATCTGTGTTAGTTAAGAAAAATAGTTTTAAAAAAATGGGTTAAATACATATTCTTCTCTCAGGTTTATCTAAGTTACAATTACATCCTTATATTTTAAACTAATTACTAATACATTAATATGACTAACTTTCGTTAACTAATGAGATTGAATTTTTAAAAGAATTAAATACCATACTATCTATAATTTGCAAATAATTAATGAAAAGATTTCATCTTCAAATGACAAAGTGCCCTTTATTCATTGAGTTTCCCCATGACCAATAACAACAACAACAATAAATCCATGACATAAAAATCTTATCCCTAGAATTAGTTATAGATTGTGTGAATCTATATATAAAAATCTAATCTCTGAAAATTAGTTATTAAATCTAATCCCTAGAAGGTAGGGGAAAAATACTTAATAGATTTAAACTTCAATCTACATATAATGATATTATTGCCTTAAAATATGAAATTGATACATGAAAAGGAGCCTATTAAAGATATTTTACAGATATTAGAGGATTTTTATTACTTTATTATTTTTGAAAACTTGATTCGATTGCAGCTAACAATAAGAATAAATTAAATTATAAATAAATAAATTACAAGGATATATTTGTAATTTACCTAAAATATATTAATATAATTAGAATTTAGACAAATCAGATTGAGCGAAATGTAATTAACTCTATAAAAAATTTACTTGAAATATCTTTATATCATGCAAGGGCGGATGTTCTCAGGTTTCACGGTAAGATGGCCCTTACTTTTAATTGCACAAAAAGTCCACATATAGAATAGGAAACGAAAAGGAAAACAAAGTTTCATTTTTAATAGAATAAATATAATATATGCACAATATATTTTTAGAATAGTTTTATACAAAAGGGCTTCTTTTTTTTTTTTTTTTGAAAAAAGATGGTACTATCTCCGTTTCATAATATAAATCGTTTTGGATCTTAAAAGTTTTTTCACAATATAAGTCATTTTACAAAATTTTATAAATATTTATTAATTTTTTCCAACTCTACCCTTCTCTACAATCTCTCTTTTTACTAATTATGACTTAACTCTCTCTAATTACTAAAATAAATAAAGATTTAATTATAAGTATTTTTGAAATTTAATTTTAAAATTTTATAAAATTTAAAATTCTTAATTCTTGTATATAAATTTAAAATAACTTATATTGTAAAACAAAGATTTTATAATATTTTGACTCGTTCAAACAGTACTCTTCAACTCTGCTTGCCTGATTTATCACAATTATTATAGTAAGCACATAAATACAGCCCGAATCTCCAACTCAGGACATATTTACAGCTGTTTTTTGTTTATATATATATTGACTGTGATATTGTCAGAGCAATTATCCTCCTACCAAAGTACTAAATAACAATATTATCCTTGGCTTGAAAACAGAAAATAGCATTAAATTCTTCCTCTCTCATCTCTTCCTACTCTTCGTCATTTTTTCTTACTCATTCCATTTCAAAATATTTATTTATAAAATTTTTTATATATAAATTAAGAGTATTAAAAATAATATTATAATTTAAATAAAATTCATATTCTATCTATATTAAAAATATAGTAGCTATTGGTTAGTGAAAATTTTTAAAAAGTAAAAAAAAATAAAAAATTTGAAAAGTTGTGTAATTGATTTAGAATAAATTGGGATAAAATAAAAAGAAACTAATCATTAATTCTAGAAATATGCACATGAATAAGTATTTTAAAATAAAATAAAAAAAATTATAAATAAATATTTTGAAACGAAGAGAGTACTATTTTACTTTCTATCTCTATCCACCCATTATCTTCTCATCTACTCTTCTCTCATTCCTCCATCATCCCCCCAGCTTCCTTTCTATCTCCTCTTTCCTCTCACTTGGTCATCTTTTTTTCTTCCTTCTCCTCTCTTTTCTTTCCTTTTTCTTCATTTTTCTGGGCATCTCCCTCTTCCTCTTCATTGTTTTCTTTCTAAGCATAGAACACAAGAAACAAAGGCCAACCAAACCAAGCCAAAACTGGGAATATGAACTATAGAAAAGAATCTGAATTCCAAATTTAGCCAGGTTGATGCTACTAATTTTCTTATGATGATACTAGTGACTATGATCTCATCCAATGAGAGTGTGATGACTTCAAGATCATTACCATTAGCCTTCATTTTTCTGTGCCAACATTGGTTATGGTATTTAGAGCATCTAATTGGACTATCAAACACAACAACATAAAGAAAGCAATAGAAGGGAAAATCATGGACGGGAACTAGAACATATCAACAAACCATGTGAACCACATTCTTCACAAATCATAAATAAACCAGATTGATTACGGTGTCAGTATCTTCATGATCTTGAGAGCTGCTGCTATTATTAATTTAATGATCTATAATTGATATATTATCCATTGAGACATGGTGATTTAAGGATCACCATAATCAACATATTCCAACAGTAAATTGAATCTTTTAGTAGCCACATCCTCTACAACATTCATGAGATAGGATCACTTTGATATTCCAAATGGTTCAAAAACCCAACTCCGTCTTTTCAATCGTTGCTTCCAAGTTTTGGGTTGGTAATAAATGGCACTGCTGTTCAGTTACCAAACTTTAGATTAGATATATAACGTGGAACCCATCACCCATGAAAAAGAGGAATAATAATGATTGAGATTTGGTACATTGATTGAAGGGTACTGTAGTCATTTGGTAAAATATTGCTCTAATTGCTCTAGCAATACCAGTAGCCATATATATAAGCTATGAGTATTACTGTTATTAAAGAAAAAATAAATCTTATTACATAATCGGTGTTGAACTTAAAACAAGCAAATGTATCTATAATTAGAACCTCCAATCAAAGACATATTTAAAACACCTTTTTCTTTTAACATAACAAGAGTCATTGCTGGTAGAGATTGCATAATTAAGAAAAAAATGATTTTGCCACAGAGAATTATAGGATATCTTTTTTTATATTGTCATTAGAATTTCAAATCATCTCTGATACATATATAAACTTTTAAAATTATTCAAATGGCATCTCATCAATTTTAATTATCAATTTCTCCTTAAGAACCTAATGAAATGTGGTCAAAATTGTTATAAAATAAGTATTTTACGAAAATTTTGAAAGGATCATGGCAGTTATACCTTTTGGAAAGTTTATATAAACTGACTAAAGAAATATTGTTGAAGTTTGAATAATAACGTTCGAAAGCCCCTATATTTGGGATGCTAAAGGAAATTGTTCCATACAATTAATGATTGACAAATGGCCATTGGTATTACCCTGTTAAGGACAAAAGAAATCATATGCTTGATAAAGGTTGAACTTGAACTCTTTACTTTTTTTTAAAGGAGTAGGGAAATAAAATTTTTTGTTTTTATAAATGTTAAAAATTTCTTATATTCAATGCTTATAGACGTATATGTGGTTGTTGTATATAATTTTTTTTTTAAAGTAAGAGTATAAAAAATGCTTTCATGGAAACTAATAAACTCAGAATTGTATTCAGAGGATTGAATTTCTAGTTCCAATAAGGACGATTACATTATTATAAACATTCTCACACAAAATATCTATATATAACAATCATACTATATCTTCCTTGCACAGCCTAAAGAAATCACCTAATTTTAATTATTCACTAGCTAGTTTGTCAAGGATAATTAGGAGTATTTAATTCTTTTTTATTATTACGTTTGGAAACATTTTTTATGTATAGTTTTCTATTATTTCTTGATATGGAGAAGTAATTTATTATTTCTATTTCAATTCTACTTATATTCTTTATTACTATATTATATAATGGCATTAATTAGTTTACTATCTCAAAAAAATAATTTATTATTTCTCTCTCAAAGTTAAAAAATTTGGAACTTTCTTTATCTTCGTACAACAACCAAAGTGATAGATTAAAAAAAAAAAAGTACTATTCCCTCTATTGCAAGATATTTATTACTTTTAGAAAGTTGTTTTGTTTTAAATTATCTGCCACTATAAAAAATAAAAAATATATTTATTGTTTATTTTCTGATTTTATCTGTTTATTACTTTAATAAATTATAACATTAATTTTTAAATTTTAAAAAATTCTATAATTTTCAATGAGGATATATAATTTAATATTTTTTCTAAAAATTTCATAAATAAAAAATTTTTTAATTAGTGTGATTTATGTAATAGTGATAATATCTTGAACCGGAAAATACCTTTTTCATAAAGCCGAGATGAGCAGACTTTCACGCAACAACTAGCCCATAAAAGTAAAATAGTTCTTCGATCAACAATAGTATCTTGTCAAAGAGTTGCCTCAAGGTTAGACTTCGAACAATATTCATATTAAAATATTTCTATATATGTAAAATTAGAAAAGAATCTCGCTATCGTCTCACCCAGCAAATAAATTAGAGATCCTTTGCATTCAAAGGAAGGGTCTGATGCAGATAAACCCTTATTCAAGTGATAAAAGATGAGGTTTTCTAATCAAAATGTTGCGAGCTTGATTTCTACTTAGTGGAAGATTTGTTCACTACATAGAACTCGTTTAATAAAATTAAAATATAAATATTTAAGTATTAAGTCTAGAAAATTGAAATCTAAAGATAGAATTTTGAAATTTAAAATTTGAATTAATTATAATAATTTTTATACCACATTTTATTATAATTTACATTAAATATAAAAAAATTAATAATTAGATGACTATTTAACATATTCAAACTTCAGACTTATGACTCGTTTGATAAAATTGAAATTTGAATATTTAAGTATTAAACTCTCAAAATTAAAGTCTAAAATTGAAATTCAAAATCTAAAATCAAGTTTGAATTAATTATAATTTATTTTTACACTATATTTTATTACAATTTAGATTAAATATAAAAGAATATTACCAAACATATGAGTATTTAACACGTTCACACTTTAGATTTAAATAACTTTTATTTTACTTAAAATTTATGACATAATTTCAGTACCTCTTAATCAATTAAATGTTAATAAGAATATGTTATTAAATATACTTAATTAATTAAGTAATTAATATTATACGTTATCAAACACACTTGATCAAAAAAATACTTAATTAATTAATTTTAAATACTTATTAATTGGGTTATCAAACAAACCCTTAAATAACTTCTATTTTGCTTAAAATTTGTAATAGGATTTCAATATATCCTAATCAATTAAGTGATAATAAAATCATATTATCAAACATACTTAATCAATTAATTACCTAATATTATTTATTATCAAACACAATTAATAATAATAAAATTTAATTAATTAATTATAAGTGCTTAATTAAATTACCAAATAAATCCTTTATAATATTAGAACACTTCATTTTTTTTTATCAAATGCAAAGTTTATTCACCACTCTAAGAGGGTGAAGCTATTCTCCTCTTGATAGAGGGAGGTAATACACTTCACTTTTTGTCAAGAGCAATATAAAGGAATATATAATTATAAACCCTTGGTTTTTAGCATAGTTATATTTATCTGTCATTCTACTCTTGCCTTTATTCTTCGTTATAAGGGGAATGATGCGCATATCTTTGACGTAAGACTGCTTATAATTCATGCTACTTTTCTTATACAGAAATTGTTTGATAGCCATATCCTTGTTTGTATTGTATATACTACCTAATGCTAGCTTCCTTAGCAGCCTTTTTGGGAGAGAAAGGGCAGTTGAGATGCCAACAGCTCCTGTGCAATGTGCCCTTATAAAGAAAGGTTGAGTCTCAGGGATCAAATGTTTGAAATTATTTATTATATTGTTGTGGAAATCAAAATAACCAGAAACAGGAAATAATTATATAATAAGAAATATCCCATTCTTTTCCCCGGAGAAACTGCAATTCTTTTCCACCCACTGTACACCTTAGTGTTCAGTGGCAAAGCTCAGATTTAATGTCTCATGCTTAAACATAGGTTCTCTTAATTCCAGTTCCCACAATCAAAGATCGAGGACATGCTTGGGACTTTGACAAAGCCCCTTTATATTTATAATCAAGAAATGAAATAAGCAGTCTTTTGACCAACAAAACCCATCAATAAGTACAAAATACATATTTCTTAAAACGAGAGAAGCAGGATTTTGACGTGGCTCGCTGGCATTCTCATAAGAACTTAAATAAGCATGAAATGAATTGAAATAAAAGGAGAAGAAATGAGCACCTGGAGATCGTTGTTGGAGAGGTCTAACTTGCAGATTGCTCCCAAATTTATAGTAGGATTCGGAAGAGACTCCAGGGACATCCCACTCAAATCAACTATTTCAAGCACTTCTTCTAATTCTATGGCTGATCTTCGCCTTCTATGCCTATTCTTCATGTCAGCCCTCGCGTCTTGCTGTTCATACATCATCTTTACTCGCACACCACAAAGTCTAACTGATTTCAAAGGAGTGATGAAATCAAGTGTCAAACAGATGAACAAAGAACTGATGGTTTGTGCTTTTGCGCTAAACATAAAAAGACCACGCATGATAAATTCACAGACAAGGAAAGTGCAAAGATGTACGGATGAGAATGGAAGCACATTACACGTGTGCCGGATGTTACTGACTGCAAGTACAGGCCGTATATTGCGTTCTACTAGTAAAACATAAACGGGAAACAGTCAACCCTCTGTTTTAGCTACCATAAATGGCCGCCCGCAAATCGTGGTCTCCGAATACATTATTTAGTATGAGAATAAATCCTCTCTCAATATTTATTTTGCATATGTCTAGCGCTCTTCGTGAATGATGATTTGACTTTGCCATATGGATCTTGTTGGATGCAGACGAAAAAACAGAAGAATATGCCAATTTAACGAGGATCTATGGCTGATTGGTTACGTTGCTATAAATAAAATAATCTTAGTTGGAAAGTTTTGCTAAGTTTGTAAGGTATAAATTTCAAATTTGCTAAAAAGCTTCAAGCTGTTGATGTATCAGACATAGAGTTGTATTCAAACACGAGCGAACCGAGCATCATATTTTCGAACTTGAGTTCGAATATAATCGAACGCTATTCGAGTTCGTTTGTTTATTATTCAAGCTCGCGCGAGTTCATATTCGTATTCGAATTCGTTCGATTATTGTTTGATAATATTCAAATTCGTTTAAGTTTGAGTTCGAAAAACTCGATTAATATTCAAGTTTAAATTGTTCGAGTTCGTTTATTTTATATTTTTTATTTTAAAATTTATAAAAAATAATTTAAATTTTAATTAAAATAATTAAATATTATAATATTAAATAAATATATAATAATATTATTATTATAATTATAATATAAGATTTATTAAGACTAAATCTTGATATTATAAAATATAAATAAAATAATTAATATAATATAATTAATTTTAAAATATATATCATATGTTCACGAACGTTCGAATATATTCGTAAACATGTTCGAGTTTATTCGTTTATTATTTGAGCTCGAGTTCTATTCGAATTCGTTCGTTTATTAAACAAACAAGTCTTATTCGAATACGAACGAGTTCGAACGAGTTTTTGTTCATAAACGGTCGGTTTGTTTATAACTCTAATCAGACATCCTGTACTGGGTACTGAAAAAGAAAAGAGCCAATAAGATGAAAGTCAAGAAAACAAAACATGGACTGCCTTAATCAGGACAGATACTATGTATATATTGTTAGAATCCATACATGCATCAACTATGCATTGCGCAACGGAATAAAAGGATTCTATGTAAGAGGATTGCATGTATGTGTAATAGACAGATCAAAACAAGAAGATATACCTTTTGTCGGATGTCTTTGTCGTTCAAAAATTTCTTTATTCTGCTGAGGCACGATCCAGCAATACCAAAGCTCCTTGTCGTCGCCGCTGGAGTCTAAGTGTAAGACTCCCTCTAACAATATCCAAATAGAGGATACTCAAAAACCCAATCACAATCTCTGTGCTAGCAGAGAAGAACGGCAGCTAGGATAAATTTAGCGAGAAGAAGAAAGAGATAGAGTCGTGAGGTTTTTTCCTTTTAGAGAGAACAATTCTTTTCTCAGTTTTTCTCAAAACTAACCACGACATATTCTAAGGAAAAATCCCAGAGATTCACGCCGACTCAACCTTTGTGAATTCTAATCAAATTAGAATTCATTAAATTTTAATTGGAACTTTCAAATTATCATAATTATAATTTGACCCAAATAACTTCTACTTCTCACAATTAACCCCACAATATTATCATATAATATCTCGAGTACATAATCTTCTATTGTGTGTAATTTATTAGGTTTCCTGGTCTATTGGTAGGGAATATAAATTAATCCAAACGTCTTTGAGATTAATAATCCTTAATAATTTAGAATTAACATATTAATTCTTATCAGGATTGGTTTATTAATTCATCAATTAATCAACTCATATTCAACAGATCATGAGCGGTATCTAGCAATACATCATGACCACCTAAGAGTCCAGGAAGTCAAGCGGCTTAACATGAACTCTTTAATAACAAACAGTAGTGTAATAAACTCCTTTCACCATACAATATCTCATTCGGTTTGACGTACGAAATTAGCACTAACTCCATCCATAATAAATATTAATTCTGGCTCGAATATGTTAGTGCTTGTACTAGGAATCCATTACTCTATATGTGTATCAATTGGAATTGTTTCTAATACATAAAAACCTTGGCAAAAAATTTCACGAGTAGTAATTGTAACAAGTGACCGTGAGATATTCGCCTATACTATTAGGAGTGGTAAATCATCTATTGACCCTTTCAACTACTTTCGTTTACCTCATATTGTACCCAATATCCATTCTATAGGCAGCCCTCGATCTGGCTCCAAAGATTGGAATCAAATTACAATACTTAGCAAATAAAGTACATTGGAGATCTTAAATCTAAGGATACTTGCAGGTTTGCTATAACGAGATTCTATCACTGGCACTACATAGTTATCCATGTGATTATCTCATGGTCAAGTCATCAAATGTACTTGTTCTATTAACAAGCATCCACATGTTAACTTGGAGTATCTCAATACTCACGAATATGAAAACCACCACTTGATTAGATCAGGAAGTTTAACACGTGTTAGTCTTAACGCATTAATGATATCCTATCTCATTAATACTACAACTAGGGAATATTTAAGTACTAACACTATACAGTGTAGTAGGAATCTCACATCATGATCTCTATCATGATTTTCTTAATACATTGTTGTACTATGGACTTTATGTAACAGTTATTTTACATGAAAGTAAAGAAACCAAACCAAAAGATAACTAATGCCTTGTATTATAAAACAAATGTGTCATATACAAAGTATAAGTAATTGCTTCTAGGGCGCAACACTAACAAACTCCCATTTGTACTAGAACTAATCATTCATGTATCTAATACCGAATGACTAAACATGACTATTATGTTTTTTCTGGGATAGTGCTTTTGTAAGTGGGTCAACTATGTTCTCATCCATGGAAACTCTCTCTATCTTTACATTATTCCTATCTATGATCTCCCGGATCAGATGATAGCATCGTAATACGTGTTTGAATCGTTGGTGAGACCGTGGTTCCTTTACTTATGCAATGGATCCATTGTTGTCACAATACAATAATATTGGACCAACAATGGTAGGGACCACATCCAGTTTCATCACGAACTTCTTGATACAAACGGCTTCCTTAGCTGCTTCAGAAGCAACTATGTACTCAGCTTCTGTCATAAAGTCTACAATGGTTTCTTGTTTGGAACTCTTCCAACTTATTGCCCCTCCACACAACATAAACACATAGCGAGATTGTGATTTGAAATAATCTTTGTCAGATTGAAAACTAGCATCACTATACCCATTTACTTTCAAATCACCTTCTCTATAAACCAAGAACATATCCTTAGTCATTCGCAAGTACTTAAGGATGTTCTTTACAGCCGCCCAATGACTCTTACTAGGGTCAGATTGGTATTTACTCGTTAAACTGAGAGCATAAGATACATCAGGTCTTGTACATATCATAGCATACATGATAGATCCAACAGCCGAAGCATATGGAATCATACTCATGTGATCCCTTTTAACTTATGTCATGGGAGACATCGACTTTGAAAGGCTTATCCCATGGGACATGGGTAAGAATCCCTTTTTGGATTGATCCATGCTAAACCTCTTTAGCACTTTGTTTATGTATGTAGATTGTGAAAGACCTAGCAGCTTTTTTAACCTATCTCTATAGATCCTTATTCCAAAAATGTAGGTTGCTTCTCCAAGGTCTTTCATGGAGAATTTCTTGGACAATCTAACTTTAACTGGTTGTAGGATAGATATATCATTTCCTATAAGCAATCTATCATCTACATAGAGCAATAAGAAAACGATTGCACTCCCACTAACCTTCTCGTACATACAAGGCTCATCTATATTTCAAATGAAACCAAACTCTTTGATTGTTTCATCAAAACAGATGTTCTAACTCCTAAAAGCTTGTTTAAGTCCATAACTGGACCTTTGCAACTTGCACACTTTTGTGCTATCATTGGATGTGAAACTCTCAGGTTGTGTTATATACACTTCCTCAGTCAGATTTTTATTTAGAAAAGTTATTTTCCCATCCATTTGCCAGATCTCATAATCATGATGAGCGGCAATGGCTAGGAATATCCTGATGGATTTTAGCATGGCTATTAGCGAGAAGGTTTCGTCATAGTCAATACAATGTTATTGACGATAGCCCTTAGCCACTATTCATGCTTTATAGGTAACTACGTTACCATCCATATTACTTTTCTTCTTGAAAATCCATTTGCACCCAATAGGTTTAATTCCTTTAGGTGGATCAACCAAAGTCCATACTTGGTTGTCGTGCATAAAATCCATCTCTGACTTTATGGCCTCAAGCCATTTGTTAGATTCTAAATTGTTCAAAACTTCATTGTAGGTAGTCGATTCATTTTCATCTATGAACGATACGTCATTGTGGTCAATTATGAGAAATTCATATCTCTCAGATGCCACACGTATCATACTGGACCTACAAGGATCTTGTATGGCAGAAGGTTTGTCTATTCTCACAATAGATGTGGGATCAGATGATTGATCCTTGTTTGTTTGTTCTTGAACTTCACTAAATTCAATTTTACTCCCACTATTCCCTTTGAGCATGTGCTCATTCTCTAAGAAGACAGCGTGTTTCGAAACAAACACTTTATTTTCAGAAGGGAGATAAAAGTAATACACGAAAGATTCTTTCGAATAACCCACAAACAAACACTTGTCAGATTTACTTTTAAGTTTGTCTGACTGTGGCCTTTTGGCAAAGGCAGGATAACTCTATACTCTCAAGTGAGATAACTTTAGTTTTTTGCCAAAGAACATCTCAAATGGGGTAGTATCGATCATTTTTAACAGAACTCTGTTTAGAATATAAACAGAAGTCTCTAGTGCGTACCCCCAAAACTATTTTGACAAGTTTGCAGAAGCTATCATGGTCTGTACCATATCTAGAAGAGTTTGATTCCTTCTCTCAGATACATCATTATGTTGAGGTGTATGTGGTGAAGTCCATTGAGATAATATCCCATTATCTCTAAGATAACCCTGAAACTCTTGGCTTAAGTATTTACCTTTTCGATCCGATCTTAGAGTCTTAATACTTTTACCAAGTTGTTTCTCTACTTCATTCTTGAAGTCTTTGAACTTTTCAAAACTTCAGATTTGTATTTCATTAAATATAAATACTCATATCGTGAATAATCATCGATAAAAGTTATGAAATAGTTATAACATTCTCTTACTTATATAGACATTGGGCTATATACGTTAGAATGTATGAGTTCTAATAAGTCTTTAACCCTTTCTCATTTTCCAAAAAAATGAGTTTTAGCCATTTTACCTAGTAAACAAGACTCGTAAGTGTCATATGATTCATAATCAAATGACCCTAAGTCACCAAACTAATGTAACTTAAAAACACGATTCTCGTTTACATGACCTAAACGACAATGCCATAAGTAAGAGGTGTTTGGGTTATCTATCTTTGGTTTCTTATTGTTTATATTGAGAACTAGATTATCCATGTCTAGAACATATAAACTATTAACTAAAGTTGCAGAACCATAGTAGATATCATTCAATAAAAAAGAATAATATTTATTCTTAAAAATTAAATGAAATCCATATAAATCTAAATATACAATTGAGATAATATTTTTTAATAAAACTGGTATATAATAACAGTTTTGAAGTTCTAAAACTAATCTAGAATGCAAGTTTAGCTCGTATGTTCCCACAGCAAGTGCAGCAACCTTTGCTTCATTTGTAGTATGTAGGTCCACGTTACCTTTCTCTAGCATTCTACTGCCCTTTAGTCTCTGCAAGTTATTGCACAAATGAAATCCACATTTGGTATCTAATACCCATATATCATTTCTAAAGGCAATATTTATCTCAATCATAAACATACCAGGAGTAGAAGTATAAGTGCCCGCAAGCTTTTCCTTTTGCTTCTTTTCCTTCACAGTCTCCAAGTAGGCCTTGCAATTGCACCTCCAATGGCCCATCATGGGCCATTGGTGGCTGCGTCCTTCTTTTTTACACCACATTTGGGCTTAGTGGGAGCCTTCTTCTTCTTCTTAGGAAATTTCTTCTTAGAAGAAAAAAAATTCTACCATCAAGACTACATTGGATTCCTTCTTCATGAAGGACTCAGTAGTTTTGAGAAGATTTATCAACTCAGGAATAGTGGACTTAATTTTGTTCATCTGATAGTTGATCACAAATTGTGATAAACTTTTGGGGAAAGATTGCAGAATTAAGTCAATACTTAATTCATTGTCCATTATAAACCCAAGAAATGCACTCAATCAAGCCCAACATCTTCAGCTCATGAGTGGCCACATAAGTACCTTCAGCCATCTTAGATTGGAATAGCTCTTTAGAGATCTCATATCTCTCTATTCTTGCTTGTTGATCGAACAGCTCTCTAAGATAGAGAATAATCAATTGAGCATCCATATACTCATGTTGTTTTTGTAGCTCAAGAGACATTGATGCCAGTATAATACAGGTTGCTGTGTCACTATCTTCTTGGTGCTTTTTGTGAATATCATGCTCATCAACATGAGCATCTTGGACTGGAGATGGTAGAATATGAGCATCTAGCACGTAGAGCGACTTTTTTTAATTTGAGAACAATTCTCAAATTACGATACCAGTCGTGATAGTTCGATTATGTGAGTTTGTTTGTTTCCAAGATGCTACGAAGGTTTAGGTTGGTTGACATGATGCAAATGACCTAAATGTAAAGATAGAGAAAATTAGCTAACTGTATATGCACATGTAATGCAAACAATTATGTCTTTAATTAATTACATAGTTGTTCCACTATTTTACATAAACTAATAGCCCCTACTATTGATTCAGAAAAGCCCATTGGAAGCTTTCCTAGTGGACCGGTATCCAAATTCCTCAAGAATAACCTTGGGTTTGCCCAACAAGCCACGCTTAATTTCAATAGTATGTATCCAATACCAGTTACATCGTATGTAATTATCAGATCGTTTGGTGATTAACATCTTTTAATTTTAAAACCTTTTAGGCTACCCCAATATTTCCTTTAAATTTCTTTATTCTTGAGTTAGCCTAACCGGGATAAAGAATTTAGTTAAACCTGACCCATTAATTAGGAATTTAATTCCATAACTTGAACATACCCGATGTTGAGTAGGCTTGGGTTAGACCAACAACTTGGTCTCAAAAAAGTATTCTCGTTCTTACTATATTAACGGAAGGAATTAGGTTTAATATTAATTGAGAAATTTATTCTTTTTAGTGATTTCATCAAATGACACACATAAAATTGTTAATAAATCACATAAATTGAAAATCATGGTAATAAAGCGATTACGTGGTATAGTTATGGACTTTTCCTAAATTAATTTCCTCGAGCTAAAAATGAAATTAACATAGTTAATCCTATATGTTCATGCATGTTTTAAGTAGAAGGTCTTACCCTCTCGCTTTATTTTAGTCGCCATTTCTAAAATTAAAATAATTCTATCCCAATCTAACCTATGTAATCTAACTACATAAATTTCCTAAATAGAGAAACCAAAAGTTACATTCGAGAGGATTTAGATGAGAAAATAATTACACAAGAATTTTAAAGAAGGTAAGACTCGCAAGTCCTATTTAATAAAAATCAAAACTGTAAAAATGCATGAACATATATAATTCGGTTTTAGTCCATAACCATCCACCATTCCATTAATTATACTTTAAAAAAAATTAAACATATAATTTTATTATTCCAAAATCTCTATTTTGAAAATATAAAACAAATTTAGATTTAATTTCTAAAATCAAATTCTAGAAATTAAATTAAGATAATATCTACAATCAATATTTTAGATTTAATTTCTAAAATCGAATTCTAGGAATTTAATTAGGATAAAATTTAAAATCAATATTTTAGAAAATTTATTAATTTCTAAAATCATATTTTAGGAATTAAATAGCAATATATAATCTAAAATTAATATTTTAGAAAATATATTAATTTCTAAGATATAATTTTATCCCAAATCATGGGTCTCAATTTAAAACTAATCATAATTAGATTTAATTCTCAAAACGAGAATTAATAAAAAAAACTTATTATTTTTTTTACATATATAAAATCACTATTTTAGATAATTAATTTCCAAAACCAATTTTAGAAATTATTCTTGGTTAGACCCAAACTAAAAATTCTGGAAAGCTTTGGCGCAAAAGGGAAAAGGAGGGAAAAAAAAAAAAAAAAACTGTTGTGAGTCACCTGGGAAAACCAATCGAAATAGAAAAGAAAAGAATTTTTTTTTTATAGCCCATATAGGACAAAGACTCATCCTGGCCAAGATGAACCACGGCTCCCCCATTTCGGGCAGCAAATCTTGAGCAAGCCGTGACTCCAAGCCGCAGCACGGGGCCAATTGTGCCTCAAGCCGCGGCTTGGCTCCAGCGAACAGCGGCTTAGGCAGAAAAAAAACCTTTTTTTTTCTCTTTTTCTGTTCTTCATCTTCCAGAGATGATTTCTGGGCAAAAAAAAAAGCTTTAAATATCTTAAAGCAATTTTTGTGAACTCCAATGTTGTTTCCAATATGATTTAATTATTTGTTAATCCATATTAACAACAATCTACGATCACCATCACCATTAAATCAACAATACAACTAGTTCAGACAAAACTTTTAATTTCATGCAAACAGAAACCATTTACAGAACACCTATGACACATAGAAACAATTTCTGCGAACCAAGAAAACACACAAAAACAATTTCTATAAGCATTGTGAAAACGTTTTTCACAAACCCAGAAGCACAATTGAAACAATTTCATAGCAAAACCAGCAAAAAATAATTTTTCTAGAAACATGATCGTAGCATGGAAAGGAAAACAAACACAAACACGAAACAACTTTCATGGTGAACAAACGTCTGTAAAACACATACAACCTTATCTGATACCACTGTTAGAATCCATACGTGCATCAGCTATGCATTGTGTAGCAGAATATAAGGATTCTATGCAAGAGGACCGAATGTATGTGTAATAGATGGATCAAAACAAGAAGATATATCTTTTGCCAGATGTCTCTGTCGTTAAAAAAATTCTTTCTTCTGCTGAGGCGCGATTCAGCAATAACAGAGCTCCTCGTCGTCACCACTGGAGTCTAAGTGTAAGACTCCCTCTAACAATATCCACATAGAGGTTACTCAAGAAACCCGATCACAATCAGAGAAAAACAACGGCTAGGGTAAATTTAGTGAGAACAAGAAAGAGATAGAATCGTTTTCTTTTTAGAGAGAACAATTCTTTTCTCAGTATTTCTCAAAACCAACCACGGCATATTCTAAGAAAAAATCCTGGAGATTTACACCGACTCAACCTCTGTGAATTCTAGTCAAATTAGAATTCATTAAATTTTAATTGTAACCTTCAAATTCTTATAATTACAATTTGGCCTAGAAATTATAACTAATTATAATTTGGCTCAAATAACTTCTACTTCTCACATTGACAATGTTATCATATAATATATCGAGTACATAATCCTCTATTGTGTGTGATCCATTAGGTTTCTCAGTCTATTGGTAGGGAATAAGAATTAATCCAAACGTCTTTGAGATTAATAATCCTTAATAATATAGAATTAACATATTAATTCTTATCAGGATTGGTTTATTAATTCATCAATTAATAAACCCATATTCAACATATCATGAGCGGTATCTAGCAACACATCATGACCACCCAAGAGTCCAAGAAGTCAAGTGACTTGACATGAACCCTTCACTAACAAACAACAGTACAATAAACTCCTTTCACCATACAATATCTCATTCAGTTTGAAGTACAGAATTAGTACCAACTTCCTCCAGAATAAATATTAATTCTGACCTGAATATGTTAGTACTTGTACCAAGAATCCGCTACTCTACATGTGTATCAATTGGAACTGTTTCCAATACATAACAACCTTGGCTAAGGATTTCATGAGTAGAAATTCCAACAAGTGGTCATAAGATATCCGCTGCTACTATTAGGAATGGTGAATCCTTTATTGACCCTCTCAACTACTATCGTGTACCTCATATTATACCCAATATCCATCCCATAGGTGACCCTCGATCTGGCTGCAGAGATTGGAATCAAAGTACAATGCTCAACAAATAAAGTACCTTGGAAATCTCAACTCTAAGGAAACTTGCACATTTGCTATAACGAGATTCTATCATTGGCACTACATAGTTATCCATGTGACTATCTCATGGTCAGATCATCCAATATACTTGTTTTATTAATAAGCATTCACGTGTTAACTTTGAGTATCTCAATATTCACGGATATGAGAACCACCACCTGATTAGATCAGAAAATCTAACACGTGCTAGTCTTAACGTATTAACGATATCATATCTCATTAATACTACGACTAGAGAATATTTAAGTACTAACACTATACAGTGTAGTAGAAATCTCACATCATGATCTCTATCATGATTTCCTTAACATAGTGTTGTACTAGAGACTTTATTTAATAGTTATTTTACATGAAAGTAAAGAAAACAAACTGAAAGATAAATAATGCCTTATATTATAAAACAAATGTGTCATATACAAAATATACGTGATTGCCTTTAGGGCACAATACTAACATATATTCGTATATGAAATGTTCTATGTGGTTAAACGTAACTCGTTAAAGATGGAAAAAAAAGAAAAAAGAGTACACCAAATGTAACAAAGACTCATTCTAAAAGGAAAAAAAATGTAACAAAGACTCACATATAAAATGCCATAGAATAAAATGTCTAACTAACGAAAAGAAACAATGTCGAAAATCAAAAGGTACAATATTCATAATCACAATAAATCTTTGTTTCACTTCTTTACGTCATGAATGGAAATCGCGACAAATTGGGTGGCCTAAGAAGCCGCTAATATATATATATATATATATATATATATATATACTGTGAATTTGATTTCAAATAGAATTAAAAGTGAAGAAAACAAAATATAAAAACTGATATTAAAGAAACTATAAGAAAAGAAATGAGAGAATCACTTGGATTCAATTGATTGATTATGTTCGTTTATATAAGGCCCATATTTATAAAGCTTTAGATATATCATCTAAAAGGATAAGAATTGAATCTCATAAATAAAATATTATATTATCTATTAATAACCTTAGAAAAATAAACAGTCATATCTATCTTCAAGATATATGGATAGTATTGAAAAATAAGCAACCATTTATTATTTTCATAACACACCTCCTTGGATGTTCATTTTCAAACTTTCAGAAAATGTCTCGTTAAAAACCTTTATAGGAAAAACAAGAAATATTGCTTTATTAAAAACCTGACCAAAAAAAAAAAAAAAAAACCCAGTAGAAGAAAAAACCTTAGTTAGAAAAAAAAGTACAGTGTACATACTCCTTCTCTTGATTGCATCTTCAAGATGACTTCATATCTTTCAACTGGCGCATTCTAATTTTATGTACTAATTTTTCAAATGAGGCTGTCGACAATGTCTTAGTAAATAAATATGTCAGATTATCAAATGATTGAATTTGATGCACATCAATTTCACCGCTATTCTAGAGTCATGAGTAAAGAAAAATTTGGTGAAATATGTTTCGTTCTATCTCCTTTAATATATCCACCTCTTAATTGAGCTATACAAACTGCATTATCTTTATAAAGATGTGTTGAAATTTTCTTTTCAGAGGATAAACCATAATTTTCTCGAATATACTGGATCATAGATATCAACCATACACATTCTCGACTTGCCTCATGAATAGCAATAATTTCTGCATGATTAGAAGAAGTGGTTATTATAGATCGTTTTGTAAAGAGCCATGATATAACAATACCACCACATGGAAAGAAATAGCCAGTTTGAGAACATTTTTTATGTGGATCAGATAAATAACCAACATCTACATAACCAATCAATATTGAGTTGGTTTTATTTGAATAAAATAATTCGAGATCCATTGTCCCTTGGAGATATCTTAGAACATGTTTAATACCATTTTCAATGTCGTCGTGTTGGAGAAGAACTAAATCTTGCTAATATATTCACAGAAAATGCTGTATCAGGTCAAGTATTATTAGCAAAGTACATTAGTGCACTGATTACACTGAGATATAGTACTGCAAGACGAATAAGTTCTTCATTATCTTCTCAAGGTAAAAAATGGTCTTTATTTACATCCAATGACCTGACAACCATTGGAATACTCAATAGACGTGCTTTGTCCATATAAAACCTCTTCAAAACTTTAGTTGTATATGTTGATTGATGAATAAAAATACAATTTTCCAAATGTTCTATTTGTAAACCAAGACAAAATTTGGTTCTTCCAAAATCTTTAATTTCAAATTCTCACTTCAATCTATCTCTTGCCTCTTGGAGTTCTTCTGGAGTTCCAATAAGATTGATATCATCAACATATATAATAAGTATAACAAAACCTTATCCAAATTTCTTAATAAATACACATGGATATATAAAATCATTTCAATATCCTGATCTTAATAAATATTTACTAAGACGATTATACCACATATGTCCAGACTGCTTTAAGCCCTATAATGACTTTTCTAAATTAATGGAATAATTTCCACTAGGACCAGAATTATATACTTCATGTATACTGAATCCGTGTGGGATTTTTCATATAAATATCATTATCAAGGTTCCTATATAAATAAGCAGTCACAACATCCATTAGACACATGTAAATCTTTTCACGTATTATTAGACTCACAAGGCATCAAAGTGTAATTGCATTTACCATGGATGAATATGTCTCATCATAATCAATACCCGATTTTTGTGAAAAGCCTTGCGCCACAAGTCGTGCTTTATACCTTACGACTTCATTATTTTCATTTATCTTTTGCACAAATACCCATTTGTAACCAATTGGTTTTCCACCTTTTGGTGTTCAAATTACAGGTCTAAAAACTTCACGCTTTGGCAAGGAGTTTAACTCCGATTGAATCGGATATTTTCATTTTGACCAATCATTTCTATGGTGACATTCTTCAACTGATGTTGGTTTAAGATCCTCATTATCTTTTAACACATCAAGTGATACATTGTATGTAAAAATATCATCAACAGTTATTTCCAACCGATTCCAACTTCTGTTAGAAGTTATATAATTGATGGACAATTTATTATTCTGTTAATTATTTTTAGATATTTGGATCTTTTAATCAGTTACCATTTGGTCCTTATTTTCTAATTACTCAATTTGATCATTTACTACTTTTTTCTTTTGAGGATTTTTATCTTTTGAACTAAGAGGTCGTCTATGTTTCTAGCGTGCTTTTGATTCAGCAGCTGTATGAATTTCAGTTTGTTCTACTAGAACTTCTATCTGAATATGAGCATCTATAGTTGGAATACTGAATCCTTCTAGAGTTTTCATATAAATATCATTATCAAGGTTCTTCTATAAATAAGCAGCCACAACATTTATTAGATGCATGTTAATCTTTTCATGTACTACTAGACTCACAAGACATCAAAGTGTAATTGCATCTACCACAAGTGAATATGTCTCATCATAATCAATACCTGATTTTTGCAAAAAGCTTTGTGCCACAAGTCGTGCTTTATACCTTACGACTTCATTATTTTCATTTTGCTTTTGCACAAATACTTATTTATAACCAATTGATTTTACACTTTCTGCTTTTCAGACTACAGGTCCAAAAACTTCATACTTTTCTCGGGAGTTTAACTTCGATTGAATCACATCTTTCCATTTTAACTAATCATTTCTATGATGATATTCTTCAACTGATTTTGGTTCAAGATCCTCATTATTTTTTAACACATCAAGTGCTATATTGTATGCAAAAATATCATCAACAATTATTTCCATCCGATTCTAACTTCTACCAGAAGTCATATAATTGATGGGCAATTTATTATTCTGCTTACTATTTTCAGATATTTGGATCTTTTCATCAGTTGCCATTTGGTCCTTATTTTCAAATGCTTCAATTTGATCATTCCAATAATTTTCTTCTTTTTTCTTTCGAGGATTTTTATTTTTTGAACTAAATGGTCGTCCACGCTTCTGGCATGTTTTTATTCAGTGGCTATAGAAATTTCATTTTGTTCTGTTGGAACTTCTATCTGAATAGAAGCATCTATTGTTAGAATATGCGATTTAGTTACCATTGTAGAGTCAACAAAAGAATCTGATAGCCAATTTACAAGTCTTTTCAAATGAATTATCTTTTAGATTTCTAATTCACTCGTGCTTGTGTGCAAATCTAAATAATTCAATGTTGTTGTCTATGCAAGCTCTTTTTTTATGTGGTTTATGTATTTCCTAAAATTTAGGAGATAGAGTTTCATCAAAATGACAATCAACAAATCTTGCTGTAAATATATGACATGTCAATGGTTCAACATATCTAATTATAGAGGGAGAATCATATCTAACATATATCCCCAATCTTCTTTGAGGATCTATTTTGCTATGTTGATTTGGCACTATTGATACATATATATCACACTCAAAAATTATTAAATGAGCAATATTTAGCTATGAACCAAAAGCTAACTGCAAGGAAGAGAATTTGTAATAACTTGTTGGCCTTATACGCACAAGTGCTGTAATACCCCGCCCAAAACTACCTTTGACTATGGGGAAAAGTCATGCATTGCATAGTATTTTGCATTTTATGTGGTACTTAGAATTATTTTATTTGCATGGATGCATGTGAATTTTTCCGTTGCTCTTGCATTTGAATTAATGGAGGTGAAATAGTGTGTTACTAAAGATTTGGTTAAGTGAGGCTTGGTCAAAGATTTGGAGGGATGAGTATTGGGGTGGTAAAAACTTCTTGTAGGAAGAATTAGTATTGGAATTGATTTGGAATAGCGGGGAGGATGGTGATTTTTCCGCAGTGGCCCGAGTTCGCATCCTATCTCTTGTGAATCCTAGTTTCTCTTCCTGAAGATTCTTTTCCTTAGAGTTTCCATGTCTTGGCCGAAAAAGATATAGCAAACCTAGAGAAATTTTAGTGCTAATATTCCAAGGAAATAAGTCTCCATATTTATTTCCTAAAATCAAGGACTTTGATGTGAATAAAGTTCACTCTTAATTTTCAGCTTTTATTCTTTAGGATTTTCGAAAAAAAAAACCCTAGCTAATAATTAAAATTTCAGCTTGATTTTACCTTAATAGATGTTGCCATGGATAGTTGGAATTAAAGAGTAATTCTTCTAGTAGGAAACCTTGTTGGTTTTAAACCTAGAACTTTAGCTAAAAATCTGGAAAATTTTCCAGCTAGTGCTGCCACTTCTTGAAGGAATTTTAGCTCAACCCAAACTCTTCCAAAGCTAGGAAATCTTATCCTAAATACTTTAGCAAATTAGATTTTATTTCAATCATAATTTAACTAGGTTTTGCTACCTTTTCCTAGCTGAAATTCGGCAGCCTTGTGTAAGCACAAGCTGTCCGAAAACTCCAGCACTCCTAGGTGCAATACAACACTCCAAACCCTAGCTCAAAACATGTAGAACACTCCTCATAAATTCAGATTACCTTAGCTGCACAAAACCAGATTTTTATCTCCAAAAGAACTACAGATTTTGGCCAGCCTTGTACAGGAATTTCGGCCAGCTTGCATTCCTACACAAACTGAAATTCTGCACACCAAAATACACCAGAATCCTCAGTTGATCAAGCCAATTTTCTGCGCCTAAAACCCTCATCTTTTCTCTGAAAATTGTGGTAGAACCACAGTTACAACAGACCAGAATTTCTCCTCTTATTGCTCAGCAATTTCATACAGCAAAACCACTGCACGCGCACAGAAATTTCAGCTCTTCAAACCTTCTCAAACTCTTCTTTGTTTGGCCCAAAATTCTAAACACATTCAGCCCTTCCCTTGAGCAATATTTCGGCCAGTACAAAGAATCAAATTACAGAATATTTTCTCCCTTAAACCCTCCCAAAGTCGGCAGCAATAAGGCACACCATAAGCTGCAATTTTTTCCCTTGCTGTCCAAGAAACCTAAAGCCATTAGGAGTCTTCCTAAACACCACCATCTAACCCTAAACCAATCTTCTCTAACCCTAAAGCATAGTAGCCGATTACCCTCTCTATTCTACACGAAAAATTCCAGCAAGAGCTCCACAGCAATTTTTGAAAATCTTAATAGCAATACCTAACAAAAATCGAACACGCCTTAAGGTAAGCAGAAATCCTCTCAACCTCTTGATGCCGTTTTCTCTAATGATTCTTTTCTCCTTCTTCTTCCCTTAAATCACGCCACATAGGGGCTAATTTCATCTTCTTCTTTAATTTTCGGTCAAGAGGAGCAAATGAGGTAGCTTTTCTCTTCTTTTCAAACGAACTCAGGACGATCACCATAACAGCATCGAGACCTCATTATCCGGTTGTTGCAAGGTAAGGGAATACCCACCCTTGATGCCAAAAGTAAGGTTTAATGATGTCTATTAGTTGGATGAGCATATGGTCATGGTATATGATCTTTGAGGATTGGATAGTTTACTTGGATTTAAATAGGGGATTGCGAATTGTTGTGAAAATAAATGAGATTAGAGCATGTTTAAATTAATTGAGACACTGATCATGATATTATATGGTGTAGATCATGAGGATAATTGAGGAAAGTAAGCTGTGATTTTATCTCATTTATCTGAGGCATATCAAGTAAGTCATTGCATAAACTCTTTTGTTAAATGTTGTGATGGCAAGTCTATGTTGTGAAGCTTTGTGAAGCTGTTGTTGAACTATGATTATTTGGGTTGTAAACGTGAAAGATTATTCTTTAAACGGTTTTGTCAAACTAATGATTTTATCAAGAAAACTATTCTTTCCTAAATTTTTAGAAACCTCTTTTAGAGAAAAACCACATTGTACAAAGCCAAGGTGTGGAGATATTTTGAATCAGGAATTGATGGATATGTTCGTTGAGTACTCAATAAGGGTAGGCTAACAATACTAGTCTTGGAAGGCTAGCGTAAGTTTTCTGGCAGGAGGCCACCTCTAGAAGATGAACTCTGCTTGAAAAGACGACAGTGTTGGTTGGTCAGGCCAGTCCGAGCTAGCATTTGTACCTAGTAAGGTATTATTTATATTCCCGGTATGGACACTCGGATGGTTTTTTTGGGTGTAAAGATGGAGGAGTATCTCACCCAGTGAGCTGTACACTCACCTTGATCGGAACGCCCAACGTGTGGTAATCTGGTCCGGACAAGGTGCACAAAGTGTGGTGCCTTAGCCATTTTGTTCTCATGGAGCCCAACGTGTGGTGACATGACTGTTTATTCGAGTGGAGGATTTATTTTGTATAAAGTGTGACAATAGAAAAAACCCACTCATTGCGAAAAGACATTGTTTATGACTTGCCAAATTATTTCTACAAATGTTTTACACTTTGCATACACGTACTATTCAAAACACCATGTGCACACACAGGACTTACTGAGATTTATTCTCACACAGTTTTGCATCATGTTTTCAGGAGATAGATTGTGCTGAGTCAGTGGGGCTTTGACAGTAGAGGCTTTTGCTATTTTTTTCCTATGCTGTTCTAGGAGACTTTTGTCGTTTATACTTCTGAGCAATATTTCCTTTATTTCGTATTGCTCTAATTTGAGTCTGATGTAATAAGAGTAATTCTTCATTTGTCAAAGTTGACTCTTTTGGAGATTGCCTTTATATTTTATACCTCGTTTTAAAGACCCCTTGTCCTACGGGATGGGGCAACATCCCCACCCTTTTAGGGTACGTAGTCATGGGGTGTTACAAGTGGTATCAGAGACATGGTTTAGGCAATTACTTGACTTATTGGGTTCTATCTTCTTAAGTATTTTGATCTGGTACTAATTCTTGTCTTTTGTTTATAGGATGGTCAAAAGGGTTGTATCGGCTGTCAGAGACTGGCCCGCTGGCTACGGGAATCCACCTGCCCCACTACCCGTAGCTGATCCACCTGCGTCTGATTCAGAGAGGGAGCGTGAGCTGCCGGTGCTAGATGACCCGGTGGTTGAGGAGGAGATAGAGGCCGGGGAGAGCTTAGGAGAGTACGAGGGGGATGAGGAGATGGCAGAGTTGAGTGAGGAAGAGGTAGATGAGCTCGGGAACAATGGGGACGATGAGAATGAGGGAGAGATGGCTAGGGTAGAAGAGGAGGATGAGGAAGGAATGGAGGTTCCCCAGACCCCGCAGATAGGAGAAGTCGATAGGACCCTTGCTTGCTACGACCATAAGGAGTCCAGTGGTGAGGAAGGTAGGTCAAGGGATGGAGTTGCCTCGGGAGAGAGAGAACTTGGGTCGTCAGTTCCAGGAGGGGTAGATAAGGGAAATAGGGAGCTAGAAGAGAGTCCTAAGGGGTGTGAACTCCGATATGGACTGGGTATAGATGCCATGCTAAGGAGAAAGGGGTTGGTTGATCCATCTGACTTGGGGAGTGAGAGGCCTGCACCTAAGGGTACGGTTAGATTAGCACTGGATGAGCTCTATGAGACGGCCATAAGAGCCAAGAGAGGCTGAGAGGGTGAGTCAGGGCAGCCGAGTGGGAGTGTTGGATTTGCGAGGAACTACATAGGGAGACTTGATAGTTCCGTGGGGTGGCTTGTGGAACCAGCCTCTGACGACTTCGATGCTTCAGTTGAAATTAGAGAAAGTCGAGTGTAGAAGACCAGTAGCTTTTACTTTTCTTTCTTTGGGATTTGCATACCTTTGGTTGTTTATTTCTTTTAAAGGAGCATGTTGCTCATAGGACTTATTTATTATCTTATTAAATAAAAAGGGTGTCATATAGGATAACCCTTTCTTTTCTGCAAAGAATGGTTTATATGAAAAACATGAGTTTCGTTTATTACTTGATTTACCCTTGCACGATATCATCACATTCTCTTGTAGATAAGTACATCGCTATCAACTGATCATGCATCTAAGTATATTCTTTTCCCCTTGGTAATTAACTGACCTGGAGTGAATGTGATTAAGATGGCACCAAGATGCAGAACAGTTGTGCATAGCAGAACAGTGCAGGAGAGTGCATCCTCCACCCCGGAATTTGAGCAGATGCATCATTCCACCCCCGACGTGGAAGAGCACCTGCCACAAGAGTAGAAATTGGCTTCGGAGAGGTCACGAGATGTGACCATGGGTCAGGATTTCGACAAGATAGCCTCGATCCTGCAGAACCTGACTGAAAGGGTAGACAAGGTGGCCAAGAAACCACCACGGGGAGAGGATGAGGCTCTGGAGCGTTTCTTAAAGTTCCAACCTCCCATCTTCCAAGGGGAGGCGGAACAGGATGAGAAGGCCGAGCAATGGATTGAGCAGATAGAGGACATCTTTGCTACTTTGCAGTACTCGATAGAAAGGATGGTGAAGTTTGCTGCTTTTCGGCTAAGGGGACCGTCTCGAGCATGGTGGTAGAGAATACGGGGTGATTGGGACAAGGAGGAGCAGGAGTGGACCTGGGACGATTTTACGAAAGCTTTCCAGGCTGAGTACATTCCTCGATGGGTGGCCGAGAAGAGGGAGGATGAATTCCAGACCCCCAGGCAGGGAGGCATGACTGTGGCCCAATATGCAGCCCGATTCATGCAGTTGTCTAAGTACTGCAAGTGCTTGGTAGATACGGAGCAGAAGCGCACCCGGCAGCTCGTGAAAGGGCTTAGGCCAGAGTTGAGGAAAGCATTGGCCCCATCGCCGCCAACGTCAGACACTGCCGTTGTGGACGCAGCTTCTCGGACGGAGAACAAAGATCGGCATCGATCGGTGAACCGACCCTTCCAACCGAGTCGTCCACCTATGAGGCCTTCCGGCAATAAGCGACCTGTGGCCTTTATGCCATGGGGAAACCGAGGTAAGCAGCCTCGAGTGCCTGTAACAGGACCAATGCAAGGCAGCCTAAATTGCCGACTGTGTGGGAAGCGAGGTCACACCGAGAGGAATTGCTGGGGTAATGGGGGTGTAAGGAGGTGCTTCAATTGTGGAGACCCGGGACATATGAGAAACGCCTACCCCAAACCTTTAAGGATTGAACAGACCGAGCCGGCTCAACCAATGGGAGGTAATAGAGGCGCCGTTGCTGGACCAACTGGAGCGGGAGGTCAGAAGCCTCAGGTGAAGGCTAAAGTCTTTGCCTTGAACCGAGAGGAAGTCAGAGCGGATGCCGCCATGATTGAAGGTAACCTTTCTATCCAAGGTTGTCTTGTTAATCTTCTGATAGATCCAGGATCCACACATTCTTATGTAAGTAAAGTATGTGCTTCACATTTGGGTTGGGAAGGAAAGGAGCTACCTTATACCCTAGTAGTTAGTTCCCCCTTGGGAAAGGTGGCGGAAGCAGGCAAGAAAATGGGAAGTTGTGGAGTTGAGGTAGGGAAGGAGATTCTGGAGGCCGACCTCATAATCCTGCCCATGGATGATTATGACCTGATCTTGGGCAGGGACTGGTTGTCGAAGCACGGAGCTCGTGTGGACTGTAAGATTAAGACGGTGCAGTTTGTGAGACCTGGTCGGGACGTACTTGAATTCAACGACAGACGAACGAAGGAACTAAATTTCTCATTGCTGGAGCTAAAGCCCGAAAGTTGCTCAAGAAAGGATGTACGGGATGTTTGGCATATCTCCTAAACAAATCGAATGACCAGTGTACCTTGGAAAGTACGGAGGTAGTGAAAGACTCTTCGGATGTGTTCCCTACGGAGCTCACTTCCCTACCCCCTGAACGGGAAGTTAAGTTCACCGTGGATCTGACTCCCGGAGCAGAACCGGTGTAAAAAACCCCCTACCGGATAGCACCGACAGAGTTGAAGGAGTTGAAGGAGCAATTGGAAGAATTGCCAAGGTAAGGCTACATTTGGCCGAGTACGTCACCGTGGGGAGCCCTGGTGTTGTTTATTAAGAAGAAAGATGGTACCTTGAGGCTATGTATCGACTATCGGGGACAGAACAATCTAACGATCAAGAATAAATACCCTCTACCCTTGATCGATGAGTTGTTTGATCAACTGCAAGGCGCCGCTTGCTTTTCGAAGTTGGACCTGCGGCAAGGATACTACTAGGTGCGAATTAAGGAAGAAGACATTCCTAAGACTGCAATCAACACGCGATATGGCCACTACGAGTTCGTGGTAATGCCATTCGGTGTAACCAACGCACCGGCAGTATTCATGGATTTAATGCATCGCATTTTTCAACCATACCTGGACAAGTTCGTTGTTATATTCATCGATGACATTTTAATCTACTCCAAGAATCCGGAGGACCACGTGGAGCACTTAAAATTGGTCTTAGAGAAGCTGAGGGAATTCAGGCTTTATGCTAAGTTCAGTAAATGTGAGTTTTGGCTAAGCTCAGTGTCTTTCCTTGGTCACGTGATATCCAAGGAGGGGATCAAAGTGGACCCTGCCAAAGTGGAAGCCGTAGCTAACTGGAAACAACCGGAGAACATTACCGAGATACGAAGTTTCCTTGGGCTAGTCGGATACTATCGGCGATTCATTAAAAAATTTTCTACTCTGGCTTCACCAATGACACGATTGTTGAAGAAGGATGTCTCTTTTGCTTGGAGTGAGAAGTGTGAAAAGAGCTTCCATGAGCTTAAGAGGAGGATGATTTCAGCACCCGTGCTGAGTCTGCCTGAGGCTGATAAGCCCTATGCACTCTATACAGATGCGTCCAAGGAAGGTTTGGGGGTTGTGCTAATGTAGGAAGGGAAGGTCATAGCCTATGCATCTAGAAAGCTAAAGCCGCATGAAGTTAATTATCCAACGCATGACTTGGAGTTGGCAGCTATAGTGTTTGCCTTGAAGAAATGGCGACATTGCTTGTACGGTGCTCAATATGAGGTCTTCACTGACCATAAGAGTCTGAAGTACATCTTCACACAGAAGGACCTGAATCTTCGACAGCGTAGGTGGACGGAATTTCTCGAGGAGTATAAGTGACATATTAATTATCACCCGGGCAAAGCGAATGTGGTAGCTGACGCACTGAGTCGGAAGGTGAAGATGGCTCACTTGAGAATGCAGGAGATGTCAGCAGTCCAGGATATCCTGGAGCAAGAGGCAGAAGTTCAAGGGAGGAAGTTCTGTGTGAGCAATCTGACCATGAAGCCCGATCTGGATCAGGAGATTGTATCAGGCCAGCAGGATAGTGCGGAATTTCAGATTTTTAAGGAGAAAGAGATCGCAAGAGGAGGAAGTGACTTCCGAAGCAATGAGAAGGGGGTATTATACTTTCGGGACCAGATTTGTGTGCCTGACATCCGAGACCTAAGGAAGAGGATACTGGACGAAGCGCACAAGAGCAAATATACCATATACCTTGGGGAGGTGAAGATGTACCGAGACTTGAAGAGGAAATATCGGTGGGCTGGAATGAAGAGGGATGTAGTTCAGCATGTGTCAACCTGCCTGACGTGCCAGAAGGTTAAGATGGAGCATAAGAAGTCTGCAGGATTACTGCAACCGTTACCGATTCCCGAGTGAAAATGGGAAGAGGTGACCATGGACTTTGTGACTAGCCTTCCGATGACCAAGTCACACAAGGATACAATTTGGGTGGTAGTGGACCGATTGACCAAGACAGCGCATTTTATACCAGTGAACGTGCGGGACTCGATGAAAAAGTTAGCTCAGACGTATACCCGAGAAATTGTAAGGTTGCATGGTGTACCGTCGAGTATTGTGTCGGATAGGGACCCTAGATTCACTTCAAGGTTCTGGGGTAAGTTTTAGGAGTCCTTGGGCACGACCCTGAAATTCAGCACCTCTGCTCATCTGCAGACGAATGGTCAATCCAAGAGAGTCATTCAGATTCTGGAAGACATGCTCCGAGCATGTATCTTGGACTTTGGAGATAAGTGGATTGAGTCCTTGTCGCATGCAGAGTTAGCATATAACAACAGTTATCAGGCGTTGATTGGGATGGTGCCGTACGAAGCACTGTATGGGCAAAAATGCCAAGTACCGATATATTGGGGATGGACAGAAGAGGGGAACGTTAAGAGGACTGGTGAAGTATGCATTCAGGAGATGACGGACAAGATCAAGTTAATTCGAGAAAGGCTAAGGGCAACGCAAAGCAGACAGAAGAGTTATGCAGACTCTAGGAGAAGGGAACTGGAATTCCTAGTAGGTGATTGTGCATTCTTGAAGTTGACTCATAGTAGAGGAATCCTGAAGAATCCGAGAGGAGGGAAGTTGAGTCCTAGGTATTTAGGACCGTTCCCGATATTGGAGAAAATTGGACCGGTAGCCTACCGATTGGATCTACCTGATGGTCTAGCAGGGATGCATGATGTATTCCATGTTTCTCAGATAATGAAGTACAACCCCGATCCGAGTCATGTACTCAATGAGGAACCGTTAGAGTTGCAACTGAATCTAAGTTATGTGGAGAGACCAGTCAAGATATTGGAACGGAGTACCAAGACTCTTCAAAACAAGCAGATACCCATGGTGAAGATACTTTGGGATCATCATGGAGCACAGGATGCGACGTGGGAAACGGAGGAATGGTTAAGACGGAAGTATCCGGATATGCTCTAAGGGTATAACATCTGAATTTCGGGATGAAATTCTCTTAAGGGGGAGGGGATGTAATACCCCGCCTAAAGCTACCTTTGACTATGGGGAAAAGTCATGCATTGCATAGTATTTTGCATTTTATGTGGTAGCTTAGAATTATTTTATTTGCATGGATGCATATGAATTTTTCCGTTGCTCTTGCATTTGAATTAATGGAGGTGAAATAGTGTGTTGCTAAAGATTTGGTTAAGGGAGGCTTGGTCGAAGATTTGGAGGATGAGTATTGGGGTGGTAAGAACTTTTGTAGGAAGAATTAGTATTGGAATTGATTTGGAATAGCGGGGAGGATGGTGATTTTTTCGCGGTGGCCCGAGTTCGAATCCTATCTCTTGTGAATCCTAGTTTCTCTTCCTGAAGATTCTTTTCCAAAGAGTTTCCATGTCTTGGCCGAAAAAGATATAGCAAACCTAGAGAAATTTTAGTGCCAATATTCTAAGGAAATAAGTCTCCATATTTATTTCCTAAAATCAAGGACTTTGATGTGAATAAAGTTCACTCTTAATTTTCAGCTTTTATTCCTTAGGATTTTCGAAAAAAAAAACCCTAGCTAATAATTAAAATTTCAGCTTGATTTTACCTTAATAGATGTTGCCATGGATAGTTGGAATTAAAGAGTCATTCTTCTAGTAGGAAACCTTGTTGGTTTTAAACCTAGAACTTTAGCTAAAAATCTGAAAAATTTTCCAGCTAGTGCTGCCACTTCTTGAAGGAATTTTAGCTCAACCCAAACTCTTCCAAAACTAGGAAATCTTATCCTAAATCCTTTAACAAATCGGATTTTATTTCAATCCTAATTTAACTAGGTTTTGCTACCTTTTCCTAGCTGAAATTCGGCAGCCTTGTGCAAGAACAAGCTGTCCGAAAACTCCAGCACTCCTAGGTGCAATACAACACTCCAAACCCTAGCTCAAAACATCTAGAACACTCCTCATAAATTCAGATTACCTTAGTTGCACAAAACTAGATTTTTATCTAAAAAAAAACTACAGATTTTGGCCAGCCTTGTACAGGAATTTCGGCCAGCTTGCACTCCTACACAAACTGAAATTCTGCACACCAAAACACACCAGAATCCTCAGTTGATCAAGCCAATTTTCTGCGCCTAAAACCCTCATCTTTTCTCCAAAAATTGGGGCAGAACCACAGTTACAACAGACCAGAATTTCTCCTCTTATTGTCAGCAATTTCATACAGCAAAACCACTGCACGCGCACAGAAATTTCAGCTCTTCAAACCTTCTCAAACTCTTCTTTGTTTGGCCCAAAATTCTAAACACATTCAGCCCTTCCCTTGAGCAATATTTCGGCCAGTACAAAGAATCAAATTACAGAATATTTTCTCCCTTAAACCCTCCCAAAGTCGGCAGCAATAAGGCACACCATAAGCTGCAATTTTTTCCCTTGCTGTCCAAGAAACCTAAAGTCATTAGGAGTCTTCCTAAACACCACCATCTAACCATAAACCAATCTTCTCTAACCCTAAAGCATAGTAGCCGATTACCCTCTCTATTCTACACGAAAAATTCCAGCAAGAGCTCCACAGCAATTTTCGAAAATCTTAACAGCAATACCTAACAAAAATCGAACACGCCTTAAGGTAAGCAGAAATCCTCTCAACCTCTTGATACCGTTTTCTCTAATGATTCTTTTCTCCTTCTTCTTCCCTTAAATCACGCCACATAGGGGCTGATTTCATCTTCTTCTTTAATTTTTGGTCAAGAGGAGCAAATGAGGTAGCTTTTCTCTTCTTTTCAAACGAACTTGGGACGATCACCATAACAGCATCGAGACCTCATTATCCGGTTGTTGCAAGGTAAGGGAATACCCACCCTTGATGCCGAAAGTAAGGTTTAATGATGTCTATTAGTTGGATGAGCATATGGTCATGGTATATGATCTTTGGGGATTGGATAGTTTACTTAGATTTAAATAGGGAATTGCGAATTGTTGTGAAAATAAATGAGATTAGAGCATGTTTGAATTAATTGAGACACTGATCATGATATTATATGGTGTAGATCAGGAGGATAATTGAGGAAAGCAAGCTGTGATTTTATCTCATTTATCTGAGGCATATCAAGTAAGTCCTTGCATAAACTCTTTTGTTAAATGTTGTGATGGTAAGTCCTTGTATCAGAACGCGCAACGTGTGGTAATCTGGTCCGGACAAGGTGCACAAAGTGTGGTGCCTTGACCATTTTGTTCTCATGGAGCCCAACGTGTGGTGACATGACTGTTTATTCGAGTGGAGGATTTATTTTGTACAAAGTGTGACAATAGAAAAAACCCACTCCTTGCGAAAAGACATTGTTTATGACTTGCCAAATTATTTCTACAAATGTTTTACACTTTGTATACACGTACTATTCAAAACACCATGTGCACACACAGAACTTACTGAGATTTATTCTCACACGGTTTTGCATCATGTTTTCAGGAGATAGATTGTGCTGAGTCAGCGGGGCTTTGACAGTAGAGGCTTTTGCTATTTTTCCTATGTTGTTCTAGGAGACTTTTGTCGTTTATACTTCTGAGCAATATTTCCTTTATTTCGTATTGCTCCAATTTGAGCCTGATGTAATAAGAGTAATTCTTCATTTATCAAAGTTGACTCTTTTGGAGATTGCCTTTATATTTTATACCTCGTTTTAAAGACCCCTTGTCCTACGGGACGGGGCGACATCCCCACCCTTTTAGGGTACGTAGTCGTGGGGTGATACAAGTGCTACAACATGCAAAATAGTATATTTCCAAATAGATGTTGGGAGATTTGTTCTCATTAATAACGGTCTAGTAATTAACTGTAATATTTTAGTGAATGATTCAGCTAGACCATTATGGGTATAAACATGAGGTACTGGATGTTCAATAGTAATTCCAATTGACATGCAATAAGCATCAAAGGCTTGGGAAGAATATTCACCAATATTATCTAAACGGATCCTTTTAATAGGATAATCTGGAAATTGTGCTTGTAAGTGAATTATTTGGGCAAGTAATCTCGCAAATGCCAGGTTACGAATTGTTAATAAATTGACATGCGACCATCAGGTCGATGCATCAATTAAAATTATAAAATATCTAAATTACCCACATGGTGGATGAATTGGTTTACATAGATCACCATGAATTCTTTCCATAAATGTTTGAGACTCAAACTCCACTTTTGTTGGAGTTGGTTTAATAATCAATTTCCCTTGAGAACATGCAACACATGAAAATTTACCTGATGTCAAAATCTTTTAACTTCTCAAAGGATGACCAAGCGTATTTTCAATTACCTTTCGCATTAATAGCTCCTGGATGACTCAAATGGTCATGCCAAATGATAAATGTAGCAGGATTAGTAAGTTTCTGGTTTACTGAATAATACACTTCAATTGCATGGATTTTTGTGCTATATAGGCCAAATGAAAAAGATGGTAGCTTTTCTAATAAAGATTTTTTACCCAAAAAGATTTGAGTAATACAGAGATACTTTAACCCATTTTCTTCTATTGTTTCATTGTGATATCCATTTCAGTGAATATATTTAAAACTTAATAATTTTTTTTGAGATTTTAAAAAAAATAATACTTTATAAATAACAACATTTGTTCCTTCGGGTAATAATATATTAACTCTTCCAGAGCCTTCAATCAATTTTACACTACCACATATAACATTAACATGTGTTTTTCTTATCTTCAGGTAAGAGAAATATTTTCTCTCTTTTAATATGATGTGCGTTGTACTACTATCAATTAGACATATATCTTCAATGCCACTTTTGTTTCCAATAAATGGAGTAATAGCCATCTGGGCATACTAAAACATTTATAAATTTAAATACTTCAAATAATAAAATAAAAACTTAAAATGCTAACTACTATTACAATGCTAAAAATATATAAGATAAAAATATTAAAAGTAAACTTTTAATTCTTTTGGACACTTCTATCACTAACAAATGATCAATTCTTCCTTTTGGATGCTCAAAGAAATCGGCCATATCCAAATGAGTTACATCAATATTAACATCATCAAGATTGGTTTCATCATCACGAAGAGAATATTGTACAGTGAAATTTGCTTAAGCATTGTTACCTTTCTTCTTAATAGAAACCTGATAAAGATCAACAAGGTACTTTGCCATACGATAAGTACGAGACCAATGACCTTTCATGCCATCGATAACATTTATCTTATAATTTGTAGGAACCACTTCTTTTCCTTTTCCTTTCTCATTATTTTTTGCCCACTTCTGGGGATTATCATTATTTTTCGTAACTTTGTTTGGCTTTTGTGATCATAATAAATATTTCTATTATAACCGCATGCATGTCCATGGCCATAACCATAATCACGATCATGACCTCTTCTGGAGCTAAAACCATAAGACATTTCCTTCTGGGAATGGAATAGAACATGTTGGTCAGGTATTATGATTTTTTATTAATAACTTATTATTTTGCCCAATTACAAGAATGCAAGATATCAATTCTGCATATTTCTTGAATCCCTTTTCTTGATATTACTGCTCTAGGAGTACATTCGAGGCATAAAATGTAGAGAAAATTTTCTCCAACATATTTTCATCAGTAGTATTTTCTCCACATAATTTTAACTGCGAGCTAATTTTAAAAATCGCAAAATTATACTCACTGACGGATTTAAAATTTTGTAATTGCAAGTGCATCAAGTCATACTGTATTTTTAGAAGGACGATAATTTTTTGGTGGTCAAATCTTTCTTTCAAATTATTCCACAAAATAAGTGAATTTTTCATGGTAAGATATTCCACTTTTAAATTTTCATGAAGATGATGACGAAGAAAAATCGTAGCTTTAGCATCATTTTGTGATGATGATGGATTTCCTTCAGTAATGGTATCTTCCAAACCCATTGCAACTAAACACATTTTAGCATCTAGTGTCCATGATAAATAGTTTTTTCCTGTGATATCTAAAACTGCAAAATCAAGTTTAGTAAGATTTGTCATGTTAATACAAAATCAAATAAGAAGAGTACCTTTGTTCTTTTGTTTAGAAAATTTAAAAATCAGACTACTTGATTATACGGCTCGCAGAAAATATCTTTGATGGTGTTGGCTTGCTTATAAACCTCATTAGAACAACTTTGGTAGAATATCGTGCTGATAACGTTTTGTAAATTTAATTCTAAATAAAATCCAGAATCAAGAAAACAAAATATAAAACTAATATTAAAGAAACTATAAGAAGAGAAATATGAGAATCGCTTGGATTTAATTGATTGTTTATGTTCGTTTACATAAGACCCATGTTTAAGTATATCATCTAAAATGATAAAAAAATAAATTTAATAAATACAATATTATCTTATCTATTAATATCCTTAAAAAAAGAACAGTTACATATATTTTCAAGATATATGAATAATATCGAAAAATGAATAATTATTTATTATTTTTATATAATATATATATATATATATATATTATAATGGAATTTACATATTACGACATATGGCTGAATCTGGTTGTTACACATCACAGTTTTATTTTATTTTATTTATTTTTTGAGAAATATAAGACGGATATTCATTCAATCGGGTCATTATTATAAGAATTTAGTACTCTGTTTTCCCAAATTCACAATTTAATGTTTTTGACTTATCCTCTATCTGCTTGCACTAACTTAGAAACTTAGCTTAACGATGACTTCAATATCATCTCAATTAAGCATTGTTTTGCTAATAGAAGGGTTGTCCACTGAACTGCTCTTTCTGCAGGGTGGTGTTTGCTGGGGAAAGGGTGCTGATCTGATAATTGCTGAGAAGAACAGCAAGAAGAGGAATCCGGGCAACTACTACTCAAAACCATTGAGATTTGGTTTCATTGACCTTGACGATGCGAGGTGGATTTTTAGGATTTCAAGGACTATTCCGACGAGGAGGTAGATGCTCGAAGACGTAAAGCCTTTCGCTTTCTCTTATGCCAACCCTGGAAATAAAATTCTCACCCGAGGTAAAGTTTCTCCTTTTTATCAATTTTTTTTGCAGAATTTGTTATTTTTTGTAGACTTGTAGTCATTGTTAGCCTGAAATTCGATTTAATGTGCGATTTCAAAATTTTGTAATCCGTGGGGAATTGACTGTCATTTGTGATATTTATGGGTTCGGCTTTTTTCGTTTTTATTAATTTTTGTTGACACAGTATCTGTTACAAGATCAAAAGCGTTGAGGGGTGATTTGGTAAAACTAGCATCTTTTGGATTAGTGGTTGGTCAAGGAATAAGGTTTTTCAAGAGAAACAAGCTTTTCTGATAGCTCAAGTAGTATATTTTTCGATGCCTCTTTAAAGATTGAATGTTCTTATGGTTCATTTTTTCTTGCATAAAGAGTTATTCACAGAGTTTCATTTGTAAGCCCCGTAAGAAAGCTTGGTCTGTGTCAATTCTTTAATACATCACCGGGATTTGGTTAATGAACTCTAGATGCATGATAGAAGTAATTTTATTACCGACTTCTGTTATACCTTATATTCTCTAAAATTTTTTTGCCTATCTAGTTTCATTTGGTAAAGTGGATTATCATTTCAATCATGTCAAACGTATACTTTGCCTATTTTTTATATGTCCACTGATCAGTTCAGATGTATTTGCAAGAAATGATATAATCTGCTAAATTATGTGTTATGTATGCTTCAAGATCTGATTTTTCTACATCTTAGTTCATCAATTGGAAAGATGCCATCGACAATAAATGCAATTCATTCTAAAATATGTCTTCTTTTCTCAATTAAGGTTCCAAGTCGGGGAAAATCTATTGATTCTGGGGTGGATATTGATAGGCCCTCATAGAGGAAGAGGAAGAACTAGTATAGAGGGATCTGACAGCATCCATGAGGTAATTGGGCAACTGAAATATGTGATCCAGGAAAAGGTGTCCACGTATGGCTGGGAACTTTTAATACTGCTGAAGAAGCTGCAAGAGCTTATGATACAGATGCCCACCAGATCAGAGGCAAGAAAGCTAAGGTGAATTTCAAAGATGAAACTTCAACCCCCGCTTCAAGAGGCTCTGTGAAAGTGTTATCATCAAAAAGTAGTTTCAAAGGAAAATTATAACTCAGTTCAGCCCAGCATGAATGAGAATATCACAATCATGAATAACGTGGAAAATGAATACTACACAATTCATTCATCTTTCTGGGAGAGAAACCACCAACAAATCAGTTGAGCTATGTTGATACTTGTCCTGCACGTGGAGAGATGGAATTCAAATCCTTTGCCTATCAGACGGTTCAAATATTTTTTTTATTTCTGATAAAGGAAGTAATTCATTTGATTGTTTGGTTTAATATATTATTACTTATCTTCTATATTATATTATTTTTAATAATATAATATATTTTTAATATATTTTCCTTCTTTTTTCTATTACTATTATCAAATATTATTAAATAATTTTTTTCATCTTTCCATAAGGCTGAAAGTTATCTAAATTCATTAAATGTGACAATATTAAATTCATATGAAGATTATTTAAAAAAAAAAATGTGAAGGTTATCTGAGTTTATTAAATTTATTAAATTGTTAGGGTACACAAATTTAACAATTTATGCAACACATGAGGAATCAAACTAGTATAAATTTAAAAGTTCAAAATTTAGTAAATTATCTTTATTTTAAAATAAAATATTATATTTTAACTTGATATAAAGATTTAATAGTTTATTTAGCTATAGAAAATCTACTTTTTTGCTTTTATTTATTAATTATATTAATGATAAAATTATAGATTAGTGGTAGGGATATAGTAGCATGTTTTTTTATGGATGTTGATAGGCTATCGAATGAATTAATTATGCGATCATCTAATATGTTAGATTTCGATTATTCTCAAGGATCAACTAATATTGAATGTGTTAGATTTGGTAAAAGACTCCTAATAAACTAAAATACGATACAAACACCCACACACACACACATATATATATATATATATATATTTCTTCTTCCATATGAAGATGAATATTAACCTTTCTAAAATAAATATATTTCCCGTAAAACTCCAACGTTTTTAAAAATTTATAATTTATTACGGATAGGGAGAAACTTTAATACTTTAAGAGTTAAAGTCCTATCTGATTAGTAATTAAAATACAAAGGACCAAGACAAAATTATTAAAAGATTAAACTTAGACTATTTAATATGATATTACGGTAGTTGGGAACATATTGTTATTTTCCCTAGAGAGCAAGTCGGTAGATAAGAGAGGTACAACTAATATTCGGGAAGAATGCCAGAAAAGAATGTTGTGTTTGAATTTTTTAGGACTAGAAGTAAGTGGGTAATGAACTCTTTTTCTTTCTTTATTAAATAAGTATAAAAGATTTATTTTTTTAAATGAAAATTTAAATGGAGCATATTGAATCTCTATGTGTAAATGATTTGTAAACAAGTATGCATACAATATGCTTATGTGATATGAGTAATTGACATGAATAAATGTATAACCCTTAATGTACGACGAGATACCTTTTTAGACTTGTAAGATGGGGTTAAAATCTTTTTGGACGTATAATGATAGGGATCAAGTTCACTATGAAGACCAATCACAAGAAGGGTGAGCGACCTTGCAAGGACCCATAACAAGATTGCACACCAAGAGAATTCAAGGAAGGCTCTAATCCTTCATGAAGTCAATTTTGAGGCTGGAAGAACTTTGGAGGGAGATTGAAGGTGTCCAAGAGTTTAATTTGATGATTGTACAAGAAGAAATTTAACAAGAAATCAAGCTAGTGCAAGAAGTGGAAAAAAAGCATGAAGAACGCGCAAAATTATTCAAGGAAGAACAATAGAGAATTGGCGCGGGCTATGGTCTAGAATCTAGGATTCAATTCCCAAAAACAAGCCGGCACCAGCTCGTATGGTTGAACCGGCGCCGACTATTGTCGGGACAGCATGTGCAGCTCTACGATTTTTCCTTAGTTGACTGGTTTTCTTCCATATTTTAAGCTTTATAATTATCTTTAAGCCCAAAAACTTGTATTATGGCTTCTCTAAACTTATACTAGGGCTTGAGTAGTATAAATACCCCTTTATGTGATCTGACAAGATATTGAAGTTATATTATTCATGAACGGATCGCGAGAAAATAAAAACATAGCAGAAAATAGCAATTTAAAATTTTTTCCAACCCAAAATATAGGAATACTTATGTTTAGGACGCTTACAATGAATAATCGGAGGATTTGGATTTGACGGAATGCTTTTGTTTGTCACAACTGTTAGAATTCGTGGACTCCTAAATGCAGAAAATATCCACGAATCCCTCATGAGGACCCAAGTAAACGATTAAGATGATCTAAGGTTTAAGAATTACCTCTGGTTGCTGTAATCGAAATCCTTCGATTCTGGTTGCGCTGTTGTACATTCAACCCGAACAATCACCAGACGCTGCAGTACGCGAACGTCCTCTATCGGATACACACCGCGAACTCACTCGATACCCGAAGAGTGCTAGCGCCTAGGGTTTGAGAGGTTTTTTTTTCTTTTCTGGTAGAGAATGGCACGAATGTTCTCAACCGAGAAAAATTGGACTATTAAAAAGACGGCTAGGGTTTTCTTAAAAAACCCCCCGAACCTCTTAGAGTCCAACCCTAATAATATCTTATCATATTCTAATTTAAATTCAAATTAAATTTAAACTGATATGATAAGATTCTGCCATTATCTCGGTAATTTAACTAATTAATTTACCGAGTCAGATTCTTATAATCTGGACATCATCCAGATACATCGAATGTGGACATATTTCCAGATTCATTGTATCTGGTAAATTTTCTAAGTACGATTAACTTAGACATATTTCCAGATTCATCGAACCTGGTCACCAGAAAAATAACCTAACAAGTTCGCTTATTGTGTGACCCTATAGGTTCATTTAACACTGGCAGTGTGCCTAAATCATATTTAAATGGCCCACAAGTTATAAGCGGTTTCTAGTAAAACATTATAACTATCCAGGTTAAATGAAGATCGGTGATCTCTTTGAACCAAATCATAATTTTATATTTAGTCCTTTTGTCACACGATATCCAGATTAATCATAAGGCACGGAGCATGTTATCCTTATTAAGCTTAATCAATTATTTCTTGATTTCATAGTAGATTGTTCAAACAAATGATATCAATATCTTAGATTGATATATTTGATCACGGTCATGCATTTTTAACAGTCTAACTTATCAAGGGGCCCATGGATATCTCTGCCATAACTGAGAGGGACAAATTCCTTCACAATCAACCATATTCCTCTCTTTGATTTATTCTATATCCAACAGTAGTCTAATTTATTATCTGGTTAAATACAACTTTAGACAATGTCAAAATATAGAATTTATCAAGTAGGAAACTATGACGAATTTAGGTCGAAGGACTTTCAATATTATTATGGCTAGAAAGTACTTATGACATATTCCATGAAGTACTCTCACAGTAAGTCATGTCCAATACAATGTTCTCTAACATTTATTTATGTTTTGACTCGATATCACAAATATCCATGGCCAGTAAAACATAGCCATCAAGTCACAAACATACTAATCTTAATTTATTATTATTATTCCAATAATAATAATCGATCAGGGACAGTTTTAGAATAGTCATTGTATTCATTGTAGGGTTTTACTATCAAGTCACGTACTTGATGACTAACAAAACAAAACTCACTATTAATGGAAAGGAAAGCCTCATATTATATAAAACATAATGAAAATAGTAGAAGTACAAATTGACTCTAGGGCATATCCCCAACAGTCTCCCACTTGCACTAAGACTAATTTGGCATAAGCCGTAATCTCATTGATCTGGTATGACTATCATGTTTAGCCGATGGGAGAGGCTTTGTCAGTGGATCTGCAACATTGTCATCAGTTGGCACCTTGCATACATTGACATCTCTGCTATCAACAATTTCTCGAATGAGATAAAAACGTTTAAGTATATGTTTGGATCGCTGATGTGATCTTGGTTCCTTAGCTTGTGCAATGGCTCCATTGTTGTCACAATAGAGATCCACTGGGTTCACAATACTAGGAACTACATCTAGTTCTGTAATGAACTTTTTAATCCAAACTGCTTCTTTAGCTGCAGCTGAGGCAGCTACATACTCAGCTTCTGTAGTAGAATCGGCCACGGTGTCTTGCTTTGAACTTTTCCGACTTACGAGCACCTCCATTCAAACAAAATAGAAAACCCGATTGCGATCTATAATCATCTAAGTCGGACTGAAAACTAGCATCAGTGTAACCATTTACAACTAGCTCGCCTTCTTGTCCTCCATAAACTAAGAACATATCTTTAGTTCTTCTTAAGTACTTCAGTATGTTCTTGACAACGATCCAATGTGCCTCTCCGAGATTTGACTGGAACCTGCTCGTCATGCTCAATGCATATGATACATCGGGTCGAGTACATAACATGGCATACATGATAGACCCTATAGCGGAAGCGTATGGTATCTTGTTTATGCGCTCTTCTTCATCCTTCGTAGAAGGACTTTGAGTTTTGCTGAGCTTAATGCCATGTGACATTGGCAAGAATCCTCTCTTAGAGTCTTGCATACTGAACCTTTTCAGTACCTTGTCAACGTATGCACTTTGACTTAGTCCAATTAGCTTTCTAGATCTATCTCTATGGATCCTTATACCTAGAATATAGGCAGCTTCACCTAAGTCTTTCATTGAGAAACAATTTCCCAACCATGTCTTTACGCTTTGTAGAGTTGGGATGTCGTTTCCAATGAGTAAGATATCATCAACATAAAGTACCAAAAAGACTATTGCATTCCCACTTGTTTTCTTATAGATACAAGGCTCATCTTCATTTTTGATAAAGTTAAATTCTTTAATTGCTTCATCAAAATGAAGATTCCAGCTTCGAGATGCTTGCTTCAATCCATAAATGGATCTTTGAAGCTTGCACACTTTATTAGAATTCAAAGGATCATCAAAACCCTCAGGTTGTGTCATGTACACATCTTCGAGTAAGTTTCCATTAAGAAACGCGGTTTTGACACCCATTTGCCAAATTTCATAGTCATAATATGCTGCTATGGCAAGAAGAATTCTGATAGATTTAAGCATTACAACTGGTGAAAAGGTTTCATCATAGTCTATACCATGAGTTTGTCTATAACCTTTTGTTACCAGTCGTGCTTTGTAAGTATGCACATTTCCCTCCATGTCTGTTTTCTTTTTGAAAACCCACTTACACCCAATGGTTTTTGAACCTTTAGGTGGGTTAACCAAAGTCCAAACTTGGTTATTATACATGGATTGCATCTCAGACTTCATAGCCTCTAACCATTTTCCAGAGTCAGAACTCTTAATGGCTTCTCGATAGGAAGTGGGCTCATCATTAACCATAAGCTTCACATTGTGATCGTCAGTGATGAGAAATCCATATCTCTCAGGTTGTTGACGAACCCTATCAGATCTTCGAGGTCCTTGTTCTATAGATGTAGGCTCATCTTAGACTTGTGAGCCATCTAATCGAGATTCATTATTTGGTTCAGGCACTAATTGTGGCTCTTGAATCTCATCTTAGATATGGTTCGATCAATGATGAGTCAAACTGATCTTCCAATCTCCTTTTGGGGTTATGCCCTGGAGACTGCTGCATTCATACTAAATCGAGTTCCATCTAAATCGGTTCAGAAAACGCCATATGAGATATGGATTGGGAGACAACCTAGTTTGTTATTTCTGAAGATTTGGGGTTGTGAAGTTTATATAAAGCGTTTATTATCTGATAAACTTGCACCTAAATCAGATAAATGCATATTTGTGGGGTATCCTAAAGAAACTAAAGGATATCAATTTTATCTCCCAAAAGAAAATAGAGTAATTGTTGCTCAAAATGGATTCTTTCTTGAAAAGGAATTTATTTCCAAAAGAATCAGTGGGAGTAAAATACATCTTGATGAGATTCAAGGACTTGGGAAATAATTCCACAATTTTTAAGATGCTCATCAAACTCGTGACTTAAGTATTCACCACCTCGATCCGATCGAAGTGTTTTGATACTTTTGCCAAGTTGATTTTGTACTTCATTTTGAAATTCTTTGAATTTCTGGAACGATTCAGATTTGTGTTTCATCAGATACAGGTAGCATATCTGCTGAAATCATCTGTAAATGTAATGAAGTACTGAAATCCTCCTCTAGCGAGTGAATTCATTGGTCCGCATACATCAGTATGTATTAGGCCCAATAAATCAGTTGCCCTTTCATTTTGTCTCTTGAAAGGCGCTTTAGTCATTTTGCCTAATAAACAAGAATCACATATTTTGTAAGATTCTAAATCAAACAATTTTAGAAGCCCATTATTATGAAGTTTTGTTATGCGTTTCTCGTTTATATGGCCCAAACGACAATGTCAGAAGTAAGTCTGATTTAAATAATTGGATTTCAATCTCTTAGTATTTATATTATAGATAGACATGTCTGAAGATCCACGAAGATTTAGAATATAAAGCCCATTCGATAATGAGGCATCTTCATAAAAAATGCCGTTTTTATTAATGGAGCAAATGTTATTCCTAATAACAAATTCAAAACCTTCTAAATCCAAACAAGAAACTGAAATAATATTCCTACTCATAGCAGGAACATAAAAACAATTGTTCAGTTCAAAAACAAGCCCACTGGGCAAAATTAATTCAAAAGTTCTTACAGCTACTGTAGCAACTTTTGCTCCATTCGCAACTCGTAGGTCCACCTCGCTTTTTGCCAAAGCTCTACTCCTTTTTAGACCCTGCACATTTACACAAATGTGAGATCCACAACCAGTATCCAATACCCATGAATCAAAAGTAGATAAATTAATTTCAATAACATAAATATCTGAAGCGGCAGTCTCACTGTCCTTCTTTTTCTTTGCTTCCAAATAGAGCTTGCAATTTCTTAACCAATGTCCTTGTTCTCCACAATGGTGGCAAGCTCCCTCATTTGGTGTCTTGGCCTTAGGTTTGGGCTTGAACTTGGACTTTGCCTTGTCCTTACCCTTACTAGCCATGACCTTGCCCTTTTGGTTGTTCTTTTTGCCTTTCCCTTTTTGAACCATTAGAACACTAGGAGTATTCTTCTTAATGTTCGGTTCAGCTTGTTTTAGCATCCCATGCAATTCGAGTAATGGATTTCTCCATATTATGCATGTTAAAATTCATGACAAACTGGTCATACTCGGCAGGTAAAGAGCCCAAGATCAAATCCGTGGCCATGTCATGATTAACGAGAGCACCAAGCTTATCAAGATGATCTAGATAGCCCTTCATTTTAAGGACATGAGCACTTACCGAGGTGCCAGAAACCATCTTACATGCATTTAACGCCTTGTGAGTTTCAAATCTCTCTTGTCGTGCTTGCTCTTGGAACATTTCCTTGAGATGCACAATCATGTCATATGCCTCTGCTTCTTCAAACTTGTTTTTGAAGTTCGAGTTCATGGTTGCTAGCATGAGGCAAGTAACATCGTTGGAGTCATCTTTGTGCTTACTATAAGCATCTTTTTCAGCTTTTGAGGCGTTATTTGCTGGAGCAGGGGGAATAGGATTTTCAAGAACATAGAGCATTTTTTCTTGCTTAAGAACAATTCTTAAGTTTCGTGCCCAATCAAGAAAGTTAGTCCCACTAAGCTTGTCTTTCTCAAGCACAGATCGCAATGAATTATTCCAACTGTTTGTTGCCATTATCTACATACAAAAATATGCAAAGTAATTAATTTTTGAGACTCTAACGAAAAACTCCCACTAAAAGCATTTAAACTTTTTGAAACTTCAACATTTTGATGTTTCGTAGTGGGGAAAAATATTTTGTTTTAATCATAAGTAAGCTTTGGCTTTAGTCTTATAATTAAATAAAACTCTAATTTTAAATGAGATAGACATCAAATGTCCCGGCTAAAAATATCTCATAAAATGCCCTAGGCCCAAAACCATTTTGATAGCCTAGTTAAGTCAAACCATATCAAACATATGGAAAACTATTTTCCATCTTATCTCACTCAGATAATCAAAAGCATCCTACTTTGGTAGGAATGACCATATGATGATCCAAGTAATAACAAGTGTTTGATTTTGGAAGGCATTTAACACTTAAATTTTTTATTGGATTGTAGTAAGCAGGAAATAAACATATCAAATATGCATGCAAGACATAAATAAAAGTGACATAGCATGGCCCATAACCTATGTTGATCATCACGAGCAAAGTGAAGATCAAGGTGGTCAATCTAGGTATATGAACTCCTTAAGCATTCTCTAATGCCTTGAGTATACTCCTCTTTGGTTGTAAATGTCGGCTGCCGTCTTCTTTTACATTGGATAGTAAAATTAAAATATTTCCTATTCTAGGAAAGCAGTACAATTTTACAACAATGAAAAATGATACGCAGGCCGTATTTAAAAAAATTACAACTTAAAACAACCATAATGTAACCAGCCAATCACATTGGGATGAAATGGGCCATGCTATGCATTATTCAAAATAATCCACAACTACAATAAAAAACATTGACGAATAACACACAACGAACAGTTAGTTGGGGTTCCAAGGGGCAACGCCCCTGGCGAGGTCAAGGGGGCAGCGCCCCTGGCGGAGGTCCCGCTGGCCGGTCAGCGGGCGGGGGTCAAGGGGGCAGCGCCCCTTGCGGGGGTCTTTGGGGGCAGCGGCCCCGGAAGGAAAAACGATTTTTCCTACTCTCATTGAATGAGATTTTGTCTTCCGATTTCCGAAAATTAATCAAATTAACGTTCGGACCCCTTAGTAACCATCGCTGTGAAAATTCATATTAAAGACAATATGCGTTCTTTTAATCATATTTATACAGATAACATATTATCATGGCCGATTAATAAATGCAATTCGCAAATATAGAACGACGGATAGCATGCTTACGATACCATATTATATTAAAATAGACCAATTTACAGACAATCTGCAACTAATCCGGTCTGATCAGGCGACTAAGACGCACACATTAAACCTAATTCAGGCAGTCTGCATGCTAAGTATTCTAAAATCATAATCATGCGAACATGCTGATACATACCGGTTAAATTTATATATACATATTATACATGTATTCAACAATACGATTAACACAGATGAATCAACCTAATCGTTTAGCAAGTTGCTCTGATACCACTGTTAGAATTCGTGGACTCCTAAATGCGGAAAACATCCATGAATCCCTCCCGAGGACCCAAGTAAACGATTAAGATGATCTAAGGTTTAAGAATTACCTCTGGTTGCTGTAATCGAAATCCTTCGATTCTGGTTGCGCTGTTGTACGTTCAACCCGAACAATCACCAGACGCTGCAGTACGCGAACGTCCTCTATCGGATACACACCGCGAACTCACTCGATACCCAGAGAGTGCTAGCGCCTAGGGTTTGAGAGGGTTTTTTTTTTCTTTTCTGGTAGAGAATGGCACGAATGTTCTCAACTGAGAAAAATTGGACTATTAAAAAGACGGCTAGGGTTTTCTTAAAAAACCCCCGAACCTCTTAGAGTCCAACCCTAATAATATCTTATTATTTTCTAATTTAAATTCAAATTAAATTTAAACTGATATGATAAGATTCTGCCATTATCTCGGTAATTTAACTAATTAATTTACCGAGTCAGATTCTTATAATCTGGACATCATCCAGATATATCGAATGTGGACATATTTCCAGATTCATTGTATCTGGTAAATAATCTAAGTACGATTAACTTAGACATATTTCCAGATTCATCGAACCTGGTCACCAGAAAAATAACCTAACAAGTTCGCTTATTATGTGACTCTATAGGTTTATTTAACACTGGCAGTGTGCCTAAATCATATTTAAATAGCCCACAAGTTATAAGCGGTTTCTAGCAAAACATTATAACTATCCAGGTTAAATGAAGATCGGTGATCTCTTTGAACCAAATCATAATTTTATATTTAGTCCTTTTGTCACACGATATCCAGATTAATCATAAGGCACGGAGCATGTCATCCTTATTAAGCTTAATCAATTATTTCTTGATTTCATAGTAGACTGTTCAAACAAATGATATCAATATCTTAGATTGATATATTTGATCACGGTCATGCATTTTTAACAGTCTAACTTATCAAGGGGCCCATGGATATCTCTGCCATAACTGAGAGGGACAAATTCCTTCACAATCAACCATATTCCTCTCTTTGATTTATTCTATATCCAACAGTAGTCTAATTTATTATCTGGTTAAAGACAACTTTAGACAATGTCAAAATATAGAATTTATCAAGTAGGAAACTATGACGAATTTAGGTCGAAGGACTTTCAATATTATTATGGCTAGAAAGTACTTATGACATATTCCATGAAGTACTCTCACAGTAGGTCATGTCCAATACAATGTTCTCTAACATTTATTTATGTTTTGACTCGATATCACAAATATCCATGGCCAGTAAAACATAGCCATCAAGTCACAAACATACTGATCTTAATTTATTATTATTCCAATAATAATAATCGATCAGGGACAGTTTTAGAATAGTCATTGTATTCATTGTAGGGTTTTTACTATCAAGTCACGTACTTGATGACCAACAAAACAAAACTCACTATTAATGGAAAGGAAAGCCTCATATTATATAAAACATAATGAAAATAGTAGAAGTACAAATTGACTCTAGGGCATATCCCCTACTCGTTCCTCAAGAATACCGGCCACATCTCTAATGGGAATCCGTGATGGAAGCTGTTGGAACCCCTCTCACACTTAATCTTTTGAGAAAAATAGGTTTTTGGAAAAAGCGTTTCTTAAAATTAATTAGTTTTTATTAACTTTAGTAACATTTCAAACAATTCAACCATTATTCTCTATGTCAAGGAATTTAAAATACTTATATTCAAAATATTCTCCTTGTCAAGGATAAAACTCTTTGGAAGAATAAACCATAAATTTTATTTCAAATTCCTTAGTTCCATTTTAAAAATATTTTCCTTGAATTAATTTATCTAGAGAAATTTTTAATTTCTCAAAAACCTTTTGTGCATTTGATCACAAAGTTAAATAAAATAGCTACGCTAAAAAAATAAACTTTTTTTTACATGTTATTTATAACCTTTAATTCTTTTATGACCAAATAATGGATAAAACATCATAACGATAAAATTAAAATGATTTTATTTAATTCTAAGGTGGTACCATTTTCATGCAAAAACATTTATCACCATAAATAAACCATTGCAAAAAAAAAAAAAAAAATCTTGTGTGATATGGGCCCCAAATGAAAAAATAAAATTACAAGAAAAAATTAAATAGAAAAATTTGGAAGCTCAAACCGCACGAATCGTAATCGAATCACCCAAGAAAAACTGACTTCTTACTTTCTCCAAAATCATCAACCATTTTCTCCATTTTTTTCCTTTTTTTTCTTTGGAGTTTCGATGTTGATCAGGAACCAATATTGTTATTAAAATTCCAATAGATGAATTTAAATACAATATCAATCGCCTACGCCTTTCAAAACGAGGTGTACATGAATTTTATAGAAAACGAATAACAATGAATATAAGTGCCTATGTCTCCACACGCTAGATGTATACAACATCTACTCATATAAAAAACCACAAAGGATTCATACAATCATAAAGATTGAATTTTTTAATTAGTAAATGAACCATGTTTTCTGTTATTAACCCTAAGCATGCTCCTAGATTATAGTTATGTCTCTAATACCACTTGAATGGATCACGAGAAAATAAAAACGTAGCAGAAAATAGCATTTAAAATTTTTTTGAAGCCAAACTATAAGAATACTTACTTTTAGGGCGCTTAGATTGAATAACCGGAGGATTTGGATTTGATACAACGCTTTGGTTTGTAACAACTACTTGTTCCACAAGAATACCAGCTAAATGTCGACTCCTTTGCATCAAACATACGCACCAAAATTGCTAGATTTTAATCTTTTAAAGTATTTTCGAATCTCCTATAGGTTATTTACTGGTACAAGTAGAATAATAGGTGAAAGAATAATTTTCTTAGAAGAATATTGAGAGAACTATTACTTTTTCTTTAAAGAAAAAAGGACGAAAAACACTAGATATTGTTTTTCTTTTCGGTTGATAAAGAACAACATAAATCGAAAACGTTAACCATAGGTGACTGATCTCAATCTGGAAATTTCAATTGCAATCAAATTGAAATCCAATTTGGAACAATCAAATTCCGCGTATATTGCAAAATCGAAAAATCGAAACTCACTTTTCTTTTCTTTTTCTTTTTTTGGTTTCCTTTTTTTTTCCCCTTGTACTTGCTAGTCATTGTCTTCAAAATAACAAAAGTCATCACTCACAACCCTAGTGGACTAAGAGTTTTCTAATTAGCCAAAAACTAATTAAATAACTCTCTTATTAATTAATTAATTCACTTAAGTCCAATATAAAATTACTCAGGATAATTAACAAACTAATTTAATTAAATTAGCCCAAAACTAATTAAATAATTCTTTTATTAATTAATTAATTCACTTGGGGGCCCAATATAAAATTACACAAGATAATTAATTAATTAATTAACTACTTTAATTAAATTAGCATAATAAATTATTCTAACCACAAAAATAATTATTTGACTCTTAGAATAATTTCTTCCAATATTAATTTCACTCAACAAGCCCATATAGTAAATAAAATTTACAAAAGTTACTTGAGCTACTTTGAGGACCAAAAAACATATTATTCTTAGCTACTAACATGACTAAAATACCCTTACTAACAAATAGCCTTAATTTATCATTTTAAATATTCCATTTATCATCATATGAAAATATTGACTTCAAAAATAATATTGCAAGCGCGATGTCCTCACCTATAGGTGTAATGACGAAAATACCCCTCTACGTAACACCCGTTATTGAGATAGGAAAAATATACTAACGCATTTGTCAATGACATCTACCATCATTTGACAATTAATCCGATAATCCATGACTTTCAGTATACTCCAATTTATCTTCGGGAGTTACACAAAAGCATACATACTAAGTTACGTTTTCAAGGCTCTAGTTTATTTAGATTATCTTAGACAATTATAAGGGGGTGATATTTTCACCAAGTGAAGTGTAGAAACTCTATTGTACAAATCCTTTTTAATTAACTAGAGTCATACACCTAATGTATAAGGTTATTGGTCATGCATTAAGACCTGACCCATCATACATCAAAGTACACAAGTCCAACTTCATCAGACTACCAACTTATACTCAAATCCAAAGGTACTCGTCCACACATGAGCGGTGATAAACCATTCATTATTTATTATAATACTTTTATAAATATTATTATTGTGTGGTTCAGTTCTACGTATTTTAAATATACTTACATTATTGGCGTGACTAGACTACTCACTAGTCTAAGGTAAACCATTCTACATTTAGAAACCATAGTGTAATGATCTCAACCTTGATAAAGTGCCCAACTTTATCAATTGATCAAGAATAATTTTTTTTTGCTTATGAGTTAGTATCCCATAATTTACACCTTATTATGAAAGCACGACCCAATCACGTAGATTACTTACTAACACACTTAGACCTTAATGTGCACATGTATGTAAACAAATAAATATTAATGAATGAAATATTTAATTAATTTCCAAAATACCAAAACACGTTGTCTATTTTAGGCATACATTGCAACAATTCAAACTATAAAGATAGGCTTGAGAGGTTAACCCTTCTTGTTCATCTTGTGTTCAAGACCAAACTAAGGGATTAGTCCACCTTTTGTTGAGTCTCTAAAATCTTAGATAATCTGATTTGGTTTTCTTCATTTGGGTCTTAGAAACTTTGCTCTTCTTTGGTTCTATTTTGAATTCCAATTGGGTGCCTATAGTATTCTACATCTTTATTCTTGGATTCCTTTGTTGTTTTAAGGGAATTGGGTGAATTTATAGTAGATCTAACTACTAATCTTTTGAGTCCTTGAAGCTTTGATCTTCAAGGGTTTGTTAAGTTGTAGGAACATAGTTCTTTCTTCCCTTTTCTCACTTAAAATTCTTTGTTTTAGGTTCTTTTGAAAGTGCTGAAATTAAAAGCCTATTAGCCACCATTTTTTCTCAAGAAAAATCACCTCAAACTCATATCAAAGAGTTTGGTATTAGAACAAAGAAAGATTTGATACCAATCAAAGTTTGAAGTCAAGAAAAAAGGGTCAAGAAAGTTGAAGAAAAAAAAGGAAAAATCTTGTAGACAAAAAAAAAAAAAAAAGCTTAAAAAGGTCAAGAAATCTTTTATTTCTCTTGTGTTTCTTGTGTGGAATTTGCTCCATGATATTGGTATATCACTTGGGAACAAACTTTTCTTGTATTTGTGTTGAAATTAGGCTTGTATAGGTGTGAAAGTTTTGCTATATCTTAAGTGATGAGATTGTAGTCAAGTTGTTTGATAATTATTCTATGAGAATGTTTGTGGCTATAATTGAGAGTTATGATTGCTTATTTATATTCCTTAGGATATTGGGACTTGGTGTAACATTTCATTGTTGATCTCCATACTCAATGAACTCATCTTGCTATTGCTTACTTGTGATCATCTTGTTTTTTATAATTCTACACACTAGTAGATCTTGTCTCTTTATTTCTTGTTAGTTCTTGCTCATTTCTTGTTTGAATTGCTTCCTTATGCTTTTAGTAATTGTTCTTGTATTATTGGGCCTTTCATTTCTTGAAATTCTTGCTTGAAACTTGCTTGTTTTTTAGGTGTCCAATAAGTATTTGTTAAAATTCTCTTAAGACCTCTTAATTGGAAAGTCCTTTGATTTTTGTTAGACTATTTAGTGGACTAAACCCTTAGTTGTTGGCGAGATTTGGGTTTAAACAAGAAGGCTTGTATATTGAAAAAAAGGCAAGAGGATGAGATTATCAACAAAAGAGCCAAATGAGCGTAAACACGAGTGTGGAGTGACTATCTCTTGAGAGCAAACACGAAATGGAGTGAAAGTGAGGATCCATTTCTTTCCTAACCACTTTTTTGCAGGTTAATACTCTAGTAAAGTTCACCAAAAATGTTTCAAGGAGAACACAATGATATACTTGCAACCATCCTCATTAGGATAGAAGAACAAGGGAGAAATATCCAAGAGTTGCGAAGAGACTTCACAGAGTTACTAACCAATCAAGGGCAAGATTCAACGGTTGCTCAAAGAAATGGACAAGGGCTACAAGAAAGCTCTAGACAGAGGGATGAAGTTAATTATACACTCCTATTACATGCTCAATAAGGTGAATAATACGATGAGCACTCCCTTTGAGAATTCTAAAAGCTCCCTGAGGGAGATATGGTATGAGAGGAGGACGAGATAGGATGCAAGGAAGAAATTGTGGAAACAATCTAAGAGGGTTAGAGAGAGAATTTGAGAGAGTTGGTGAATGGTATGAAGGAAAAATGGAGATATCTATGAAAAACAACATGATAGATTGGGAAATAGAGGAGGTAAGAGAGAGAGAAATGAAAAAGAGAGAGAGTTGAGTCATATTAAAATGAAAGTTCCCATATTTTATGGAAAGAGTGACCCCGAATCCTATTTTGAGTATGAAAGAAGGATGAAAATATTCTTTGAATGTCATACCTATAGTGAAAGTCTATGGTAGGGTTAGCTATCTAAGGATTCTCGGAGTATGCTAGTGGGAGTAAGTTTGTACTTAAAGGAGATAAATGGGAGTGGAACTCGTGGCAACTTATTGAAGGACATGATGAGAGCTAGATTTATTCTTCATCATTATTACAATGATCTCTACCAAAAGCTTCAATCCTTCAAGTAAGGGAATAAGAATGTAGAGGATTATCATATGGAAATGGAGGTGATGTTGATGAGGGCTCATATTAATGAGGATCCTAGGGAGATAAAAGCTAGGTTTTTAGAAGGATTAATAGGGAGATAGTCAATTTGGTGGTGTTACACCCTTATGGGAGTTTGGATAAAATAGTTTATGCAGCTATAAAAATTGAGAGGCAACTAAAGATAAGGGCCTTTGTTAAGACTACACCACCAAACCCAAACATTTTTAGCAAGATGCCAATTAAGAAGGATAATGCTCCTAAACATTTCTAAAGGGACTACAACACGCCAATAGAAGGATAGAAACTAAGGGAAGGTTGGAACAAGGACAAAGAAAAGGCTATGGAAAGACCGAAACGAAATAAAGATATCAAGTACTTTAAATACCTTGGCTTTGGAAACACTTCTCATGAGTGCCATAGCAAGAGAAGAATGTATACTAACCCCTATGGAGAAGTCTCTACCAAAAAAGAGGATGAAGGAGAAAGACACAATGAAAATCAAGAAGAGAATGAGAATGAGGAAAGTGATGAAGGAGATAATGTTCGACAAGAATATGCCTTAGTGGGAGTTACAAGAAGATATTTGAATTCTCAAACCATTGAGGACCAAGACCATTAACAAAGAGAGAACATATTTTGCACAAGATGCCTAATTAATAAGACATATTGCAGTGTCATTGTGGATAATGAAAGTTGTACTAATGTGATTAATGCAAGCTTGGTTGATGAATTGGGCATGAGTCGGATTAAATACCCAAAACCCTACAAGTTACAATGATTTTATGATAATGGGGAAATGAGGGTTAACAAACAAATATCGGTGACCTTTGATATGGGGAAGTACAAAGATGATATATTATGTGATGTGGTACCAATACAAGGGGGCCACTTACTTCTAGGGCAGCCTTAGCAATACTATCGGGGTGTGTAGTATGATGGAATAAAGAGCACTTATTACCGACTCAAAGAAAGCTCCAAGTTTACTCTTACTCCCATACTCTCAAGTAAGTTGAAAAAAAAAAAAAAAAATTATGAGAGAAAGAGAGAAGAAAAAGGGTGCATAAGATGCCAAACAAAAGAGCAACAGAGAAAAGAAAGAGAGTTGAGAGAGAGGATGAAAAAATAAATGCCCTTCACCATCAAAGATGTGAGTGAGCAAAAACAAGAAAGAGGAGGTAAAAGAAGAGTGAACTATTTTACAAAGGGAAGTGAGGTCATAGAGGTAATAAAGGCTAAAAATCTAGTTATCCTTCGTATTTCCAAGGGGTCTTATGTTTTTACTAACAAAGCTACATTTTCTTTACCCAATGAAATTGCAGCTATCCTCCAAAAATTCGAAAATGTTTTCCTAAAGAAGGTACCTGGAGGACTACTACCCATAAAAGCCATTGAGCATCAAATAGACGTTATGCCTAGAGCTGTCATTCCTAACTGACCAGCCTGTAGAAGCAACCTGAAAGAGGCTAAGGAATTACAAAAGCAAGTGAAAGTGTTGCTTGGGAAGGAACATGTGAGAGAGAGCTTAAGCCCATGTGTGGTTCGTGTTCTTTTGGTGCCTAAAAAAGATGGGACATAGCATATGTGTGTGGATTGTTGCACCATCAACAATATCACGATAAAGTATTGTATCCCATTCTTAGATTAGATGATCTATTTGATGAGTTGTATGATGCATGTATATGCTCTAAAATTGACTTGAAGTCTGAGTATCACCAAATTAGAATTATAGAAGGAATGAATGAAAAATGACTTTTAAAACTAAGCAATGGTTGTATGAGTAGCTTGTTATGCCTTTTGGGTGATCTAATTCTCCTAATAGTTTTATGTGTTTAATGTATCATATTTTAAGAAAATTCATTGAAAAATTTGTTGTTGTGTACTTTGATAATATATTGATATATAGCAAATCTTATGCGGATCATTTAAACCATCTTCAATGTGTGCTTGTTGCTCTTTAAAAGGAGAGATTGTATGCTAATCTAGAAAAATGCTCATTTTATTTGGGAAGGATTATGTTTCTTGGGTATATTGTCAATGCTAAGGGAATTGAGGTTGATGAGGAGAAAGTTAAAGCTATCTAAGATTGGCCCACTCTTATCACCATTACCCAAATTCGTAGTTTCCATGAACTAGCTAGTTTTTATAAGATGTTTATTAAGAATTTTAGTACTATAGTAGCCTTTCTAAATTTAGATGGGAGGAAGCTCAAGAAAAAGCATTCCAAACCCTTAAGGATAAATTGAGACAAACTCCAATTCTTATCCTACTTAATTTTGACAAGGTATTTGAGATAGATTGTGATGCAAGTGGAGTAGGGATATTTACGGTTTTGACCTAAGACCAAAAGCTCATTGCTTACTTTAGTGAGAAATTTTCTAGGGCATTCCTCAATTGCTTCACTTATGTTAAAGAACTCTTTGCCTTAGTTAGGACCTTAGAATATTAGCAACACTACCTTTTACTAAGATATTTTGTGATCTATACCGATCATGAGACCCTTAAACATCTCAAAAGCCAACAAAATTTAAACAAATGACATGTAAGGTGGATAGAGTTCATTGGAACATTTCCTTATGTCATTCAATACAAGAAGAGTAAGTAAAATATGGTAGCGGATTCTCTATCATGAAGGTATGCACTTCTAAAATTTTTGAATGCTAAAGTTTTTTATTTTAATTTTGTGAAAGAATTATATGTTAATGATGAGGAATTTAGTGATATATATAATGCTTGTGAGAAGTGTTCCTTTGCTAAGTGTTTTAGACATGATCGTTTCTTGTTTAAAAAAGTAAAAGGCTTTGTATGCTAAAGGGTTCTATTAGGGAATTGCTAGTTAAGGAGGCATGTAGTAGGGGATTAATGGGTCATTTTGGTGTCGCAAAGATATTAGGCATCCTTAAGAAACATTTCTTTTGGCCTAAAATTAAGAGGACTGTGGAGAAACATTGTCCTCAATGCATAACTTGTAGGAAAGCTAAATTTAGATTCCTTCCTCATGGCTTATACACTCATTTGACTACCCTAAATGCACTTTGGCTTGATTTTTCCATGGATTTTATTTTGGGTTTGCCAAGAACTAAGCGGAGAAGGATTCTATATTTGTAATTATTGATCATTTCTCAAAGATGGCTCATTTTGTGGCTTATTTGAAGACTTATTATGCTTCCCATATTGTAGACTTATTCTTCAAAGAAGTGGTGAGGATGCATGAGATTCCAAAGACTATTGTATCAGATAGGGATACTAAGTTCCTTAGTTATTTTTGGAGAGTCTTATAGAACAAACTTAGCACTAACCTTTTATTTTCTACAGCTTGCCACTATTAAACGGATGGACAAACGGAAGTGGTCAATCGAATACTAACATAACTCTTGAGGACCATCATCAATAAAAGCTAAAAAAAATAGGAAGAGTGTTTGCCGCACATTTAGTTTGCATATAATAGAGTTATTCACTTTACTGCTTCTTATTTTCCATTTGAAATTGTTTATGGTTTTAACCCTTTAACTTCTTTAGACTTTATTTCTTTTTATTTCTTTGCCTAAAGGTGAGAGGTTGAGCCTTGATAGAGCAAAGAAGGCAGAACTAGTAAAGACCCTTCATGAAAAGATTTGAGGAGTGAAATGAAGAGATCGCCTTCAAGTGCAAACAAGGAAGGAAAAATGTATCATTCGAGCCCAAAGATTAGATGCGGATGCATCTTCGCAAGGAGAGGTTTCCAACCCATAGGAAAACCAAGCTAGACCTAAGAGGAGATGGCCCCTTCCAAGTCATTGCTGAAGTTGGAGACAATGCCTATAAGATTAACTTAACCTCTGAGTACAAAGTGAGTTCAACTTTCAATATTAGTGCCTTATTTCCTTTTAATGTAAGTGAAGATTCATGGAAGAATTAACTTCAAGAAGGTGGAGATGACGGGAATCAAGTTCACCATGAAACTAATCACAAGAAGAATGAGAAATCTTGTAAGAAACTATGATAAGATCGCACACCAAGAGAATTTAAGAAAGCCTCCAAGCCTTCATGAAGCCAATTGTGAGGATAGAGGAATTTTGGAAGGAGATTGAAGGTGTTTAAGAGTTTAATTTGATGATTGTACAAGAAGAAATTCAACAAGAAAATAAGCTAGTGCAAGAAGTGGAAGAAAAGTATGAAGAACATGCAAAATTCGTCAAGAAAAAACATTAGAGAACTGGTACTGGCCCTAGCTAGTGAACCGACACTAGCTATGGTTTGAAATTTGGGATTCAATTCCCAGAAACAAGCTGATGCTGGCTCGTATACCTGAATAGGCATTGGCTATTATCAGGATAGCATGTGCAGCTCCGCAATTTTTCCTTAGTTGACCAGTTTTCTTCCATATTTTAAGCTTTGTAATTATCTTTATGCCTAAAAACTTGTATTATGGCTTCTCTAAACTTATACTAGGGCTTGAGTACTATAAATACCCCTTTATGTGATTTGACAATATATTGAAGTTATATTATTCAAGCTATAAAGAGAGGCTTGGGAGGTTTACCCTCCTTGTTCATCTTGTGTTCAAGACCAAACTAAGGGGTTAGTCCACCTTTTGTTAAGTCTCTAAAATCTTAGGATAATTTGATTTGGTTTTCTTCATTTGGGTCTTAGAAGCTTTGCTCATTTGTTATTCTATTTTGAATTTCAATTAGGTGCATATAGTTTTCTACTTCTTTATTCTTGAATTCTTTTGTTGTTTCAAGGGTATTAGGTGAATCTATACTAGATCTAGCTACTAATCTTTTAGGTCTTTGAAGCTTTAATCTTCAAGAGTTTGTTGGGTTGTATGAAGGCAATACGTTCTTCCCTTTTCTCACTTAAAATTCTTTATTTTGGGTTCTCTTGTAAGTATTGAAGTTAGAAGCCTATTAGCCACCATTTTTCCTTAAGGAAAATCACCTAAAGCTCTTATCATATAAGAGAGGATCAAAATCTTTTTAGACTTGTAAGGCTGAGTTAGCTAAAATACTTAAGCTGTATTTGATCTTGCCTAAATATTTCCCAATTCTTTGGCATTTATTACAAGTTTTCACAAACACATAAGCATCTTTATGCAAACTAGACTAAGGGTGAGTTTGGTTCGCGAAGGGAAGGGAAAGGGGAAAGGGGAGGGGGAGTGGAACATTTTACTTCTATCAGGGGAAGTAAATATAATTACTTTTATTCTATTTGGTTGAAGTGGAAGGGAAGTAAATATGATTTATCTTTCATTGTTTGGTTGTAGGGTATATAGGGAGGAAATAATTATTGAATTACTATTATATCCCTAAGCTAATTCATAAAAAATTGCAAAGTAAGGTAGAATTGTAATAAAATAAATATCTTAGGACAAAAGGGTCTTTTGACCCTCATTTACTTCCCAAACCCTCCAAAATGGAGAGGAAGAAAAATCTGAGGTGAAAGGGATCCAATTCCCTTCCACATATACTTGTCCCCTCCAATCACTCCAACCAAACTAAGTAAATCACATATTTACTTCCTATTTTACTTCCCCTCCTCTTTTCCTTCCTACTTTCATTCCAACCAAACTCACCCTAAAAAAAGTCAGTTTAGAATCTTCTATGCAATATGTGTAGGAAAAAAATGATCTTCATATTCAAATGCATAGCAAAAATGCAAGAATAGAGTTAAACTCACTTTATGACATATATTTGTGTATAACATTATCAACACAAATCATGAACAAATAAGGTTCATCCCATATGTAAACTTGGCAACGTTTTTAATTTTACCCTTTCTAAACTCTAATTACTTACCTAGGTAGTTCTTTAGTCATAAAATCGTTCAGAATGTTAGCATACCAAGGTGAATTATCATGCAACAAATATAAGTACTCTTCAGGAAAGAAATTAGAGATAGGTAATACTTCCCCATCAAATGTAAGCCTGCTTAGATGGTCGACTACAAAATTCTCAACTCGTTTTTTTATCATGAATCTCAATATCAAACTCTTACAGTAAAAGAATCCACATTAAGAGTTTAGACTCTTTCTTCTTGAGCAAGTGCCTTAATTAAAGTTCCATGATTAGAAAAAATAATTACCTTAGTTTCCAACAAGTACAAACGAAAATTTTCAAGGTAAATATGATAACATAAAGTTTATTCTAAATAGTAGTACAATTACTTTAAGTAAAATTAAGAATACAAGAAGCATAATAAATCATATGAGAAAACTTATGTACTCTTTATCCAAAAACTGTATGTATAGCCTTATAAGTAGCATCACACATTATTTCAAAAGAAAATCCCAATTAGGGGGTTGTATTACAGGGGTTGAAATTTATCTCTCCCTTAATAAATCAAAAGTCTTTTTACAACCTTCATTAAACTCAAAAGGAATATATTTTTACAATAAGTGACATAAAGATTATGTAATTTTTTTAAAAAAATCTTTGATAAACCTTCTACAAAAACTAGTATCTGTCATGCCCCGTGCTCACGGACCTGAGAGCGTGACTATGGGCCTGGCAGTATCCACGGTCAACTACTTGGCTTCTGTTCTCGCTAGGCCAAAATGGATATCCCAAGTTGACAATGGGTACTTAGGTCCATCCTTATATACCATTCACATTTCTCATCCTAATCCAATGTGGGATTGGGGTATCACATTCACCCCTCATTTAGGCTCAAGCATCTTCGCTGGGTCCATACTTTAGGAGCCAAACCCAGGACTAACCGGGCAGTATGAGATTCTAGAGGTGACTCGCACCGCGCATGATGTAGTACTTAATTCCTATACCGGGACTGGTTACTTGCTCTGATACCAAATGTTATGCCTTGTGCTTGTGAACCCGGGAGTGCGACTATGAGCCTGGTAGTACCCACGGTCAACTACTTGGCCGCCATCCTCGTTGGGCCAAAATAGATATCCTAAATTGATAATGGGTACTTAGACCCATCCTTATATACCATTCACACTTCTTATCCTAATCCCATGTGGGATTGGGGTATCACATTATAGCCTAAAAAAACCCTTATTTCATGTAAAATAGAAGGATAAGGAAGAGATTTAATCACATCAGTCTTAGCCTTGTCAACTTCAATACCTTTAGTTGAAACATTATGAGCCAAAATTATACCTTGATTCACAATAAAGTGAGCTTTGCATAGTTCAAAACAAGGTTAGTTTTAATACACCTTTTAAGAATAAGTTCCAAAATTTTAAGGCATGCATCAAAAGATTTTTTATAAATAGTAAAATCATCCATGAAAACTTCAATGATATGAGTTATATAATCAGAAAAGAATGAAAGCATGCATCTTTGGAAATTAGTTGGACCATTAGAAAAGGCTTCTTCTATATGCAAAAGTCCCAAAAGGGCACGTGTATGTGTTCTTTTCTTGATCCCCAGATGTAATGTCAATCTGAAAATACCTAAAAAAAAAAAACCCCATCTAGAAAATAATAATAAGAAAATCCTGCATAATTTTCCAACATTTGGTCCATGAAAGATAAGGGAAAATGGTCTTTCCTAGTGGTGGCATTAAGTACTCTCTAGTTAATGCAAACTCTCTAACCATTTTGAGTCATAGTAGGGACCTTTTCTCCTTCCGTATTTTCAATAATAATGGTGATTCCTATTTTCTTAGGTACTACAAGAATTGGGCTCACCCACCTCAATTAGTGATAGGATAAATGATACCAACCTTTAACAATTTTAAAACCTCATTTTTACTACTTTTATCATTAGAGGGTTCAATTTTTTTTGTGCCTCTCTAGATGATTTAGTCTCATCATTTTGTATAAATTTGTCTTAGCTAACTAGTTACACATATCAACATACAGGTATATTGGTCTTACAATATAGCCTCACCTATAGTATGTTAAAGTATATGCTCCCAACTTTACCAGACCTCTATCCCATACTTAAACCTTAGGGTATTAGTTCAAACTGTAGCTGTAGTAGTCTAAGTTTCTTCCATTTTAGTACCTTTAGAAATCACTACTATGAATCCAATTCTACGTATTTTGAATACGCATATACTATGAAGTGAGAAGACTACTTCTTGGACAAGATAAGTCGTTTCCCACGTGGAATTCATAGTATAATAACATTTATCTTGATGAGATTCCTATTCTCATCAACTAGTTAAGAACTATTGTTTATGTGTTAAGTAACCTATAATGCATACCTTACTGTAAAAGACCTCTATTCAAAGCCTATGTTTTTGGAAAACCTAGGAGCATGCTTAGGTTAATAAAAACGGAAAGATTTAATTTTTAAATTATTCCTTGTGATCCCTCATGGTTTTTTTTTTATGGATAGGTTTTATGTATGCCTCACTAGTGGAGGTATATGCATCTGTACCTAATTATTTGCTTTCGTAGCTCTTATAGAAGCCTATGTTTTAAGACATACGCGTTTGTGTTTTATGGTTAAAATTTAACTTTTGTAATTTTGTAATCACTGGAATACCTTGAGATTGATCTACAAGCCAAGAAGAATGGAGAAAATTCAGAACAAAAATGAACTAGTGCCGAGCAGTATCAAGAAGCTAGCATTAGATGTCATCGGGCAAGGAAGGGTTTGTGCAGTAGAGGTGAACTAGTGCCGGTTCATAGCATCGAGCCGGCGTTGGATGTGTTCTGGTGTAGCAGTAAGTTGTTTATTTGGAAGAATCAATGCCAGGTGGTTGATGATGAACCGGTGCCAAATCGATTTTGGAAGTGCAGTTTTTATTCGTAATTTTTATTTTTCTTCTTGGAATCCCATATCACACGTGGTTACTTTATACAATTATTATATTCTGGGAATATTTTGCATTTAAAAAATAGTAAAAGGAACATGATTAAACAAGAACATTAATTAAATTGAATTAATGTGTTTAATCCATTATGTGAACATCTCGGTTAAAGGATAGAAAAAGCATGAAAATTGTCTACTGTTTTCAAGCAAGCTTTTTCCATTAATGAGAAAACTAAGGTGCACATTTTTTCTTAGGACCTAAGGCTTGAGAAAATTGACAAGGGAAAATGTTATTTTAAATTAAGAGGTTTATTGACTTGAAACAAAATTAATCCATGATTATTCTCTCAAAGGGTATTATCCTTGACATAAAAAATATTTGGATCTAGAGATTTTGTGTAAAGTTAATAGGAAACCTATTTAATTAAGTTTTTGAATTTTTTTTTTGTTATAAAACAAGAGACCAAAGTCTCTAATCTTTTGAAGAAAATATTTTTGAAATCATTAAGTTCTAAGTTAAGTAAAATTGATCCATGCCAAGCCTCTCAAAGAGTATCATCCTTGACATGAAGTTTTAATGGGTTTAGACATTTTACAGAAGTTAATATGATACTTAATGAAGTTTTTCAAAATAAAATATTTTTCTTGTAAAAGGACCGTTACCTTAAAAGATTAAGTGGTAGAGGAAATCTAACAGCCCCATGACTTCCATCACGATCCATGTTAGAGATCGTGGGTCTCTTCGCAATACCTTGGGAGTGAACCTGTATAGGATGGAGGTTCCACAAGGATCTAGAAGTAACAAATGGATATAGTTTATACCCGTGATTCATGCCGTGATTGGCTAGCTTACGTTGGAGGTCATGATGCGAGGTCTATCCATAGGAAATGTGAAGAAACGGCTATTCCATTGATGGAATTATCTTCTAGACCATTATCCAGAAGGGTTGTTAATTAGTGGTGTTTAACACATTTAACTTAGAAAAATTGTTAATCTTTTCAAGAAGCTACATCAGTTTTCCAAGAGCTAATTTAATCGTATCATGGATAATAGTTATAGGGCTAGCTATTATCAGATTTAATATGAGGAAAAATGTACAAATTATTTTTCAAAAATTAAGAATTTTTATTTTTTAAATTTCAGAAATGGTTGGTGGTGGTTCTTTTATTCCATTGGCCATTATTCTTTATGAGAATAAGTTAACATGTCCAAACTATGTGAAATGAAAAAGGAATCTAGACATAATACTCATCGCTGAGGAGTATAAGTATGTCATCTACAATCCCTATCCTATGATTGGAGAGAGTTCCATTGAAGAGGAGCATGAGGCTGAGAAGACGTGGAAGAAGGTCAATGAGATGGCACGTTGCTACATGTTGGCCTCCATATCTAATGTTCTCCAGTCTAAACACGAGCACATTGCTATTGCCTATGACATTAGTGCATCTTTAGCCACTATATTGCTGATAATAGCCGGCCTGTAAAGTAGGAGGCTCTTAGAACAATCATGAACATTAGGATGGCTGAGAGAGTATCAGTCAGGGAGTATATGTTCAAAATTATTACTACTTTCGAAGAAGCAGAAGTCTTGGAGGCCAATATTGATCCTGAGAATCAAGTGGACATAGGCCCTTGAGGCTTTGTCAGACTCCTTCTCATAGTTTAAGTTAAAATATAATATGAATAAGTTAGAGATAACTCTAATAGAATTGATAAATGAGCTCCATAGAGAGGAGAAAGTCATGAGGTAATAGTCCAAGGCATTAATTGCTAAGTCTGCTTCTTTAAGGATTAGACCCAAGCCCAGAAAATTTAAGAAGAAAAAGATAACGCAGTGGTCCGGCCCAAGCACCATCCTAATGCCAAGCTTAAGGGGAAGTGTTTCAAATTTGACGAGAAGGGACACTAGAAAAAGGAGTGTTTAGATCATTTAATGAAGAAAAATCCTGCAAGTAATGCTTTATATTTAAAGCCAATTATGATAGTTGGATCATCATACACTTAGATTGTTGATTTCGGAGCAATTGACCAGATCTTTAACTACTTGCAGAGGTTTAAGAAGATAAGGCAACTCAAGAAAGGTAAGTATGGTCTTCGAGTGGGAAATAGAGCATGAGTATGAGTACAAGCAGTGGGAGACCTGGAGTTACTTTTTAATTATAATAGAGCAGTTTTATTGAAGTGTATTTTATATGTACATGATTTTAAATAGAATTTGATTTCAATTGTAAAATTAATAAATAATGGATATTCTATTTTATTCTAGTTTGGTATTTCTAAGAGTAGAAATGGAGTAACTTTATGTACTGGGCACATATATGGTAATTTATTAATTATAAACCCTATTAATAATCAAGTAAAGAACATTCAAAATAAACTTATAATAAATAAGAAGAGAAAGACCAATGTCAATGACTCATACTTGTGGCATCTATAATTGGGTAATATTAACTCAACTAGGATTTAAATGCTAATGCATGATAGGCTTTTAGAATCCTAGATATTGGAAAATTAGTCTCAGTGTAAATTATGCCTCAGTGTGAATTGAGTTTTGTTTACACTAATGTGCGTGGTCCTTTTGTCTACACTAGCAAGAAGAGGTTTTTAGTACTTCACCACATTCATGGATGATTATATAAGATATGTTTACATTTACCTTATGAGGTACAAGTCTGACTCTTTTGACAAGTTCAAAGAGTTTTAGATTAAAGTGGAGTATTGAACAGGGAAACTAATCAAAACCCTTTGATTGGATCGTGGTGGAGAGTATCTCCTTGGTGAGTTTAAAGATTACATGGTACATTATGGGATAATATCTCAATTAAGTGCTCCTGGGACATCCCAGCAAAATGGAGTAGCTAAGAGAAGGAATAGGACATTGATGGAAATGGTTCAAAGCATGATGTCTCATGTGACTCTTTCGATTTTCTTTTAGGGATATGCACTAGAAATAACGACATTTATTCTGAACATGGTATCTTCTAAGTCAGTGTCTAGGACATCCTATGATATATGGACTGGACAGAGGCTTAGTCTAAATCATCTCAGGATATAGAGATTTTGGCTTATGTACTGATAAAGGGAGTTAAGCTGGAGCTAAGATTAGAATTGTACTACTTTGTTAAATATCTGAAAGGAATAAAAGCTGGTTACTTTTATAATCCAAAGGAGCAAAAAGTACTAAAGCTAGATATTTAGAGGATGAATAAAGTATATGCATCAAAGGTTTAAGTAGAATAGAACTAATACAGAAGTTATCTTTTGAGTCAACTTTCAGTGACCCAATTGTTGAATAAGAAGATGCACAACCTAAGGATCCTTTGAAAAAGAAGCCTCATCATAGTAAGAGGGTACCTAAGGTTCCAAAAAAGTAGATTGAAGAGATTTTTAACCTAGTTTTTGCCTATAAGAAACAAGATCCCACTAGGTACGAGAAGGCCATTGCTAATGTTGATGTAGACATATGGCATAAAGTAATAAAAGTTGAGATTGAATCCATGTATTTCAATTAAGTTTACAATCTTGTTACTTCACCTGAAGGGATAAAGCCCATTGCGTGTAAGTGGTTATACAAGAGGAAGAGAGGAGTAGATGGGAAGAGAGAAACCTTTAAAACTAGGCTTGTGGCAAAAGGTTATACTCAGAAACAGGGTATCGATTATGAAGAAACTTTTTCCCCAGTAGCTATGCAAAAATCCATTCACATTCTCGTTGCCATCTCTTATCATTATGACTATAAGATATGGCAAAGGAATGTAAAGACTACCTTTCTTAATAGCCATGTAACACCCTACTACCTAGGACTAACAGGGTTGGGGATGTCGTCCCGTCTAAAGGACAATGGGTCTTTATAACTAGGTCACACAATCAGAATAATAGAAAAAAATAATACTTTAAACTTAAAACTTATTACAATCCAAGAATTCAAAACAAATCCATAATAAAAATTATCCACTCTCAACTTCCCTAAAGCATTACATAAAAACAGATAACAAAATCTCTTCTAATGCAGACAACACTAGTTACTCATCCCCACAGCAGGATCGACCAGAAATCATGATAAAAAGGGTGATGAGATAAAAATCTTAGTAAGTCTGTGTGTGCTTTGAGTGTCCAATGAAAATAGTTCGTGAATGTAAAGTGTAAAATCTTCATAAGAGAAATACTGGCAAGCAATAAAAAATGTTCAAAACCAAGAGTGGCGTTTTGGCTTTTCCATCCATACATGTACAATACAATCAACCACTCAAAAGGGCGGCCATTGGTTACCACACGTTGGGCCCCATAACCATATAACGGTTAGAATGCCACACTTTGTGCAGATTGACAAAAAGGTAGGTGAAATACTGGCAAGCAATAAACAATATTCCAAATCAGGAGTGGCATTTTGGTTTTTTCAACCATATATGTACAATAAAATAAACCACTCAAAATGGCGGCCATGGGTTACCACACGTAGGGCCTGATAACTATACAATGGTTAGAATGCCACACTTTGTGCAGACTGACAAAAAGTAGGTGATCGGCCTACCGGGCAAGATACTCCTCCTTCTCTATACCCAAACAAAACCGGTTGTCCATTCCGGTAACATACAGTCCACTTGACTGAAAACTGTTAGCTCGGACCGGCATGACCTACTGGACTGACATCTTATCCGGGAAGGACTCACCCCTCAAGGGTGGCCACCTACTAAGGGACTTACCCTAACCCTTCTAAGACTAGTCCTAACAGTCCACCCTTATTGAGTACTCAACGTAATATATATATCCCACTTGGAAAAATGAATAAAACATAGTTCCACTTGAAAATGGCAATTAAGGATTTCCAAAGTTTAGGGAAAAACTAGTTTTAGAAAGAGTTTTAGAGTTTGAGTAAATCTGCTTATTAATTTTCAAATAATTTGTTTGACTGAAATGAGAAAGGAGACAATCCTCAATTGCCTTTACAGAAATGAGTAACCACACACTCCATAATTGGCTTGCCATAGGACCATTTTGCATCAATCAGATTTTATGTAGGAGCTTACTTGATCCTTAGCTTGAGATAAAATAAAGGTCTTCAACAGCTAACCTAACCCCACCTGGGGTAAATATAAGTCATAATTAAACTCAAGCCAAAATTCACTTTCACAAATAATTCTAGCTCAACTTACTGCAACCATGATCCTAGTGTCCCAAGCTTTGAGGCCAAATAATAAATAAAAAGGGTTTATAAGCTAAGTCTAGTTTGATATTAAAATAATTAGGGTTTTGGGAAATAGGTACTAATAAGTTGAAGGGTTAAACCTTACTAAAAATAATTTAGAGTTTATTTGATGAAGGGTTCTAGGTGGTATAATATAAAATAATAATCTATTAATAATTATTTGTTAGAAAATAATTGGCAACTAAAATTAGTTGTAAGTGAATTTTAATAGGTTTTGATTAAAAGACAATAAATAAATTTTAATAGTATTTATGAATATAAGACTTACCAAATTAATATTTTACTTATTATGATTATTTATAGAAAAGATTTTATTTGATATTCTTATTTTATATAATACCTATATATTTCATTTCTTTAATAAAAGCTATTATTTATTTGACTAAAATATCACTATTTTATATAAGAGGCCAAATCCACATTTTCCTAGGGTTTTCGAAATTTACTAGAAGAAATTATTGTAATAATAATTTCATTGATGGAATAAAATTAGCTTAGGGATAACAAGGTCACGATCATATTTCTATTGCTAACCATAATCGTGAACATACACTCCACACCAATTCATCAAATCATCTAAATCATGAATAAAAGCATAGATCTAAATTTACCAAGGCATGATCCAAACTCTACTAACATAAACATATTTATGGCTTTAACAATCATACATGAACATAAACCCTATTCACCAAAGGTGACATAATCTCTAACATGCTTGATCACATATACCACTCACGACATGGAGAGCATGCAACAAAACCTTAAAAATGCCATACAACTAACCAAGACAATCAACTCATGCATCAATCCCATCTCCATCATATACACACATTTATTCATACTCAAATCTCAACTCCTTCACAACAACACATGCTTAAATCCTAATCATAATCCATCTCCTTCCAATATCATCCTAGAGATATGAATCTAGAATTTAAAGAGAGGGTTGAGGAAGCTTACTTAATTGATGACTACCTTGGAGTAGTTTCGAATGGATCCTAACTCTTAGGGACTTGATTCATCCAAGAGAGATGAAGAAAATATGGCCATGGTTGAAGTCACCATTCGGCCAAGAGAGAGAGAGAGAGAGCATTCGACTAAGAGAGAGAAAGAGAGAGAGAGAGAGAGAGAGAGAGAGAGAGAGAGAGAGAGAGAAGAGAGTCCATTAGTGTGTTTATATATACATATATTCATTAGAAGTTGAAGATGAGAGAAGGTGGGGTGATTGATCATGTTTACCTTGAAGGTGTTCTTGCGCCTTCACAAAAATACTAGTTTTTCGATCCAAAAGAGAGAGTTGGATTTTGGTATTTGATGTTAAAAATTGCAGAAGTGGTTTCAAGGGGTTGAGCAGGTATGATTTGGAGTTTTTTGGAGGAGATTGGAGAAGTTTGGAGTGATCTTAGGCTTGAGGATGTTTAGTAGGTGTTCTTGGTATTCTTGGTTTTGAGAGAATGGAGAGAGTTTTGGTTGAAGCTGGCCGAAATTCTGAGGGATTGGGGTGGCCGAATTGATTTGGAGGGTTTAGGAAGTTGAATTTCTGATTTGAGAGGAAAAGGAAAGCTGGTTGTTTGAAATCCTAAAAGAACATTTTAGGGAATCAAATTTGGAAACAAAATATGATAAGAAGATCTTTAATGGAGGAGAGCTTTTGGAAGCTCCAATGGCCGGCTATTTGTCTGTGAGTTTTACTGAGATGAACGATGGTTGAAGGAGCTTAATGGTGGCCAAAAATATGGAGTACAATGGTGGAGGGATTTTTGATTGTTTGAGAGATGAATTATGGTAGTTTACTAAATATGATTGCTGGAATTTTGGTCTCCAATCAATGGCTTGATTGGAGGGATTGATGGAGATATTTTAGAAGCAGCTATGGGACTAGTTTCGAGCAACATGCTGGAGAAGATGATGGAGCTCAGTTCATAGCTGTTCAAGGGAAGTTTGTGCAGAAAAATGGTGGAGGTTTCGGACAAGACTGAAGAAGGAGCAAAGCTGGAAAAATTCCTGGGCAGATTTTGCAAGTTGCTGAAATTTTTCTGGGCAGATTTTGCCGCCATTTTCTAGTCAGTTTGCAGAAGATTTGAAGGGGTATTCAAAGGTCTTTGAAGGCTGGTTTCCAGCCTTCTTCATGGAGGAAAAATGAGGTTAAGATGCTTGGTGAAAAACTGGAAGAAACAGCTTGGTTTAGGTTCACTAAAGCTGCGAAAGTTGCCCAGAAAATTTTCTGGTTTGCACAGATTTTGTGTAGCTCAGTTTTGGCTGAGATTTTCAGTCTTCAAGTTGAGTGAAATGGATATTTTTCTGGAAGCATTTGGGAGGAAAATATGGCTGAAATTTTCGACACTTGAACTAAACAAGAAGCTGGAAAAAATTTCAGTTTACAACATGAAGGAAATGAACACAGTTAGGTTGGAGTTTTAAAGGTTCAACCATGGAGATTAATTCTCTTGGGAACCTCCCCAAAATTCCTACCCATTTTTGGCCACAAGATAACTCATTCATAGCCATTTTAGAAATCTAAACCTCACAGAACCTTGCTGGAATTTTTTGGAAACAAAATGGCTTAGATAAATTACTCAACCTAATTGATTAAGAATTAAGGAAAGCTAGAGATCAAGAAGGGTATGAATCCCTTAGAAATTTTTGTAGGGCACAAGAGTAGGATTAGGATATTCGTATCATGTCTCCCCTAGGGTAACACCCCTACTCTCTCCTAAAGCATACAAGGCCGAAATATAGCCTTCCTAAACAAAAATAAAAATTTAATCATGATAAATTCCAATGATGGAATTTGAACCCAAGATCTCAAAATTAATTCCAAAGCTCTAACCACTAAGCCACAACAACTCTTATTCTTATTTCTTTTCCCAAATATTTTTCCTATTTCATCATCAAGTTATTTCTCTATTTTCACCTCAAGCAAAAATTACCATTTTGCCCTTCTTACACAACAAGCACAAATAAGTCATCTAGGCCACAAACCACAAATCCAAAGCACGTAAAATCATATAAAAAATATATTTATGCATGCAATAAATTATGATATGCATCCCAACTCCCTCACTCTATGGTTGGGTTCAACTGGGGTTTCAGAAGCCATCTTAGTGAAAATATCTATATGTCCCAACCAGAAGGTTTTGTTGTCAAACGACAAGAACACATGGTATGTAGGCTTAAGAAGTCCATTTACGGATTTAAACAAGCATCAAGAGTGTGGAACATTTGTTTTGATGAGAAGTCTTATGAGTTTATTTAAAATGAGGATGAACCATGCGTGTATAGAAAACTCGAAAGTATTAATGTTAATTTTCTTTTGTTATATATGGATGACATTCAATTTTCTTTTGTTATATATGGATGACATTCTACTCATTGACAATGATATAGAGACGTTGCCATCTACAAATGTTTGGCTTTTTAATTAATTCAATATAAAGGACTTAGGAGAAGCCATCTATATTCTTGGAATAAAACTTCTTAGAAATTGAAAGTAGAGGATGTTAGGATTATTGATGCATAAATTTTGGGTGCATAAAAATCATCAATTTTAATCCATCTCGTAGTCAAGTTTTAATTAAAACATTAACCCCAAAATACATATATGAGCAAGTATACTCATCGCAAGTATAGCATAGGGAATTATCGAGTATCGATCCTCAAAGAAATAAGTACACACTAATCACTTTTCATTATTGTTTAATTGATCAAATAAAGTGAGAAAATAAGAAATAGATACAATTCAAGGATGTGAAACTATACAATTTAGACAATTATCATAGAAAACATAACAATAAACTACTTAACAACTATAATTCATCGTCATCTTGACATCATGAAGGAATATAAAGTAAAGTTCAATCGTTTCCCAAGTCATGAATTCACTTATATAGACTCCGCTTCTTTCCCAATCCATGGAATCACTACCCTTTGATTAAATTAGCAGATTTCCCAATTAAACCAACATAACCAAAAGATTCATTAAACATAATTTCTTATAGACATGAAATTAGCCAACAACCCTATACTCTAGGCAAAATTAACTAACCTTTGATTACTTAAGTTCTTTAGTCTTAACTTCATTTTCCAAATCCGTTAAGCAATAACAAATATGAAATCAATTAAATTAAATCAACTCATAACGTTGTTTCCCAAGTCAATTAGAAGAAAATCTAACCTCATCAATTCCTCCAAAATCACAAGTAATTAAACATCAAGAATGATAGAAAATTGATCACGTAGTTAAATTAATAATAAGTCATGAATTCTAAAATATTGTCAAATTACAATGAAAACATTGAATACATAATTGTTAAAGGAAAAGACAACAAAGATAAAAAAAAAGTACTAATAGACACGCCTCTTTCTTCTTCATTGAAGATTTTCTTAAACAATCATTCTTGATTTGGTGAATTCTCCTTTAATGAGTGATTGAGAAGTTTTGTTTATGAATCCACCTCTCTCTATTATCTCTCTAGGTGTCTTTCTCTACTCCTTGTGTTTTCTTGTACTTTTATAGGCCTCTTGGATGCTGAATTCATGCCTTAGGAAGTCTTGGCTGAATAAGATTCGGAGAATACCAAAATCATTGGAAAATCCCTAATTTCGTGCAAAGAATATTTGCCTCTAGAGCATACCTGGCATCGGGTATTTTCACCCACTTGGCACCAGGTGCACTCTGTTCTACCTCTGCTCTATTTTTTGTTTGTAGACAGAACGGACCTGGTGCCAAGTGTACTTGCCAGACCTGGTGCCAGGTCTGTTTTGGAATTTCTCCTGAAGTTTGGCTTGAATTCTTCTGGTTGACCAGAATGGACTCGGTGCCTGGTTTATTGGTTAGGCCTGGCACCAGGTACATTCCGAAATTGTGCACTTTCTACTTAATTTTAACTCAAATCTGCACATATTGGCCAAAAATACTTTTTACAAGCAAAATGTTGAATGGGAAGGGATATGCCTAGTTATTACAACAGATGTATCTCAAAATAACCTCAAATAACTAGAAAAATAATGGTGATTTTAGCCCCAATCAATTCCCCCACACTTGAATATTTGCTTGTACTCAAGCAAAACACTTTAGTTCAAGAAAAATTATCAAGAAAACACAAGTCTTTTCTTATTCAAAAATTTCTTCAGCATAGCAAAGATCATGTCTTCCCTTCAAACTTTAGATACAACTCTTGTCATTCATACCATTTGAAAACAATGGAAACCTTGAAACTTTTGATAAGACATTACAAAACTCTTGAAGTCAAATTAATCAAGTGTATACCCTAGTTTAAGAAGATTATTTCACCCTTCCAGTTAAAATATAGATAATATAAATCATATAAGTCAAGCCATCTACCAACTTAAGCATTATAAATCCAAATATTGTACAATTCAACTCATGATGTAAGGAAAACACTCCATTTTTTTTTTTGTCTCAAATTTTTTTTCAATGACTTAGGGAATTGATAACCTCAAGTGTATGGATTTCTCTTCACATACCATGTTGGCCCATTTTACAGTCATCACTTATCATTTTTTCTCACCAATTCTTTCTTTCTTCCTTTGCTCTTTCTTACCCTTTTTGCCTTCGAGATAGCCGCAAGAGAGTGCACTGAATTCACTTGCTACTTTTCCCTACCCTCTTTTAAGCCAAAGGTCTTCAATGATAATCAATCAGAGCATTTTTCCAATTCACCTAACAATAGTGTTGTTTTCACTCATTGTTTTTTCAACTCAAATAATTCTTTTTCATAATTCTCCACAATCTTTTCTCTCAAAGATCTTCTATCAACTCACATTTTCCATCATAACTCAAAGCTAGCAAGATTTAAACTCATTATACAAGAGTTAGCTAATAAACTCTTTCCATATTTCTCATATCCTTCATATTTCAATTAGATGAGTCAAATAACATTCGAACACTAATGCATAAATAAGATTAATCAAAACTCTCAAATCTTGAAAAATATCCTATCTAACAAAACTAATTTCATCAAAATCTACCTAATGAATGACAAAACTCATATCCAAGTAAAAAAAAAGAATTACAGCCTTGCTGAACAATGAAAATCACTAAAATTTTTGAAAAAGTTTCACCAAAAATGATAAAAATGATATGGAAAAGTATTTCTTCAACCTCATTCACCCCCCCACACTTAAATTGGACATTGTCCTCAATGGCCAAAGATAAAACAAGAAATGTACAGCTAAGAAGACTAAAATAAATAAAGAAGAAGGATAAAGTAAAGAAGATACTTCCATTACATCATAGTGCCACCATGTTTGAATCCACCACAAGGAAGGTTCATTACACGAGTACCTATTAAAAAAGAAATAAAACCAAGAAAAACATAAAGCCAGAAAAAGAAAGGAAAAAGAAAATAAAAGACACCTAAAAGCTAGTAAAGGTCATTAAAATTCAAAAGAAAAAGAAATAACAGAAAATAACATAAAATACAAGAGAGTAAGTCAAGAGTCATTCTCATCATCATTGTCATCATCACCAGCTACGCGACTGGAAGATACATTAGTAACTTGTTGGATTAAAGTAGCCAACATTTGATCTTGAACATCCTAGTGGCGATGAATGGCTGGAATGAAATTGCGGAGTTGGAGGAGGATAGTCATTTGGCTCTCCATCTGTGCCTCCATTCATGTCTCAAAATCAGTACGTGAATGAGAGCTAGTGGTACGAGAGACAGTTCTAGTAGGCGACTCCTCTTCCTCCTCCTCATCAGGGGAAAGCTCCTCCCTTCTGGGGTATTACACCTCATACGACCTCTTCCACCTCTTGGCCCTTTTATCATAGCAATACCTATACTAAATTAAAGTATGCTCTGTTACTAGGCCGTGGTCAGTAGTAGGCTTACTTAACTCTCCATTCAGCCGTACTCCAAAGTCTCTCAGAATACGCATAATAACCAAAGGGAATTTGAGGACTTTGGCTGCAATATTAGAGGAAACATCCTTTCGCATGGAGTGAATAATAATTGGGGCAAAGGGAATAGGCTTATGGTACCTTATCTTATCTAGAATATAAAGGTCAATGACCCTAGACTCATTGAAGCTACTAGTCGTGGGATATACGTTGAAAGTAAAAATATAGATTAAGTTCACACCACTGAGACTCAAGATTATTATTTGAGTAATACTGGTTTTGACCTATTTCCCTTTTTCTCCATATATGAAAACTAGCCCTTACAGCCTCCATATCCCATGTAGGCTCAGAGATGATCATTTGGTTATTATGGTCTACAGCTATCCACTGCCTCTTATCCGGGCCCCCCAAGATTCTAGCTAGTCTCGTTCTGTCAAACTCAATGGGAATCCCTTTGACCATGGTGGAGATGACTTAGAGGCTATTTTGCTTTTTGTCCTGCATATTAGCATAAAATTTTCGCATGTGCATAGGACAATAAGGACCTTCTATTCTAATAATGTGTTCCCACCCCAGGCCCCTAAATATAGTAGATAGCTCTAGGGAATTGTCTAAAGATAGCTTTTATAATTTTTCTACTATAATCTTATTGTGTTGGTGCCTGTTATACTAGATTTGACATATAGGATCAGAAAATTGGGTAGGTGGAGGCTCTAAAGTAGGTGTGGAGGAAGATGCATCTCGAGCTCTCTTAGCCTCCGGTGCTAACCCCCTAGGTCGTCTAGACATGATGGAAGGATGAAGAAAATTGGTAGAATAGAAAAATATGATGCTCTTAACTCACTCTTTACAACCAATGCTCAACTCTTAACCTTCTCACAACTACAACACCACTCAACACCATATCCTAAACCTGCAAGAAAGATAGCCATATCCCAATCCAAACACAATATCAACAGGCTTGATCAAATCCACAATGTTAATAGTGCTCAATGAATCAATATTCAGCTTAGAATCATGATGCTCAATTAGCTATACTATTTATATCACAATGTAAAGCTTATAAGCACAAGGCGAAGTGAAACATGAACAAGTATCTTTTATCCAAAAAATTACTCATAAAGAATGCATGCTCAATTAGCTATACCATTTATATCACAATGTAAAGCTTATAAGCACAAGGCGAAGTGAAACATGAACAAGTATCATTTAACCAAAAAAATTACTCATAAAGAATGCATGCTCAATTAAGTCCAAAAAGATGTAAAATATCAATGGCATTAATCATAACGTAGTATCGATGATATTCTCATGCCAATGAAAGCCTAAAGAAAGCAATCTTAACAATCAAATCCTTCATTAGAAATATTTCAAGAATTCTCGCCCAAAAATGCATAGAAAACTACTAAAATTCATAAGAAAAAATTTAACCGTAGAAAGTGTTGAAAATTTACACCACAGTGATCTCCAATGCATGGGTAATGATTGTATGCAAAAAGATTGAGGAAATTGTGCCCCTAATGGAAGGATTGAAAAATGGATTTGGGGTGAAAATGTTGAATTTTTCCTTATTTTGATCCAAACTTTCAAGAACAAAGTGGGGATTTTATATTTGAGAAGTGTTTTGGAGGTTTGGAAAGTGATCTGGCGGTGTTTTGAAGATGAACCCGGTAGTGGGTTGAGAGGAAATTTGAGAGGGATGAGAGTTTTTTGAACAAAAATGGCCAAGAAGGCTAGTTTTAGGTGTGGTGGCTGAACGGGCTTGGCGCCCGGCCTAAGAACTGGGCCTGTTCTGTTCGCGCTTTACTGTCTGGCTATGTTGGCCCGACGCCCGGACCACAGGTTGGGCACGACAATAGGTCAACTCTGGCAAAAAATCACATTTTTTTTTTTTTTGGAATTTAATGGAAGCAAAGAAAAAGGAGCACGAAATCATAAGAAGCATATAGTCTACCAATTAAGAATAATAGCCAACTAAATGAAAACAAACTAGAATGAAAAAGATTATTCAAAAACTGAAGTAGTGCAAAATCAGTGTTTCCCACGGTCTTAGTGACGTTGGTTGGTCTTCGTGTTGCCTGGAAGTGATCCCGGTTGACGATCACCAAGGAGTTTGGCTAGTTGTCTAATTTGACATTTAAGGTTGCACATGGACGCCTCCAAGTTTCTTGTGGTCGCATTGATTCCTTGGAACTATGTTTTCGTTCCACTTACTAGTTGGGTGACCAGCTCTTCTAAGGATGGTTTAGTTGGTGGGGTATTGTATGGCGGAGGTGGTTGAGTCCTTTGCATCCCAAAGTTCGAAGAAGGCTGCCGAGATTGGTTTTGATTATTCCAAGAAAAGTTAGGGTGAATTATCCAACCTGAGTTGTAAGTATTGTTATAAGGATTATTACCTTGCCGACCATTATCTACAAACGCCAATTGTTCCAATACTTCTTGTGAAGACCCCATATTTTGGCACTCATAGTTTGGATACCCTTCCCCACAGAAATCACAATTCACACTCATTCCCTACTAATGAGTAAATTATAGGTATATAAAATTATCAATTTTAAATCCATCCCTTAATCAAATTTTAAATAAAATATTAATTCCAAAATACACATGTGAGCAAGTATACTAATTGAAAGTATAATATAAGGAATTAACGAGTATCGATCCTCAAAGGAAGAAGTAAACACTAATCACTTTTTATTCATTGTTTAACCGACCAAAATAAAGTGAGAAAATAAAAAAAAGAAATACAAAGAAATATATACAACTCAAGGATGTAAGTTTATGCAATTTAGACAAGTATCCTAGAAAACATGATAATAAACCAATTAGCAATTCTCTCAATTAATTATCATTTTGGCATCATGAAGGAACGCGTAGTAAAATTCAATCGTTTGTCAAGTTATGAATTTACTTAGGTAAATTCCACTTTGTTTGTCAATCCATGGAATCCTATATGTTGATTTATATTAACAAATTTGTTAATCAAGCTAACATAACCAAAATACGCATTAAGCTTATCATTCATGTAACACCCCACTATCTAGGCCCGCCAGGGCCGGGGATGTAACCTTGTCCAAAGGACAAGAGGTCTTTATAAATAGGTCACACAAATAAAATAGTAGAATAAAATTAATACTTTAACTTAAAATTTATTACAACTCAAGATTAAATCCAAGAATAAATCCACAAATTCCTAAAAGAAACAAAAATCCATAAATAAAATCATCCACTCTTAATTCCCCAAAGCAATACATAAAAATAAATGACAAAATTCTCTTCTAAGGCAGAAAACACTAGCTACTCATCCCCACAGCAGGATCGACCTGAAATCATGGTAAAAATGGTGATGAGACAGAAATCTCAGTATATCCGTGTGTGCTTTGAGTGTCCAGTGGAAATAGTTCGTGTATGCAAGGTATAAAATTCTTTATAAAAAATCACTGGCAAGCAATAAACATTAGTCAAAAGCAAGAGTGGTGTTTTGGCTTTTCCAACCATACATAATCAATAAAATCAACCACTCAAAAGAAATGATGATGGGTTACCACACGTTGGGCCCCATAACTGGTCAGAACGCCGACACTTTGTGCAGATTGACAAAAAAGGTAGGTGATCGGCCTACCGGGCAAGATACTCCTCCTTCTTTATACCCAAATAATAACCGGGTGTCTTGTCCTACAAAACAAAGTCACTCGGCTGAAAAATAAACTGCTAGCCCGGACCGGCACGACCTACTAGACTGACATCTTATTCGGGAAGGTCTCACCCCACAGAGGTGGCCACCTACTGAGAGGCTTACCCTAACCCTTCAAAGATTAGCCCTAGCAGTCCACCCTTATTGAGTACTCAATGTAACATATCCCACTTGGGAGAAAATGAACAAACACAGTTTCACATGAAAATGGCAATTAAGGGTTTCCTAAGTCTTTTTCAAAATCCGTTTTAGAAAGAGTTTTAAGTTTGAGTAAATCTTCTTGTTGATTTTCAAATAATTCAATTGAGTGAAATAAGAAAGAGGACAATCCTCAATTGCCTTTACAGAACTGAGTGTCCATGCACTCTACGTTTGGCTTACCATAATAAACATTTTACATCATTCAGGTTTTATGCATGAGCTTACCTGATTCTTGCTCATAATAAAAGGTCTCCAACAGCTAACCTAACCTCACATGGGCAAATACAAACCACAATCAAACTCAAGCCAAAATTCACTTTCTCAATTTAAAACAACTCAACTAACTACTACCATGATCCTAGTGTTCCAAGCTTTAAGGCCAAAAAATAAATAAATAGGTTTATAAGCTAAGCCTAATTTGAAATTTAAAATAATTAATGTTTTGGGAAATAAGTACTAATCTGTTCGCGCTTTACTGTCTGGCCGACTGCTTGTGCAGTATTTCGGCTGGATGATAGCTGGTTGAAAGAGGCTAAGGGTGGGCAAAAATAAGGAGTATAATGGTAGAGGAAAGGTCTGGTTGTTTGAGGGATATTTTATGGAAGGTTGCTAAATTATGGTGGCTGGAATTTTGGTAACTAATCAAGCATGATTGCAGTGATTTGTTGGAGAGATTTTCGGGTCGCCATGTCTGAATTTCATTCAGAAGCTTGGGGAGGACAATGGAGTTCAGATCATGGCTGTTTAAGGAGGCTTTGTGCAGAAGAAAGCTGAGGTTTCGGCTAGGGGTGAATTAGGAAACAAAGCTGGAAAGTTTTCCTGCACAGAATTTTCGCAATGCTGGAATTTTCTGGGCAGTTTTGGGCTGCCATTTTCCTGTCGTCTTGCAGAGAGTTTGAAGGGGATTCTAGGGGTCTTTCAAGGCTGGTTTCCAGCCTTTTTTATGGAGAAAAAAGTGGCTAAGATGCTAAGCACAAAGTGGAAGAAAACAGCTTGGTTTCGGACCCGCAAAGCTGCGAATTTGTCCAGGGATTTTTCTAGTTTTGCACAGCTTTTGTGCAGTCCGAAAATGGCCAGAAATATTCAGGTTTCAATCTGATAAAATGGGCCATTTTCTGGTAGCATTTGGGAGGGAATAATGGCTAAGAATTTCAACACCTTGAAGGCACAAGAAGCTGGAAAAATTTCAGTTCAATGCATGAAGGAAAATGAACCTGGCAAGAGTCAAGTTTTAGAGAGTTCACTAGGGAAATTAATTCACTTGAAATCCTTCCCCCTCTTCCATGGTTTCGGTCCATAAGATGTCTTTCTCTAAGACATTTTGAACCTTCAAAGCCACAGCACATTGCTGGAATTTTTTCTAGAATAAAATTGGCCTGAACAAATTGAACATCTTAATGGATTGAGAAATAGGAAAAATTAAGGATCAAGAGGAAATGAATTCCCCTTTGGAATTTTGTGTAGGGCAAAAGAGTAGGATTAGGATACTCCTATCATGTCTCTCTTAGGATAACATCTCTTCCCTATTCCAAAGCACATAAGGTCGAAAATAACACTTCCCAAGCAAAAATAAAATTTAATCAAGCTAAAGTTCCTATGATGGAATTTGAACCAAAGACCTCAAGAATTAATTCCAAGGCTCTAACCACTAAATCACAACAATTCTTGTTCTTATTTTCTCTCTAAAAATATTTTCCTATTCAATCCTCAAGCTATCACCCTGTTTCCACCTCAAGCAAAAATTACCTTTTTGCCCTTCTTACTCAATAATCATAATCAAGCCCTCTAGACTATAAAACATAAATTCAATGCACATAAAATCGTATAAAAATATATTTAAACATGCAATAAAATATGATATGTATCCCAACCCCCTTACTCTAAGATTGTGTTCGACTGGGGTTTCACATCCTCCCCTCCTTAGAAGAATTTCATCCTGAAATTCAAGCATACCTCTATTTTAGCTTGAGATACTTCCGTTTAACCCACTCTTCTGATTCCCACGTGGCATCTTGCGTTCCTTGATGCTCCCACTGAACCTTGACCATCGGTATCTGTTTTTTCCGAAGTGTCTTGACATTGCGGTCCAATATTCGTACAGGCTTCTCCACATAGCTCAGGTCTGGCTGCAACACTAATGGTTCATCATTCAATACATGATCGGGATCAGCATTGTACTTCTTCAATTGTGACATATGGAACACATCATGAATTCCCGTCAACCCATCTGGCAGGTCCAATCGGTAAGCTACCGGTCCAATCCTTTCCTTAATCGAAAACGGCCCCAAATATCTCAGATTCAACTTTCCGCCCTTCGGATGCTTCAAAATTCCCCTATTCGGTGTCAATTTCAAAAATACGCTGTCCCCGACTTGAAATTCCAATTCTCTCCGTCGGTTGTCCACATAGCTCTTCTGCCAACTTTGTGCCGCTTTTAACCTTTCCCTGATCAATTTCACTTTATCCAGCATTTCTTAGACACATACTTCTCTGGTTTTGCTCACATGACCGTCTTTGGACCAACTCCAATACAACGATACCTGACACTTGCGCCCATACAAAGCCTCATACGGTGCCATCCCAATTGAGGCTTGGTAGCTATTATTATATGACAGCTCGGCATACGGTACACACTTTATCCACTTGTCCCCGAAGTCCAAGACACAAACTCTCAACATATCTTCCAATATTTGAATAACCCTTTCTGACTGCCCATCGGTCTGCGGATACGCCGTCGTATTGAATTTCAGATTTAACCCCATTGCTTCCTGAAACTTTCTCCAAAAACAAGATGTAAACCTCGGGTCTCGGTCTGACACTATGCTCGATGCTACTCCATACAGTCGGACTATTTCTTGAACATAAGTCTGAGCCAGCTTCTCCATCGAGTCCCTCACATTCACTGGTATGAAATGGGCCGACTTGGTCAGTCAATCCACCACTACCCATATGGCGTCCTTTTGAGTCTTTGACATGGGAAGCCCGGTGATAAAATCCATAGTCACCTCCTCCCACTTCCATTCTAGTACTGGTAATGGATGTAATAGTCCCGTTGACTTCTTGTGCTCCGTTTTAATTTTCTGGCAGGCGAGACAAGTCGAAACATACTTGACCACATCACGCTTCAATCCGGGCCACCAATAGGCTCCCTTTAAGTCCGATACATCTTGACTTCCCCCGGATGAATGGCGTATATGCTCTTGTGTGCCTCTTCCAAAATTCGGTCCTTTAATTGCTGCTCTCCAGGTACACACAATCGATCTCTGAAATGTAGAACTCCAGTCTCGTCTTGACGGATTTCACTGCCCGGTCGCGTAGGCTCCCTGTCCTTGAAAAGCTAAAACTCGGTGTTGCTTTGCTGAGCTTCCACGATTTCCCTCTTCAAATCCGGCACTAACTTCAAATTGCTGATGATAATTCCTTTATCTTGCACTTCCACCCTTCTGTCCAACATATCCTGAACCACTTGCATTTCCTGCACCCTTAGTCTGGCCATTCCCACTTTCGTGCTCAGGCCGTCCGCCATAGCGTTGGCCTTCCCGGGATGATAGTTGATCGGACAATGGTATTCTTCCAAGAATTCCATCCACCTTTGCTGCCTTAAGTTTAGATCCTTTTGAGTGAAGATATACTTCAGACTCTTTTGGTCGGTGAACACCTCATATTCGGCTCCATACAGGTAGTGTCGCCATTTCTTTAGGGCGAACACTATAGCCGCTAGCTCCAGATCATGAATGGGGTAGTTGACTTCATGAGCTCTTAGCTTCCGAGAAGCGTAAGCGATCACCTTCCGGTCCTGTAGCAACACTGCTCCCAGTCCTTCTTTCGAAGTGTCGGTATATAGCGTGTAAGGTTTCCCTTTTTCTGGTAGACTCAATACTGGTGCTGTCATTAGTCTGCGCTTTAGTTCTTGAAAACTTTTCTCACATTTGTCGTTCCATACAAATAGAATATCCTTTCGCAATAATCGGGTCATTGGCGATGCGAGTGTCGAGAATCCCTTGATAAAACTTCGGTAGTAACCAGCCAGTCCTAAGAAACTCCGGATCTCGGTGATACTCTCCGGCTGCTTCTAGTCTGATACTACTTCAACCTTTGCCAGGTCCACCTTGATTCCCTCCTTGGTCACTACATGGCCAATGAATGCCACACTGTCCAACTAGAATTCGCACTTGCTGAACTTGGCATACAGCTTGTGCTCCTGAAGCTTCTCCAGTACGAGCTTTAAATGCTCCGTATGCTCCTCCAGAATCTTGGAGTAGATCAAAATATCATCGATGAAGACCACCATGAACTTGTCTAGATAGGGTCAAAACACTCGGTACATCAGGTCCATGAATACTGCTGGGGCGTTAGTCACCCCGAACGGCATCACCACGAACTTGTAGTGTCCATATCTGTTGTTGAAGGCCGTCTTGGGGATATCTTCCTCTCTTATCCGCACTTGGTAGTATCCTTACCTCAGGTCCAATTTGGAGTAGCAACTGGATCCTTGCAACTGGTCGAATAGCTCGTCAATCAACAGTAGGGGATACTTATTCTTGATCGTCAAGTTGTTCAACCCCCGATAATCGATGCATAGCCTCAAAGTTCCATCTTTCTTCTTCACAAATAGCACAGGCGCTCCCCAGGGCGATGTGCTCGGTCTGATATAACCTTGGCTCCCTAATTCCTCCAATTGTTCCTTTAACTCTTTTAGTTCTGCAGGTGCCATTTGGTACGGAGTCCGCAATACTGGTTCCACTCCCGGAACTAAGTCGATGGTGAATTCCACTTTTCAGCTGGGAGGTAGAGAATCAAGCTCCGCCGGAAACACATCGGGAAAATCCTTCACTACTTCAGTGTCTTCCAGAGCGCACTGGTCCTTCGGCTTGTTTATCACGTAAGCCAAGTACCCTTGACACCCTTGCTTCAATAATTTCAGGGCCTTAGCCCCCGCGATCAAATACTTACATTCTTTCACCCTCTTGCCATTAAATTCCAATACATCACAACCCGGTCTGATGAACTGGATTGACTTATTTTTATAGTCTACCCTAGGCCCATACTTGGCTAACCAGTCCATCCCCAAAATCAAGTCATAATCCTCAAGGTCTAATACTATCAAATCTCCCTCCAGACTTTCTCTCCCCACATTAATTTTACAATCTTTCACATACCGATCCGCTTGCACCATTTTCCCCAGAGGTGTGCTCACCACTAAAGTGAAAGGTAGCTCCCCTCCATCCCAACCCAAATGACATGCACACAACTTGTTTATATAGGAATGAGTAGAGCCAGGATCAATTAAAGCATTAACTAAACGTCCTTGAATAGTGAACGTACCTTCTACTACCGCTGCATCGGCCCCAACTTCCTCTCTGTTGAGAGCGAATACCTTGGCCTTCACTTGCGGCTTCGGTTCTCCACTCCCGAATGCTCCCGTGGAGTTGGCTTGGTTGGGCCCCGGGTTCTGAGCCGGGTTTCCTTGCCTGACTCGGTGCAATTTGGGGCAAGTGTTCCTCAGGTGGTTCGGGTCACCACAGTGATAGCATTTCCTTTCACCACTATTGGACCAACAATTCCTCTCGGTGTGGCCTTTCCTTCCACACTGCCTGCATAATAGGAGATTCGGGGCAGATCCACCTGGTTCTGTCTGGGCTTGCTTTCCTCGGTTCTACCATTGGTGATTGGCAGGGTTTTTGTGGGGTTACGGTCTTGGGAAGTGTCCCTGTGGCTGCCTTGGCTGCTGGAAGGGCTTTGCCGTCATCCTGCAGCGGTCCTCATTTTCCGTTCGTGTAGTTGCGTCTACAGCCCCCGAATAGGTTGTTGGTGGAGTAGGTGCTAATGCTCTCCTCAACTCTGGTCTCAACCCCTTGACGAACTGCCTCATACTATTCGGTTCGGTGTCCACGAATCTCGTGCAGTATTTGGACAATTGGGTGAACCGGGCCGCGTACTGGGCCATCGAAATGCTTCCCTACCTCATATTCTGGAATTCATCTTCTCGCTTCTCCATAGTCTATTGTGGGATGTACTCAGCCCTGAAGGCTTCAACGAAGTTGGACCACGTCCATTCCTACTCGACCATTTCCCAGTCATCTTGGACCCACTGCCACCATGCCCGAGCTGGTCCTTTCAATGGAAAAGCTGCAAACATAACCATCCGCTCCTCGGTGTACTGGAGCGTTGCGAATATATCCTCCATTTGCTCAACCCATTGCTCTGCCTTTTGGTCTTGTTCCGCTTCGCCCATAAAGGCGGGCGGTTGAAACTTCAGGAACCGCTCTAAGGCCTCATCTTCACCCCTTGGGTTCTATCGCTCAGTCATAGACTGCAAAATCTGGGCCATCTTGTTGAATGCCTAGCCCATGGTCACATCAACTGGAACTTCAGACCTCGATCCCATATTCGGACTATTCCCTTCACCCCGGTTGGGTGCTTGCATCTGGGTTGTTTCTACTTCCGGTGCCCCTTGATCGACTTCCGGAACCCTTCCACCTACTGAACTGCACGATGCTTGGATGCCATTCTAAACCACACCCCAAATGATAAGTATATGCATTTAAGGCTCAAATCATTTTAGTTGCACATGCATTCACAGTCAAATATATGTGAACAGAAATCAGATGTAAATTTTGCCTAAGGAATAAATTCTCTTTCAAAAATGGACTTGCATAAATTTAAAATTTGGATAGAAAGTGGAATTAAAATCCTTGACATAAAAAGTTCTAAAAAAACAACGAACAAATAAACATCCAAATCAAAATAACTCATAGTCCTCATCAGAATCCTCATCATCAGCCTCATATAACCATCCCCCAGAGTTCTTAGAAGAATCCACCCCAACCCCTCTACCAAATCTCTCCATTGGCTCCTTTCCCGGGCGCCTAGAACTCTCCCCAGGTTGAACTCGGCTGAAAGAAGGAAGGAAAGAAGGCCTAGGTGGAGACTCATAGTCTATCTCCCCCGGGTCATCACTATTTACTGCTAAGTCCACCTCGGGATTAGGAGGGTGGGGTACATGCTCCACTACCATCACCTTATCCTCACTATTAGAACATATGTCTATCACCGGAATTGGGGGTGGCTCAATGATTTGGACCACATCATCACTGCTATCCTCCATAGGGATAACTGGCTGAGGGGTAGGCTGGGGAACTGGAAGGTCCTCCGGGTATATAGGGATAGGCGGGTGCCACTGCTGCCCTTTTCTCGCGGTCCTAAGCATCCTAACCATCCTACAGCATCAATAAGATAGGTTAGATAAAGATTTAAACTTAAGTAAATAGAACAAACACTATCAATATTTGCCAATAACCTAGGCTTTGATGCCACTTCTAACACCCCACTATCTAGGCCCGCCAGGGCCGGGGATGTAACCTTGTCCAAAGGACAAGAGGTCTTTATAACTAGGTCACACAAATAAAATAGCAGAATAAAATTAATACTTTAACTTAAAATTTATTACAACTAAAGATTAAATCCAAGAATAAATCCGCAAATTCCCAAAAGAAACACAAATCCATAAATAAAATCATCCACTCTTAACTCCCTAAAGCAATACATAAAAATTAATGACAAAATTCTCTTTCAAGGCAGATAACACTAGCTACTCATCCCCACAGCAGGATTGACCTGAAATCATGGTAAAAATGGTGATGAGACAGAAATCTCAGTATGTCCGTGTGTGCTTTGAGTGTCCAGTGGAAATAGTTCGTGTATGCAAGGTATAAAATTCTTTATAAAAAATCACTAGCAAGCAATAAACATTAGTCAAAAGCAAGAGTGGTGTTTTGGCTTTTCCATCCATACATAATCAATAAAATCAACCACTCAAAAGAAATGATGATGGGTTACCACACGTTGGGCCCCATAACCGGTCAGAATGCCGACACTTTGTGCAGATTGACAAAAATGGTAGGTGATCGGCCTACCGGACAAGATACTCCTCCTTCTCTATACCCAAACAATAACCGGGTGTCTATTCCTACAAAACATAGTCACTCAACTGAAAAATAAACTGCTAGCTCGGATCGGCACGACCTACTAGACTGACATCTTATTCGGGAAGGTCTCACCCCACAGAGGTGGCCACCTACTGAGAGGCTTACCCTAACCCTTCAAAGACTAGCCCTAGCAGTCCACCCTTATTGAGTACTCAACGTAACATATCCCACTTGGGAGAAAATGAACAAACACAGTTTCACATGAAAATGGCAATTAAGGGTTTCCTAAGTCTTTGTCAAAATCCGTTTTAGAAAGAATTTTAAGTTTGAGTAAATCTGCTTGTTGATTTTCAAACAATTCAATTGACTAAAATAAGAAAGAGGTCAATCCTCAATTGGCTTTACAGAACAGAGTGTCCATACACTCTACGTTTGGCTTGCCATAATAAACATTTTAAATCATTCAGGTTTTATGTAGGAGCTTACCTGATTCTTGCTCATAATAAAGGTCTCCAACAGCTGACCTAACCCTGCATGGGCAAATACAAACCACAATCAAACTCAAGCCAAAATTCACTTTCTCAATTTAAAACAACTCAACTCACTACTACCACGATCCTAGTGTCCCAAGCTTTAAGGCCAAACAATAAATAAATAGGTTTATAAGCTAAAACTAATTTGAAATTTAAAATTATTAATGTTTTGGAAAACAAGTACTAATAAGTTGAAGGTTTAAATCTTGCTAAGCTAAATTCAGAGTTTAATTGGAGAAGAGTCTTAGGTGTTAGGTAAAATAATGATTTATTAGTAATTAATTGTATGAAAATAATTGCTAGCTAAAATCAGTTGAAAATAAATTTTAATGGGTCTTGATCGGAAGATAATAAATAGACTTTAATAGGTTTTTATTAAAAGGGAATAATTAAAATTTTAATAATAAATATTTTACTTATTATGATTATTTTCATAAAAGGCTTTAGTTGATTTTATCATTTTATATAATATCTATATATTTTATTTCTTGAATAAAAGCTACTAATTATTTGGCTAAAATATCTTTTTAGTAATTCAAATCCACTTCCTAAGGTTTTTCGAATTTTCTAGCAAAATCATAATAATAAATATTTTATTAATGAAATAAAAATTAGCTTAGGGACAACTAGACCGTGATCATATTTCTATGGCTAACTACAATCATGAATATATACAACCCTTCCATTCATCAAATCACCCAAATCATGCATATAAGTATAGATATAAATTTATCAAGACATGATCTAACCTCTACTAGCATAAATATAATCACGGCTTCAATAATCCAACATGAATATAAATCCTATTCACCAAAGGTGACATAATCTCTAGCATACTTGATCACAAATACTACCTATGACATGGAGACATGCATTAAACCCTAAAACACCATACAATCAACCAAGATAATCCATTCATGCATAAATCCCATCTCCAACATATTCATACATATATTCATGCTTCACTCTCAACTCATCACAACAATATATACTCAACCTTATTCACGATTCATCTTCTATCAACATCATCCTAGAGACATGAATCTAGAATTTAAAAGAAGGGTTAAAAAGGCTTACTTGATTGATGAATACCTTGAAGAAGTTTCGAATGAATCTCAACTCCTAGATGTCTAGATCCGTCCAAAGAAGATGAAGGAAGTATGGCCATGGTTGATGAAATCATTCGGCCAAGAGAGAGGGAGTGTTCCGTCAAGAGAGAGAGAGAGAGATAGAGAGAAGAGAAGAAGAAAGTCCATTAGCATGCTTAAACACATATATGTTCATTAGAGATTGAAGATTAGCAAAGATGAAGTTGATTGAATAAACCTACCTTGAAGGTGTTCTTGAACCTTCACAAAATTTCTGGTTTTTGATCCGAAAGTGCGAGTTGGATTTTGGAGTTTGATGTTAAAAATGGGATGGATGGACTCACGGTAGTGTATTGATGAAATCTAAAATTTTTAGAAGAAGTTTGAAGTGATTTGGAGAGGTATTAGGTGAAAGGAAGGAGTAGGTGTGCTTAGTGTGCTATGTGTTCTTGAAGGTTGAAGAGAATAGAGAGTTTTGGGATTGGAGGCTGCCAAATTTCTGTCGGGATTAGGGCTGCCGAATTGCTTGTAGGGTTTTGGAAGATGATTTTCTAGTTTGGAAGGTAAAAGGAAATGTTAATTGTATGAAATCCTTAAAGAATATTTTTGGGAAGCAAATTTGGAAACTAAATATAACAAGAATATCTTTGATTATTGGAGAGCTTTGGGGAAGCTGCCATGGCCGACTGCTTGTGCAGTATTTCGGCTGGATGAGAGCTGGTTGAAAGAGGCTAAGGGTGGCCGAAAATAAGGAGTATAATGGTGGAGGAAAGGTCTGGTTGTTTGAGGGATATTTTATGGAAGGTTGCTAAATTATGGTGGCTGGAATTTTGGTAATTAATCAAGCATAATTGCAGAGATTTGTTGGAGAGATTTTCGGGTCGCCATGTCTGAATTTTGTGCAGAGGCTTGGGGAGGACAATGGAGTTCAGCTCATGGTTGTTTAAGGAGGGTTTGTGCAGAAGAAAGCTAAGGTTTTGGCTAGGGGTGAATTTGGAAACAAAGCTGGAAAGTTTTCCTGCACAGAAATTTTTGCAAGGCTGGAATTTTCTGGGCAGTTTTGGGCTGCCGTTTTCCAGTCGGCTTGCAGAGAGTTTGAAGGGGATTCCAGGGGTCTTTCAAGGCTGGTTTCCAGCCTTCTTTATGGAGGAAAAACGTGGCTAAGATGCTGAGCAAAAACTGGAAGAAAACAGCTTGGTTTCGGACCTCCAAAGCTGTGAATTTGCCTTGGGATTTTTCTGGTTTTGCACAGCTTTTGTGTAGTCCGAAAATGGCAAGAAATATTCAGGTTTCAATCTGATCAAAAGGGCCATTTTCTGGCAGTATTTGGGAGGGAATAATGGCTAAGAATTTCAACACCTTGAAGGCACAAGAAGCTGGAAAAATTTCCGTTCAATGCATGAAGGAAAATGAACCTAGCAAGAGTCAAGTTTTAGAGAGTTCACTAGGGAAATTAATTCACTTGAAATCCTTCCCCCTCTTCCATGGTTTCGGTCCATAAGATGTCTTTCTCTAAGAAATTTTGAACCTTCAAAGCCACAGCACAATGCTGGAATTTTTCTAGAATAAAATTGGCCTGAACAAATTGAACATCTTAATGGATTGAGAAATAAGAAAAATTAAGGATCAAGAGGAAATGTATTCCCCTTTGGAATTTTGTGTAGGGCAAAAGAGTAGGATTATGATACTCCTATCATGTCTCTCTTAGGACTACATCTCTACCCTACTCCAAAGCACATAATGTCGAAAATAACACTTCCCAAGCAAAAATAAAATTTAATGAAGTTAAAGTTCCTATAATGGAATTTGAACCAAAGACCTCAAGAATTAATTCCAAGGCTCTAACCACTAAACCACAACAATTCTTGTTCTTATTTTCTCTCTAAAAATATTTTCCTATTCAATCCTTAAGCTATCACCCTTTTTTCCCCCTCAAGAAAAAATTACCATTTTGCCATTCTCGCTCAATAATCATAATCAAGCCCTCTAGACTATAAAATACAAATTCAATGCACATAAAATCATATAAAAATATATTTAAATATGCAATAAAATATGATATGCATCTCAACCCCCTTACTCTAAGGTTGGTTTCGACTGGGGTTTCACAATTCATATCATGATTCAATTAGCAGATTTGTCAATCAAGCCATCCTGACCAAAACATGCATGTATTTCAATTTCTTAAAAATATGAAATTAGCTAATAACCTATGTCAAAGCAAAATTAACTTAACATTTGATCACTTAATTCTAAAATCCTAACTTCATCATTCAAATCCATTAAGATTTAACAAATACAAAATCAATGTAATGAAACTCCTAACATTGTTGTGTCGAAGTCAATTAGAAGAACTCGCATCAATAACCAATGAAATCAAGTAATCAAACACCAAAGATAACAAGGAATTGATCAAGTAACTAAATTAACACCAAATCATTAATCCCAAAATAATGTTAAATTACAATAAAAGCATTGAATACAACATTGCTAAAGAAAAAGAAGACAAAGAGAAAAGAAAGCACTCATAGACAAGCCTCTTTCTTCTTTCTTGGAGACTCACTTGAACAATCCTGCTTGACTTGGGTGAACACCTCATTCAATGAGAGAATCAGAATTTTTGGCTTTTAATTCACCTCTCTATGTTGTATATCTCAAACCCTTGTATTTTCTTGTGCTTTTATAGGCCTCTTGGATGCCAATTTCATGGCTGAGGAAGTCTTGGCCGAGTAGGAGTAGGAAAAATACCAAAATCATTGGATAAGTTCTAATTCCGCGTATAGAATTTTTGTCTCCAAAGCATACCTGGCACCGGGTACCTTTGACCCACCTGGCACTAGGTGCACTTTGTTTTTTCCCTATTTTTGCTCTGTTTTTAGCCTCTTCTTCTTGGTAGATAGAATGGACCCGATGCTAGGTTCACTTGCCAGACCTGGTGCTAGGTCTGTTCTAGAAAACCTCTGAAGCTTGCTCAAATTCTACTGCTGGAGAAGAATGGACTCAGCACCTAGTCTATTGGCTGGGCCTGGCACCAGGTACATTCTGGTTCTGTGCATTTTCTGCTCGATTTTAACTTAAATTTGCACATATTTGTCAAAAATACCTTTTACAAGAAAAATGTCAAATAGGAAGGAATATTCCTAGTTATTACAAAAAATGTATCTTAAAACACCCTCAAATAACTAGGAAAAGAATGGTGATTTTAACCTCTACACATACCTCCACACTTGAACATTTGCTTGTCCTCAAGCAAAATACTTTAACACAAGTTTTTTTTTTTTCTCATTTAAAAGTTTCTTCATCATAACAAAGATCATGTCTTCCTTTCAACCTTTAGATACAGTCTTTATCATTCATACCCTTTTAAAACAATTTCAAACTTTGAAACATTAGACAAGACAGCACAAAACTCTTGAAGTCAAATTAGTAAAGTGTATGTCTTAGTTCAAGAAAATTATTTCACTCTTTAAGCAAAAATTTAGATAACATAAATCACATAAGTCAAGCCATCTACCAACTCAAGCATTATAGATCCAAAAATTCCACACTCAAGTTATGATTTGAGGAAAGCACTCTAATTTTTTTTTTCTCTAAAAAATTTTCAATGACTTAGGGAATTGATAACCTCAAGTGTATGAATTTCTCTTCACACACCGTATTGACCCATTTTTCAGTCATCACTTATCATTTTTTCTCACAAATTCTTTCTTTCTTTCTTTTTGCACTTTCATGCCATTTTACCTTCGGGATAGTCTCAAGAGAGTGCACCGAATTCACTTGCTACTTCTCCCCATATTGACCCCATTTTCAGCTAAAAGTCTTCAACGATCATCAATAAGAGCATTTTTTCTCAATTCACACCTACAATATTGTTGTTTCTACTCATTGTTTTTCTTTTCAACTCATATTAAATTTTTTCAGCATTCTCCTCAATCTTTCCTTTCAAATATCTTTTTTTTTTAACTCGCATTTTTTTTTTCATCATAACTCAAAGTTAGCAAAATTTAAACTCATAACACAAATGTTAGCCAATAAACTCTTCCCATATTTATCATATCTTCTATATTCCAATTAGATAAGTCAAATAATATTCAAACACTAATGTATAAACAAGATTAATCAAAATTCTGAAGTCTTGACAAATATCTTATCCAATAAAACCAATTTCATCAAACTCCATCTAATGAATGACAAAACTCATATCCAAGTAAGAAAACGAATTACAACATTGCTTTTGAAAAAATTTCAAAAAAAATGATATGGAATTTTGATATGGAAAAGTATTTCTTTAACCTCATTCTTCCCCCCAACACTTGAATTGGACATTGTCCTCAATGAACAAAAAATAAACATAAGAAAGCATCTCCAAAGGGGTAGAAAGTTTAAGTAATACTTTTCAAGTGTAATAAAGTACCAATAGATAGAAAAAACTGGAAATAGAGAGAAGGACTTGTTTAAGAGGACTTTATTCCTACCTATCAAAACCAAACACAAATAAAAACACAAGGAAAATCAGAGCAAACTAAACACACCTAAATGAAAGAAAATAAACTAAAGAAAAATACTAAAAAAAAAAAATCCTAAGAAAGCAAATAAAGACACGACTCACTCCCTCACACTTAAGATAAAAAATATTTTCCTTATTTAGGAGAGGAAAAACAAACTATTAACAAAAAAAAAAAAAAAACAAAAACTCTTTTCACTCATCATGCTTCCTCATCAAACATTTTGAAAAGAAATTAAAGCTCAAAATACAAGATATGCATGATGAATGTAGAAAGAAGAGAGGTTTTTGAAAAATAGAAGGTTTATGAAAATAATTTTTCTTACTAAAGCAAAACACATAAACCTCTTTCTCTAAACGCACCTTCTACCACCACTGCATCGGCCCCAACTTCCTCTCTATTGAGGGCGAACACCTTGGCCTTCACTTGCGGCTTCGGTGCTCCATTCCCGGATGCTCCCGTGGTGTTGGCTCGGTTGTGTCCCGGGTTCTGAGCCGGGTTTCCTTGCCCGACGCAGTGCAATTTGGGGCAGGTGTTCCTTAAGCGATTCGGGTTGCCATAGTGATAGCATTTCTTTTCACCACCCTTAGACTAATAATTTCTCTCGGTGTGGCCTTTTCTTCCACACTGTCTGGATGATGGGAGATTCGGGGCAGGTCCACTTGGTGCTGTCCGGGCTTACTTTCCTCGGTTCTGCCATTGATGATTGGCGGGGCGCTTGTGTGGTTGCGGTCTCGGGAAATGTCCCTGCGGCTGCCTTGGCGGCTGGAAAGGCTTGGCAGCCATCCTGCTGCAGTCCTCGTTCTCCGTGCGAGTAGTTGCGTCCACAGCCCCAGAATAAGTTGTCAGTGGAGCAGGTGCCAATGCTCTCCTCAGTTCCGGTCTCAGCCCCTTGACGAACTGCATCGTCCTGTTCTACTCGGTGTCGACCAATCTTCGGCAGTATTTCGACAATTGAATGAATCGCATCGCATATTGAGCCATTAACATGCTTCCCTGTCTCAGATTCTGAAATTCATCCTCTCGCTTTTCCATAATCCATTGAGGGATGTACTCCATCCTGAAGGCTTCAACGAAACTGGACCACGTCCATTCTTGCTCATCCATCTCCCAGTCATCTTAGACCCGCTGCCACCGTGCCCGAGCTAGTCCTCTCAATCGAAAAGCTGCAAACTTCACCATCCGCTCCTCAGCATACTGGAGCGTTGCGAAAATGTCCTCCATTTGCTCAACCCATTGTTCGGCCTTCTGATCTTGTTCGACTTCTCCCATAAAGATGGGCGGTTGAAATTTTAAAAACCTCTCTAAGGCCTCATCTTCCCCTCTAGGTTTCCTTTGCTCGGTCAGCGTCAGAAGAATCTTGGTCATCTTACTGAGTGCCTGGCCCATTGACACATCAACCGGGGCATCGAACCCCATTCCCATTTCTGGATCACTTTGTCCATTACCCGGATTGGGTGATTGCATCTGTTCAGTTTCAACTTCCGGTGCTACATAGTCTGTAACACCCCGCTACCTAGGCCCGCCGGGGCCAGGGATGTCGTCCCATCCAAAGGACAAGGGGTCTTTATAACGAGGTCACACAAATAAAATAGCGGAATAAAAATAATAAAAATAATACTTCAACTTAAGATTTATTACAACCCAAGAATAAATCCACGAATTCCCAAAAGGAAACAAATCCATAAATAAAATTATCCACTTTCGTCTCCTCAGAGCAATACATAAAATCAAAAGACACATTCTCTTCCAAGGAAGATAACACTAGCTACTCATCCCCACAGCAGGATCGGCCTGAAATCATGGTAAAAAGGTGATGAGACAGAAATCTCAGTAAGTCCGTGTGTTCTTTGGGTGTTCAGTGAAAACAGTTCGTGGATGCAAAGTGTGAAATCTTTATAAGAGAAATATTGGCAAGCAATAAATATTAGTCAAAAGCAAGAGTGGTGTTTTCCTCTTTTTGAAACCATACAAGTGCACAATAAAATCAACCACTCATAAAGGTGGTCATGGGTTACCACACGTTGGGCCCCATAACCATACAATGGTCAGAATGCCTAACACTTTGTGCAGACTGACAAAAAAACTACTGGCAAACAATGAATGATGTTCAAAAATAAGAGTGGCGTTTTGGCTTATCTAGCCGTACATAATTTATAAGGTCAACCACTCGAAAGAAAGGATTATGGGTTACCACACGTTGGGCCCCATAACCGGTCAGAATGCCTAACACTTTGTGCAGATTGACAAAAGGTAGGTGATCGGCCTACCGGGCAAGATACTCCACTTTCTCTATACCCAAACAACAACCGGGTGTCCATTCCGGTAAAACACAGTCACTTGATTGAAATAAAACAAACTGCTAGCTCAGACCACCCTGACTAAGTAGTACTGACGTTTCTCTAAGTTGAGCTTATCTTCTGGAGGTGGCCTCCTGCCAGAAGACTCACTCTTGCTCTTCAAAACTAGTACTACTAGCCTACCCCTGTTGAGTACTCAACGTAACATATCCCACTTGGGGAGAAAATGAACAAAACACAGTTCCACTTGAAAATGGCAATTAAGGTTTTCCAAAGATTGGGGCAAAACTGGTTTTAGAAAGAATTTTAGGTTTTGAGTAAAACCGCCCCTTGATTTAGAAATAATTTATTTGTCTGAAATGAGAATGGAAATAATCCTCAATTGCCTTTACAGAAATGAGTGACCATGCACTCTACATTTGGCTTGCCATAAAAAGAATCATTTTTGCATCAAACAGGTTTTATGCAGGAGCTTACCTGATCCTTACTCACAACAAAGGTCTCCAATAGCTGACCTGACCCGCATAGGGTAAATACAAACCACAATCAAACTCAAGCCAAAGACTCACTTTCTCAAATAAAACTAACTCAACTTACTACAATCATGTCCCTAGTGTCCCAAGCTTTAAGACTCAATAATAAATAAAAGGGTTTATAAAATAAATCTAGTTTGATATCAAAATAACTAGAGTTTGAGAAATAGGTACAAAAGTTGAAGGTTTAAATCTTGCTAAAAATAAATTATGGTTTATTTGAAAAAGGGTCCAAGGTAGTATTAGGGAAAATAATGATTTATTAATAATTTAGTTGTTAGAAAATAATTGATAGCTAAAATTTGTTGAAAATAAATTTAATGAGTCTTACTTGAAAAATAATAAGCAAATCCTTAATGGGTTTTGATTAAAAGATAATAATTAAATTTTTAGTAATAAATATTTTATTAATTATAATTATTTCCATAAAAGGCTTTAATTGATTTTATCATTTTAAATAATATCTATATTTCCAGCAAAAACTATTATTTATTTGACTAGAATATCACTATTTTATATAAAAGACCAAACCCACATTTTCCCATAGTTTTCAAAATTTTACTAGAAAAATCATATTATTAAATATTTTATTAATGAAATAAAGATTAGCTTACGGACAACTAGATCATGCATATATTTCTATGGCTAACCACAAACATGAACATATACAACCCTTCAATTCATCAAATCATCCAAATCATGCATACAAGCATAGATCTCAATTTATCAAAATATGATCTAACCCTTACTAGCTTAAATATGATCATGGCTTCAATAGTCCAACATGAATATAAATCCTATTCACCAAAGGTGACATAATCTCTAGCATACTTCATCACAAATACTACCTATGACATGGAGACATGAATTAAATCTCAAATCATCATACAATCGACCAAGATAATCCATCCATGCGTAAATCCCATCTCCTTCATATTCATACATACATCCATGCTTCAATCTCAACAATATATATATATACTTAAATCCTATCGCCATCCACCTACTATCATCATCATCCTAGAGACATGAATCTACAGTTTAAAAGAAAGGTTGAAGGAACTTACTTGGTTGATGAATTCTTTGAAGGAGTTTAGAGTAGATCTCAACTCCTAGATGTCTAACTTTGTCCATAGGAGATGGCGAAAACATGTTCATGGGAGAAAAAGTCATTCGGCCAAGAGAGGGGAATTTTCGGCCATGAGAGAGAGAGAGAGAAAGAGAAAAAGAAATCATTAGTATGTTTATTCGCATAGGTTCTCATTAGAGATCAAGATTGGAGAAGATGAAGTTGTTAGAATAAATTTACCTTGAAGGTGTTCTTGACCTTAACAGAAATTTATGGTTTTTTATCTGAAAGTGCAAGTTGGATTTTGGAGTTTGATGTTAAAAATGGTACGGATGGACTCACAGCAATGAATAGATGAAATCTGGAATTTTTAGAGGTAGTTTGAAGTGATTTGGAGAGGTATTAGGTGAAAGGAAGTAGTAGGTGTTCTTGGTGTAGTGTGTGTTCTTGAAGGTTGAAGAAAATCGAGAGATGGTAATGTGCAGCTGCTGAATTTTTGTGAGAGATAGGGGTGGACGAATTTCTGTAGGGTTTAGGAGGTTGATTCTTTGATTTGGAAGGGAAAAGGAAAGGTTAGTTGTTACAATCTTTGAAGAATATTTTTAGGAAGTGAATTTGGAAACTAAATATTCCAAGAATATCTTGATTGTTGGACAGCTTTTGGAAATCTGCCATGGTCGACTGTTTGAGCAGAATTTCTGTGGGATTAAAGCTGGTTCAAGGGGGCTTATGGTGGCCAAAATTATGGAGCATAATGGTGAAGAAGAGGTCTGGACAACTGAGTGATATATTATGGAAGGTTGCTAAACAAGGGTGGCTGGAATTTTGGAAACCAAATCAAGGTATGATTGCAGAAATTTTTGGAAATCTTTTAGGCATCCATGGCTGGATTTTCGTGCAGAAATTTGGGAGGACAATGGAGTTCTGTTAATGGAGGTTTAAGGGTGGCTTTTTGCAGAAAAAGGATGGAGTTTCAGCTAGAAGAGAAATAGGAACCAAAGCTGGAAAATTTTTCCTGCACAGGTTTCGCTGAACAGCAATTTTCTGGGCAGATTTTCGGCTGCCATTTCCAGCCAACTTTCATAGATTTTGAAGGGGAATTTCTGGGGTATTCAAGTCTGGCTTCCAGCCTTCTTCATGGAGGAAAAATATGGCTAAGGTGCTGCACAAAATCGGGAAGAAATCAGCTTGGTTTTGGACCTCCAAAGTAGCGATTTGTTCAGGATTTTTTTCTGGTTTGGCACCATCTTTGTGTAGTCCGAAAATAGCCATAAAAATCCAGATTCTAAGCTGATCAAAAGGGCCATTTTCTGGCAGCATTTGGGAGGGAATAATGGTCAAGAATTTCGACACCTTGAAGGCACACAAAGCTGGAAAATTTTCAGTTCTATGTACAAAGGGAAATGAACCTAGCTAGAGTGAATTTTTAGAAAGTTCATTAAGGAATTTAATTCACTTGAAATCTTTCCCCCTCATCCGTTGTTTCGGTCCATATGATATCTTTTACTAAGACATTTTGAACCTTCAAAGCCACAACACATTGCTGGAATTTTTCTAGAATAAAATTAGCTTGAACACAATGAACAAACTAATGAATTGAGAGTTAGGAAAAACTAAGGATCAAGAGGAAATGAATTCCCCTTAGAAATTTTGTGTAGAGAAAAAGAGTAGGATTTGAAGACTCCTATCATGTCTCTCATTGGACAACATCTCTACCCTACTCCAAACACCAGTAAGGCCGACAATGATACTTCCCAAGCAAAAATAAAATTTAATCATGCTATAGCTCTAATAATGGAATTTGAACCCAAGACCTCAAGAATCAATTCTAAGGCTCTGACCACTAAACCACAATAACTCTTGTTCTTATTTCCTCTCTAAAAATATTTTCCTATTCAATCTTCAAGCTACTCCCTTTTTCCACCTTAGGTAAAAATTACCATTTTGCCCTTCCCACTCAATAATCACAATCAAGCCCTTTAGACTATAAAACACAAATTCAATGCACATAAAACCATATAAAAATATATTTAAACATGAAATAAAATATGATATGCATCCCAACCCCCTTACTCTAAGGTTGGTTTCGACTGGGGTTTCACATAGTCTACCTCCGGAATCCTACTGGCTGAAGAAGTTGCACGACGTTTGGGTGCCATTCTAAACCATACCCCAAATGTTAAGTGTATGCACTCAAGAATCAAATCACTTTAGTGGTGCATGCATACATAACCAAGTATAATTAAGAGAATTCAGATGTAAATTTGTCAAAGAAATATATTCTCTTTCACGAAAAATTGGGCTTGCATAAATTCGAAATTTGATAGAAAGTAGACTTTAAAAATTCTTGACATCACAATCCATGGAAAGCGATAAATAAAAAAACATCCAAATCAAAATAACTCCTAGCTCTCTAATCCTCATCGGAATCCTCATCATCCGCCTCATACAACCAACCTCCAGTGTTCTTAGAAAAATCCACCCCATCCCCGCTAGCAAATCCCTCCATTGGCTCCTTCCCAGGGAGCCTAGAGCTCTCTCCGGGCTCAACTCGGCTGAAGGAAGGAATGAAAGAAGGCCTAGGTGAAGACTCATAGTCTATCTCCCCCGGGTCATCACTATTTGCTGCACTATCATCACTTCATCCTCACTGTCAGAGCTTATGTCTATCACCGGGATTAGAGGTGGCTCAAGGATCTGGACCTCGTCCTCACTGCTATCCTCTATAAGGTCAATCTCATCATCACTATTATCCTCCATAGGGATAACCTCATCATCACTGCTATCCTCTATAGGGATAACTGGTTGAGGGGCAAGCTAGGGAACTGGGAGGTCTTCTTGGTATATAGGAATAGGCGGGTGCCACTGCTGCCATTTTCTCGTAGTCCTAAGCACCCTAACCATCCTACAACATCAACAAGATAGGTTAGACAAATATTTTAAACTTAAATAAATAGAACACATATCATCAATATTTGCCTATAACCTAGGCTCTGATACCACTTGTAACACCCCGCTACCTAGGCTCACCAGGGTCGGGGATGTCGCCCCGTCCAAATGACAAGGGGTCTTTATAACTAGGTCATACAAATAAAATAGCGGAAATAAATTATACTTGAACTTAAATATTTATTACATCCCAAAATAAACATCTATCCAAAATAAATCCGAGAATACCAAAAACAAATCCATAATAAAAATTCATCCACTCTCATCTCTCCATAACTTTGCACAAACATAAATCATCATAAATCTTCCAAAGCGGGCATAATCTAGCTACTCGTCCCCACAACAAGACCAACCTGAAAACATAGTAAAAAGGTGGTGAGACAAAAATCTCAGTAAGTCCGTGTGTGTTTATGTGTCAGGTGAAAACATTTCGTGAATGCAAAGTATAAAATTCTTTATAAGAGATCACTGGCAAGCAATAAACATCCGTAAAAAACAAGAGTGGTGTTTTGGCATTTTCAGCCATACATAATTTATAAAATCAACCACTTGAAAAAAAGGATTACGAGTTACCACACGTTGGGCCCCATAACCGAATGGTCAGCATGCCACACTTTGTGCAGACTGACAAAAGTAGGTGATCGGCCTATTGGGCAAGATACTCCACCTTCTCTATACCCAAACAACAACCGGGTGTCCATTCCGGCATAACACAGTCACTTGACGGAAGAGAACACTGCTAGCTCGGACCGGCACGACCTACTGGACTGACGTCCTATCCGGGAAGGACTCAACCCTTAGAGGTAGCCACCTACTGAGAGACTTACCCTAACCCCTCAAAGACTAGTCCTAGTAGTCCACCCTTATTGATTACTCAACGTAACGTATCCCACTTGGGAAAAATGAACAAACACAGTTCCACTTGAACATGGCAAATAAAGGGTTTCCAAAATCTTTGTCAAAAATAGTTTCAGAAAGAGTTCTGAGTTTGAGTAAATTGCTTGATAAATTTCAAATAACTCATTTGACGAAAATAAAACAGGAGACAACCCTCAATTGTCTTTACAAAAATAAGTGTCCATGCACTCTACATTTGGCTTGCCATAATTAAACATTTTCAACAATCAGGTTTTATGCAAGAGCCTACCTGATTCTTGCTCACAACAACAAGGTCTCCAACAGCTGACCTAACCCCACATGGGCAAATACAAATCACAATCAATTCCAAGCCACAATCCACTTCCACAATTTTAAATCAACTCCTCTTACTACTACCACGATCCTAATGTCCCAAGCTTTAAGGCTAAACAATACATAAATAGGTTTGTAGGTTGAGCCTAATTTGATATTTAAAATAATTAATGGTTTGGGAAATAATTTCTAATTAGTTGAAAGTTTAAATCTTGCTAGGAAAAATTTAGAATTTAGTTGCTCAAGAGTCCTAGGTAGTAATAGTTTAGTTGTTAGAAAATAATTGGTTACTAAAACTAGTTGAGATTAAATTTAATGAGTCTTGCTTGGAAAATAATAAGTAAACTTTTAAAAAGGGATTTGATTTAATAAATATTTTACTAATTATAATTATTTCCATAAAAGGCTTCAATTGATTTCTTTATTTTAAATAATATTTATTTATTTTATTTTCTAGCAAAATTATTATTTATTTGACCAAAATATCATTTATGTATATAATAATCCAAATCTACCCTTCCTAGGGTTTTTTCGACATTTACTAGGAAAATTTTATATCCTTAAATATTTTATTTATGAAATAAAATTAGTTTAGGGACAACTAGATGATGGTCAAATTTCTATGGCTAACCACAATCAAGAACATATGCAATCCTTCCATTCATCAAATCATCCAAATCATGCACATAAGCATATATCTAAATTTATTAAGACATGATCTAACCTCTACTAGCAAAAATATGATCATGGCTTCAAAAATCTAACATGCATATAAATCCTATTCACCAAAGGTGACATAATCTCTAGCATGCTTTATCTCAAATACTTCATGCATCAAACCTCAAATCATCACACAATCAACCAAGATAATCCTTCCATGCATAAATCACATCTCCTTCACAATCACACACATATTCATGCTTCAATCTCAATAATACATACTCAAATCCTATCACCATCCACCCACTATCAACATCATCCTAGAGATATGATTCTAGAGTTTAAAAGAAGGATTGAAGGGACTTACTCGATCGATGAATGCTTTGAAGGAGTTTAGAATATATCTCAACTCCTTGATGCCTAACTTTGTCCAAGGGAGATGGCGAAAACATGGACATGAGGAAAAGGAGCCATCCGGCCAAGAGAGGGAGGTTTCGGCCATGAGAGAGAGAGAGAGAGACAGACAGACAGAGAGAGAAAGAGAGAGAAAAAGAAACCATTATCATGCTTATACACATAGGTTCTCATTAGAGATCAAGATTGGAGGAGATGAAGTTGTTAGAATAAATTTACCTTGAAGGTGTTCTTGTCCTTCACAGAAATTTCTGGTTTTGATCCAAAGCAGCAAGATGATTTGAGAAGTTTGATGTTAAGAATGGGGTTGATGGACTCACGGCAGTGAGTAGGTCAAATCTGGAAGTTTTAGAGAGGATTTGAGATGGTTTGGAGGGGTATTAGGTGAAGGAAAGAGGTAAGTGTTCTTGGTGTAGTGTGTGTGTTCTTGGAGGTTGAAAGAATTCGAGAGATTAGATTTGTGTAGCTGCCGAAATTCTGTGAGAGCTAGGGCTGGCCAAATTTTCGTAGGGTTTAGGAAGTTATTTCTCTGATTTGGAAGGGAGAAGGAAAGGTTAGTTGTTACAATCCTGGAAGAATATTTTTAGGAAGTGAATTTGAAAACTAAATATGCCAAGAATATCTTGATTGTTGGAGAGTTTTGGAAGTCTGCCATGGCCGACTGTTTGGGAAGAATTTCGGTGGGATTAATGTTGGTTTATGGAAGCTTATAGTGGCCGAAATTAGGGTGCTTAATGGTGAAGAAGAAGTCTGGTTATTTGGGGAATGCATTATAGAAAGTTGCTAAACAAAGGTGGCTGGAATTTTGGAAATCAATCAGGCATAATTGCAGGGATTTGTTGGAGAGATTTTTAGACAGCTATTGCTGAATTTCGTGCAGAAGTTTAAGGAAAACAATGGAGCTCTATTACTGGAGGCTTAAGGAAGGTTCCTACAGAACAAGGTTGGTGTTTCAGCTGGAAGAGAAATAGGAAACAAAGCTAGAATTTGGACTGCCCAAAATTTCGCCAAGCTGAAATTCCTGGACGGCTTTTTCGGCTGCCATTTTCCAGCCATCTTGCAGAGAGTTTGAAGGGGAATTTCAGGGGCTTTCAAGGCTGGTTTCCAGCCTTCTTCATGGAGGAAAAACATGGCTAAGGTTCTGCACAAAATCTGGAAGAAAATAGCTTGGTTTTAGACTTTCAAAGTGGCGATTTGCGCAGGAATTTTTTTGTATTGTTGCTCCAGCTTTGAGTAGTCCGAAAATGGTAAAGAAATCCAGATTGCAAACTGATCCTAAACACCATTTTTCTGGCAGCATTTGGGAGGGAATGTTAGCTAAGAAACTCGACATTTTGAAGGCACAACAAGCTGGAAAATTTCAGCTCGTTCCAAGGAGGAAGATGAACTAGCTAGAGTGAATTTTCAGCAAGCTTACTAGAGGGATTTTTCCTCTTGGAATTTCCCACTTCTCTTCCACATTTTTTAGACTATAAGAAGTCTTTTACTAAGACATTTTTAGCCTACAAGACCACAACACTTTACTGAAATTTCTGGAAAGAAAATGGCTAGAACAACTTGATCAAACTAATGAGTTGAGAAATAAGGAAAATCAAAGATCAAGGGAAAATGAATTCCCTTTAGGAAATTCGAGTAGGGTAAGGGATTAGAATGTAGTTACTCCTAACATGTCTCTCTTAGGACATCACTCCTACCTTACTCCAAGCTCATAAGGCTGAAATTATTCTTCCCCAAGCAAAAATAAAATTTAATCAAGCTAAAGCTTCTATGATGGAATTTGAACCCAAGACCTCAAGAATTAATTCTGAAGCTCTAACCACTAAACCACAACAACTCTTGTTGTTATTTCCACTAGAAAATTAATTCCTATTTAATCCTCAAGCTATCTTCTTATTTTCACCTCATGCAAAAATTACCATTTTGCCCTTCTCACTCAATACTCACTAACAATGCTTCAAGACAATAAAACTCAATCCAAAGCACATAAAAAATCATATAAAAATATATTAAACTATGAAATAAGGTATGATATGCATCCCAACCCCCTTACTCTAAGGTTGGTCTTGACTGGGGTTTCACATCTTATTCATTGGTTGGTTAAGGATGATATGAGGAAATTGTTGGAGATTAGAGATTTGTGTTGTATATTTCATTTGTTGGATTTCTTGGGTTGAAAAATGGATATTGGATTGGTGTGATGGAGGTTATGCTCATTTTGCTTGAGATAGAAATTTTGAAGGTAGATATGTGGTATATGGTTTGGTTGGATGAATTTTTCTTTTGGGGAAATTTCTTTGGCTTATACTTAATCTCTGTTCATTCTTTTTTAAGTTAAAAATTTTTAGCTCTCTTATGAACTATGCATATTGATTCATGACTTAGAGTTATTTTGGAAGCAATAGTAATTGCATTTTTGTCTAATAATTGATTAGGTCTTTTAGAACTCGATTTTTTTATTGATCTTGTAGAGATTAAGAAATTACTACTTTTTCATGGAATTTGTTGCTGGGTTGCAATTTTAAAGTTTAATGAATGTCTTGGGGATTATTGATTGTTTATGTTTCTCTTGAGGAATTCTTGCGCTATTCATTTATTTTAGTTTGAGATTGTTTTTGCAAGGTTGATTTGACATTATGATATGGATAACGATAAGAGGGAAGGTGTACGATGTTGGGGGAGTAATACTCAAGATGGATACCATAGTGAGGGGGTTATTGATATCCATAGGATTTATTAGTTAAGTTATGGGTCATCACTTGAACCTCTTCTAGAGCAATTTGCTATTTCAGCTATTTTACATTTTGAGGAGGTAGAGGCATTGATAAGGCATCAATAAGCATTAATCCCAAATCTAAGAAATGAGATTAGATGATTTGGTAGGAATCTTGAAGATTATGCTTCCCATGAACTTGTTGAGGCAATCATATTAAGAAGTGATAAAGATCTGACTAACCCTATAATACCATTGAGCAATGATGATCATATAGAAAAAGCAGAAAAAGACCTAAAGAAAGAATAGAACTCACTTGCAATACCATCTAAGAAAATAAAAGAGGTACCCCTCTAACTAAGAAAATGGAAGCGGGAAAGATAGAAAAGTAGAAACACTCTTCTTTTGTTCCATATTTAGATCATCTAAGAAAAGGAAATTATGAGGAGTAGATCAAAAAGTTCTTGGAGTTACCCAAACAACTGCAAATCAATCTTCCAGTTGTTGAAGCCTTAACACAGATGCCTAAATATGCAAAATTTTTGAAAGACATCCTGTCCATCAAAAGAATGCTAGAAGAGCTATCTACTGTCATATTGAATGAAGTGTTTTGCCCTCCTCCAACAAAAAGAAAAGCTGCCACATAAATGGAAGGATCCAAGAAGTTTTTCCATTCCTAGTATGATTCGAAGTATTACTTCTGGCATAGCATTGGCTTGGTGGCCCCACCATTCTTAATGATTTTAGGTGAGTCATCCATGTGGTGGCCCACCTTAATAATTCCTTATGTAAAACATTATTTCTGTCAACTTATATTATTTTAATATATATATATATATGTATATATACTAAATTATATTATTATTATTATATTATTACATTATTATAATTATAATATATTTTATAACGCTATATCATATGATACATTTCTTACTCCTATCTTACTTATTACAATACTATATTATTATATTATAGTAATATATTATAGTATTATTATTATATTATTATTACGTTATATTATATTATATTATATTATATTATATTATATTATATTATATTATATTATATTATATTATATTATGTTATATTATATTATCTTATATTATTCTATTGTTACAATATTGATTACGACATTATATTATCTTTTATAACTTTCTACAAACTTCTACTATAGGCCATAATATACTTTATGCTACTAGGTTATTCTATAATGTTCTATTGGTTTCCATAAGTTTCCAGACCTTGATGATTCACCAAGACACCTCATCACTTTCTATAAACTTCTAAATCTTTCCATTGATGACTAAGCATGACAACTCACCACTAATTGATTAGGAGAAACACTATAAATAGGAGGAGCAAGAGTAGAATACAAGGTGGGAATAATTGAAGAGAGAAATAAGAGGGGGGCCGAAACATAGAGGAAGGGAAGAAAGAAAAGAAGAAAGAAAGAAAGAAGAGAGAGAAAAAAAAGAGAGAAGAAGAGAGAAAGAAAGTGGCCGAGAGGAAGAAAAAAGAAAAAAGAGAGAAAGAAAAATAAATAGAGAGAGAAAGAAATAACAAGAATGATAGAAGTTAGCAACTTAGTTGGTTCACTTAGAAGGGTACAATCATGTCCTTCTTGAGTTAAACTTATTCTACACATAATGTGGATTATTGTGATGCATGTTTATTAGTGAATTGTGTATACTTGAGTAGAATTGTGGTACTTGATATGTGGTGATCTTGAGAAGGGATGTGATGAATAATATGTTGTGTGTGTTGGGAAATTGTGATCGGATACTAGAAGAAGAAAGATTGCATATTTTATTGTGAAGCTACATGCTTGTATGACTAGATTATGTTGTTGGTCCTTTGGTTTGATATATGATTAGGTGATTATGTGAAAATTGCTATCTTTATATATATATTTTTATATATGTGTTAATAGCCAAATATTATTATGTTTGTCAATAAAGGATACGAAAGTATAGAAATCAAGTATGGGTATAAGAAGGCATAGGAAGAATATAAAAAGGAATAGATGAGATGATTATGGTTGGTATTAGAAAACTAATCTATGTGTTCAATTTATATACTAGATTTCGTGTGAGGAAAAGATGTGGAGTTTCGAACTTAGAACACGAATCCTTTTGGGACTTAAGGCAAGTCCCTGTATCTCAAAACTATTTTCATGTGTAGGACAGATCTAATGAAGCTATTTTATGAAAATAGAAGCATGTTATTTAATTTTATGAAAATAGAAGCATGTTATTTATTTAAACATTTGATATGATGTATTAAAGTATGCTTCCTTATGAGTTTTGGATATCATCTATTTAGATAAGATGAATATAAAATATTGCATGGTTTCTTCCAAGCATCTAGAATTTAAATGGTCATGCATAACATGGATAGCAAAACTCATGGCATGATTTTAATTATGAAACCCTAGAATGGTTGAAGTTTTGACATTAATATTTGAAATGTATGGTATTTAAAATATTTTTGGGAAAATAAATGTTTGAAAAGAAGTTGGATTGTGATAATGTGGAGTAGTGTTGAGACATTGTGGTAATCAGGCGTTGTGTACTTAGCGGAGGCTTTAACCGATGGACTAGCCTACGTTAGAGATAAATAATCCCAAGCAATCTGATCAGTTCTAAAATTTATTTTACTCCAAAAAGGGTGACAAGACATTGGAATTAGCAATCCTTAGCTAGCAACATGTTTTAGGTGGTGAAAACGGAGGTCGGGCATAGGACACCCGTGCCGGTATGGTAGGCCATGACGATGGTCAAAATGTAATTGATTGTAGTGTATGCACTAAGTTAATCATACATTTTATCATGTTCATAGGAATGAGATCCTACGGTGTTGATATTTTCAGTTGGACTAATGTTCCCTCTGTGTGATATCGCAATGTGAGTTACTATGGGTTTTGGATATGGAAATTGTATTTTGAGAATACGGTATAATTTTCTACTAAAAGCTCATAGTTATTTTGCAAATAATGCCATGATGCTATGATCAACCATGTTGGTATAGCTTTTTCCGAATAGTAAGAAAAACTTATTTTCAATAAAAATGTTACTTCTAAATCATGCATCATGATGCGTGTTTTTTAGTGTAGAAAATATCACCAACAAATTACACAATCAATCAAGCTTTAGTTAAAATGCCAACCACTAAAACCACACGTACGAGCAAATATACACATCGTATAGTATACGAAATAGCAAGTATCGAATCCACGAGAACTTAGACTCCTACTTTACTTTACCTAAATCTTTATTGTTTAGCTAATAAATGAAGAAGAGAATAAAAAAGGAAAATAAATAAAGATAAAAATAGATATAACCTAATGATGCAATTTCATGCAACTAGACAATTATATTAAAAACACAATATTGAATTACTTAGCATTCATCACAATCAATTGTCATCTTGACATCATTAAGGAATATAAAGATAAATTCCACTTCGTTTGTTAATCCATGGAATCACTATATTTTGATTCATATTAACAAATTTGTCAATCAAGCTAACATAACCAAAACATGAATTAAGCTCATCACTATATTTTGATTTAATTAGCAGATTTGTCAATCAAGCCATCCTAACCAAAATATGCATGAATCTCAATCCCTTAAAAACATGAAATTAGCTAATAACCCTTCGTCAAGGTGAAATCAACTAATCTTTGCTTACTTAGTCCTATAATCTTAACTTCATCGTTCAAGTCCATTAAGATTTAACAATTATGAAATCAATGCAATGAAACTCCTAACATCATTTTGTCTAAGTCAATTAGAAGAACTCGCATTCATAATCAATGATAACAAGTAATCAAATACCAAAGATAACAATACATTGATCAAAAATTCCAATTAATTCAAAATCATAATCTCCAAAATAATGTCCAATTACAATCAAAACATTAAGCACATTATTTTTCTAAAAAAGTAAACAAAGGATAAAAGATAAAACTCATAGACAAGCCCTTCTTCTTCTCTTGAAAACCCTCTGTAAACAATGCTCCTTTAAGTGGTGATTGAGTAGATAGCTTGGATCCTTCAAATAACACCTTTCACTTATGTTTTTTCGTGTATTTATAAGCCTTCTTGATACCAAAATTCATTGCTTGAGAATTCTAGTCCAAGTAGAATTCAAAAAATACTAAAATCCTTTGGAAAATACCAAATTCGTGCACAAAATTTTCGCCTTTCCAGAGTGTACCTGGCACTTGGTACAATCGGGCCACCTAGCGCTAGGTCAGTTCTGTTCTTCTCGATTTTTGCTATTTAACCAAAATGAACCCGGCACCTGGTACATTACTGGGCCTGGTGCTAGGTCTGTTCTAGATTCTTCCTGAAATTTGCTCTGTTTCTGTTGCTTGACTAGAATGGACCCTGCACTTGGTCCGTTGGCTGGGCTAGGCACCAGGTGTATTCTGGAATTATTCACTTTTTGCTCGAATTTAACTTAAATCTACACAAATTTGCCAAAAATACTTTTTACAAGCAAAATGTCAAATAGAAAGGAATATGCCTAGTTATTACAACAAAAGTATCTCAAAACAATTTCAAATAACTAGGAAAATAATAATGAATTTAGTCCCTTCCACATCATGAAAGATATTTTGTTAAATTTTCATAGCACACAATGGGACTTACTGAGATTATATCTCACACGGTTTTGTTCATGTTTTTAGGCAAACTTGTATAGGTCTCTAACTTGTATAGGCTCAAGAAATAAGAGAGGACAGTTGATGCATTTTGGAAATACTTTGTATTTTGGTATTCAGGTTTTATGAGTTATGTTCTACAAAGCTTCTAAGGACTAATGTTAACTTATGTTCTAAGTTTATGATCAAGTTTCCTTTGAAAGTTATTAAAATTTTCTAGATTATCTACTTAATTATTTTTTTATAAAGACCCCTTATTATTTAGACGGGGCGACATCCGCAACCACTCGGGCCTTATGGTTGTGGGGTGTTACATGCACATGAAAACATAAGTTTAACTGCTCAAAACAAAATTTAGAATTAATTATTTGGCCCCTAAGTCAAATTGATAAATTTAGAAAGTTTCCAAGTATAGAAGGTTTCAAAAAATGGAAAATTTCTTATTATAGAAAGTTTCTAAAATTAGAATGTTTTGAAAAATGGAATATATGCCAGATTTCATGAATGTAAGGGAAATTTCCTTGGTCAAGTATCAAAGCAGGTAATTCAAACATAATAGGGTCGGTCCTTACTTTTGGCCACTTCCCAAGTCTGTAACAAGTTCATAAAATAGCAAAATCACAATGAATTCCAAAATACCTCAAAGAAATATAATCCATATTACTTAACTAGCTTCAAGTACCTTTTTTCCTTGACAAATAAAACTCATAAATAGCAATGATATACTTCATATAGTTCAGCAATTAAGTCCTTCTTATATCCCTTAGCATGAATACAAACCATCCTTGAACATCTATCAAGTAAACAAATTAAACTTAGCAAGTTTCTATAAAAGGCCTAAGCTGTTTTAACATTCTAGCAAGCATTATTTAAGTTCATAGGGGTTAAACACCAATGAAAACACATCAGTTTAACCTCAATTTTTGCAGAAAGATATCATCACATGTTAGGAACAGAATACAGGCAGAAAAAATGGAAAATCACACTCATATAAGTCTCAAAAAATTCTACACCAAAACTGTGCAAATCTTTCAAGAGCAGGCATACTGTAAAAAAAATTCAAAACTTCATATCCTTACCCCCATTTTAATATGAGGTTTTCCATTTTATTAAAGCAAATAAAAATCTACATTTTTACATTTTAATCTCTCTTAGGTCGTGCACTTTAAATCTCCCTCAGGTCGTGCACAAACAGCCAACAAAACGAGCCTCAAACATAACATGAAAACACCAAAAGAAAAGTTGTTATCTCCTCTTCCAATTTATGAAAATTTTTTGGTATTAACCCCAAAGTTTTCTTCCATGATTTTTGACATAGCATCCAAACATTTTCAAAACATAATATCAAAAGATATTTCAAAACCAAGGTGTTTTTCTACACTTTCTTGAATTAATACAAACATATACCACAAAATAGTAAAAATTCCAGCAAGTGTATAAGTTATTTTAGCTTCAAGGAAAAGGGTTTCTTGGACTTATTTTCTCATGAAAATCAATTCCATGTAAGGGTAAGAGTGAGATGAAAACAACCTTGAAAATTTCCAAGCAAGGATCACATAAGAATCAATCAAGAAATATGCATAAATTGGAACAATTCCAACTTTCATGTATAATTTCATACAAAAGTAAAAGGTAATTTATTTCTTGGAAATCATTTGGAAAATTATTTCTTTTTGCAAGATACAAAGTACCATATCACAATCTTTCAGACTTTTTATAGTCGTTACACACTTCAAGATCAATACACCAAAATTAATGGTTAGTGGCACGTCCATTAACGTCACATAGTGTTTAATTATTGTCATACATAATATTTTATGACGTTTTTATATCATCATGTTGATCGCCATCTTTTCACCGTCACTAAAGATATGTTGTGACGATATGAATATTTTATATCGTCATGGATTATGATTTTTGTCACATTATGAATACTTTTTGTGATGTTCTGGCACTATGCTATTTAGCATTTCATCACTAATTGTCAAATTTGTTGTATATGCATCTCACAAAGAAACTTAAATAAACAAGTCAAGAAACACAAAAAGAAAAGAAATTTATCTAACTTGGTGGAATTTTGTTGTTTTCGCATGTGGATTTTGCAAATTGTCATTGGAAATTTGTTGTGTTCGTATGTTTGTCCATTACATCACATTCTTTAGTTTGTCAGGATGAAGTACGTACCACATTATAGTAAATTCACATTTTTAATACTTCTTGCATCATGCAGAGTAAGGAAATGACTTTGACTATCTTACCTTCTTTGAAAAATTACACCAGTTTCAAGATAGGACCGATAAGGATGAATTTGTAGATAAGAGACCCCACAAGATCATTGCATGTTACATATTAATTTCAATAGTTAAAATTGCATAATACTTTGTCGTTTGTTTATATTTTCATTTTTAAAATACTTTTTAGGAGGACGTCTAAATGATAAAGTCACAATACTCACATATAGAGTCATCTACTGATTCATCATCTATTCTAAGTTCTATGCTAGACGAGAAAGCTATGATTTTGTCGGCAACAAGTAGATTGAAAAAGGGCAGGATCTATGGCATGGGATCTGAGGCTTCACGCTTCAAACTTCAGTATCATCAGTCTGGGGCCTCGTCTTCCTCATCATTAGTGGATTTAGAAAAGCTTCGTTGTGAGCTTAGGTAAACTCTTCAGTAGAAGCTTCAGTGAGAGTTAGACAAGAAGGATAAAGAGATAGAGAAAGAGAGGAAAAAGATAAGGAGGACTTTGGACAAGAAGGATAAGAAGATGTCCACATTAATTGATATGAATCGCATAATGATGCAGCATCTTAACTTACAAATGCCTTCTATTCCATCTGACTCTGATTATTCTAATAAGGATAACTCATCTTCTAGCCCTTTAGTAGAAGCTAATAATTAGATTGGTTATATTTTCATATTTTGTTGTGTTGATCACCTGAATTGTATATTTACTACTATTATGAATTTGTATCTGCTATTTCGAATATTCTTGTAATATATGACTATTACTGCATTTGGACATTAAAAATTTATGGATATTTTAGTTAGTGAAATTTAATGAATGTGTTTTGTGGTAGTGTGTTGCGCATTTTTTATTTGATTGGGAATGTGATTTAACAATTGTAGACTGTTAGCTATGGATTTACCATGGAAATCAAAATTTCGTGGCAAATCCATGGCAATTTGCCAATGATTTGCCACCGAGAGTAATTGAAAAGTAAGAAAATCAGTAATAAATTTGTAGCAATCTGCCACAACTTTATGATCTGTGGCAAATCAGTAGCAATTTACCACAGTTTGCCACAATTTATTAAAAAATACAACTTCCGTGGCAAATCCATAGCCGCTTGCCACGGATTTTCGATGAAGGCCATAATGAAAATTAAGCGTCCGTGGCAAATTCGTGGCAGCTTGCCACGGATGCCACGGACTTTCCACAAAACATATTTCTGAGGTAAATCTGCAGCAACCTGCCACAGATTTGCCATGGGCCATAATAAAAATTAAGTATTCATGTAGATTTCCACAGAACATATTTCTCCATAAAATATCCGTGGCAAATTCGTAGTAATCTGTCACGAATTTGCTACGAAGGCTATACAAATTGCTATGGACATGCACGGAAAATATTTCTAAACAATGTATCCATGGCAAATCCGTAGCAATCTACCACAGATTTGCCATGAAGGACACATGAAAATATGGCCTCTATGGCAAATCCGAGGCCGATTACCAAGGATTTGCCATGAAGCATATTTCTAAATACATATCTGTGGCAAATCCATGGTAATCTACCAAGATTTACCACAGAAGCCGTATGAAAATAAAGCTTCCATGGCTAATTCATGGTCGATTGCTATAGGTTTTCCACGGATACATTGTTTAGAAATTTATTTCGTGGCAAATCCATTGTAGATTGTCTGGGATTTGCCATGTAGTCCATATGAAAACATAGCCTCCGTAGCAAATTGCCATGGATTTTCCACGAAGTATGAATGATTCTGTAGCAGATCCATCGCAATATTTCTAGCTTCATATAAATTATTAACTGCTACCAACTAAAATTATTCGTGGCAAATCCGTAGCAAATTGCGACGGAAAAAGTTTTCGCTCGCAAAAAAAGCCCAGCGACGAAGGTTTTTTCCACAGAACCCTTTCTGTGGCAGATCCGTGGCAAATTCTAGTTTAGCCACAAATTTCTCCATAGCAAATTGGCAGATTTCTTGTAGTGCAACACACCAAGAATATTATGAGAGTATGTTGACATGAGACTCGAACCCACGTCCTTGTTATAGGGGAGCACGTACTCCACCACTAGGCTATTGATGTTTTTGTGATTTTTTGTGGTATATATTAATTATATAGTATTTGTTTTGTAGATTAGCGACGGATTTTCAAGGGATTTACAACGGATCACCGACGACCTAATTTTTCGTTGCAAATTTATTGCAAATTAGTGATGTATTAGCGAAGGCTCAGGTAAAAATAATTTAATTTTAGAATTTTAAAATTCCATCACAAAGTCATGGCTAATTAGCTAGGGATTTGCAGCATATTTTAATATTTTTAGTTTAAATTTACGATTAGATGAATCCGTCGCTAATTAACGAAGAATTTATGATGGATTTGAATTCCGTATAATTTTAATTTATGATTAAATGAATCCATTCACAAATTAGCAACAGATTCATGGTCATCACAAATTCGTCGCTAATTATCTAGGGATTTGCGACAAATTTAAATTTTTGTTAATTTTAATTTTTGATTAGATGCATCCGTTGCAAATCCATCACTAATTAGCGAGGGATTTGCGATAAATTTGAATTTCTTTTAGTTTTAATTTATGATTAGATGAATTTGTTGCAAATCTATCATTAATTAGCAAGGGATTGGGATAGATTTCAATTTCCTTTAGTTTTAATTTATGATTAGATTAATCCGTCTCTAATCCTTCTCTATTTAATGACAAATTTGTGACGGTTGAAAATTCCAAAAAAATAATTTTATGTTCAAAATTTTGTTTTTCGTCACAATGCCATCACAACATAGCAATTGATTCTTGTGTTGTCACTATTCCATTGCTCTTTAGCGGAAAAAAAAAAAATCCATCGCTAATTTCCCTCGCTAAACTGCATTTTTCTTATAGGGCTGTGATGCAAGGTTTCACAGTACTTTGTGTTAGTGTTGTGCCCTAGAGGCAATCACTTGTACACTTGTACATTATATATGACACATTTTATTTTAATAAAAGGCATTATTTATCTTACAATTTCTTTTCTTTACTTTAAGTAATATAACTGTTCGATAAAGTCCTTAGTACAACACTATGTTAAGGAAATTATTATAGAGATCATGATATAAGATTCCAACTACACTGGATGGTGTTAGTACTTAAATAGTCCCTAGTCATAGTATTAATAAGACAGGACATCATTAATGCGTTAAGACTAGCATGTGTTAGACTTCTTGATTTGATCAGGCGGTGGTTCTCATAACCGTGAGTATTGAGATACTCAAAGTTAACACATGGATGCGTGTTAATGGAACAAGTTCATTGGATGACTTAGCTTTGAGATAATCACATGGATAACTATTTAGTGCCAATGATATAATCTCAATATAGCAAATGTGCAAGTATCCTTATACTTGAGATCTCCAAGGTACTTAGTTCGTTAAGCCTTGTAATTTTATTCCAATCTCCGGAGCTCGATCGAGGGCCGCCTATGGGGTGGATATTAGGTACATGGTGAGGTAAACGAAAGTATTTGAGAGGGTCAATAAAGGATTCACCACTCCTAGTAGTAGAGGCGAATATCTCACGGCCACTTGTAGGAATTACTACTTGAAAGTCCTTGGCCAAGGAAATTGTGTATTGGAAACAGTTCCAATTGATACACATATAGAGTAGGGGGTTCCTGGTACAAGTACTATTGTATTCGAGTCAGAATTAATTCTGGAGGGAGTTGGCACTAATTCCATACTCCAAACCAAATGAGATATTATATGGTGAAAGTAGTTGATTGCACTGAAATTTGTTATTGAAGGATTCATGTCAAGCCACTTGACTTCCTGGACTCTTGGGTGGTCATGATGTGTTGCTAGATACCACTCATGATCTAGGAATATGGGTTTATTAATTGATGAATTAATAAACCAATCCTGATTAGAATTAATAGGATTAATTCTAATTAATTATGGATTATTAATCTCAAAGATATTTGGATTAATTCATATTCTCTACCAATTGATTGGGAAACCTAATAGGTCACACACAATAGAGGATTATATACTCAAGATGTTATTTGATAACAATGTGGGATTAATTGAGAGAAAGAAAAGTTGTTGTGGACAAATTATAATTAGTTATAATTTGTGGTACAAGTTGTAATTGTGAGAACTTGATGTTTCCAATTACAATTAGGGAATTCTAAAAGAATTAGAATTCTCAGTTTTGGAAAGGGAATTTTGTGTGATATATAGTAGCTAATAACACACGAAAAAGCCTAGCCAATAGCTGAAACACAACACACGATTCTCTCTTCCTTTGATCTCTCTTTCTCTCGTTTTTCTTCTTGAAAGAAAAACCCTAGCCACCATTAATTTTTGGTGCTTGAGTATTCCTCTGTGTGGATTACTATTAGAGATAATCACATACTGTGATTATAGTGGGTAGATGTTCAACTCACGTGGAGGTTGATCACGAGGATTGCTGGATCGCGCCTCAACTTGAAGAAGAAAATTTTGTTCTTAGTACGATCAGCTAAAGGTAAAAGCTGCTGCCTTTATTGTCATTATGTCTTGTTATCCACACATAGAAGAGTCCTGGGAAGGTATCTCGATTTATTTTCCGCTGTGTCGTATAGGATACGAGCCTGAGATACCCAACAGTGGTATCAGAGACATGCTATATGTGGTCTACGGACATTGTTTTGGCATGGAAAACTGTTTTCGGGTTTATCTTTATTTGCTGTGAAAATCATTTTCACTCGAGTCGAAATCGTTTCGATCTTTATGAGTTGGGTCCGTCGCACAATATGATTGTGTTATAGTCACAGAGTATTTCGAAAAGATGCTTTCTTTGGTGCTGAAAAATTTCTGCAGAAAAACGTTTTCTTGCAACATGGATGTTGCCCTCCGTTTCATCTTAATTTTCCGTTTTGATTTTATTTAAACTAACAAATTGGTTGTTGTTTATAGCTTCAAAATAAAAAATACAGCTGAGAATTGTTCTCACTAAAAATTTGCAGAAGAATAAAGCACCAGAAACTATTTCTGGAATTTTTTGAAAATCACCGCCATTGTTGCAGAACACAGGCGGCGCCGGCTCCGGCCTCCAAGCCGGTGCCGGTTCCATTCTGTTCATGATGTCCAAAAATAGTTTTGGAAGAGAAAATTTTTGGAAACCAGAACATAGCCGGCGTTGGCTCTGGCTTCTGAACCGGTGCCGGTTCTACTCTGTTTGTGACTTCCAGGTATTTTTTTTAAAAATAAAATTGGGAACAGAATTATGGAAGGGAAAAATCTCATTTGATGAGAACGAGACCCAAAAACTATTTTCTCAAAATTATTTTTGAGACAAATAATTTTGTTTTTCAAAATGATGATTTTGAAAATCTAAAATTAGTGTATCTTTCTAAAATGGTGATTTTAGAATTTGTTTTGTCTTTCCAAAATAGTGATTTTGGAAACATGAAAGTATATGTTTATTTTGTTTAAGCATATTCAATGGCATAGTGGATGGTTATGGACAAAAACCAATTATATCTGTTCATGCATTTTACAGTTTTGGTTTTTATGAAATAGGGCATGCGTGTCTTACCTTCTCTAGAATTCTTGTGTAATTCTCTTCTCATCTAACTCCCCTCGAATGTAACTCGAGGTTTTCTCTCTTTAGGAAATTATGTAATTAGCTTACATAGGTTAGATAGGAGTAGAATTATTTTATTCTGGAGATGGCAACCAAAACAAGGCGAGAAGGTAAGACCTTCTACTTGAATCATGCATGAACACATAGGGTTAACTATATTAATTTCTTTTATGGCTCAAAGAAATTAATTTAGGGTAAAATCCATAACCATACCACGTAATCACTTTATTACCATGATTATCAATTATGTGATTATTGATTATTATGCATGTCATTCAACGAGATCACTAAAAGGATCAAATCCCTCAGTTAATATTAAACCTAATTCCTTCCGTTAATATAGTAAGAACAAGAGTCCTTTTTCGAGACCAGGTTGTTGGGCAAACCCAAGCCTACTTGACATTGGGCATGTTCAAGCTATAGAATTAAATTCCTGATTAATGGGTTGGGCTTAACTAAATTCTTTATCCCAGTTGGGCAAACTCAAGCATAAAGAAATTTAGAGAAAAAATTAGGGTAGCCCAAAAGGCTTTAAGATTAAAAGCTGTTAATCACCCAATGATCTGGTAGTTACATACGATGTAATTGGAATTGGATACCTACCAACGAACTCAAGGGTGGCTTGTTAGGCAAACTCAAGGTTATTCTTGAGGAATTTGGATACCGGTCCATTGGGAAAGCTTCCAACGGGCTATTGGTTTGAGTAAAATAGTGGAGTAAAAATGTGTTTAATTAAAGTCCTAATTATTTGCATATCATGTGCATATACAAGTAGCTAATGCTCTCCATCTTTACATCTAGGTCACTTGCATCATGTCAACGAACTTGAACTTACGTAGCATTTTGGAAACCAACAAGTTAACCGAATCAAACTATCTCGACTGGTATAGAAATTTGTGAATTGTTCTCAAATTGGAAAAGTTGCTCTACGTGCTAGATGCTCCTATTCAACCACTACCAGTCCAAGATGCTCATGCTGATGAGCATGCGGTCCACAAGAGCTACAAGGAGGATAGTGATACAGCATCATGTATTATGCTGACATCCATGACACCTGAGTTGCAAAAATAGCATGAGCATATGAATGCTCAATCAATCATTTTACATCTTCGAGAGCTGTTTGATGCCCAAGCCAGAACTGAGAGATATAAGATCTCGAAGCAACTATTTCGTTGTAAAATAGTAGAGGGTTCTTCTGTGGCCACTCATGGGCTGAAGATGCTGGGCTTGATAGAGAAGCTTGGATCTCTTGGGTTTGCAATGGATCATGACTTAAGTATTGACTTAATTCTACAATCTTTGCCTAATAGTTTCTCACAATTTGTATTTAACTATTAAATGAACAAGATTGAGTCCACCATTCCTGAATTGATCAATCTTCTCAAAACTGCGGAGTCTTCAATGAAGAAGGATTCCAATGCAGTTTTAATGGTAGAATCTTCCTCTTCTAAGAAGAAAGTTCAAAAGAAGAAGAAGAAGGCTGCTATGAAGCCCAAAAGTGGTCTGAATAAGAAGGACACAACTATCAAGGGCCCATGCCATTATTGTAGGAAGATGGGCCACTGAAGGCACAAATGCAAAGCCTACTTGGAGACCATCAAGGACAAGAAGCAGAAGGAGAAGCTCACAAGCACTTCTACTTCTTCTCCAGGTATGTTTATGATTGAGATAAATACTGCATTTAGAAATGAGATGTGGGTATTAGAAACTGGATGTGGATCTCATTTTTGCAATAACTTGCAGGGGCTAAAGAGCAGTAGAAGGCTAGAGAAAGGTGACGTGGACCTACGTACAGCAAATGGGGCTAAGGTTGCTGCACTTGCTGTGGGGACATACGAGTTGAACCTGCCTTTGGGATTGATTCTAGAATTGGAAAACTGTTATTATGTACTAGTTTTAATGAAAAACATTATCTCAGTTGCGTGTTTAGACTTTTGTGGATTTCATTTAATATTTAATAATAAATGTTGTTCTTTCTCATTAAATGATATTCTAAGCTTGGACAATCTAATTCTCAATATAAACAATAAGAAACCTAAAATAAATAACTCTAACACCTCTTACTTATGGCATTGTCGTTTGGGCATGTAAACGAAAATCGTGTTTCTAAGTTACACAAGCTTGGTGACTTAGGGTCATTTGATTATGAATCATATGGCACATGCAAGTCTTGTTTACTAGGTAAAATGACTAGAACTCCTTTTTTAGGAAAAATGAGAATGGGCCAAGGAGTTATTAGAATTCATACATTCCGATGTATGTGGCCCAATGTCAATACAAGAAAGAGGAGGTTATAGCTATTTCATAACATTTATCGATGATTTCTCACGATATGGGTATTTGTATTTAATGAAATACAAATCTGAGGCCTTTGAAAGGTTCAAAGACTTCAAGAATGAAATAGAGAAACAATTTGGCAAAAGTATTAAGACTCTAAGATCATATCGAGAAGGAGAATACTTTAGTCAAGAGTTTCTGAGTTATCTTAGAGATAATGGGATATTATCTCAATAGACTCCGCCACATACACCTCAACATAACGGTGTATCTGAGAGAAGGAATTGAACCCTTCTAGACATGGTACGGACCATGATGGCTTCTGCAGACATACCAAAATCATTTTGGGGGTCTGCACTAGAGACTTCAATTTATATACTAAATAGAGTTTCGACAAAATCAGTTGATACTACCCCATTTGAGATGTTCTTTGGTAAGAGACCAAAGTTGTCTCACTTGCGAGTATGGGGTTGTCCTGCCTTTGTTAAAAGGCCACAGTCGGACAAACTTGATAGTAAGTCTGAGAAGTGTTTGTTTATGGGATATCCGAAAGAATCTTTTGGATATTACTTCTATCTATCCTTCGAAAATAAATTGTTTATTTCGAAGCATGCCGTCTTCTTAGAGAAGGAGTACATGCTCAAGGGGGATAGTGGGAGTAAGATTGAATTTAGTGAAGTTCATGAAGATCAAACAAACGAGGATCAACTGTTTAACCCTACATCTATTGAGAGAATAGATGAACCTTCTAATATACAAGAACCTCGTAGATCTAGTAGGATACGCATGGCACCTGAGAGATATGGATTTCTCATTAGTGACCACAATGACGTATTACTCATAGATGAAGATGAGCCTACTATACCTACAAGGATGTTCTGAATAGTTTAGAATCTGACAAATGGCTTGAGGCCATGAAGTCAGAGATAGATTCCATATACGACAACCAAGTATAGACTTTGGTTGATCCACCCAAAGAAATTAAACATATTGGGTACAAGTGGATTTTCAAGAAGAAAATGGACATGGATGGTAACTTAGTTACCTATAAAGCACGGCTAGTGGCGAAGGGTTATCGTTAACAACATGGTATTGATTATGATGAAACCTTCTCACCAGTAGCCATGTTGAAATCCATTAGGATACTCCTAGCCATTGCTGCTCATTATGATTATGAGATATGGCAAATGGATGTGAAAACAGCTTTTCTAAATGGAAATTTGATTGAGGAAGTGTATATGACACAACCTGAGGGTTTCACATCCAGTAATGGCACAAAGGTGTGTAAGCTGCGAAGGTCTATTTATGGACTTAAGCAAGCTTCTAGGAGTTGGAATATCCGTTTTGATGAAACAATCAAAGAGTTTGGTTTCATTCAAAATATAGATGAGCCTTGTGTATACAAGAAAGTTAGTGGGAGTGCAATCTTTTTTTCTTACTGCTTTATGTAGATGACATATTACTAATAGGAAATGATATACCTGTCTTGCAAACAGTTAAGGTTTTGTTGTCCAAACAATTCTCCATGAAAGACCTTAGTGAAGAAACCTATATTCTTGGAATAAGGATCTATAGAGATAGATCCAAAAGGTTGCTTGGTCTTTCACAGTCTACATACATAGATAAAGTGTTAAAGAGGTTTAGCATGGATCAATCCAAAAAAGGATTCTTGCCCATGTCACATGGTGTAAGCCTTTCAGAGTCTATGTCTCCCAAAACATAAGTTGAAAGGGATCACATGAGTAAGATTCCATATGCCTTGGCAGTTGTATCTATCATGTATGCTATGATATGTACTAGGCCCGATGTATCTCGTGCTCTCAGTTTGACAAGCAGATACCAATCCGACCCTGGTGAGGGTCATTGGGCTGCTGTAAAGAACATCTTTAAGTACTTACGAAGGACTAAAGATATGTTCTTAGTATATGGAGAAGGTGATTTGAAAATAAACGGGTATACTGATGCCAGTTTTCAATATGATAAAGATAATTTCACATCACAATCCGGCTACGTGTTTACGTTGTGCGAAGGGGCAATAAGTTAGAAAAGTTCCAAACAAGTGACTATTGCCGACTCTACAACAGAAACTGAGTACATAGCTACTTCTGAAGCAGCTAAGGAGGCTGTTTAGATCAAGAAGTTCGTGAAGGAACTGGGTATGGTTCTTAGTGTTGTTGGTCCAATAACTTTGTATTGCGACAACAACAGAGCCATTACACACGCAAAGGAGCCGCGGTCTCACCAATGATATAAACACGTACCGCAATGCTATCATCTGATCCGGGAGATCATAGAGAGGAATGATGTAAAGATAGAAAGAGTTCCCACGGATGAGAACATAGCTGACCTGCTTACGAAAGCACTATCCCAAAAGAAACATGATTGTCATGTTGAGTCATTCGGTATTAGATAAATGAATGATTGGCTCTAGTGCAAGTGGGAGTTTGTTAGTGTTGTGCCCTACAGACAATCACTTGTACATTGTATATGACACATTTTATTTTAATAAAAGGCAATATTTATCTTACAGTTTCTTTTCTTTACTTTAAGTAATATAACTATTCGATAAAGTCCTTAGTACAACACTATGTTAAGAAAATTATTATAGAGATTATAATATAAAATTCCTACTACACTGGATGGTGTTAGTATTTAAATAGTCCCTAGTTATAGTATTAATGAGACAGGACATCATTAATGCGTTAAAACTAGCATGTGTTAGACTTCCTGATTCGATCAGGCGGTGGATCTCATAACCGTGAGTATTGAGATACTCAAAGTTAACACATGGATGCTTGTTATTGGAACAAGTTCATTAGATGACCTAGCTTTGAGATAATCACATGGATAACTATTTAGTGCCAATGATATAATCACAATATAGCAAATGTGCAAGTATCCTTAGACTTGAGATCTCCAAGGTACTTTGTTCGCTAGGCCTTGTACTTTGATTCCAATTTCCGGAGCTCGATCGAGGGCCGCCTATGGGATGGATATTGGGTACATGGTGAGGTAAACAAAAGTAGTTGAGAAGGTCAATAAAGGATTCACCACTCCTAATAGTAAGGGTGAATATCTCACGGCTACTTGTAGGAATTTCTACTCAAAAGTCCTTGGCCAAGGCGATTGTGTATTGGAAACAGTTCCAATTGATACACATCTAGAGTAGTGGGGTCCTGGTATAAGTACAATTGTATTCGGATCAGAATTAATTCTGGAGGGAGTTGGCACTAATTTCGTTCTCCAAACCGAATGAGATATTGTATGGTGAAATGAGTTGATTGCCCTGAATTTTGTTATTGAAGGATTTATGTCTAGCCACTTGACTTCCTAGACTCTTGGGTGGTCATGATGTGTTGTTAGATACTACTCATGATCTAGGAATATGGGTTTATTAATTGATGAATTAATAAACTAATCCTGATTAGAATTAATAGGATTAATTCTAATTAATTATGGATTATTAATCTCAAAGACGTTTGGATTAATTCATGTTCTCTACCAATTGACTGGAAAACCTAATAGGTCACACACAATAGAGGATTATATACTCAAGATGTTATTTGATAACAATGTGGGATTAATTGAGAGAAAGAAAAGTTGTTATGGACAAATTATAATTAGTTATAATTTGTGGTACAAGTTGTAATTGTGAGAACTTGTTGTTTCCAATTACAGTTAGGGGATTCTGATAGGATTAGAATTCTCAGTTTTGGGAAGGGAATTTCGTGTGATATATAGTAGCTAATAACACACGAAAAACCCTAGCCAATAGCTAAAACACAACACACGATTCTCTCTTCCTTTGATCTCTCTTTCTCTCGTTTTTCTTCTTGAAAGAAAAACCCTAGCCACCATTAATTTTTACTAGCACAGAAATTTTGGTGCTTGAGTATTCCTCTGTATGGATTACTATTAGAGATAATCACACACTGTGATTATAGTGTGTAGATGTTTAACTCCCGTGGAGGTTGATCACGAGGATTGCTGGATCGCACCTCAACTTGAAGAAGAATATTTTGTTCTTCGTACAATCACCCAAAGGTAAAAGCTGCTGCCTTTATTGTCATTATGTCTTGTTTTTCACACATAGAAGAGTCCTGAGAAAGTATCTCGATTTATTTTCCACTACGTTGTATAGGATACGAGCTTGAGATACCCAACACTTTGGTCATGGTGCAGGGTTTCATAGTCTCTTTTATTTAAGAGTGGTATATTTCTTTTCCAAATGCACACTTTTGTTTGAGATAAAGGTTGTAAAATGCCACTCTATGTTCAAAAGCACATTATAATGAATAGCAAAATATTACTTTATGATTATTTAGAGCTGCAGTCCATGAAAACAACTTTGAATATTCAAAAGCACACATAAGACTTATTGGAAAGTAATTTTCACATTATTTATATCATGTTTCAAGAAGGTCCTATACAAATAAGGTTGAGCTTAATGACTAAAGAAGTTGTTTCTTTTATGTTGTTGTATTTCTTTTGAGAACTCTATTTATTGTTTTGAGACATATTTAGGTTTTGATCAGTTGTAATAAGTTTAGATCTTTAAGATTATTTCTTTGAGACTTCACTTTTCCTAGTAATAAAGACCGTTGATCCTAAAGATGAGGTGACATCCCTACCCTTTTTAGGGTATGTAGGTAGTGGGGTGTTACACCTATAGTATATCAAAGAATAGGCTTCCAACTTTGCCAGACCATCAACTTATACTCAAGCCATAAGGTATTAGTCCACGTTGTAGTAGTAGTCTAGGTTTCTCCTATTTTAGTACTTTTAAAAACCACTACTACAGGTCCAATTCTATGTATTCTAAATACACTTATACCATGAAGTATGAAGACTACTTACTGACTAAAGGTAAGTCATTCTCCATTTAGAGTTCATAGCATAATAACATTTGTCCTGATGAGATTTCCATTCTCATCAACCGGTTAAAAACTACTGTTAATGTAAGTAACACATGATACATACCTTACTGTGAAAGACCTCCATTCACATAGATCACTTACTTAGACATAATATGACTTTTCCAACAAATATCGTGCAAAACAAATTAAGGTAAATAACACAAATACTTTGAGAATAAAATTTTTATTTATTATATCTAATTTAACAATATTTTGCTTGCACTCTAAGACTATGTAAGCCCATAAATGCCCACCCATATAGCATTTAAGTATCTTCTAAATATTATTTTAGCTAAAAGCTTGGTGAATAGATCTGTTAGATTATTTTCTGAGGCAATCTATTCCACCACGATTTCCCATCTCTAAACAAATTCCTGGATTAGGTGCTACTTCCTCTCAATGTATTTTCCCTTATTGTGGTTTCTTGGTTTTTTAGATTGTGAAACAGTTCCTAAATTGTCACAATATAGTACATTTAGCTTGTCCATTTGTGGCATAACTCTAGGTTCCAAAAGGAACTTATGGAGCTATACTGCTTCCTTAGAAGCCTCAGAAGCTGCCACATACTCAACTTCCATAGTTGAATCTACAATATAAAATTACTTGATGCTCTTCCATGAAATAATTCCTCTAGACAAGCTAAAGACATATCTACTGGTGGATTATCTTTAATCCTCATCTGCCTAGAAGTCTGAGTTTATGTATCCTATTGGAACTAAGTCATCAGCTCTATAAACTAGCATATAATCCCTCGTTTTCTTAAGGTACTTGAGTATATGCTTTATAGCTTGCCAATGAGTCTATCCTAGTTTTGACTGATATCTGTTGATTAAACCTACAACAAAGTAAATATTTATCTAAGTACACAACATGGCGTACATGAGACTTCCCATAGCTAAAGTATAAGGAATCCCACTCATCCTATCCTTTTTCTCTTGTATCTTAAAACACAATTTTGAGGAAAGAGACAACGCATGTTTATAAGGGATTTAAGTCCCTTTACATAAGTCCATATTAAACTTAGCTAATACCTTGTCAATATACATAGCTTGGGATAATTGATAAGGGCTAAAATCACCATTATTTTCCTAGTTATTTGAAGTTATTTTGAGATACATCTGTTGTAATAACTAGACATATTCCTCCCTATTTGACATTTTGCTTGGAAAAAGTGTTTTTGGCAAATATGTACAGATTTGAGTTAAAATCGAGCAGAAAGTGCACAATTCCAGAATATACCTGGTGCTAGGCCCAACCAATAGACTAGGCGCCGAGTCCATTTTGGTCCAGCAGAAGAATTTGAGCCAAACTTCAGGGGAAATTCAAGAATAGACCTGGCACCAGGTTTGGCACATACACCTGGCGCCATGTCCATTCTATCTGAAGACCAAAAACAGAGCAAAACTCCAAAGGAAGAACTGAGTTCACCTAGTGCTAGGTGAGTCGAAGGTACCCAGCACCAGGTACGCTCTGGAGGCGAATATTCTGTGCATAAAATTTGGAATTTTTCAATGATTTTGGTATTTTTCGAATCCTACTCGGCCAAGACTTCCTAAGCCACGAATTCGGTATCCAAGAGGCCTATAAAAGCACCAAAAAACACAAGGATTAGAGAGAGATACCTAGAGAGATAATAGAGAGGTGGATTCATAAGCAAAAATTCTCAATCACTCGTTGAAGGAGAATTCACCAAATCAAGGAGGATTGTTCAAGAAAGTCTTCAAGGAGGAAGAAAGAGGCTTGTCTATGAGTGCTTTCTTTTATCTTCATTATCTTTTCCTTTAACAATTTTGTATTCAATATTTTCATTGAAATTTGACAATATTTTGGGATTCATGGCTTATGTATTACTTCAACTACTTGATCAATTTTCTATCATTCTTGGTGTTTGATTACTTATGATTATAGAGGAATTGATGAGGTTAGATTTTCTTCTAATTGACTTAGGAAACGATGTTAGGAGTTGATTTAATTTAATTGATTTCATATTTGTTATTACTTAACAGACTTGGGAAATGAAGTTAAGACTAAAAAACTTCAGTAATCAAAGGTCAGTTAATTTTGCCTAAAGTATAAGATTGTTGGCTAATTTCATGTCTATAATGAATTATGTTTAATGCATCTTTTGGTTATGTTGGTTTGATTGAGAAATCTACTAAGTTAATCAAAGGGTAGTGATTCCATAGATTAGGAAAGAAGTGGAGTCTATATAAGTAAATTCATGACTTGGAAAATGATTGAACTTTGCTTTATATTTCTTCAATATGTCAACATGATGATGAATTTAGATAGTTGTTAAGTGGTTCATTGTTACGTTTTCTAGGATAGTTGTCTAAATTGCATAGTTTCACATCATTGAATTGTATATATTTCTTTATTTTTCTTTTTCTTATTTTCTCACTTTATTTGGTCAATTAAATAATGAATGAAAAGTGATTAGTGTGTACTTATTTCTTTGAGGATCGATATTCGTTAATTCCCTATGATATGCTTGCGATGAGTATACTTTCTTATATGTGTATTTTGGGAATAATGTTTTAATTAAAACATGACTAAGGGATGGATTTAAAATTGACTATTTTTATGCACCCAAAATTTACGCATCAAGTTTTTGGCGCCATTGTCGGGGAACAATATCACAATGCTTGGATTTTGTTAATTTAACCATGTTTATATGTTTATATGTCAATATGTAAATATGTGAATATATATATACATATATATATATATATATATATATATATGTTCCTTGTATGACGAGGTGCCATATTATTTTTTCTTGTACGCTAATGTCTATATACATTAAAATTCCTTGTAACTTAATTTGTAAACATATCCAAACTGTCTAACTTGTAAAATCTTTAATCTCATAATTTTTTGTCTTGTGTAGACCTTGTTCTTAGTTTATGACCCGACGATCCTATTAGTGTTGTGCCCTAGAGGCAATCACTTGTACATTGTATATGACACATTTTATTTTAATAAAAGGCATTATTTATCTTACAGTTTCTTTTGTTTACTTTTAAGTAATACAATTGTTCGATAAAGTCCCTAGTACAACACAGTATTAAGGAAATCATGATAAAGATCATGATATGAGATTTCTACTACACTGGATAGTGTTAGTAATTAAATAGTCCCTAGTCATAGTATTAATGAGACATGACATCATTAATGCATTAAGACTAGCATGTGTTAGACTTCCTGATTTGATCAGGCGGTGGTTCTCATATCCGTGAGTATTGAGATACTCAAAGTTAACACATGGATACTTGTTAATGGAACAAGTCCATTGGATGACCTAGTTTTGAGATATTCACATGGATAACTATTTAGTACCAGTTATATAATCCCCATATAGTAAACGTGCAAATATCCTTAGATCGAGATCTCCAAGGCATTTTGTTTGTTGAGCATTGTACTTTGATTCCAATCTCCGGAGCTTGATCGAGGGCTGCCTATGGGATGGATATTTGGTACATTGTGAGGTAAATGAAAGTAGTTGAGAAGGTCAGTAAAGGATTCACCACTCCTAATAGTAGGGGTGAATATCTCACGGCCACTTGTAGGAATTACTACTCGAGAAGTCCTTGGCCAAGGTAAATGTGTATTAGAAATAGTTTCAATTGATACACATCTAAAATAGTGGGTTCCTGATACAAGTACTATTGTATTCGGGCCAGAAGTAATTCTGGAGGGAGTTGGCACTAATTCCGTACTCCAAACCGAATGAGATATTGTATGGGGAAAGGGGTTACTTGCATTGAAGTTTGTTATTGAAGGGTTCATATCAAGCCACTTGACTTCCAGGACTTTTGGGTGGTCATGATGTATTGCTAGATACCGCTCTTGATCTAGGAATATAGGTTTATTAATTGATGAATTAATAAACCAATCCTGATTAGAATTAATAGGATTAATTTTAATTAATTATGGATTATTAATCTCAAAGATGTTTGGATTAATTCAGTTTCTCTACCAATTGACTGGGAAATCTAATAGGTCACACACAATAGAGGATTATATACTTAAGATGTTATTTGATAACAAAGTGGGGTTAATTGGGAGAAAGAGAAGTTGTTGTGGACAAATTATAATTAGTTATAATTTATAGTCCAAATTGTAATTGTTAGAACTTGATGTTTACAATTACAATTAGGAAATTCTAATAGGATTAGAATTCTTAGTTTTAGCAGGATTTTTCGGTTATATATACGATATAATCGAAACCCTAGCTGAGGTTGGAAAAACGGACACTCTAGGCAACACACAACCTTCTTTCTTCTCTCTCTCTCGATTGTTCTTGAGAAATAACCCTAGCCGCCATTTAGAGTTTCTGCTAGCACAAAAATCTTCGTGCTTGAGTATTCCTCTGTATGGATTACTATTAGAGATAATCACACACTGTGATTATAGCGGTTAGACGTTCAACCCACGTGGAGTTTGCACTAGAAGATTGCTGGATCGCGCCTCGACTTGAAGAAGAAATTTTTGTTCTTCGGACGATCAAACAAAGGTAAAAGCCGTTACCTTTATTATCTTTATGTCTTATTTTCCATACATAGGCGGGTCTTGGGTGGTATTTTATTTATTTTCCACTACACCGTATAGGATACGTGTAACACCCCGCTACCTAGGCCCGCCAGGGCCGGGGATGTCGCCCCGTCCAAAGGACAAGGGGTCTTTATAACTAGGTCACACAAATGAAATAGCGGAATATAAATGATACTTGAACTTAAAATTTATTACAACCCAAAATAAATATCAATCCAAGAATAAATCCCAAAAATACCAAAAACAAATCTGTAATAAAATTTATCCACTCTCATCTCCCCTAAACATTACACAAAAATAAATCATCAGAAAATCTTCTGAAGCAGGTGTAATCTAGCTACTCATCCCCACAACAGGATCTACCTGAAATCATGGTAAAATGGTAGTGAGACAGAAATCTCAGTAAGCCCCGTGTGTGAGTTGGGCTAAAGAGACCAAACACTTTTCATGATGCATGCACTAACAGTATATCAAAAGCTTTGTCATGCCTTCTTTACAAATAACTCTCACTTCTTGAAAGATAGTAGTGAGAAGTCATGAAGCAAAATGCTCTTAAATTATTCTGTTTGGAAAGATATGAATAATTAAAAGATTTTAAGCTTCGAATAAAATTCCAATGACACTTTAGAACAGTTCCCCGAAAATAGCTCAACAATTAAAGCAACCAAGTTAATCTGACAGGGCACAGTGGTGGCTCTCACACCAGGTGAAGCACTTGACCCCCGACAAGTGGTGAAAGGGCATAGAGGTGGCTCTCACTCCTGTGAAGCACTTGACCCCCAACATCTGGTGAAAGGGCACAGAGGTAGCTCTCACTTCTATGAAGCACTTGACCCCCAACACCTGGTAGGTGTAAATCCTACCGAGTGAGATACTCCTCCCTCTCTCACTCAATCCAAACCGGTTGTCCCACTTCCGACCGTCGGTTCTACCAGAACCCCGTCGCTAGCTGAGGACGGCTCAACCTTCTATACTGACACCTTGATTGAAAAGAGTCAACCTCTTGGAGGTGGCCACCTGCCGAGAGATATCCCCAAACTAACCAAAGGCTAGTATAAAGGCCTAGCCCCCATTGAGTACTCAACGTTATTTAATCTTCACAATTCATAAGACTCCAAAGTGGAACCTACAAAATTAGCTCAATACAGTTCCAAACAACATTTTTCAACTCGTACAAAAATTTTAGAAGGTATGGTTTTAAGTCAATAATTTATTCCACAAATTCATAGTGGAGGAGCCACATGCTCAAATAAGTCATGCTGTGATTTTCAAAAATTAGATGCATGCCCAAAAATTTATCTCTTGCATATTCAAAACAAATCAAAATGTTTGATGCTTGGCTCCTAAGTCATGCCTGACACATTTTAAAAATTTATAAATCTAGAAGTTTCTAAAATTAGAAGTTTTCCAAATGTAGAAAGTTTCCAAAATAAGAAGGTTCCAAATATAGAGGTTTCCAAAATTAACTACCGTGCTAAAATTTCGTATTTGCAAGAGATACTCACCAACCTTACTTTCAAACCAAGATAACAAAATAAAATCAATTTGATGAATGCAAGAGAACTTACCTTATCCTTGCTCAAAAGAAAGGTCTCCAACAGTTGACCTAACCTGCCTGGGGTAAATATAAATCACAAACAAACTCAAGCCAAAGATTCACTTCCACAAATAAAACTAGCTCAACTCACTACTACCATGATCCTAGTGTCCCAAGCTTTAAGGCCAAATAATAAATAAAAAGGTTTGTAAGCTAATTTGATATTTAAAATAATTAGTGTTTTGAAAAATCGATACTAATAAGTTGAAGATTTAAATCTCGCTAAAATAATTTAGAGTTTATTTGATAAAGGGTCCTAGGTTATATTAGGTAAAATAATGATGTATTAATAATTAAGTTGTTAGAAAATAATTGATAGATAAAATTAGTTGAAAATAAATTTAATGAGTCTAGCCCGAAAAATAATAAATAAATTCTTAATGGGTTTTGATTAAAAGATAATAATTAAATTTTTAGTAATAAATATTTTACTAATTATAATTATTTTCATAAAAGGCTTTATTTGATTTCATTATGTTAAATAATATCTATATATATATATATTTATTTTTCTAGCAAAAGCTATTATTTATTTGACTAAAATATCCTTATTATATATAATAATCCAAATCTACCCCTCCTAGGGGTTTTTTTTTTTTCGAAATTACTAGCAAAATCATATTAGGAAATATTTTATTCATGAAATAAAAATTAGCTTAGGGACAACTAGGTCATGATCATATTTCTATGGCTAACCACAATCATGAGCATATACAATCCTTCAATTCATCAAATCATCCAAATCATACATATAAGCATAGATCTAGACTTACTAGGGCATGATCTAACTATTACTAGCATAAATATAATCATAGCTTCAATAATCACACAAGAATATAATTCATATTCATCATAGATGACATAATCTCTAGCATACTTGATCATGGAGACATACATCAAACCCTAGAACACCATATATTCAACCAAGATAAGCAACTCATGCAAAAATCCCATCTCCAACATATTCATACATATATTCATGCTTCAATCTCAACTCATTACAACAATATATACTCAACCATATTCATGATTTATCTTCTATCAACATCATCCTAGAGACATGAGTCTAGAATTTAAAAGAAGGGTTAAAAAGGTTTACTTGATTGATGAATACCTTGAAGGAGTTTCGAATGAATCTAAACCCCTAGATGCCTAAATCCGTCCAAGGAAGATGAAGAAAGCATGGCCATTGGTGAAGAAGCCATCCGGCCAAGAAGGAGAGAGATTCGGCCAAGAGAGAGAGGGAGTGTTCGGTCAAGAGAGAGAGAGAGAAGAAGAGAGTCCATTAGCATGTTTAAACACATATATATTCATTAGAGATCAAAGATTAGCGAAGATGAAGTTGATTAAACAAACCTACCTTGAAGGTGTTCTTGAGCCTTCACAAAATTTCTGGTTTTTTTATCTAAAAGAGCAAGTTGGATTTTGGAGTTTGATGTTAAAAATGGTGCGGATAGACTCACAGCAATGAATAGATGAAATCTAGAATTTTTTAGAGGTAGTTTGAAGTGATTTGGAGAGGTATTAGGTGAAAGGAAGGAGTAGGTGTTTTTGGTGTACTATGTGTTCTTGAAGGTTAAAGAAAGTAGAGAGCTTTTGGATGGGAGGCTGTCGAAATTCTGAAGAGATTAGGGTTGCCGAATTGTTTGTAGGGTTTAGGAAGATGATTTTCTGGTTTGGAAGGAAAAAGGATAGGCTAGTTGTTGAAATCCTTAAAGAATATTTTTGGGAAGCAAATTTGGAAACTAGATATAACAAGAATATCTTTGATTATTGGAGGGCTTTTGGGAATCTGCCATGGACGAATTTTGAAGCAGTATTTTAGCTGAATGAAAGCTGGTTGAAGGAGGCTAAGGGTGGCCAAAATTAAGGAGTATAATGGTTAAGGGAAGGTCTGGTTGTTTGAGGGATAGTTTATGGAAGGTTGCTAAATCATGGTAGCTGGAATTTTTGGTATCCAAGTCAAGGCATGATTGCAGAATTTTTTTGGAAATCTTTTAGGCAGCCATGACTGGATTTTTAGTGCAGAACTTAGGGAGGATAATGGAGCTCAGTTAATGAAGGTTTAAGGGTGGTTTGTGCATAAAAAGATGGAGTTTCAGCTAGGATAGAACTAGGAACAAAGATGGAAATAAATCCTGCACAGGATTTTTGCCCTTGTTGGAATTTTCCTTGGGCAGTTTCAACTGCCACTTCCAGCTAGCTTGCAAGGAGTTTGAAGGAGATTTCTAGGGTCTTCCATGGCTGGTTTCCAGCCTACTTTATGGAGGAAAAACGTAGCTAAGATGCTGAGCAAAAATTGGAAGAAAACAGCTTGGTTTTGGACCTCCAAAGCTGCGAATCTGCCCAGAAATTTTTCTAGTTTTGCACAGTATTTGTGGCAGTCCGAAAATGGTCAGGAAAATTCAGATTTCAAGCAGATCAAAAAGGCCATTTTCTGGTAGCATTTGGGAGGGAATAATGGCTAAGAATTTTGACACTTTGAAGGCACAAGAAGCTGGAGAATTTCAGTTCAATACATGAAGGGGAATGATCCTAGCTAGAGTGAATTTTTAGAAAGTTCACTAAGGAATTTAATTCACTTGAAATCCTTTCATTGTTTCGGTCCATAAGATGTCTTTTACTAAGCAATTTTGAACCTTCAAAGCCACAGCACATTGCTGGAATTTTTCTAGAATAAAATTGGCTTGAACAAAATGAACAAACTAATGAATTGAGAAATAAGAAAAATTAAGGATCAAGAGGAAATGAATTCCCCTTAGGAATTTTGTGTAGAGCAAAAGAGTAGGATTTGAAGACTCCTATCATATCTCTCATAGGATAACATCTCTACCATACTTCAAACACCACTAAGGCCGATAATGATACTTCCCAAGCAAAAATAAAATTTAATCATGCTATAGCTCTAATGATGGAATTTGAACCCAAGACCTCAAGAATTAATTCTAAGGCTCTAACCACTACAGCACAACAAATCTTGTTCTTATTTCTTCTCTAAAAATATTTTTCCTATTTAATCCTCAAGCTATCTCCCTATTTTCACCTCAAGCAAAAATTACCATTTTGCCCTTCTCACTCAATACTCACAATCAAGCCTTCGAGACAATAAAACGCAAATCCAAAGCACATAAAATCATATAAAAACATATTTAAACATGCAACAAAATATAATATGCATCCCAACCCCCTTACTTTAAGGTTGGTTTCGACTGGAGTTTCATAATACGAGCCTGAGATACCCAACAGTGGTATCAGAGACATGCTATGTGTAGTCTACGGACATTGTTTTGGCATAAAAATTTTTTTTCATGTATTCGTGCTTGTCTTTGTTCATTATGAAAATCGTTTTCACTTGAGTCGAAATTGTTTCGAGCTTTGTAGGTTGGGTCCGTAGCATAATATGATTGTGTAAAAGTTATAGCATATTTCGAAAGGTGCTTTCTTTATGTGCTGAAAATTTTCTGCAGAAAAACGTTTTCTTAAACATGGTAGTTGCCCTCCGTTTCATCTTGTGAATTTGATTTTCTATTTTGTTCTGTCTAAACTAACAAATTGATTGTTGTTTTGAGCTTCAAAACAAAAAATTCTGTTGAGAATTGTTCTCACTAAAATTCTGCAAAAGATTAGAGCACTAGAAATTGTTTCTGGAAAATTTTTCTGATAATCGCCGCCACTTCCCGACTACAGCCGGCGCCGGCTCCGGCCTCCAAACCGATGCTAGTTCCGTTCTGTTCGGAACGTCCAGAAATCGTTTTTAGAAGAGAAAAATTTTTGGAAACCAAAACAGAGCTGGCGCCGGCTCTGGCTTCCAAACCGGCGCCGGTTATGCTCTGTTTTGCGTGATCCAGCTGTTTAAAAAAAAATCTAGAATACAATTTTGAAAAGGGAAAAATCTTATTCGATGAGAGGCGGCAAAATAAAAATCTTTCCAAGGGGGAGTTGCACCCCTAACCCCTGCAAGGGGCGCTGCCCCTTTAAGCCCCGCCGTTACCGTTGCGAGACGGGACCCAAAAATATTTTCTCAAAATTAGTGTTGAGACAAACAATTTTATTTTTCAAAATAGTGATTTTGAAAATTTAAAATTAATGTATTTTTTCTAAAATATTGATTTTATATTTTGTTTTATTTTTTCAAAATAATGATTTTGAAATAATAAAAGTATATATTTATTTTGGTTAAGCATAGTCAATGGCATGGTGGATGGTTATGGACTAAAACTAATTATATCTGTTCATGCATTTTACAATTTTGGTTTTTTATGAAATAGGGCCTGCGTGTCCTGCCTTCTCCAGAATTCTTGTGTAATTCTCTTCTCATCTAACTCCCCTCGAATGTAACTCGAGGTTTTCTCTCTTTAGGAAATTATGTAAGTAGTCTACATAGGTTAGATGGGAGTAGAATTATTTTATTTTGGAGACGGCAACCAAAACAAGGCGAGAAGGTAAGACCTTCTACTTGAATCATGCATGAACACATACGGTTAACTATACTAATTTCTTTTATGGCTCAAAGAAATTAATTTAGGGTAAAGTCCATAACCATACCACGTAATCGCTTTATTACCATGATTATCAATTATGTGATTTATTGATTTTTGTGCATGTCATTCAATAAAATCACTAACAGGAAAAAATCCCTCAATTAATATTAAATCTAATTCCTTCCGTTAATATAGTAAGAACGAGAGTTCTTTTTCGAGACCAGGTTGTTGGGCAAACCCAAGCCTACTTGACATTGGGCATGTTCAAGCTATGGAATTAAATTCCTAATTAATGGGTCGGGTTTAACTAAATTCTTTATCCCGGTTGGGCAAACTCAAGCATAAAGAAATTTAGAGGAAAAGTTGGGATAGCCCAAAAGGCTTTAAGATTAAAAGTTGTTAATCACCCAATGATCAGATAGTTACATAAGATGTAATTGGTATTGGATACCTACCAATGAACTTAAGGAAGGCTTGTTGGGCAAACCTAAAGTTATTCTTGAGGAATTTGGATACCGGTCCACTAGAAAAGCTTCCAACGAGCTTTCCCGAAACAGCAGTGGGGGCTATTGGTTTAAGTAAAATAATGGAGTAAAAATACGTTTAATTAAAGTCTTAATTATTTACATATCATGTGCATATACAAGTAGCTAATGCACTCTATCTTTACATCTAGGTCACTTGCATCATGTCAACAAACTTAAACTTACATAGTATCTTGGAAACTAACAAGTTAACTGAATCAAACTATCTGAACTGGTATAAAAATTTAAGTCTGCCATTCCTGAGTTAATCAGTCTTTTCAAAACTGCAAAGTCCACCCTGAAGAAGGATTCTAATGCAGTTTTAATGGTAGAATCTTCCTCTTCTAAGAAGAAAGTTCAAAAGAAGAAGAAGAAGGCTCCCATGAAGCCCAAATGTGGTGTAAACAAAAAGGACGCAGCTACCAAGGGCCCATGCCATCATTATAGGAAGATGGGCCACTGGAGGCGTAACTGCAAAGCTTACTTGGAGACCATTAAGGACAAGAATCAGAAGGAGAAGCTTACAAGTACTTCTACTTCTACTCCGGGTATATTTATGATTGAGATAAATACTACCTTTAGAAATGAGATATGGGTATTAGATACCAGATGTGGATCTCATTTGTGCAATAACTTGCAGGGACTAAAAAACAGTAGAAGGCTAGAGAAAGGCGATGTGGACCTACGTACTGCAAATGGGGCAAAGGTTGCTGCACTTACTGTGGGAACATACGAGCTGAACCTACCTTTGGGATTAATTCTAGAACTACAAAACTGTTATTTTGTACCAGTATTAATGAAAATTATTATCTCAGTTGCGTGTTTAGACTTGTGTGGATTTCATTTAATATTTAAGAATAAATGTTGTTCTTTTTCATTGAATGATATTCATTATGGTTCAGCAACTTTGGTTAATAGTTTATATGTTTTAGACTTGGATAATCCAATTCTCAATATAAACAATAAGAAACCTAAAATAAATAACTCTAACACTTCTTACTTATGGCATTATCGTTTGGGCCATGTAAACGAAAATCGTGTTTCTAAGTTACACAAGCTTGGTAACTTAGGGTCATTAGATTATAAATCATATGGCACATGCGAGTCTTATTTACTAGGCAAAATAACTAAAACTCTTTTCCAGGAAAAGGAGAACGGGCCAAGGAGTTATTAGAACTCAAACATTCTGACGTATGTGGCCCAATGTCAATACAAGCAAGAGGAGATTATAACTATTTCATAACTTTTATCGATGATTTCTCACGATACGGGTGTTTGTATTTAATGAAATACAAATCTAAGGCCTTTGAAAGGTTCAAAGACTTTAAGAATGAAATAGAGAAAAAACTTGACAAAAGTATAAAGACTCTAAAATCTAATTGAGGAGAAGAATACTTGAGCCAAGAGTTTCTGAGTTATCTTAGAGATAATGGGATATTATCTCAATGGACTCCACCACATACACCTCAACATAACGGTGTATCTAAAAGAATGAATCGAACCTTTCTAGACATGGTAGGACCATGATGACTTCTGCAGACTTACCAAAATTGTTTTGGGGGTATGCACTAGAGGCTTCTGTTTATATACTAAACAGAGTTCTAACAAAATCGATTGATACTACCCCATTTGAGATGTTCTTTAGAAAGAGACCAAAGTTATCTCACTTGCGAGTATATGGGGTTGTCCTGCCTTTGTCAAAAGTCCACAGTCAGACAAACTTAATAGTAAGTCTAACAAGTGTTTGTTTGTGGGATATCCGAAAGAATCTTTCGAATATTACTTCTACCTACCCTCTGAAAATAAATTATTTGTTTCGAAGCATGCCGTCTTCTTGGAGAAGGAGCACATGCTCAAAGGGGACAGTTGGAGTAAGATTAAACTTAGTGAAGTTCATGAAGATCAAACAAATGAAGATTAACCGTCTTACCCCACATCTATTAAGAGAATAGATGAACCTTCTAATACACAAGTACCTCGTAGATCTAATAGGATACGTGTGGCACCTGAGAGATATGGATTTCTAATTAGTGACCACAATGACGTATTGCTCATAGATGAAGATGGACCTACTAACTACAAGGATATTCTGAACAGTTTAGAATCTGACAAATGGCTTGAGGCCATGAAGTCAGATATGGATTCCATATACGATAACTAAGTATGGACTTTGGTTGATCCCCCCAAAGGAAACATATTAGGTGCAAGTGGGTTTTCAAGAAGAAAACGGACATGGATGGTGACTTAGTTACCTATAAAGCATGACTAGTGGCAAAGGGTTTTCATCAACAACGTAGTATTGACTATGATGAAACCTTCTCGCCAATAGCCATGTTAAAATCCATCAGTATGCTCCTAGCCATTGTTGCACATCATGATTATGAGATTTGGTAAATAGATGTGAAAACAACCTTCCTAAACAGAAATCTGACTGAAGAAGTGTATATGACATAACCTGAGGGTTTCACATCCAATGACAGCACAAAGGTGTGCAAGCTGCAAAGGTCCATTTATGGACTTAAGCAAGCTTCTAGGAGATGGAACATCCATTTTAATGAAATAATCAAAGAGTTTAGTTTCATTCAAAACATGGATGAGCCTTGTGTATACAAGAAGGTTAGTGGGAGTGAAATTGTTTTCTTACTACTTAATGTAGATGACATATTACTAATAGGAAACGATATACCTATCTTGCAAACGGTTAAAGTTTGGTTGTCCAAACAATTCTCCATGAAAGACCTTGGAGAAGCAACCTATATTTTCGGAATAAGAATCTATAGAGATAAATCCAAAAGGTTGCTAGGTCTTTCACAGTCTACATACATAGATAAAATGCTAAAGAGGTTTAGCATGGATCAATCCAAAAAGGGATTCTTACCCATGTCACATGGTATAAGCCTTTCAAAGTCGATGTCTCCCAAGTCACAAGTTGAAAGGGATCACATGAGTAAGATTCCATATGCTTCGGTAGTTGGATCTATCATGTACGCTATGATATGTTCTAGGCCCGATATATCTTGTGCTCTCAGTTTGATGAGCATATACCAATCTGACCCTGGTGAGGGTCATTGGGCGGCTGTAAAGAAAATCTTTAAGTACTTACGAAGGACTAAGGATGTGTTCTTAGTATATAGAGAAGGTGATTTGAAAATAAACGGGTATACTGATGCCAATTTTTGTTGGGATGTATGCCCTCTTAGACTAGGTTTCTGATGTAAAAATTGAATTTTTTAATAAAAGAATTTATTATTAGAAATTGTTTGTGAATTTACAATTTTATTTGTGCACCATTACGTTTGGAAAAGATCCATTGTATTTAAGTAAGTGGTCTATGTGAATGGAGGTCTTTCACAGTAAGGTATGAATCACGGGTTACTTAGCATATAAACTTTTGCTCTTAATCGATTGATGAGAATGGGAATCTCATCATATTTAGGTTATTATGTTGTGAATTTTAAATAGGGAATGGCTTACCTTTAGCCAGTGAGTAGTCCACTCACTTCATGACATAAGCATATTTCAAATACGTAAAACAGGACATGTAGTAGTGGTTTCTTAAAAGTACTATATGGTAGAAACCTAGACTACTACCACTACAGCGTGGACTAGTACTCTACGACTTGAGTATGAGTTAATGGTCTGACTGTTGAGACTCGTGGACTCCTAAACGCGGAAAACATCCACGAATCTCTTCTGATGATCCAAGTAAACAATTAAAAAGATCTAAGGTTTACAGAATTACCTTTTTGTTTAGCGTAATCGAAATCCTTCGATTCTGATTATGTTGTTGTACATGCAACCCGAACGATCACCAGACGCTACAGTGTGCGAACGTCCTCTATCGGATACACACAGCGACCTGACTCGTTACCCCGAGAGTGCTAGAGCCTAGGGTTTGAGATGTTTTTTTTTTTCTCTGGTGAATGGAGGTACGAATATTTCCAACAGAATCGAGCTCTTGAGAAGACGGCTAGAGTTTTCTTAAAAATCCCCGAACCTCTTAGAGTCTAATTCTGATAATATCTTATCATATTTTAATTTCAATTCAAATTAAATTAAAACTAATATGATAAGATTCGGCCATTATCTCGGTAATTTAACTAATTAATTTACCGAGCCAGATTCTTATAATCTGGACATTATCCAGATACATCGAATATGGATATATTTCCAAATTTATTGTATCTGGAAAATTTTCTAAGTTCGATTAACTTAGACATATTTCCAGATTCTTCGAATCTGGTTACCAGAAAAATAACCTAACAAGTTCACTTATTGTGTGACCCTATAGGTTCATTTAACACTGGCAGTGTGCCTAAATCATATTTAAATGACCCACAAATTATAAGTGGTTTCTAGCAAAACATTATAACTATCCAGGATAAATGAAGATCAGTGATCTCTTTGAACTAAACCACAATCTTATATCTAGTCCTTTTGTCACACGATATCCAGATTAAGCATAAGGCATGGAGCATGTCATCCTTATTATTAAGCTTAATCAATTATTTCTCGATTTCATAGTAGACTGTTCAAACAAATGATATCAATATCTTAGATTGATATATTTTAGCACGGCCATGCCTTTTAATAGTCTAACTTATCAGGGGGCCCATGGATATCTCTCCCATAATTGAGAGGGACAAATTTCTTCACTATCAATCATATTCCTCTTCTTGATTTATTATATATCCAACAATAGTCTAATTCATTATCTGGTCAAAGACAACTTTAGACAACGTCAAAATATAGAACTTATCAAGTAGGAAACTATGATGAATTTAGGTTGAAGGACTTTTGATATTATTATGGCTAAAAAGTACTTATGACATGTTCCATGAAGTACTCTCACAGTGGGTCATGTCTAATACAATGTTCTCTAACATTTATTTATGTTTTGACTTGATATCACAAATATCCATGACCAGTAAAACATAGCCATCAAGTCACAAACATACTAATCTTAATTTATTATTGTTTCAATAATAATAATCGATCAGGGACAGTTTTCGAATAGTCATTGTATTCATTGCTAGGTTTTACTATCAAGTCACGTACTTGATGACCATAAAACAAAATGAACTATTCATGGAAAGGAAAATCTCATATTGTTATATATAACATAACGACAATAATATAACTACAAATTGACTCTAAGGCATATCCCTAACACTGACAAAGCTGGAAGTATATACTTTGATATGCTATAGTTAAGGTTCTATCGTAGAGCCAATATACTTGCATGTTGGATATGTGTGACTAGTTAGTTAAAAAAGACTTGTACAAGATACTTTCTATACTATATTGCCCCTTATGGTTGTCTGAATGATCTGAATATCCAGGGCACTGGGAAACATGACTTGGATGTTTGCTTTAGAGTAGCTCCCTTGGAAAGCGGAAAAACAATCCAGGAGGTCGTGGATCATTGGACTAGAGACCTAACGATGGTAGATGTCATTTAGAAAGGTGTTAGTACACTTCTTCCTCTCTAAATGTACAGTGATGTATAGAGAGGTGTCATTACACCTGTAGGTTGGAGACTTTGCTAATGCAACATTGTCCTTGGGGTCAATATTTCTTTATGATGATATTAAGAAATATTTAAAATGCAAAATACAACTATTTATATGGCAAGGGTATTTTGGTCATTTTAGTAGCCAAGGCGATGTGTCTTTTGGTCCCCAGTATAGACCGTGAGTCCTAATTAAATACGGGTTAAGGAATTGATCTTAAATTAAACAAAATTATTTATTTAAGTAGCCTAATTTAATTATTGGGCTAGAATAAAATAAAGGTCCATGGAAAGAGAATTAATTAAATTGATTTGGGGGTTAATTAATTATTTAGGGCTTTGGCCCAGTTGGAATAATTAGGGATTAACCTAGGACTAAACTGATTTAGGCTTAATTGGACTAGTTTATTTAAGCTAGAAAATTAATTATTTGTTGGGCCATTGAGTTGGTTCTAACTAGAATAATTAATTAAACCCAACAGGTTAAACCAAAAGTCTAATGGCTCAGTCCAGTTTAACCTAGGGTTTTTTATTTAGGTTAAACAGGAGGATTGGAAACAACGTTGTTGCAATTAGACATACAAGAGAGACGACTTCTTCTCTGTGGAAGCCAGATATCTCTCTCTCTCTCTCTCTCTCTCCCCAGAAAATTTCCTAGCTCGTTAGTTATCACCAAATGGTAGTTAGGCAGGCTATATACTGGAAGACCGAGAGTTTGGCGTTCACATACATGCAAAGGCGGAGTAGGAGGCTTGCAGGAATCGCACCAGAGGCTTCTACCAGCACACCTACACTGGTTGCACACGTTCCAGTACAGCCAACACTTAGAACGAGGAAAAGAGGTAAAATTTTTAAAACCTCGGGATTGGGACAAGGCGCAACCGGTGCCGGCTAGGGCTGCCGGAGCCGACCCTGCCCTGGAATCCCTATTCTTGTTTTCCAATTTTTTTATGTTCGCTTCCGCTGCATGCTCCGTGTTTTCCTACTTTCCATGCCTTCAGTTTTCAATCTGACAAAGATAATTTCAAATCACAATCTAGCTATGTATTTACGTTGTGCAGAGGGGCAATAAGTTGGAAAAGTTCCAAACAAGAGATTATTGCCAACTCTACGACAGAAGCTGAGTACATAGCCGCTTCTGATGCAGCTAAGGAAATAAAGATAGAGAGAGTCCCCACGGATGAGAACATAGCTGACCCGCTTACAAAAGCACTATCCCAAAAGAAACATGATTGTCATGTTGAGTAATTTGATATTAGATACATGATTGATTGGCTCTAGTGCAAGTGGGAGTTTGTTAGTGGTGTGCCCTAAAGACAATCACTTGTACATTGTATATGACACATTTTATTTTAATAAAAGGTATTATTTATCTTACAATTTCTTTTGTTTACTTTTAAGTAATATAACTGTTCGATAAAGTCCCTAGTACAACACTATGTTAAAGAAATCATGATAGAAATCATGATATCAGAATCCTACTACACTGTATAGTGTTAGTACTTAAATAGTCCCTAGTCGTAATATTAATGAGATAGGGCATCATTAATACATTAAGACTAGCATGTGTTAGGCTTCCTGATTTGATCAGACGATTGTTTTCATATCCGTGAGTATTGAGATACTCAAAGTTAACACATGGATGCTTGTTAATGGAACAAGTTCCTTGAATGACCTAGTTTTGAGATATTCACATGGATAACTATTTGTGCCAGTTATATAATCTCAATATAGCAAACGTGCAAGTATCCTTAGACTTGAGATCTCCAAGGTACTTTATTTGCTGAGCATTGTACTTTGATTCCAATCTCCGGAGCTTGATCGACGGCCACCTGTAGGATGGATATTCGGTACATTATGAGGTAAACGAAAGTAGTTGAGAAGGTCAATAAAGGATTCGCCACTCCTAATAGTAGAAGCGAATATCTCTCGGCCACTTGTAGGAATTACTACTCGAGAAGTCCTTGGCCAAGGCATATGTGTATTGGAAATAGTTTCAATTGATACACATCTAGAGTAGTGGGTTCCTGGTACAAGTACTATTTTGTTTGGGTCAGAAGTAATTCTGGGGGGAGTTAGCACTAATTCCGTACTCCAAACCGAATAAGACATTATATGGTGAAAGGAGTTAATTGCACTGAAGTTTGTTATTGAAGGGTTCATGTCAAGCCACTTGACTTCCTAGACTCTTAGGTGGTCATGATGTGTTGCTAGATACCGCTCATGATCTAGGAATATGGGTTTATTAATTAATGAATTAATAAACCAATCCTGATTAGAATTAATAGGATTAATTTTAATTAATTATGAATTATTAATCTCAAAGACGTTTGGATTAGTTCGTGTTCTCTACCAATTGACTGGGAAACCTAATAGGTCACACACAATAGAGAATTATATACTCAGGATGTTATTTGATAACATAGTGGGGTTAATTGGGAGAAAGAAAAGTTGTTGTGGACAAATTATAATTGGTTATAATTTATGGTCCAAATTGTAATTGTGAGAACTTGATATTTCTAATTACAATTAGAGAATTCTAATAGGATTAGAATTCTTAATTTTAGCAAGATTTTTCAGTTATATATATGATATAATCGAAACCCTAGCCGAGGTTGGAAAAATGGACACTCTAGGCAACGCACAACCTTCTTTCTTCTCTCTCTCTCTCAATTGTTCTTGAGAAACAACCCTAGCCAGCACTTAGATTTTTTGCTAGCACAGAAAACTTCGTGCTTGAGTATTTCTCTATGTGGATTATTGTTAGAGATAATCACACACTGTGATTATAGTGGCTAGACGTTCAACCCACGTGGAGTTTGCACAAGAGGATTGCTGGATCGCGCCTCGACTTGAAGAAGAAATTTTTGTTCTTCGGACGATCAAACAAAGGTAAAAGCTATTACCTTTATTTATCTTTATGTCTTGTTTTCCACTTATAAGTGGGTCCTGGGATGATATCTCATTTATTTTTCGCTACGCTGTATAGGATATGAGCCTGAGATACCCAACAGATCCAAAGTCGAGATGGCCGACCTTGATCTGAAAATCAAAAGAACTCTCACTAAGGTCCGAAAGGTTATAAGCGAAAGGGTAAGGAAAGAGATCGAGGTAAATCATCCCAACAATGGTGGTAACGGTAGCGCTAACGGACAGATTATGAATGACTTTGTAAAACCCGCAATCTCATGTATGGGCTCTAGTATCACAAGGTTTAGGATAAAGGCCAACAATTTTGAGATAAAACCTAAAGTAATCCAAATGATCCAGAATATGGTCCAATTTGATGGGTTACCTGAGAAAGATCCCAATGCCCATCTTGCGAACTTTCTAGAAATTTGTGACATATTTAAGATGAATGGTATTTCTAAGGATGCCATGAAGCTAAGACTTTTCCCTTTTCCTTGAGAAAGCAAAATCATGGTTAAAATCGTTGCCCACCAGATCCATTACTACTTGAAATGTGTTAGCTGAAAAATTCTTGGCCAAATATTTTTCACTAGCTAGAACAACCAAACTTAGGATTGACATTTTTGCCTTCCAACAATTAGAGGTCGAAAAGATTTATGAATGTTGGGAAAGGTTTGAGGAAATGCTCAGAAAATGTCCTCACCAAGGATTTGAATTGGGAATGCAAATGAAAATCTTTCACAGTGGGTTGAGTTTTGCTACGGGGCAATTAGTTGATGCTTCTACAAGAGGCACCACCAATTCCAAAATCTCAGAAGAGGTATTTGATTTGATTGAAAATTTGGCTATGAAAAATATGCCTGGGGTAGTTCACGGTCTAGAGCTCGTGTACATGGAGTACACAAAGTGGATGCAATGGTTCCATTAGAGGTAAGGGTGGAAGCACTCACCCAGAAAATTGATCAATTAGTAATGCCTCCTTCCCAAGGGCAAGTGATAGGGGTTAAAATCACCATTCTTTTCCTAATTATTTGAGGGTATTTTAAGATACATTTATTGCAATAATTAGGCATATTCCGTCCTATTTGATATTTTACTTGTAAAAGGTGTTTTTGGCAAATATATGTAGATTTAAGTTAAAATCGAGCAAAAAGCGCACAGAACTAGAATGTACCTAGTGCCAGGCCCAGCCAATGGACCAGGCGTCAGGTCTATTCTGCTATAGCGGCAGAATTTGAGGAAGCCTCAGGGGTTTTCCAAAATAAACCTGGCACTACGTCTGACAAGTGAACCTAGCGCCGGGTCCATTCTATCTGCCAAGGAGAAGCACCAAAAATAGAGCAAAAATAGGGAAAGAATAGAGTGCACTTGGCACCAGGTGGGTCGAAAGTACCCGACGCCTGGTATGCTCTGGAGGCAGAAATTTTATACGCAGAATTAGGGCTTATCCAATGATTTTGATTTTTTCCTACTCCTACATGGCCAAGACTTCCTCAACTATGAAATTGGCATCCAAGAGGCCTATAAAAGCTCAAGAGAATACAAGGGTTTGAGATATACAACATAGAGAGGTGAATTAATGGGCAAAATGCTGATTCTCTAATTGAATAAGGTGTTCACCCAAGTCAAGGAGGATTGTTCAAGGGAGTTTTCAAGGAAGAAGAAAAAAACTTGTCTATGAGTGATTTCTTTTCTCTTTATCTTCTTTTTCTTTAGCAATGATGTATTTATTACTTTTATTCTAATTTAACATTATATTTGGGTTCATGATTTTGCATTAATTTTGTTATTTGATCAATTCCTTGTTATCTTTGGTGCTTGATTACTTGATTTCATTGGTTATTGATGCGAGTTCTTCTAATTGACTTCGACACAACGATGTTAGGAGTTTCATTGCATTGATTTCGTATTTGTTAAAACTTGATGGATTTGAACGATGAAGTTAGGATTTTAGAACTAAGTGATCAAAGATTAAGTTAAATTCGCCTTGACATAGGGTTATTAGCTAATTTCATGTTTTTAAGGAATTGAGATTCATGCATGTTTTGGTTACGATGGCTTGATTGACAAATTTGCTAATTGAATCAAGATATGAATAATGATCTTAATGCATATTTTGGTTATGTTAGCTTAATTGACAAATCTGTTAATATAAATCAAAATATAGGATTCCATAGATTGACAAACGAAGTGGAATTTACCCAAGTAAAGTCATGACTTGACAAATGATTAAATTTTACTGTGTGTTCCTTCATAATACCAAGATGAGAATTAATTGAGAGAATTGCTAATTGGTTCATTGTCATGTTTTCTATGATACTTGTCTAAATTGCATAAACTTACGTGCTTGAGTTGTATATATTTCTTTATATCATTTTCTCACTTTAATTTGGTCGGTTAAACAATGAATGAAAATTGATTATTGAGTACCTGTTCCTTTGATGATCGAGACTCGTTAATTCCCTATACTATGCTTGCGATGAGAATTCTTGCCCACATGTGTATTTTGGGATTAATGTTTTAATTAAAACTTGATTATAGGATGGATTTAAAATTGATTATTTAATATACCCAAAATTTACGCATCAAATTTTTGGCGCCATTGCCGGGGAACAATATCATGAAAGCTTAGATTTTGTTGATATAACCATGTTTATATGTGTATATGTCCATATGCCTATATGTAAATATGTATATATGTTCTTTGTGTAAATCGGTGTTATATCTTATTGTTTGTAATATTGTGTGACTTAATTGACTTGCTTATTTCATGTTGTACTTGTAAATACCACTAATTTTTTTGTTTAGGTAGTTTGTGAATATATCTAATGTGTGTCTTTTCTTTTCTTTATTTATTCTATTATTTGCTTTTACCTTTTTGTTTTTCTTTTCTTTTCTTTGTTTTTCTATTATTTTGTTTGTTTTTATTTTTTATTTTATTTTGTGCTAGGTTGACATCTTCATGGACAACTATTTTTGGGCACAAAATCAAAGGAGTTACAATTATAATAGATTGGGAAGATTACAAGCTCACATTGATGTTTTTAGTGAGACACCATTAGTAACATTAGTGAATTCTTTTGTGTCTAATACAAATTCATCGACTGAGGGATACGAAGAATCATCCCAATAAATGACCTCTAACAAGACATAACTAGCAAAGTTGGTTGATAAGATCTTCTATACAGAATTGAAAATCACAGACAAATAGTATACCTCTCGATTCATGAAGTCCATTGATGCAATTGATGATGTGTTGAGCTCACCATGCCTTAAGGAATTAGATCTTTCAATGCTATAGTATAAGAAGGCTTTGGAGGATGGTAGTAATTTCTACTCTTCACCCCATTCAAAGGGAGGTAACTTAGTTTTTGTAGATGTATCGAAAAGTACTGGTTTCTTGATCCAATCTTTAAGAACTCAATTGCTAAGTTTTAAGGGGAATTTCAATTGTGACAAATCTTTTGAAGGACGTTCCGTTAATGCTTTGATTGGTCCTGGCTCTACTAATTCCTATGTAAATAAGTTGTGTGCACGTCATTTGGGTTGGGATGGAGTGGTGCTACCTTTCGTTTTAGAAGTAAGCGCACCTTTAGGGAAGATGGCGCAAGCGGATCGGTATGTGAAGGATTGTAAGATTAATGTAGGGAGAGAAAACCTGGAGGGAGATTTAATTGTGTTAGACATTAAGGATTATGACTTGATTCTGGGAATGGACTGGTTAGCCAAGCATGGCGCTAGGGTAGACTGTAAAAATAAGTCAGTCCAATTCGTCAGGCCGGGTTGTGATATATTGAAATTCAATGGCAAAAGGGTGAAAGAACTGAAGTACTTGATTGCGGGGGCTAAGGCCCGAAAATTATTGAGGAAAGGATGTCAAGGTTATCTAGCTTACGTGTTGAACAAATCAAAGGACCAGTGCACTTTGGAAGACACGGAAGTAGTAAAAGTTTTTCCCGATGTGTTTCCGGCGGAGCTTGATTCTCTACCTCCTAGTCGAGAAGTGAAATTCACCATAGACTTAGGTCCCGGAGCAGAACCAGTATTGCGGACGCCGTACCGGATGGCACTGGCAGAATTGAAAGAGTTGAAAGAGCAGCTAGAGGAGCTAGTTGGTCAAGGCTATATTAGACTGAGCACATCGCTGTGGGAAGCGCCTGTGCTATTTGTAAAGAAGAAGGACGGAACCCTGAGGCTATGTATCGACTACCGAGGGCTGAACAATTTGACGATTAAGAACAAGTACCCTTTACCCCTGATTGACAAGCTATTTGATCAGCTACAGGGATCCAATTGCTATCCCAAGTTGGATATGAGACAAGGATATTACCAAGTGCGGATAAGAGAGGAAGATATCCCCAAGACAGCCTTCAACACCAGATATGGACATTACGAGTTCGTGGTAATGCCGTTCGGGGTGACCAATGCCCCAGCAGTATTTATGGACCTGATGCACCAAGTATTCCGACCCTATCTGGACAAGCTTGTGGTGATCTTCATCGACGACATTTTGATTTGCTCCAAGAGTCCGGAGGAGCATGCGGAGCATCTGAGGCTCGTGCTGGAGAAACTGCGGGAGCATAAGCTATACGCGAAGTTCAGCAAGTGCAAATTCTGGCTAGACAGTGTGGCATTCCTTGGTCATGTGGTAACCAAGGAAGGTATCAAGGTAGATCCGGCAAAGGTTGAAGCGGTATTAGATTAGAAGCAGCCAGGGAATATTACTGAGATCAGGAGTTTCTTGGGATTGGCTGGATACTACCGAAGGTTTATCAAGGGATTTTCGACGCTCGCATTGCCAATGACCCGTTTGTTGAGAAAGGATGTTTCGTTTGTATAGAACGAAAAATGTGAGAAAAGTTTCCAAGAATTGAATGAGAAACTGATGACAGCATCGGTTTTGAGTCTACCGGAGGAAGGCAAACCTTACGCGCTGTACACCGACGTTTTGAAAGAGGGACTTGGACCGGTGTTGATGCAAGATAGAAAAGTGATTGCTTATGCATCTCGGAAGGTACGACCTCATGAGGTGAACTACCCCACTCATGATCTGGAGCTGGCAGCTATAGTGTTCACCCTAAAGAAATGGCGACACTACTTGTATGGAGCCGAATATGAGGTGTTCACCGACCATAAGAGTCTGAAGTATATCTTCACTCAAAAGGATCTGAACTTGAGGCAGCGAAGGTGGATGGAGTTCTTGGAGGAATACTGTTGCCCGATCAACTACTATCTTGGGAAGGCCAACGTTGTGGCAGACGGCCTGAGCAGAAAAGTTGGAATGGCTAGACTGAAGGTGTAGGAGATGCAAACAGTTCAGGATGTGTTAGATAGAAGAGTGGAAGTGCAAGATCAAAGAATTATCATCAGCAATTTGAGATTGGTGCCAGATTTGAAGGGAGAAATTGTAGAAGCTCAACAAAACAACACCGAATTTCAACTCTTCATGGATAAGGAGCTTAAGTGGCCAGGCGATGAATTTCGTCAGGATGAAGTGGGAGTTTTTCGTTTTAGAGATCAATTGTGTGTACCCGGATAGTAGCAATTGAAGGACAGAATTTTGGAGGAGGCGCGGAAGAGCAAGTACGTTATTCATCCGGGGGAAGTCAAGATGTATCAGGATTTGAAGAGAGCATATTGGTGGCCCGAACTGAAGCGGGATGTGGTCAAGTATGTATCGACTTGTCTTACCTGCCAGAAAGTTAAAGCGGAGCACAAGAAGTCAGCAGGACAATTGTAGCCACTACCAATACCGGAATGGAAGTGGGATGAGGTGACTATAGACTTTGTCACCAGACTCCCCATGTCAAAGATCCAAAAGGACGCCATATAGGTAGTGGTGGATCGGCTGACCAAGTTGGCCCATTTCGTATCGGTAAATGTGAGAGACTCCATGGAGAAGCTGGCCCAGACTTATGTTCAAGAAGTAGTCCGACTTCATGGAGTACCTTCGAGCATAGTGTCGGACCAAGACCCGAGGTTTACATCTCGTTTTTGGGGAAAGTTCCAGGAGGCAATGGGCTCAAATTTGAAATTCAGTACAACGGCACATCCGTAGACCGATGGGCAGTCAGAGAGGGTAATTCAAATATTGGAAGATATGTTGAGGGCCTGTGAGCTCCACGGGTTTTGTCTGTGGTGTTCATTGCCGGTCTCCAAGCCCGAATAAAGGAGGAAAGTTGCGGTAGGCTTGTGACGGCCAGCGTAAAACATAGTCACATCTATGACATGAACCAATCGATTGACTTCGTGGGGGCATTCCCTACTCAACGACGCGCTGCACTTCCTAGACCCGGGTATAGTGATAAATATGCGAGGGTTGCTAGGTCGTTGCCCGGAAGCAACGTGCCGTGTCGGTCCTCGAATGCGGTGTCAAATATGCAAGGATGTAGGGTAAAAAAGACAGTCTATAAGGATAGGATTCGTCTAGCTACATGGAATATAGGATCTTTGACCAGTAGATTGACAGAGCTAGTTGAGGTAATGCGGAGGAGAAAGATTAGCATTTTTTATCTTCAGGAAATCAAGTGGGTAGGTGAGAAGGCGAGAGTAGTCGCTCCATGGGGTTATAAGCTTTGGTATTCAGGTAGAGTTAGAAATAGAAATGGAGTCGGGATTATTATTGATCGTAAGTTTATTGATGATGTGGTTGAAGTACAAAGGAAGAGTGATAGGATTTTAAGCATCAAGATCATGATTGGCGGCGAGATTACTACTGTTATTAGAGCGTATGCGCCGCAAGTAGGACTTGATGATTTGTTTAGGCAACAGTTTTAGGATGATTTAGATAAGATTGTCCAGAGTGTACCATGTGTAGAAAAGCTTCTCATTGGTAGTGATCTAAACGGACATGTAGGTACTGATAAGAGTGGGTTTGAGAGTGTTCATGGAGGTCAGGGTTTCGGAGCTAAAAACGAAGCAGGAACTACTATTCTTGATTTTGCCTTGGCCTATGATTTGACCATAGCAAATACTTGGTTTAAGAAGAGAGATTCTCACTTAGTGACCTTTAGAAGCAGGTTAAATGCCAGTCAGATAGACTTCTTTTTTATGAGGCGTAGGTTTCGTAGTGGGTGCACGGATTGTAAAGTTATTCTAGGTGAGAGTGTAGTTACGCAACACAGGCTGTTGGTCCTCGATTTTAATTTTAAGAAAAAGAGTAAGCAGCAGAATTTTCAAGTTGACCCTAGGATTATGTGGTGGAGGCTTCAGGGGGATGAAAGAATAGCCTTTGTCAATAAGGTAGTTGAGGCGGATAATTGGTATTCTGATATGGATTCAGATCCAGATATTATGTGGAGAAAGATGGCTCAATGTATTAGGACAGTAGCTAAGGAAGTGCTTGGGGAATCTAAAGAAAAAATACCTCTTAACAAGGATGTGTCGTGGTGGAACAACGAAGTGAAAGAAGCCGTAAGGAGTAAAAGAGAGTGTTATAGAAACTTAGGAAGGTGTAGGAGTGATGAAAATTTTGAGAAATACAAGGTCGCGAGAAGAAAAGCTAAAAAAGCTATTAGAAACGCAAGAGCCATAGTTTACAAGGATTTATATGAAAAGTTAGATACCAAAGACGGAGAGAAGAATACATATATACTGGCGTGTTACAAGGAGAAGAAGCGAGGGATATAGGTGTAGTGAAATGTGTAAAGGACGAAAACCACAATGTTTTAGTTAAGGATGAAGAAATAAAGGAGATATGGAGATCATATTTTGATAAGTTATTCAACGGGGGTCAAGTCCAAGTTCCGAGTGTAGGTAGCCTGGCGCTTTCAAACGAAGAGGTTAACCGTGCATGGATTCGTCGTATTCAGAAGCATGAAGTCCGTGATGCCCTTAAAAGGATGAGTCCAAAAAAAGCTATAGGACTAGATAGTATACCGATCGAGGTTTGGAAGTGTTTAGGAGATATAGGTATTACGTGGCTGACAAGTCTGTTCAACAAGATATATAAAGTTAATAGGATGCCTACAGAGTGGAGGAAGAGTACTTTGATTCCTCTGTACAAGAATAAAGGAGATGTCCAGGATTGTGCCAATTACCATGGGATTAAACTCATGAGTCATACTATGAAGCTTTGGGAGAGAGTGAATGAACAGAGGTTACGGGGCATTATACAAATTTCAGATAATCAGTTTGATTTTATGCCTGGGCGTTCGACTATGGAGGCAATTCATTTATTACGGCAGATGATTGAATATCATAGGGAAAGAAAGAAAGATTTACATATGGTATTTATTGACCTGGAAAAAGCCTATGACAGGGTTCCTAGAGAAGTAGTTTGGTAGGTGCTAGCCAAGAAAGGTGTATCAATAAAGTATATTACTCCCATTAAAGATATATATGAGGGAGCATGTACAAGTGTAAGGACTGGCGCCGGAGTGACTGCAGAATTCCCTATTAATATCGGCGTGCATCAAGGATCAGCGCTTAGCCCTTTCCTCTTTGCAACCGTTATGGATGAGTTAACCTACACTATACAGGAGGCTGTACCATGGTGTATGTTGTTAGCGGATGATATTGTATTAATTGATGAGACTAGAGTCGGTGTAAATGCTAAATTGGAGTTATGGTGGCAGACATTGGAATCCAAGGGTTTCAGAATTAGTAGGAGTAAAACAGAGTATATGGGATGCAAGTTTAGTGGTAGCAGAAACATAGCCCAGAGTGTAACTTTGGAAGGTAGAGATATACTATTAGCTGATTGTTTTCACTATCTAGGATCTATTATTTAGAAAGACGGAGAGCTCAATAGCGACGTTGCACATCGAGTTAAGGCGGGTTGGTTGAAATGGAGGAGTGCGACTGGTATTCTTTGTGATCGTAATGCACCGTTGAATTTAAAGGGAAAGTTTTACAAGGCAGTCGTACGACCTGCTTTGTTATATGGTAGGAATGTTGGGCAGCTAAAAGATGTTATATTCAAAAAATGAAAGTAGCTGAGATGCGTATGTTATGGTGGATGTGTGGATACACTAGGAAGGATAGAGTTAGAAATGAGATCATTAGGGAAAAGGTGGGTGTGGCATCTATTGAGGAAAAGATGAGAGAAAGTCGTACGCGTTGGTTTGGACACGTTCAGAAAAGACCGAGGGATGCTCCTGTTAGGGCGATGGAGAGAGTGAGGCAGGATAGGTTAGACAGAGGTAGAAGTAGAGATAGGCCAAAAATGACATGGATAGAGGTAATTAAGAGAGATATGTCTTTGTTAGATTTGGATGAAAGTATGACGTTCGATAGAAGAAAGTGGCGAGAGAGGATTCATGTGGATGACCACACGTTGCCTGACGTTGGTTCATGTAGCCGACCCCAAGTTACTTGGGATTAAGGCTTAGTTTGTTGTTGTATGTTGAGGGCCTGTGTCTTGGATTTCGGGGATAAGTGGATCGAGTGTGTGTCGTATGCCGTGCTATCTTATAATAATAGCTACCAAGCCTCAATTGGGATGGCACCATATGAACGGAAGATGGTCACGTGAGCAATACCGGAGAGGTCTGTGTCCAAGAAATGTTGGATAAAGTGAAACTGATTCGGGAAAGGTTAAAGGCGGCTCAGAGTTGACAGAAGAGCTATGCGGACAACTGGAGAAGAGAATTAGAGTTTCACGTCGGGGACCACATATTCCTGAAGCTAACACCGAATAGGGGAATTTTGAAGCATCCGAAGGGCGGAAAGCTGAATCCGAGATATTTGGGGCCGTTTCTGATTAAGGAAAGAATTGGATCGGTAGCTTACCGATTGGACCTACCGGATGGACTGGCAGGTATCCATGGTGTGTTTTATGTGTCGCAATTGAAGAAGTATAACGCGGATCCCGGTCATGTGTTGAATGATGAACCATTGGTATTGCAGCCAGACTTGAGCTACGTGGAGAAGCCTGTGCAGATATTAGACTACAGTGTCAAAGCTTTTCGGAATAAACAGATACCAATGGTTAAGATTCAGTGGGAGTACCATGGTGCGCAGGATGACACATGGGAGTCAAAAGAATGGGTTAAGCGGAAGTATCCTGAGCTGAAATACAGGTATGCTTGAATTTCGGGACGAAATTCTTCTAAGGAGGGGAGGATGTGAAACCCCAGTCAAGACCAACCTTAGAGTAAGGGGGTTAGGATGCATATCATACCTTATTTCATGATTTAATATTTATATGATTTTTTATGTGCTTTGGATTGAGTTTTATTGTCTTGAAGTCTTGTTGGTGAGTATTGAGTGAGAAGGGCAAAATGGTAATTTTTGCATGAGATAAAAATAGAAAGATAGCTTGAGGATTAAATAGGAATTAATTTTCTAGAGGAAATAACAATAAGAGTTGTTGTGGTTTAGTGATTAGAGCTTCGGAATTAATTCTTGAGATCTTGGGTTCAAATTCCATCATAGAAGCTTTAGCTTGATTAAATTTTATTTTTGCTTGGAGAAGAATAATTTCGGCCTTATGAGCTTGGAGTAAGGTAGGGATGATATCCTAAGAGAGACATGTTATGAGTAACTTCATTCTACTCCCTTACCCTACTCGAATTTCCTAAAGGGAATTCATTTTCCCTTAATCTTTGATTTTCTTTATTTCTCAACTCATTAGTTTGATCAAGTTATTCTAGCCATTTTCTTTCCAGAAATTTCAGTAAAGTGCTGTGGTCTTGTAGGCTCAAAATGTCTTAGTAAAAGACTTCTTATAGTCTGAAAAATGTGCAAGATATGTGGGAAATTCCAAGAGGAAAAATCCCTCTAGTGAGCTTGCTGAAAATTCACTCTAGCTAGTTCATCTTTCTCCTTGGAACGAACTGACATTTTCTAGCTTGTTGTGCCATCAAATTGTCGAGTTTCTTAGCTAACATTCCCTCCCAAATTCTGCCAGAAAAATGGACTTTAGGATCAGTTTGCAATCTGGATTTCTTTGCCATTTTTGGACTGCTCAAAGCTAGAGCAACAACAGGAAAAAATTCCTGCGCAAATCGCCATTTTGAAAGTCTAAAACCAAGCTGTTTTCTTCTAGATTTTGTGCAGAACCTTAGCCATGTTTTTCCTCTATGAAGAAGGCTGGAAACCAGCCTTGAAAGCCCCTGAAATTCCCCTTCAAACTCTCTGCAAGATGGCTGGAAAATGGCAGCCGAAAAAGCTGTCCAGGAATTTCAGCTTAGCGAAATTCTGGGCAGTCCAAATTCCAGCTTTGTTTCCTATTTCTCTTCCAGCCGAAATGCCAACCTTGTTCTGCAGGAACCTTCCTTAAACCTCCAGTAATAGAGCTCCATTATTTTCCTTAAGCTTCTGCACGAAATTCAGCAATGGCTGTCTGAAAATCTCTCCAACAAATCCCTTTAATTATGCTTGATTGATTTTCAAAATTCTAGCCACCTTTGTTTAGCAACTTTCTATAATGCATTCCCCAAATAAGCAGACTTCTTCTTCACCATTAAGCACCCTACTTTCGGCCACCATAAGCTTCCATAAACCAGCATTAATCCCACAGAAATTCTACCCAAACAGTCGGCCATGGCTGACTTCCAAAACTCTCCAACAATCAAGATATTCTTGGCATATTTAGTTTTCAAATTCACTTCCTAAAAATATTCTTCTAGGATTGTAACAACTAACCTTTCCTTCTCCCTTCCAAATCAGAGAAACAACTTCCTAAACCTTATAGAAATTCGGCCAGCCCTAGCTCTCACATAATTTCGACAACTACACAAATCTAATCTCTCGAATTTTTTCAACCTCCAAGAACACACATTCTACACCAAGAACACCTACCTCTTTCCTTCACCTAATACCCCTCCAAACCATCTCAAATCCTCTCTAAAACTTCCAGATTTGACCTACTCACTGCCGTGAGTCCATCAACCCCATTCTTAACATCAAACTCCTCAAATCATCTTGCTGCTTTGGATCAAAACCAGAAATTTCTGTGAAGGACAAGAACACCTTCAAGGTAAATTTATTCTAACAACTTCATCTCCTCCAATCTTGATCTCTAATGAGAACCTATGTGTATAAGCATGCTAATGGTTTCTTTTTTTCTCTCTCTCTTTCTTTCTTTCTCTCTCTCTCTCTCTCTCTCTCTCTCATGGCCGAAACCTCCCTCTCTTGGCCGGATGGCTCCTTTTCCCCATGTTCATGTTTTCGCCATCTCCATTGGACAAAGTTAGGCAACAAGGAGTTGAGATATATTCTAAACTCCTTCAAACCATTCATCGATCAAGTAAGTCCCTTCAATCCTTCTTTTAAACTCTAGAATCATGTCTCTAGGATGATGTTGATAGTGGGTGGATGGTGATAGGATTTGAGTATATATTATTGAGATTGAAGCATGAATATGTGTGTGATTGTGAAGGAGGTGGGATTTATGCATGGAAGGATTATCTTGGTTGATTGTGTGATGATTTGAGGTTTGATGCATGAAGTATTTGAGATAAATCATGCTAGAGATTATTTCACCTTTGGTGAATAGGATTTATATACATGTTAGATTATTGAAGCCATGATCATATTTATGCTAGTAAAGGTTAGATCATGTCTTAATAAATTTAGATATATGCTTATGTGCATGATTTGGATGATTTGATGAATGGAAGGATTGCATATGTTCTTGATTGTGGTTAGCCATAGAAATTTGACCATGATCTAGTTGTCCCTAAACTAATTTTATATCATAAATAAAATATTTAAGGATATAAAGTTTTCCTAGTAAATGTCGAAAAAACCCTAGGAAGGGTAGATTTGGATTATTATATACATAAAGAATATTTTGGTCAAATAAATAATAATTTTGCTAGAAAATAAAATAAATAAATATTATTTAAAATAAAGAATCAATTGAAGCCTTTTATGGAAATAATTATAATTAGTAAAATATTTATTAAATCAAATCCCTTTTTAAAAGTTTACTTATTATTTTCCAAGCAAGGCTCATTAAATTTAATCTCAACTAGTTTTAGCAACCAATTATTTTCTAACAACTAAACTATTATTAAATCATTATTTTATTTATTACTACCTATGACTCTTGAGCAACTAAACTCTAAATTTTCCCTAGCAAGATTTAAACTTTCAACTTATAGAAATTATTTCCCAAACCATTAGTTATTTTAAATATCAAATTAGGCTCAACCTACAAACCTATTTATGTATTGTTTGGCCTTAAAGCTTGGGACATTAGGATCGTGGTAGTAGTAAGAGGAGTTGATTTAAAATTGTGGAAGTGGATTGTGGCTTGGAATTGATTGTGATTTGTATTTGTCCATGTGGGGTTAGGTCAGCTGTTGGAGACCTTGTTGTTGTGAGCAAGAATCAAGTAGGCTCTTGCATAAAACCTGATTGTTGAAAATGTTTAATTATGGAAAGCTAAATGTAGAGTGCATGGACACTTATTTTTGTAAAGCAATTGAGGGTTCCTATTTTATTTCCGTCAAATGTGTTACTTGAAATTTATCAAGCAGATTTACTCAAACTCAGAACTCTTTCTGAAACTATTTTTGACAAAGATTTTGGAAACCCTTTATTTGCCATTTTCAAGTGGAACTGTGTTTGTTCATTTTTCCCAAGTGGGATACGTTATGTTGAGTACTCAATAAGGGTGGACTACTAGGACTAGTCTTTGAGGGGTTAGGGTAAGTCTCTCAGTAGGTGGCTACCTCTGAGTGGCAAGTCCTTCTCGGATAGGACGTCAGTCCAGTAGGTTGTGCCGGTCCGAGCTAGCAGCGTTCTCTTCAGTCAAGTGACTGTGTTATGCCGGAATGGACACCCGGTTGTTGTTTAGGTATAGAGAAGGAAGAGTATCTTACCCAGTAGGCCGATCATCTACTTTTGTCAGTTTGTACAATGTGTGGCATTCTGACCGGCAGTATGCACAAAGTGTGCCATGCTGACCATTCGGTTATGGGGCCCAACGTGTGGTAACCCGTAATCCTTTCTTTCGAGTGGTTGCTTTTATAAATTATGTATGGCTGGAAATGCTAAAACACCACTCTTGTTTTTTACGGATGTTTATTGCTTACCAGTGATCTCTTATAAAGAATTTTATACTTTGCATTCACGAAATGTTTTCACCTGACACATAAACACACACGGACTTACTAAGATTTCTGTCTCACCACCTTTTTACCATGTTTTCAGGTCGGTCCTGCTGTGGGGATGAGTAGCTGGATTATGCCAGCTTTGGAAGATTTATGATGATTTATGTTTGTGCAAAGTTATGGAGAGATGAGAGTGGATGAATTTTTATTATGGATTTGTTTTTGGTATTCTCGGATTTATTTTGGATAGATGTTTATTTTGGGATGTAATAAATATTTAAGTTCAAGTATCATTTATTTCCGCTATTTTATTTGTATGACCTAGTTATAAAGACCCTTTGTCCTTTGGACGGGGCGACATCCCCAGTCCTGGCGGGCCTAGGTAGCGGGGTGTTACATAAGATGTAAATCAATAAATCAATAAATGACATTAAAATTGCTAAGAAAAGAATAGATTTTAAAACAACGATAATACAACAATCAAAGAATTCTCAAATACAATTTTGGCCAAAATGAAATAAAATCACAACACACACACAACAAACTATTCACGAACAAGTTAGTTATATGTGCAATAGTATATACAAATACAAGGCTAAATCAACAAGAATTAATGTTTTTGGAATATAGCCTAAATCGTTCCCCAGCAACGGTGCCAAAAGTTTGATGAGTACGTTGTGTGTATATGAAAATCCAAATCATTGTGCCCCACATACAAATAGGTAAGTGCACCTATCATGTAGTCTAGTACTGTTAGTAAGTATTGAAGAACCATAGAGAACAAGGCTAGAACCACTACTTCCTTCTTTTCTCATTGTTTAGCGAAAGTAAAATGTTAGGTATAACACTAACTACAATAGGAAAGACTTTATGTTCTTGCAAATAACAGAAATTCACAATTTCCTCAAAGAATAAGAAAGAGAATAACCCGTATAAGAAAAAGGAAGTCCCCTATTCAAGATTTAAGAAATGAGCACCCCTTGGACCCATAATTCGTAATTCTAGGGACCGAAGTGAGTCATATATCAATCTCACACTCTCTTGAGTTATGAGATTTCTACCCCCGAATTCAATTAATAAGTATCTCTACATAACCAACTAAACCTAAAGGTGCATTACATATCACTCACTATCCCAAATCATCCAGAGGCCACAAAATCCCTATCTTTAGATGATTTCATAAATCCTTTGGTTATTGGCCCTAATTCCTAACTTCCTCTTGGGTTAATTGAAAATGACAACTATTAACCTAGTCAAGTAAGTATCCTAACCTCATTCCCATCTCCTAAAATCATTAAGAAAGAACAATTAATTGAAAGAAATCTATCAAATCCTAACTTAACCAAGATAACCAAATAAGCTCAAATTACTAAATACGTAAGAACAAGAACCATAGATCTAAAGAAAATACATTATTCTCCAGTGCTAAAATAGGGTACAACCCTTCATTACAAATTAAATGTTAAATCTTAGCATAGGAATAGAAGTAGAATTACAAAAGGAACGAAAAGGCAAACTCATAGACAAGCCTCCTTCTTCTTCCACTTGAAATCTTCAAGTAAGCTCCCTTCCTCTTCCTTGGATCTTTTGGTCTTCCTTTCTTCTTGGCGCTCAAACTCATATGAACTACTGTTCTTGAGAGAAACTCGAGCCTTTCCCAAACTTTCCTCTCTTGATTTTATGTGAAAAGATTGATTATGTAGAGGTTTTGGTCATGAAAATCTCAAAATAACATTTTACTCTCAAACGGGTAGCCCAGGGAACTTGAAGTATGCTGGGCAGCCATGTTTTTATATAACCAAGGAAATCTAGGGAAGTCTAACTTCCCTGGGCCACTAAGATTCTAGAAAATTAGCAATTTTGAAAGAAGACTAGGTAGCATTGGGAAGTTGGACTTCCCTGAGCCACCAACCTAAAGCTATACATATACATATATATATATATATATATATATATATATATATATAGCTAGGCAGCCTACGGAACCTAGATTTCTTTTGCCCGCAACACAAAAATAATGCGTGCGCGCGCGCACACACACACACACAGAAGCTGGTGGGCTAGGGATCCCTAGGATGCCAGCTTTTTGGAAGATTTGCTACACAAAGGATAAATAGCAGGTGGCCTAGGGAAATTGAGGTTCTCTTAGCCGTTAATATTTTGGAAAAAATTAGTTCTCTTAAAAGTCACATGGCAGCCTAGGGAACTTGAAGTTCTCTTGGCTACCTGTTCACTGGTTGAATTCACACATAGCTTCTATTGATCTCTTCAATATCCATTTTTGTATTCTCATCCCTCTTCTTCCTTCTTCTTTCCTTTTTCTTCCATTTTATCTTTTATTGATATTTTCCATTTCCTAGCAAAAACAAGATAAAAAAGATGTGATGAGTAGTGAATTGTGTAGGAATTTATCTCCATTAAAGCACAAAAAATATAACACACACACACACACACACACACACACACACATACATAAATATATCAATATATATGATGAAGACTCATCATTCCTCTTCCTTAACGAGCAATACATTATTGTGGGCACTAATGAGAAATTCATCTCTCTGTGGTGCCACATATATCCTATTGACCTACGAAGTTTTTGTGTATTTTGAGGTTCATCTATCATTGTTTGTTTATTTTTCTTAAACTTTACTAAGGTCAGTTTACTCCTATAATCTCTTTTAAGAATGAATTCCTTCTATATGAAATAGCACGCTTTGAAACTAACACTTTGTTCTTAGTAGGGAGGTAAAAATAATATTCGTGTGATTCTTTTGGATATCTAATAAACAAACACTTAGAAGACTTATTTTCTAATTTATCTGATTTCGTCCTCTTCATATACGAATGACATCCCCAAATTCTCCAGTGAGCTAATTTTGGTCTCTTACCAAAGAATAAATTAATTGCGGTAGCATCAACCATTTTTTTATGGAATTTTGTTTAACATATAAACAACAATTTCCAGTGCATATCCCTAATATGATTTTGGTAATTCTCAAAAGCCATCATGGTTTTACCATATCAATATGGTTCGATTCCTTCTTTCTGACACACCATTATGTTAGGGTGCGTGCAGTGGAGTCTACTAAGATAATGTTCTATTATCCTAAGATAACTTTGAAACTCTTGGCTAAAATATTTACCTTATCGATCGGATCTTAGATTTTTAATATTTTTCCAAGTTGTTTCTCTACTTCATTCCTGATTTCTTTGAATTTGTCAAAGGCTTTGGATTTGTATTTCATTAAAAATAAATTCCCAAATCGAGAGTAATAATCGATAAAGGTTATGAGGTATTGATAACCCCTTCTTAGTTGCAATGTCAATGGCCTACATATATTGGTATGTATTAGTTCCAATAATTGCTTAGCTCTTTCTTTTTTCTAAGAAAAAGATGTTTTAGACATTTTAACAAGTGAACATGATTTATATGTATCATATGATTGTAAATCACTAAGCTTGTATAACATAGAAATGCAGTTCTCGTTTACATGGTGACAATACCTTAAGTAAGATGGGTTCATGTTATCTTTTCTTTGTTTCTTATTATTTGTGTTGAGAACTTGATTTTTCATGTCTAGACTATACAAGCTATGCATCAAAGTTGCAGCAGCCTAATCGATATCATTTAATGAAAAAAAAAAACAACTTTCATTCTCAAAAATTAAATGAAAACCATCCATGTCTAAACAAGCAATTGAAATAATGTTCTTTAACAAAATTGGAACAGAATAACAACTTGTAAGTTTTAGAATCAATTTAGAAGGTAAGTGTAGATGATAAGTCTTCATAGCAAGTGCAGCAATCTTTGCTCCATTTGCAGTATGTAAGTCTACATCACCTTTCTCAAGCTTCCTACTGCTCTTTAATCCCTACAAATTATTGCATAAATGAGATACACATATGGTATCCAATACCCATATCTCATTATTGAAAGTAGTTTTGATCTCAATCATAAACATACCAAGAGTAGAAGTAAAAGTGCTAGTAAGCTTTTCTTTCTCCTTCTTTCACTTAACGGTCTCCAAGTTGCTTTTGCAACTGTGCCTCCAATGGCCCATCTTGCCACATGATTACATGGGCTTTTGGTAGTTGTCTCCTTCTTCTTCACACCATCTTATGTTTGGTTGGATTCTTCTTCTTCCTTTTAGAAACATTTTTCTTCGTAGAAATTAAAAAATCAACCAACATAACTATATTGTTTTCTTTCTTCATAGAAGACTCCATAGTCTTTAGAAGTTTGATGGTCTTAATCTTATTCATCTGGTAGTTAATCACAAATTGTGAAAAATTACTCAGGATAAATTGAAGAATTAAGTTAATACTTAATTCACAATCAATACCAAAACCAAGCGAGCCAAGCAAGAGGTTGACATCTTTTAATCTTAAAGCTTTCACTGCTTATTTAACCTTACCTATAATATTCTTTATGCTTGGATGTGTCCAATCGGGATAAAGATATTAGTTAAATTCAAGCCATTAATTCAAAATCAAATTTCATATCTTGAACGTGCTCATTGTCAAGTAGGCTTAGGTGTGCCCAACATAATCTCAAAAAAAAAAAAAAAAAACTCTCATTTTTACTATATTAATGGAAGGAATTAGATTTGATATAGTTTGAGGGATTTTATTCTTTACTTAATGGTCTTATCATTTGGCAAGCATAATATCTACACCTTTACTCAATTACATGGATTGGTTGTGGACTTTACTAGAATAATTTCCTTGAGCCAAGTAGAAATTAATTTGGTCAAACTTATGTATACATTTATGTTTTAGAAGAAAGTCTTACCATCCTCTTGCCTTGTTCTTGGTCATCATCTCCATAATTTTTTGAGAAATAATTTATATTTCTTACCTAACCTATGTAATCTAATAACATAAATTCATAATAAAGGAACCTCGAGTTACATTCTAAGGGAATTAGATGAGAAGCGAAATTACACGAGAATTATATAGAAATGTAGGACTTGTAGACCCTATCTATTTAAAAAATTGTAATAAATATGCATGACCTAGGAATTATATCCCAAGCCACCATGTCAAAACAAGCTTAAAGCATAATAATTAACATCAAATAGACATCCAAAATCATAATTTTGGGAAAAGAAAAAACAAGGGATTTAAAATCTTATTTTGGAAACTTTTTGGGTTTATTTTCAAAAGCAAAACTCTTGTGGGTTAGGGAAAATAAAAACAGTTTTTTTTTTTTAATATAAGATGAATAAAAATGGCCTTATTTGTTTGTTTGCTATGGCGTGGCCTACCTGCAAGTAGGTCATCACCTCAGTGGCCTATTATGCTGGCAGGCCACTGCCTTGGCCAATAAACATCTTTTTCGCTATTCTTATTATTATTTTTTTCATTTTTCCGCTGAACCTTTCTACCTCCCCCCCCCCTTTTCCAATGTTCCTTTATAGCTATCAGAAAACTTTTTCTTTCATTCTACAATTTTTCTATTCGTCATCAGATTTCAAAAATCTGGATCAATTTCTGCAAATGGAATTATCGCGGTGTGCACACAAAATTTTAGAGAAAAATGTTTTAACTGAAAACAAGTTTTAGTAACTTGTCATGCAAAACAAAATCAAAGAAACAAATGTTTTTTTTTTCTTTTCTATAGAATTTGAATATAAATGAAACAATTTAAAAACTCAGAAAAAATTTCACAAACAAGTACTAGAACAAATTTTGTGCTTGCATAGGAAACCCCAAACCCATTGTACACGAATTTTCAAAAATCAAAACATTCGTGAAACATTTTCATAGACCCAAATATATTTATGAAACAATTTCAAAAATAATAATTGACCCGTAAAACATATATGAGATGTCTCTGATACTATGTTGTTGTATTTCAATCATGCAAAACCCATTTATGCACAACGAAAATTAAAACAAAATTCATGCAATAGAATCGCTTGTATGTAATTAATCGGGTCTATGGAGGGGAGAAAAATCTTGTTTCTTGAAAATACAGCTTTTAAAATTTTTCTCCATGTACTGAACTCTACCAAATATTTGTCCAAGCCATTTACCACTAAGTTCTAAGTGTAGGAATTTGTCCAAAAGAAATCCACATGAGGATGTAATCAAGAAACCACCAGAAAAATTGTGCGAGAAATTTTTAATTCCTTTTGGCTGCTAAAGGACATTAATTTATGAAGACAAATGAAGGAAAAGGAGTTTTAGTGTTCTTGGTTTTTCCAACACCAATAGTGGCACCTATAAATCCATATATATAGATATATGCATGAACTACCTTTGGAAAGAATAAAAAATAGAATCGTGTTTTTTCATTAGTTTCCCAAACCTTTTCGAACAATAATAAAATGCATTTTCCCTATCGTATAGGCTTGGGATTCTTGAGCAATTATTTTGAGTATATGCTCCCAAACTAATACCTCCACAGCGATCCTAGTATTCATGATTGCTCTAATAGCTTCCTGCTCTGCGGGCCGGCTCTTGTCAGCAAACATGAGGCGCAACGATATATCGATATCATACGCAATAAGTTTATTCTCGTACTTAGACTAAAGAACATTGGACATAAAAGCTAACATATAGCATCTAGCCATTTCATCAGCATTCTTCCATGCCCTCTCAGCCTCAGAATCTTGGTCCATGGAATCTTATCCAATTTTAGGACAGAGGTCAGTCAGAACATACTTATACTCCTCGGTTATGAGTACTATACTCAGATTCCGTTTTTGGTCCACATAATATGGTCCAATTAACTTATTCTCTTTGAGAATAATGGACAAAGGGTTGAAACTAGACATTTCTATTGATTGGGGGGAAAAAAAACTTCATTCAGAGAAATGTTTATTTTGAAAAACATATAAAAATACACATTTAAGATATCCAATTATATCCATGATATGGTTAACTTATTAAAACCCTTATAAAAAATACAAAAAACTCAACTCTTAGAAAAATTGACAAGCTTTGTTGGAAGGTTAATAATTTTCTATGTTACATGTATAACTATCACAAATTAAACTTCATTGATCGTTAATGATCTAGAGATTGTTCTATTGATAGGATGGCCACTACTCACATTACCTACAGATAATCTAATATTAATACCTCTAATGTAGACTGGTTGATGCCAACATATATCTGTGGCTTTAATTATAATTCATCTGTTAGTTCTAGATTGTTGTTGAAATCCATCTTATAGGGGGTCATGCTAAGAATGACCCGAAGATAACCATGATCTATGACAGGAATCTGTGATGGAAGTCATGGGGTCATTGGAACCCTTCTCCCATTTCATCTTTTAAGAAAAATATATTTTTGAGAAAAACGTTCACTTTAAAATATTAAGTTTTTATTAACTTTGGTAAAAATCTAAAAATTCAACCATTATTCTCTATATCAAGGATAAACCTTAGAAGAGAATAAACTGTGAATTTTCATTTTCACTACTTAAGTTGAAACCATTTTCTAGGAATTAAATTTAAAATACTTAAATTCAAAATATTCTCTATGTCAAGGATAATACCCTTTGGAAGAATAAATCATGAATTTTATTTTAAATTCCCAATTTCCCTTTTAAAAAGTTTTTCTTAGTTATTTTAGAAAATTTTTTTTCAAAAACATGCTCATTTAATCACAAAATTAAATAAATAGTCGTGCTCCCAAAAATAAACTTTTTATATTCTATTTCTATCATTCAATTCTAATGTGACCAAATAATGGATTTAACATCATAATAATAAAATTAAGATGATTTTGTTTAATCCAAAAGTGGTTATTCATTTACTAAATATTTTCATGCAAAATTATTTATCACAATAAATAAACCATTACAGGAAAAATAACCTCGTGTGATATGGGACCCAAAGGGAAAAAAATGCAAGGAAAAGTATTGGAAAATTTTTATGGAAATATTTAGGAAAAAATGAACCACATATCACCAAGACTAACCCAAACTAGCCCTGAATCAGGACCAAAACTTGGTTTCCCTTAGCATTACCCGACGATCAATTTTCTTCTTCTCTACTCATATAGCCAGTCCCTGGATCCATGGCTTACTCCAGGCCATGGATCACCTGATCCATGGCCTGGAGCAAGCCATGGGCCAGCTTGCTCCCTTGAAACAACAAAACCGGTCACTAGCTTCCTTTTAATCTCGGGTTGGCTTGTTGCCTTTCTTCTCACAGAGTTGAGACCATCTTAAGCTTTCCCTGGATCGGCTTCCTTTAGTTGTTTCTTCAAGTTGGTGGCCAGCTTGCCTCCAAGCTAGACATGGCTAGCTTCTAGAACTAGTGATTGGCTTGCTCGTTTGTTTCTTGGAGTGTTGTTCTTTATCTATTTCTCTTATGTTTTTCATCCATTCAGTTTCTTTTCTCTTTTCCATCAGATTTCAGTATTGACCAGGCACCAATATTGTTACAAGATTCCGATAGATTGATTTAAATACATTACCAATCACATATTCTTTTCAAAATGAGGCATACATGAATTCTATGGAAAAGCTATTAACAATAAATTACAAGTACGTATGCCTCCACACATGAGGCATACACAAAATTTGCCCATATAAAAAACCACGAGGGATCCATACAACCAAAAAAAGATATAATTTTTATTAGTAAAGGAAACATCTTTCCAGTTATTAACACTAAGGGTGAGTTTGGTTGGAGTGAAAGTGGGAAGGAAAAGAGGAGGAGAAGTAAAATAGGAAATAAATGTATGATTTACTTAGTTTGGTTGGAGTGATTGGAGGGGGGGAAGTATATGTGGAAGGGAATTGGATCCCTTCCACCTTAGATTTTTCTTCCTCTCCATTTTGGAGGGTTTGGGAAGTAAATAAGGGTTAAAAGACCCTTTTGTCCTAGGGTATTTATCTTATTACAGTTCTACCATACTTTGCAATTTTTTATTAATTAGCCTTAGGGGTATAACAGTAATTGAATAATTATTTTCTCCCTATATACCTTACAACTGAACAATGAGAGGTAAATCATATTTACTTCCCTTCCACTCTAACCAAACAGGATGAAAGTAATTACATTTACTTCCCCTAATGGAAGTTAAATGTTCCACTCTCCCTCCCCTTTTCCCTTCCCCTTCACTTTGTGAACTAAACTCACCCTAAGAATGCCCTTGGATTATAACTAGGCTCTGATACCGCTTGAACGATCGCAGAAAAATTAAAACCGCAGTGGAAGTATGCAAATTAAAATTTTTTCCAAGTTAAAATCTAGGTGTAGTTACTTTTAGGATGTTTAGGTTGAATAATCGATGACAGATTAAAATTCAATGAAGCTCCTTGGATTGGAATGTCTACTGGTTCTTCGAGAATTCCAACTAATAGTCGGTTGCTTCCCATCAAACACTTACCACGTTTTCTTACTCTTGACCGTATAAAGCATTCTTGAACCTCCTATGGACTACAACTGGTGAATATGGAATTATGGTGAAGAATAAGTATTAAAAGAACTTGGGGGAGCTAATTAGAAAAATTAAAGGAGAGAACCTAGAAAAATGGTGGCTTGAAGATATAGGAAAAGAAAGCTGTATTTAATTTCTATTTCATTGTCCTATGTGAACAGGACCATCCACGAAACCACAATTTCCATATTCATTCTTCAACCACCTTAGTTTTTCCTTTCTTTCCTTTTTAAACCACATGGGTCGGCTACTTAGTTTCAAAAACCACAGTAGCTACCTCTCTTTATCTTTGGTGGACTAAGCTTTTCCTAATTAGCCCATGGCTAATGATATAGTTCTATTTTTAATTAATTGATTCACTTGGGCCTAATAAAAAAATTACCAAAGACAACTAATTAATAAACCAATTTAATTAAATTGGCACAGTAAATTTAGTCTAAATAAATAATTGATTGTCACTTGCAATAATTCTTCCAATCTTAAATTTCACCAAATAAGCCCGTGTAGTAAATAAATTTATTACGGTTACTTAAGATACTCTGGGGATCAAAGCACATATTATTTTTTACTACTAAAATAACCAAAATACCCCTACTAACAAATAGCAATATTTTACCATTTTAAATATTCTATTTATCACCAAATTAAAATATTAAATTTAAGAATAATATTGCAAGTGTAGCATCTTTGACATATAGGTGTAATGATGAAAATACCTATCTACGTATTGTTGGAATATATGCCCAAAATATACTTTTTATATCTATATTTTAGAAATTAATAAAATATTTCATCTATTAATGGTTGTTTGTTTACATATAATTGAACATTAAAGATCTAAGTATGTTACAAAGTTATCTACGTGATTGAGTCGTGATTTTACAGTAAGGTGTAGATTATGGCCTACTAACACATAAGTGAAAAATATTCTTGATTGATTGGTCAAATTGGGCATTTTATCAAGGTTTAGATCATTACACTATAGTTTCTAAATGGAGAATAGTTTACCTTTAGCCAGTAAGTAGTCCTCTCATGCCAATAGTGCAAGCGTATTAAAAATATGTAGAATTGGACCACGCAATAAGAATCTTTATAAAAGAGCTATAATAGAAAATGATTGGTTTATTGCTATTACTATGTGGATAAGTACCTAAGACTTGAGTTTAAGTTGAGGGTCTGGTGAAATTGGACTTGTGCACTTTGATGTATGAGGGGTGAAGTCTTATCACAAGGTCAATAACTTTGTATGTTGGGTGTATGACTATAATTAATTAAGATAGACTTATACAATAGAGTTCTTATGCTTTACTTAGTGGAGATATCACCCTTTTGTGATTATCTAGGATAATCTAAACAAACTACGACCTTTGAAAACTAGACTAAGTATGTATGATTTTGGGTAGCTCCCTGAGCTAAGTGGGTACATGCTAGAAGTTAAGAATTGACAGACTAGATATCAAAGGATGGTCATGTTATTGAAAAAGGTGTTAGTATAGTTATTCTATCTCAATGATGAGTGTTACATGTATTTTTGTCATTACACTCGTAGGTCAAAGGCACTGTACTTGTAATATTATTCTTGTGGTCAATATTTTCATATGATTATAAATGAAATATTTTAAAGGATAAAATAAGGCTATTTGTTAGTAGGGATATTTTGGCCATTTTAGTAGCCAATAATAATGTCTTTTGGTAACTAGAGTAGCTCAACTAACCTTAGTAAATTTATTTTATTATATGGGCTTGTTGGATGAAATTAATATTAGAAGAATTATTCTAAGAGTCCAATTAATTATTTATTTGGGTTAGAATAATTAATTGGGCCAATTTAATTAAATTAGTATATTAATTAGTTATCTTGGGTAATTTTATATTCCTCCCAAGTGGATCAATTACGTAATATGAGAGATGTTTTGTGCGGTTTATGCTAGTGCTATGTTTTGGTAAATAGACCGAATGCTCAACTAAGTTTTAAAATAAAATACTAATTTAACTCATATATTCACACATAATTGGGCAAGTGTTCCCATCGTGTAGAGTAGAGAGTAGTTGGTAAGTATCGAAGAGTCTCAAGAACGGGATTAATTACTCGTGTTTCCACTTGAATTCTAATGTCCATTCCACCAAATAAGAAGTAAATTGATTAATTACTACTATTAAGGACAAGAGAGTAGCACACAAATATGTCAACCAAATTTTGAAGGTAAGGACTTAAACATCACAAGGAAAATTTCAAATAAGGAAAAGAGATTGACCATATAATTAAACAAGAATTTTCCCAACAATACTCAAGTAATAAACAACATTAAAGAAATAGATATCAAATCTAAGCATTGATAATGTAACACCCCATATTTCCATGGCGCAGTGGACTGTAACTTTTGGGCTGTCGCCCCGTCTGATTACTCAGACAAAAGGGTCTTTATAATGAACTTCATCTAATAGGCAGTGGGAATTTTTTCAAAATATCTTAGTTGAACACAAGATGACACATAGAGTCTGACATCTGATACATATACTTAAGGGTCTAACAGATCCAAGGTATAGCATGAGCCTCTGGGAATTCATGCGCCTTTGATCTCTAAAATATTTCAAACGAAATAATACATGTGTCGGTGAGAATCGCTCAGTGAATCTCATGTGTGCTAGTGATTTGTAAAATAGACAGATAACAAATTATCCATTGTTGCTTCATAAAACCATTATAGGAAAGCATTGCATTTGTTCACTGAAAATAGTTCTACAACTCACTATTGGAATATTTATCTAAAATCCAATCATATTTGAAAAATTGAGTTTTACAAAACATTACTATCCCATTTTAAAGAAAGACAAGCACCTCTCTTGATGAAAGGTCGGCCTGCGAGTAAAGCTTATAGGGTTTCGCCATTGGCATAACGATCTTATTATGCCAGAGACTTCGCCTTATAGCACTCAATCGTGTATTTTTGTAAAGGTAAAGTTTTCATCACAATCAACCTCAAATGATATCAATTCTTTTTACTTGCAATAGTATGAGTCCTTACTTCATACTCCTCTCACCACGAGGTTGACAAGGGTTGATCAAAAATTGGGTGTCTCACTCAGGACCAATCAATTAATAGTTTGCTTACGCATTGGGATAGTGCTAGCTGGGGAACCCGATTAATTCCAATGTCTTGTCGCTTTGTTTCGAGTAAGATGATCCCTGACCTTGGCCAGGTAACTTGAGACCATCTATCTCTAATGAGAGCTAGTACAAAGGTCATAACATCTGCTGAGTACTCATAGTTTCCACTAGTTCACAAGACCAGTATAATTCCACTGGCTCACAAGGCCAAAAAATATCCATTCCCGAAAGAATACCAATAAAATATTTTCTGGGGTCAAATTCCATTTTTCAAAAGGTAATCCTATACCAAGAGATTTATTTCCAAAAACGTAGCAAAAAAGGATAAAAAGTCCTTGTCGTACCATAAAATAAGTTTCAAAGGGTATTTTTGTCATTTGAAGAATACCCGATTTCAAAAGAAGTCTTATCCAGAAAATCTTGAATTCTAATTCTATAAGAAGAATAAAATTCAAGGAATCCCAATTATGATTCACAAAATCAATAATTCACATTTTCCCAAAATCTTGTCCGTAAAAAGGAATATTTATACTTTCCTGAAATAAAACATTATTTCGACTCATAAATAAATGAAAAGAAAGCCTTTGAAGTATACATTTATTCCTATGAAATATTATAACTTGAGTGAACCAAATTCCTTATAGAAAACACCATTTCCTAAAGTCTCCAATAATTTTCCTATTCAAAGAAACCATATTTCCTTCGAGAAGCACAATGTCAATTAACCTTGTTATAAAAAGACTATTGGCAAATTATTCACTTATTATGAATAGTTCCTTTTATGAAAAGTTCACATTTTCCTTTCAGGCCTAGCATGGCATAATACCAGTTCTTTCTCAGAAAAATCATAAGATTGTTTAGAGAAACCAAAAGGATTCATACAACATTTCTTCAATGAAACATAATTTCAATGGAGTAAAATGGAGTTTATAAAATAACTAGGACTCACCTCATGTTCTTAACTAGATATCGTATCTAGTTGGTCATTGAATGCTTAACATGAATAATCTACATTAGACATTGTTTCACCCTTAGTTTGGTATACCAAAGCTTAGCTCAATATTTAACTAGTACCAATGTAAGGAAATCACTCATTTCCTATTTATTCATTCTCTTTGTAGAATAAGCACATATATATACGTAGATCGTGTATATGAATCCTTCATTTCTTGTTTCTACATTTCCTTTCTCTTCATAAGCATAACATCTCTTCATGATTCTCATTCTTTTCATTCCTATTTTCATTTAAATAAAACTCATTTGAGTTCATTTCCAGTAAAATAAAATTCTGCATTTTGCCTATTTGATACATCATTTTGTTTTGTGCATAACTTTTGATTCACAACTTCAATTAGTCTCCATTTTATATAAAAACGCTCACTAGACCTTCAACCCCATTTATGTGGAGTCATTTACATTAACCTCAGTTTCGTCCAGGAACTACCAAGATGAAAATGTCTCAGAATTTCCTTGGATTTTATCCATTTTCCACAAACAACTTCACCTACTTGTTCTCCTCACTTTATAGCATCTATTGCACATTTAATCCACTTCATTTCCCTTAAAACACCCTTAATTATTCAGTTTTTCAGATTCAACCAGGTTACCAAGTTCATATTTAAACAATACACAACCAAGAATAATCATATTTCGTTCTCTTAAAGTGTTTAACTTCCATTTTCTTTCCTATTCCACTACCATCTTTTACAACAATGATTAACCCTTCAAATCACATCAAAACACACCTATCCATAATACAAAATATAGCACATAAACCCTTCAAACAACCAGCACACACTCACACACTCAATTCTTCACATAGCTCACAAATGATATGACACTTAATCAAAATCTTCATGATTTCTTGTTAAAATTTATATCAAAACAATCACCACGATGAAATCTACTACTTTGATTCATGAAGTATAGCCATTTACCTTGTTTGTGGGATTCTTTGAGCTTGATTTCCTTCAAGTTCTTCCTTGTTTTCTCAAGAAATGCTTTCTCTCTCCTTTTTCTATTCTTCTCCAAATTTTCTCCAACTTTTCTTTCCTTTTTCTTCCTTTTGTTTTCTCCTTTGTGGCTGCGGACTTCAAGCTGTAAAAACAGCATTTGCACCGCTATTTATGGTCAACAATTGTGATCATTTGGTCACAAATTGTGGGCTATCCATTTTTAACCATTTTTCCTATTTGTTGATTTAATTAAATTCCTTAATTCTTAAACTTATTCAATAAGATTTTTCAATTAAATAATCCCACAAATATTTCACTCCTCCAACGATATTTTAACACTTGTTTTCATCCACCAATCATGTTACACCACTCATCTCAATTTCGACCGCATTTCAGAATTTTTTTAGAAAATAACTATAATTCCGGCCTATATCGAAAAAATATTTTTTTCTACCAATAGAATCTATAAATTTCAATGAACTCAATAGTGGGAACCAAAATTCTCAATTCTTTCTTAATTCTTCCCAATTTACTGTCAAAACCCATATCACGGTCAAATTTACGATAATATCCCTGATGGATTAATCTATACCAGAATATTCGTCTCATTAAATTGATCACTTTTTATTCTGAGCATATCCCCAAACTCTCACTCTATTAAAAAGTAGTCGTAATCTGAATATCTAGCACATAGGTAGAATAAATCCAAAAATTCCATCTAGGTCTTTATAAATTCTAAAATATATGACATGGACATCTCGGTGTAATAAAAATATCTAAGGATATTTTTATTACACCGAGATGTCCATGTCATATATGTAGGATTTCTATCATGCATAATCAGATTTAGCACAGCGGAAAACAACAAGAAATCCAAGCCATGGATCACGGGTTTGCAATAGAAACGGGAAAAAGGAGAAGATTGCGTTTATTACCTCGTGAAGCCGGAATTCAAAAATTTCAGAAACAAGAACGCAGGCACAATCCAGATTATCCAAAACCGTTCACTGTAGCTCAACTGAAGTCCAAGAAAGAACTCCCTCTAATGATAATCTACATAAGGTTAAATGCTCATAATCTCACAATTCTATGCTAGTAGAATTCGGGAGGCTAGGGTTTTGATCAAGAAGAGAGACGGCTAGGGTTTGATCAAGAGAGAGGCAGAGAAACGGTTTCTCTGTTATTGCATGAATGGTCTGTCTCTAACCCTAAGGAAACCGTTTCCTTATATTTATAGATTTATAATTACCATAAATTTCAACTTAGTCATTCAACGTCCAATTGTCAACAAATTGGTCCTTGAATTTTACTTAATTACAATTAGGTCTCATAAATTATAACAAACTTATAATTCACCTATAAATATATTCACTTCTCTTAATTAACCCCACAATATTATCAAATAATATATTTGAGCATTCAAACCTTTATTGTGTGTGACCCATAGGGTTTCCTGGTCTTATTGGTAGCATAATATGAATTAATTCTAACAATATTAGAATTAATAATCCTTAATAAAATAAAGGATTAAATTTATTAATTCTCTAATTAATAAATTCATATTTAGCATATCAAGAGCGACATCTAGCAATGACTCTTGACCACCAAAAAGTCCAGAAAGTCAAGTGGCTTGACATGAACCTTTTAATAGCAAATTATCAGTGCAATAAACTCCTTTCAACATACAATATCTCATTCGGTCTAAAGCATGGAATTAGTGCCAACTCCCTCCAGAATATTATTAATTTTGGCCCGAATATTTTAGTACTTGTTCAAGAAACCCATTACTCGATATGTGTATGAATTGGAACCATTTCCATCACATAGTCGCCTTGGCCAAGGACTTCATGAGTAATAATTTCTACAAGTGGCCTTGAGATATACTCTCCTACTATTAGGAGTGGTGAATCCTTTATTGACCCTCTCAACTACTTTCGTTTACTTTACGTTGTACCCAATATCCATCCCATAGGCGGTCCTGGATAAGACTCCAGAGATTAGAATCAAAGTACAACGCTCGATAAACAAAGTACCTTGGAGATCTCAAGTCTAAGGATATTTGCACACTTGCTATAATGTGATTCTATCACTGGCACTAAATAGTTATCCAAGTGATTATCTCGTAGCTAGGTCATCCAATGAACTTGTTTCAAAACAAGCATCCACATGTTAATCCTGAGTATCCCAATACCCACGGATATGAGAACCGCCGCTTGATCCAATCAAGAGATATAACATGTGCCAGTCTTAGCGTATTAATAATGTCCCATCTTATTAATACTATGACTGGGGATTATTTAAGTACAAACACTGCATAGTGTAGTAGGAATCTCACAGCACGATTTCCTTAACACTGTGTTGTACTAGGGACTTTATCTAACGGTTTGTACACATATTTATATATAACAATCAAACTAAAAGATAAAGAATGCCACTTATTAATTTAATATGTAATATACATGGTACAAGTGATTGCCTCTAGGGCACAACACCAACAAACTCCCACTTGCACTAGAGCCAATCATTCATGTATCGAATACCAAATGACTCAACATATTTATCATGTTTTTTTCTGGGAAAGCGCTTTAGTGAGTGGATAAGCTATGTTCTGATCCGGGGGAATTCTCTCTATCTTTACATTTCCTCTATCTATGATTTCTCTAATCAGATGATAGCGTCTAAGTACATGCTTGGATCGTTGATGAGATCGTGGTTCCTTTGCCTGTGCAATGGCTCCATTGTTGTCATAATACAAAGGTATCGAATCAACAATGCTGGGCACCACTTCAAGTTCAGTGATAAACTTCTTGATCCATACTACTTCATTAGCTGCTTCAGAAGCTGCTATGTACTCTGTTTCAGTAGTCGAATCGGCAGTAGTCTCTTGTTTGGAGCTCTTCCAACTAACTGCCCCACCACCTAATGTAAATACGTAGCTAGATTGTGATTTGAAGTCGTCCTTATCGGACTGAAAGCTGGCATCAGTATACCCTCTTACTTGTAAATCACCATCTCCATATATCAAGAATGCATCCTTAGTCCTTCGTAAGTACTTAAGGATATTCTTTACAGCCGCCCAGTGACCCTCTCCAGGATCAGATTGGTATCTGCTCGTCAAACTAAGAGCACACGATACATCGGGCCTAGTACATATCATAGCATACATGATAGACCCAATTGCCGAATCATATGGAATTCTACTCATGTGATCCCTTTCAACTTATGTCTTTGGAGACATCGACTTTGAAAGGCTTACACCATGTGTCATAGGTAAGAATCCTCTTTTGGATTGATCCATGCTGAACCTTTTCAGCACTTTGTCTATGTATGTAGACTGTGAAAGACCTAGAAACCTTCTAGATCTATCTCAATAGATCTTTATACCCAAAATATAGGTTGCTTCTCCAAGGTCTTTCATGGAGAACATCTTGGACAATCAAATCTTCACTGACTGAAGAGTGGAAACATCATTTCCTATAAGCAATATGTCATCTACATAAAGCAATAGGAAAACAACTTTACTCCCACTAGCCTTCTTGTACACACAAGGTTCATCCATGTTTTGAATGAAACCAAATTCTTTAATTGTCACATCAAAACGAATATTCCAACTCCTAGATGCTTGCTTAAGTCCATAAATAGACCTTTGCAACTTGCACACCTTTGTGCCATCTTCGGATATGAAACCTTCAGGCTGTGTCATATACACTTCCTCAATCAGGTTTCCATTAAGGAAAGCTATTTTCACATCCATTTGCCAGACCTCATAATCGTAATGAGCGGCAATAGCTAGGAGTATTCTTATGGATTTCAACATCGTAATTGGTGAAAAAGTGTCGTCATAGTCAATACTTTGTCGTTGACGATAACCTTTTGCTACCAAGCGAGCCTTATAGGTAACCACATTACCATCCATGTCAGTTTTCTTTTTGAAAACCCATTTACACCTTATAGGCTTGATTCCTTCAGGTGGATCAACCAAAGTCCATACTTGGTTGTCATACATGGAATCCATCTTTGACTTCATAGCTTCGAGCTATTTGTCAGATTCTAAACTATTCAGAACATCCTCGTAAGTAGTAGGCTCATCGTTATCTATGAGCAATACGTCATTATGGTCACTTATGAGAAATCCATATCTCTCAGGTGCCACTCGTATCCTACTTGACCTATGAAGCTCTTGTGTGTTAGAAGGTCCATCTATTTGAATAGATACAGGTTCAGAAGGTTGATCAATATTTGTTTGCTCTTCTTGAACTTCACTAAGTTCAAGCTTACTCCCACTATCTTCTTTGAACATGTGCTCCTTCTCTAAGAAGACAGCATGTTTTGAAATAAAAACTTTATTTTCAAAAGGAAGATAGAAGTAATATCCAAATGATTCTTTTGGATATCCAACAAACAAACATTTGTCAACTTATTTTCAAGTTTGTCTGACATTACCTTTTTAACAAAAGCAGGGCAACCCCAAATCCTTAAATGAGATAACTTTGGTCTCTTACTAAAGAATAACTCATAAGGAGTGGTATCAACCGTTTTTGGCGGAAATCTGTTTAAAATGTAAATAGCAGTCTCCAGTGCATACCCCAAAAACGATTTTGGTAGGTCTGCAAAAGCCATCATGGTCCTTACCATGTCTAGAAGGGTTCGATTCCTTCTCTCAGATACACCGTTATGTTGAGATGTATATGGTGGAGTCCATTGAGATAATATTCCGTTATCTCTTAGATAACTTTGAAACTCTTGACTTAAGTATTCACCTCCTCGATCGGATCTAAGAGCTTTAATACTTTTTCCAAGTTGTTTCTCTACTTCATTCTTGAAGTCTTTGAAACGGTCAAAGGCTTCAGATTTGTATTTCATCAAATACAAATACCCATATCAAGAATAATCATCAATAAAGGCAATGAAGTATTGATAACCTCCTCTTGCCTGTATTGACATTGGGCCACATACATCTGAATGTACGAGTTCTAATAACTCTTTTGCCCTTTCTCATTTTCTTGAAAAAGAAGTTTTAGCAATTTTTCCAAGTAAACAAGATTCGCATGTGTCATATGATTCGTAATCAAATGACCCTAAGTCACCCAATTTGTATAACTTAGACACACGTTTTTCATTTACATGGCCTAAACGACAATGCTATAAGTAAGATGAGATTAAGTTATCCTTTTTATGCTTCTTTTTACTTATATTGAGAATTGGATTATACATGTCTAGAACATATAAACCATTGATCAAAGTTGCAGAACCATAATGAATATCATTTAATGAGAAAGAACAACATTTATTCTTAAAACTTAAATGAAATCCGAATAAGTCTAAACAAGCAACTGAGATAATATTTTTCAACAAAACTGGTACAAAATAACAGTTTTGTAGTTCTCAAACTAATCCAGAAGGTAGATTGAGATGATAAGTCCCCACAGCTAGTGCAGCAACCTTTGCTTCATTTGCAGCTCGTAGGTCCACGTCACATTTCTCTAACCTTCTACTGTCCTTTAGTCCCTGCAAATTATTGCATAAATGAGATCCACAACCGATATCCAATACCCATATCTCATTATTAAAGGCAGTATTAATCTCAATCATAAACATACCAGGATTAGAAGTAGAAGTGCTTGCAAGCTTCTCCTTCTCATTCTTTTCCTTCACAGTCTCCAAGTAGGCCTTGCAGTTACGCCTCCAATGGCCCATTTTGCCACAATGATAACATGGGCCTTTAGGGGCAGCCTCCTTCTTCTTGACACCTCATTTGGGCTTAGTAGGATTGTTCTTCTTTTTCTTCTTAGAAACCTTTTTCTTAGAAGATGAAGAATCTACTAACAAGATTGCCTTATCATCCTTTTTCATAGAGGACTCAACAGTCTTAAGTAGATTGATTAGCTCAGGTATTGTGGTCTCAACAATATTCATGTGGTAGTTGATCACAAACTGCGAAAAACTACTTGGTAATAATTGTAGAATTAAGTCAATACTTAAGTTATGATCCATTACGAACCCAAGAGACCTAAGTTTTTCAATGTAGCCCAACATCTGCAGCTCATGAGTGGCCACTGAAGTACCCTCAACCATCTTAGCACGGAACAGTTGTTTAGAGATCTCATATCTCTCTGTTCTAGCTTGTTTATCAAACAGCTCTCTAAGATGGAGGATCATTGATTGAGTATCCATATGCTCATGCTGTTTTTGCAGCTCAGGAGACATTGACGCCAGCATGATACAAGATGCTGTGTCGCTATCTTCTTTGTCCTTCTTGTGGACAGCATGCTCTTCAGCAGGAGCATCTTAAGTTGGAGGTGGCGGAATAGGAGCTTCTAGCACGTAGAGCAACTTTTCCGACTTGAGAACGATTCTCAAGTTTCTATACCAGTCCAAATAGTTTGATTCAATGAGCTTGTTTGTTTCCAAGATGGTACGCAAGTTTAGGTTTGTCGATATGATGCAAATGACCTAGATGTAAAGATAGAATTATTAGAATATGTATATGCAAATGCAATGCAATTAATTAGGTCTTTAATTAAGTGCATAATTATTCCACTATTTTACTCAAACCAATAGCCCTCACTATTGACTCGGGGAAGCCGATTGGAAGCTTTCCTAGTGGACCGGTATCCAAATTCCTTAAGAATAACCTTGGGTTAGCCCAACAAGCCACTCTTAAGTTCAGTGGTAGGTATCCAATACCAATTACATCGTATGTAACTACCGGATCATTGGGTGATTAACAGCTTTTAATCTTAAAGCCTTTTGGGCTACCCCAACTTTTCCTCTAAATTTCTTTATGCTTGAGTTTGCCCAACCAGGATAAAGAATTTAGTTAAACTCGACCCATTAATCGGGAATTTAATTCCAAAGGAATTTAATTCCATAGCTTGAACATGCCCGATGTCAAGTAGGCTTGGGTTTTCCCAACAACCTGGTCTTGAAAAAGGACTCTCGTTCTTACTATATTAATGGGAGGAATTAGGTTTAATTTTAATTAAGGGATTTGTTCCTTTTAGTGGTCTCATAATTAGGCATGCATACAATTTATCAATAAGCAGCATAAATTGATAAACATGGTAATAAATAATTACGTGGCATGGTCATTGACTTTCTAAATTAATTTCCTCGAGCCACCAAGGAAATTAATATGGTCAACCCTATGTGTTCATGCATGATACAGGTAGAGGGTCTTACCATCTCGCCTTATTTTGAACGCCATCTTCAAAATCTTGAAAATAAAATTCTACCTCAATCTTGCCTATATAATCTAATTACATAATTTCCTAAAAGGAGAAATCTCGAGTTACATTCGAGGGGAGTTAGATGAGAAGAGATTACATCAGAATTTGAGAGAAGGCAGGACACGCAAGAGATATTTCATTAAAACAAAGCGATAAAAAATGCATGAACAGATATAGTTTGTTTTAGTCCATAACCATCCACCATGCCATTAACTATGCTTAAACAAAATAAACATAAACTTTTATTATTCCAAAATCATTATTTTGGGAAAATAAAAAAAATTATAAAATCAACATTTAAGAAAAATACATTAATTTTAAATTTTCAAAATCACTATTTTGAAAACTAAAATTGATTGTCTCAAAACTAATTTTGAGAAAATGCTTCTGGGTCCCGTAACGCAACGATAACGGCCCCCGTGGAAAATTTTTTATTTTACCACCTCTCATCAAATGAGATTTTCCCTTTCAAAATTCTTTTCCAGAACCTTTTTTTTTTTTTTTTTAAAACCGAACAGTAACCACCGCGTGCGGCTTGGATTTTCTGGAAATTTTTTGTTCAGTTCGGGGCCGTTCCAAGATCAATCAAAACCAGTTTTTGACGTTGATCTTTGTTAATCTTTATTAACAAACCATTGTGATCATTCTCACAATCAATTTAACAATCCAAATTGTTAAACAGAAGGCTTAATTACAGGATGAACATCAACTGAAGCCAAAACCTGAACACAGACGCAGAACCATTCTACAATATTTTCAAAAGCATAAAACCCACAACGCAGAAATGATTTCTGCAACCCAGATTATTCAAAACAAAACCCAGACGATTAAATACAAACCAGTAGACATGATCATACAATTAACATGTTGTAATCATGCAATTTACATGCTTGAACAATTCAAAGCAATAAAACATCCCATTAAAACACAAACCCGTAGTCTCTGATACCACTGTAGGATTTCTATCATGCATAATCAGATTTAGCATAGTGGAAAACAATAAGAAATCCAAGCCATGGATCACGGGTTTGCAATAGAAACGGGAAAAAGGAGAAGATTGCGTTTATTACCTCGTGAAGCCGGAATTCAAAAATTTCAGAAACAAGAACGCAGGCGCGATCCAGATTATCCAAAACCGTTCACTGCAGCTCAACTGAAGTCGAAGAAAGAACTCCCTCAAATGATAATCCACACAAGGTTAAATGCTCATAATCTCACAATTCTATGCTAGTAGAATTCGGGAGGCTAGGGTTTTGATCAAGAAGAGAGACGGCTAGGGTTTGATCAAGAGAGAGGCAGAGAAATGGTCTCTCTGTTATTGCGTGAAGGTCTGTCTCTAACCCTAAGGAAACCGTTTCCTTATATTTATAGATTTATAATTATCATAAATTGCAACTTAGTCCTTCAACGTCTAATTGTCAACAAATTGGTCCTTGAATTTTACTTAATTACAATTAGGTCCCATGAATTATAACAAACTTATAATTCACCTATAAATATATTCACTTCTCTTAATTAACCCCACAATATTATCAAATAATATATTTGAGCATTCAAACCTTTATTGTGTGTGACCCATTAGGTTTCCTGGTTTTATTGGTAGCATAATATGAATTAATTCTAACAATATTAGAATTAATAATCCTTAATAAAATAAAGGATTAAATTTATTAATTCTCTAATTAATAAATTCATATTTAGCATATCAAGAGCGACATCTAGCAATGACTCTTGACCACCCAAAAGTCCAGAAAGTCAAGTCGCTTGACATGATCCTTTCAATAGCAAATTATCAGTGCAATAAACTCCTTTCAACATACAATATCTCATTCGGTCTAGAGCATGGAATTAGTGCCAACTCCCTCCAGAATATTATTAATTCTGGCCCGAATACTTTAGTACTTGTTCAAGAAATCCATTACTCGATATGTGTATCAATTGGAACCATTTCCATCACATAGTCGCCTTGGCTAAGGACTTCATGAGTAATGATTTCTACAAGTGGCCTTGAGATATACTCTCCTACTATTAGGAGTGGTGAATCTTTTATTGACCCTCTCAACTACTTTCGTTTACTTTACGTTGTACCCAATATCCATCCCATAGGTAGTCCTAGATAAGACTCCAAATATTAGAATCAAAGTACAACGCTCGATAAACAAAGTACCTTGGAGATCTCATGTCTAAGAATACTTGCACACTTGCTATAATGAGATTCTATCACTGGCACTAAATAGTTATCCAAGTGATTATCTCGTAGCTAGGTCATCCAATGAACTTGTTTCAAAACAAGCATCCATACGTTAATCCTGAGTATCCCAATACCCACGGATATGAGAACCACCGCTTGATCCAATCAAGAGATATAACATGTGCTAGTCTTGGCGTATTAATAATGTCCTATCGTATTAATACTATGACTGGGGATTATTTAAGTACAAACACTGCATAGTGTAGTAGGAATCTCACATCATGATCTCTATCATGATTTCCTTAACACTGTGTTGTACTAGGGACTTTATCTAATGGTTTGTACACATATTTAGATATAACAATCAAACTGAAAGATAAAGAATGCCTCTTATTAATTTAATATGCAATATACATGGTACAAGTGATTGCCTCTAGGGCACAACACCAACAATATACTGATCATTTCTTGTTCTGGCCACTGATACAAATTCTCATTCTATATAGAGTAGTAGCTAGTCAAAGTACAAAAAGGGAGGGTTATTACTATCTCCCCTCCTTCGAGAAATTTTGTCCGCAAAGCTAGACTGATTCTTAGGATTAAACTTTTCTTGTAAAAGTTCTGAATAACTTCTTTGTTCTTTCATTCCAATCTCCCATGCTATATCTATTTAGAATGATGGCTCCAGAATTTCTGATTCAAGTTTACTAATCCAACTCCAACATTTAGGGGTTGTATGTCCTTTTCTTCCACGTATATGACATTTATTGAGTCTTTTCCAGCAATCTTCGTATAAATGTCCTCATTTATGGAAAAATGTGCACCAGTTGTTTCTTTTCTTTTCTAAAATTAGTTTTTCCTTTGTAAATAACTACTCTATAAATTGTTTATTGGGTCTTGTTACCTATTCCCATTCTTGTCTAGCCTGCTCTTGATCTTCTCTTTCTAGGCGAGAGGCAACTCTTATGGTAGCATTATAATTGGTCAGAGCTATAGTAATCATTGTCTGCCTTATTTCAGGTTGTAACCCTTTTATAAATCGTCGAGTTTGATCATATTTTGCTTGTACAAATAAAAGATAATATTTCGAATGTCGTGTAAATTTAGAAGCATATTTTCCAACAGTTATTTCTCCTTGCTTAAGACTTTGAAATTCTTCTTCTTTCCTTTCAATTACCAAGCATGGTATAAATTCTTTTCTAAATTCTCCCAAAAATTCCTCCGAAGTCCACTCTTTTTGCTCTTGTTCTCGTTCCACTTTCTTTCTATTCCACCAATCTTGCGCTGACCTTTGAAATTTATATGTTACAAATTGAACTTTTCTCTATTCTGAATAGTTCAAAATAGCAAAAATATTCTCCATTTGTTGTATCCAGGATTCTGCCTCCTCTACTTGATTTGGTTTTTCGTAAAATTTGGGGGGAGAGGGTGAAACTTAAGAAAATGCTCCAGAGTTTGATCTCTCTCTAGTTTTGGATGTCATTCCCTCAAATATAGGGTGCTGTCCAAGTTTTGAAGTGTTTCGGTAAGTCCTGACAAAGCTTGTGTCACCACTTTGTTGGAGAGTCGACTGCTTACTCCTGGATTATTATTCTTATTATTATCGATTGAACTTCCTATAGCTAGATTTCTAGCAGATTAATGAGTGGATCATTGTGAGATTTCTACTCCTCCTGAACATTTCCAACATGTATTTCTTAAAATATTTCTATCCATAGACATTAGGAAAATTCAAAGTATCAAAAGCAATTCACATGATATCTTCTACTGGTTGTACAGTTATAGAGACACAATATCTCAAGGTGTAACATTTAGAAAGTTTTGTCCATATACATATTCAAAAATCTTCTACTGTTCAATCCATTCCCTTCTCAAAATGTTATTCTTCTTGTGTTGGAATCCTTTGTCACATGTTAAAGTATTTCTTCGATATTTATAATAGTTAAATTATCTCACCTCTATAAGGTAGTAGTATTTCCAACAATACCAACTGTGTTCCCTTTAACTTGGTCTTCAGCATTACCATAAGTAACCTTTCGCAACATATTTTCCTATTTTTTTTAAATCCACTTCATAAAACACCAAGTGAGTACATACATCTCAATACTTCCCAAAAATTTGACATTAAGTAAAATAAAATTTATATTCTGCACATGTAAATAGGTATCTCTTGAGAAAATCTCATATTCTCCTAGCCTAATAGTATACTTTCATATATTGTTCTCGTATAATCTAAGTCATGCCTTCTGTATTTATACCATTTTGCACACCGTCCTTTCTTTCATTTCTTTAAACTTCTCCAAATTGTTCCCTTTCAACTTTTGTAGTTACTTCTCAATGGTCACCCATCCTAGGATTTTTCTGCCCCAAGCACGCTTAACTTCAAATTGTCCAATGATTTTTGGTAGATTAATGCTGATATAATCATATCCTTCCACACATTATAACAAAATAGGACATGTAATACTCAGATATAATATCTGAATACAACACAAATGTGTATACCCTTGTTTGTACAATTCATACTGCACTATACATAAAAGGGCCTTTAGGTGTTTAATCTCCTTTACTCATCATCTTACTAATCCCAAAATGGAAAAATTCAGAATTCTTTCATTAAAAAAAAATATGAGGCTTCCTTGACTTCCATTCCTTCATTATTGTTCGAGTTCATGATCATAGACCATTTTCTAAAAATGTTAGAATTATCTCAACTCTTTATTTTTTTTTCTTTACTTATCAGAAGAAGTTACATCCAATTTGGATAACTCAAATTCTTATACTGTCACCTATCCCTATATCCAACTCCATAAAATTCACTAACTTGATAAATCTATATTAGTGTATACTATGATGGACTCCATTATATCCCTCTACAGGCTCAACTATTCTTCACCAGAAGCTTTATTATAGATTTTGCTATACTCTAATACTAATTGTAACACCCCATATTTTCATGGCGCAGAGGACTGTAACTTTTGGGATGTCGCCATATCTGATTGCTCAGACAAGGGGTCTTTAAAACAAACTTCATCTAATAGGCAGCGAAAAGGTTTCCAAAATATCTTTATTGAACCCAAGATAACACATAGAGTCTGAAATCTGATACATACACTCAAGGGTATAACAAATCCAAGGTATAGCATGAACCTCTGGGAGTCCATCGTGTGAAACCCCAACCAAAACCAACCTTGGAGTAAAGGGGTTGGGATGCATATCATATTTATTTGCATGTTTAAATATATTTTTATATGATTTTATGTGCTTTGGATTTGTGTTTTATAGTCTCGAGGCCTTAATTATGTTTATTGAGTAAGAAGGGCAAAATGGTAATTTTTTCTTGAGGTGAAAATAGGGAGATAGCTTGAGGATTAAATAGGAAAAATATTTTGGAGAGAAAATAAGAGCAAGAGTTGTTGTGGTTTAGCAGTTAGAGCTTTGAAATTAATTTTTGAGGTCTTGGGTTCAAATTCTATCATTGGAGCTTTAGCATGACAAAATTTTATTTTTATTTGGGAAGGTTTTATTTTCAGCCATGAGTGCTCTAGAGAAGGGTAAATGTGATGTCTTAGGGGAGACATGATAGGAGTACCCTAATCCAACTCTTGTACCCTACACAAATTCCTAAGGGAATTCATATCCTTCTTGATCCTTAGTTTTTCTTACTTCTCAATTCATTAGGTTGTTCAATTTGTTCAAGCCAATTTTATTCCAGAAAAATTCCAGCAAAGTGCTGTGGCTTTGAAGGTTCAAAATGTCTAAGTGTAAGATATCTTATGGACCGAAATTGTGTAGGAGTTGGGGAAGGTTCCCAAGAAAATTAATCTCCATAGTGAACTTTCAAAACTCCACTCTAGCTATGTTCATTTTCCTTCATGAAATAATCCGGAAATTTTCCAGCTTCTTGTGCATTCAAAGTGTCGAAATTTTCAGCCATCATTCCCTCCCAAATTCTGCCAGAAAATGGCCCTCTTAGCTAGCTTGAAATCTGAAATTTTCTAGCCAAATTCAGACTGCACAAATGCTGTGTAAAACCGGAAAATTTTCTAGGCAAAATCGCAGCATAGGTGAGCTTAAACCAAGCTGTTTTCTTCCAGTTTTCTCCCTGCACCTTAGCCACATTTTTTCCTCCATAAAGAAGGCTAGAAACCAACCCTGAAAGACCTCTAAATGCCCCTTCAAATCCTCTGCAAATTGACAGGAAAATGGCAGCAAATGCTGCCCAGAAAAATTCCAGCAATAGCGAACTTGTACAGGAATTTTTTTTTCCAGCTTTGTTTCCTTCTTCAGCCCTGGCCGAAGCTTCACCATTTTTGTACACAAACTTCTCTTGAACAGCCATGAACTGAACTCCATTGTCTTCCCCAATCTTCTGCTTGAAAAACCAGTCATGGCTGCCCCTAAAATATGTCCAACAATTACTCCAATCAAGTCTTGATTGAAGGCTAAAATTCTAGCAATCCTAATTTAGTAAACTTCCATAAAATATCCCTTAAACAACCAGACCTTTCTTCACCGTTGTACCCCATCTTTTTAGCCACCATTAAGCTTCTTCAACCAGCTTTCATCCAGCAAAAACACTGAGCAACAGTCGGCCATTACAGCTTCCAAAAAGCTCTCCATTGATCAAAGATCTTCTTGTCATATTTTGTTTCCAAATTTGATTCCCGAAAATATTTTTTAGGATTTCAACAACCAGCCTTTCCTTTTCCTTTCAAACCAGAAAAATCATCTACCACAACCACTCAAATAATTCAGCCACTACAATCCCACAGAATTTCGGCAGCCTCAATCAAAATCTCTCCATTCTCTTCAACCTTCAAGCACATATAGAACACCAAGAACACCTACTAGTTCCATACACCTAATACCACTCCAAACCACTTCAATCTTCTTCAAAAAAAATTCCAGATTTCATCTACTCACTGCCGTGAATCCATCCATACCACTTTTAACATCAAACTCCAAAATTCAACTCTCTCCTTTGGATAAAAAACCAGTATTTTTGTGAAGGCTCAAGAACACCTTCAAGGTAAGCTTGTTCAATCAACTTCATCTCCACTAATTCTTAATCTCTAATAAATATATATGTGTATAAGTACGCTAATGGACTCTCTTTTTCTCTTCTCTCTCTCTCTCTCTCTTGGCCGGATACACCTCTCTCTTGGCCGAATGATTTCTTCAACAATGGTCATGCTTTCTTCATCTCTCTTGGACGAATCTAGTCTCCTAGGAGTTGAGGTCCATTCGAAACTCCTTCAAGGTACTCATCAATTAAGTAAGCCCTTTCAACTCACTTTTTAAATTCTAGATTCATGTCTCTAGGGTGATATTGAAAGGAGATGGATTATGTTTGAGGTTTGAGCATGTATTGTTGTGATGAGTTGAGATTGAAGCATGAATAAATGTATGTATATGATGGAGATGGGATTGATGCATGAGTTGATTGTCTTGGTTGATTGTGTAATGTTTTCGGGATTTAGTGCATGTCTCCATGTCATGAGTGGTATTTGTGTTCAAGCATGTTAGAGATTATGTCACCTTTGGTGAATAGGATTTATATTCAAGTATGATTGAGTATGTTTATGCTAGTAGAGGTTGGATCATGTCTTGGTAAATTTAGATCTATGCCTTTATTCATGATTTGGATGATTTGATGAATTGAAATGGAGTGTATGTTTATGATTGTGATTAGCAAGTGGAAATATGATCATGATCTAGTTGTCCCTAAGCTAATTTTATTTCATCAATAAAATGATTAATATTATAATTTTTGCTAGTAGATCTCGAAAACCCTAGAAAACGTGGATTTGGTCTTTTACATAAAATAGTGATATTTTAGTCAAATAAATGATAACATTTATTGCAGAAATAAAATATATAAATATTATATATAATAATAATATCAAATAAAGCCTTTTATATAAATAATCATAATAAGTAAAATATTAATTTTGTGAGTCATATATTCATAAATACCATTAAAATTTATTATCTTTCAATTATTATCTTTTAAGCAAGGCCTATTAAAATTCACTCACAACGAATTTTTGTTACCAATTATTTTCTAACAATTAAATATCAATAGATTACTATTTTAAATAATTACATCTAGGTCCTAGGACACTTCAACAAATAAACTCTAATTTATTTTCAGCAAAATTTAAACATTCAACTTAATAGTACCTATTTCCCAAAACCCTAATCATTTTAATATCAAATTAGACTTAGCTTATAAACCCTTTATTTATTATCTAGCCTTAAAGCTTGGGACACTAGGATCATGGTTATAGTAAGTTGAGCTAGTTCTATTTGTGAAAGTGAATTTTAGCTTGAGTTTGATTATGGTTTATATTTACCCCAGGCGGGGTTAGGTCAGCTGTGGAAGACCTTTATTTTATCTCAAGCTAAGGATCAGGTAAGCTCCTACATAAAACCTGTTTGATGCAAAATGTTTATTATGGTAAGCCAATTGTAGATTGCATGGACACTCATTTCTGTAAAGGCAATTGAGGATTGTCTCCTGTATTATTTTCGTCAAATAAATTATTTGAAAATCAATAAGCAAATTTACTCAAACTCAAAACTCTTTCTAAAACTGATTTTGACAAAGACTTTGGAAACCCTTAATTCCCATTTTCAAGTGGAACTATGTTTTGTTCCTTTTTCCCCGAGTGGGGTAAGTTACATTGAGTACTCAATAAGGGTGGACTGCCAGGACTAGTCTTTGAAGGGTTAGGGTGAGTCTCTCAGTAGATGGCCACCTCTGAAGGGTAAGTCCTTCCCAGATAGGATGACAGTCCAGTAGGTCATACCGGTCCGAGCTAGCAGTTTTCAGTCAAGTGACTATATGTTGCCGGAATGGACAACCGGTTGTTGTTTGGGTGTAGAGAAGAAGAAGTATCTTGCCCGATAGGCCGATCACCTACCTTTGTCAGTTTGCACAAAGTGTGGCATTTTGACTGGTTATGGGGCCTAACGTGTGGTAACCCACGACCACTTTTGAGTGGTTGATTTTATTGTATCTGTATGGTTGGAAAAGCCAAAACACCACTCTTGATTTTTACTATTGTTTATTGCTTGCCAGTATTTCTCTTATGAAGATTTTATACTTTGCATTCACGAACTGTTTTCACTGGACACTCAAAGCACATACGGACTTACTAAGATTTTTGTCTCATCACCCATTTTACCATGATTTTAGGTCGATCCTGCTGTGAGGATGAGTAGCTAGTTATTGCCTGCCTTGGAAGAAATGTAATTATTTATTTTTGTGTAACGCTTTGGGAGCTGAGAGTGAATAATTTTATTCTGGATTTGTTTTTGAATTCTTAGGATGTAATAAGATTTAAGTTTAAATTATTATTTTTATTTCATTATGTTGATTGTGTGTCCTAGTTGTAAAGACCCTTTGTCCTTTGGACGGGGCGACATCCCCGGCCCTGTTGGGCCCAAGTAGTGGGGTGTTACACATCGTGATTCGACTGTGCCTCTAATCCCTGAAATATTTCAAAGGAAATAATAACTATGTGAGTGAAAATCACTTAGTGAGTCCTGTATGTACTAGTGATTTAAAAAATAGACAAATAGCATATTATTCATTGTCACTTCATAAAACCATTATGGGAAAGTATTGCATTTGTTCACTGAAAATAGTTCTACAATTCACTATTGGAATATTTATAAAAAATCCATTCATATTTGAAAAACTAAGTTTTACATAACATTACTGCCCCTATTTTTAAGAAAGACAAGCACATCTCTCCATGGAAGGCCGGCTTATGGGCAAAGCTCACAAGACTTCACCTTTGGCATCACGATTTTATTGTGCCAGGGACTTCATCTTAGATCGCTCAACCATGTTTTTGCAGAAAGGTAGAGTTTTCGTCACAATTTACCTCAAATTATATCAATTCTTTTTACTTGCGGTAGTACGTGTCCCCATTTTGTACTCCCCTCACCACGAGGTTGGCAAGGGTTGATTACAAATTGGGTATCCCACCGAGGACCAACCAATTAATAGTTTTCTTATGCATTGGGATGGTGCTAGCTTGGGAACCCGGTTAATTCCAATGTCCTGTCGCTTCATTTGGAGTAAGATGATTGTTGACCTTGGCTGGGTAACCTGAGACCATCTATCTCTAGCAAAAGTTAGTACAAAGGTCGTAAACTCTACTGAGTACTCCTAGTTTCCACTGGTTCACAAGACCAGTATAATTCCACTGGCTCATAAGGCAAGATAAATATCCATTCTTGAAGGAATACCAATAAAACATTTTCTGGGGTCAAGTACCATTTTCCAAAAGATAATCTCATACCGAGAGATTTATTTCCAAAACTATAGCGAAAAAGGATAAAAAGTCTTTCTCGTACGATAAAATAAGTTTCCAAGGGTTTTTTAATCATTTGAAGAATACTTGATTTCAAAAGAAGCCGTATTAAAAAAATCTTGAATTCTAATTCTAAAAGAAGAATGAAATTCATGGAATCCAAATTATGATTCACAAAATCCATAATTCACATTTTCCCAAAATCTTGTTCGTAAAAAGGCATATTTATACTTTTCCAGAATAAAACATTATTTTGACTTATAAATAAATGAAAAGAAAGCCTTTCAGGTATACATTTATTCGTAAGAAATTTTCATAACTCAAGTGAACCAAATTCCTTATAGAAAACACTATTTCCTAAAGTCTCAAATAATTTTCCTATCTAGAGAAACCATATTTCCTCAGAAAAGCACAAGGTCCATTAACCTTGTTTAAAAAAATGTTAGGCAAATTATTCACTGATTATGAATAGTATAATTTTATGAAAAGTTCACATTTTCCATTTAAGCCTAGTATGGCATAGTATTAGTGTTAGAATTCGTGGACTCCTAAACTCGAAAAACATCCACGAATCCCTCCCGAGGACCCAAGTAAACAATTAAGAAGATCTAAGGTTTAAGAATTACCTCTGGTTGCTGTAATCGAAATCCTTCGATTCTGGTTGCGCTGTTGTACGTTCAACCCGAACAATCACCAGACGCTGCAGTATGCGAACGTCCTCTATCGGATACACACCGCGAACTTACTCGATACCCGGGGAGTGCTAGCGCCTAGGGTTTGAGAGGTTTTTTTCTTTTCTTTTTTGGTAGAGAATGGCACGAATGTTCTCAACCGAAAAATTGGACTATTGAAAAGACGGCTAGGGTTTTCTTAAAAACCCCCGAACCTCTTAGAGTCCAACCCTAATAATATCTTATCATATTCTAATTTAAATTCAAATTAAATTAAAACTGATATGATAAGATTCTGCCATTATCTCGGTAATTTAACTAATTAATTTACCGAGTCAGATTCTTATAATCTGGACATCATCCAGATACATCGAATGTGGACATATTTTCAGATTCATTGTATCTGGTAAATTTTCTAAGTACGATTAACTTAGACATATTTCCAGATTCATCGAACCTAGTCACCAGAAAAATAACCTAATAAGTTCGCTTATTGTGTGACCCTATAGGTTCATTTAACACTGGCAGTGTGCCTAAATCATATTTAAATGGCCCACAAGTTATAAGCGGTTTCTAGCAAAACATTATAACTATCCAGGTTAAATGAAGATCACTGATCTCTTTGAACCAAACCATAATTTTATATTTAGTCCTTTTGTCACACGATATCCAGATTAAGCATAAGGCACGGAGCATGTCATCCTTATTAAGCTTAATCAATTATTTCTTGATTTCATAGTAGACTGTTCAAACAAATGATATCAATATCTTAGATTGATATATTTGAGCACGGCCATGCATTTTTAACAGTCTAACTTATCAAGGGGCCCATGGATATCTCTCCCATAACTGAGAGGGACAAATTCCTTCACAATCAATCATATTCCTCTCTTTGATTTATTCTATATCCAACAGTAGTCTAATTTATTATCTGGTTAAAGATAACTTTAGACAATGTCAAAATATAGAATTTATCAAGTAGGAAGCTATGATGAATTTAGGTTAAAGGACTTTCAATATTATTATGGCTAGAAAGTACTTATGACATATTCCATGAAGTACTCTCATAGTGGGTCATGTCCAATACAATGTTCTCTAACATTTATTTATGTCTTGACTAGATATCACAAATATCCATGGCCAATAAAACATAGCCATCAAGTCACAAACATACTAATCTTAATTTATTATTATTCTAATAATAATAATCGATCAGAGACAGTTTTAGAATAGTCATTGTATTCATTGTAGGGTTTTACTATCAAGTCACGTACTTGATGACCAACAAAACAAAACTCACTATTCATGGAAAGGAAAGCCTCATATTATTATATAAAACATAATGACAATAGTATAAGTACAAATTGACTCTAGGGCATATCCCCAACAATTAGTTCTTTCTCAGAAAAACCATAAGATTGTTCAGAGAAACGAAAAGATTCATAGAACATTTCTTCAATGAAACATAATTTCACTAGTATAAAATGGAGTTTATAAAACTAGTGGGACTCACCTCATGTTCTTGACTAGATATCGTATCTAGCTGGTTACCGAATGGTTAACGTGAACATTTTGCATTAGACATCTTTTCACACTTAGTTTTGTATACCAACGCTTAGCTCAATATTCAACTAGTACCAATGTAAGGAAATCACTCATTTCCTATTTTTTCTTTCTCTTTGTAGAATAAGCACATATCTGTACATATATCGTCTATCTGAATCCTTCATTTCTTATTTTCACATTTCCTTTCTCTTTATAAGAATAACATCTCTTCATGATTCTCATTCTTTTCATTCCTCTTTACATATAAATAAAACTCCTTTGAGTTCATCTCCTTTAAAATAAAATTCTGCATTTTACCTTTTTGATACATCATTTTGTTTTGTGCATAACTTTTGATCCACATTTCCTGGTCTCCATTTTATATCAAAACACTCATTAGGCCTTCAACTACATTTCTATGGTGTCCATTCCCTTAAATTCATTTTCGTCCGGAAACTACTGAGGCAAAAAAGTCTCAGAATTTTCTTGGATTTTATCCATTTTCCACAAACAACTTCACCTACTTGTTCTCCTTGCTTTAAGACATCTATTACACACTTAATCCACTTCATTTCCCTTGAAAACACCCTTAATTCTTCAATTTTTTAGATTCAAGCAAGTTACCAAGTTCCTATTTAAACAACTCACAACCAACATCTACAACCAAGAATGATCATAATTCGTTCTCTTAAGCGTTTAACTTCCGTTTCCTTTTTAATTCCACTATCATCTTTTACGACAATGATTAACCCTTCAAATCATATCAAAACACACCTATTGATCAAACAAAATATAGCACATAAACCCTACAAACAACCGACACCCTCACACACACAATTCTTCACATAGCTCACAAATAATGCTATATATTCATCTCATAGCACACAATTCTGGCTTATTCTATGCCAGAATATTCATCTCATTGCATTGATCACTTTTTATTCTCAGTGTATCCCCAAACTCTCACTCTTTTAAAAGTAGTCGCAATCTAAATATTTTGGGTATGGATAGAACAAATCTAAAAATTCCATCTAGGTCCATATAAATTCTAAAATTCCAATAATATCCTTATATATTTTTATTACATCAAGATATCCATCTCATTATACTAATAATTTCTTGTTCTAGCTAGTAATACATATTCTTATTCTAATAGAGTAGTAGCTAGTCAAAGTACAAAAAAATGATGCATATTATAGACAAGATTTTCAAAAAAAAGTAAAATGAATTCTCTTTCTTGAGTTATAATCTTCTATCCAATGATCCAATCCATAGATATCTGTATCATACAAATCAAACCCAATGATGCATAAAATTAAGGAAATCTAATGACAATCTAAAAAGCCCTAGAGTTCCTATCTCTAGGTGACTACAAAGCCCCATCTATCACCAAGTTTAAATCACTCAAATTCTTTCTCAAGTTCATCAAAGGAAATCAAATATATTAAATTAACATAAAAGGGAACCCATCTTATGAATCCTTTCTCAAGCTTAACATAAGAGAATTACCCAATTAACTAATTCAATCAATTAAACTTAAGTGATAAATTACTCGAAAAGACATCAATTAATCAAATAAATATCTAATCCAAGAGTACATTAGGGTAAAACCCTTTAATTACAAATCAAATCAAATAAATCCAACAATCCATAATCAAATCACAAAGGGTTCTCTTATACTTTGCAATCTTCTTTTGGGGTTGCTCCCTTTCTCTCAAATCTTTTCTTAATCTTCTATTTTCTTGTGTTCCAAGGGGTTTCTCTAGAATTTTTCGTGGGTGGCTCCCCAAGAATGACCTAAAAAAGCATTATTTATTTGTTCCTTTGTGAATCCCTAAAATTATGCAGAATAGGGGGTAATCTATGATGTTGCCATGGCGTATGCTTCTGTATGCTATATTTGCTTCAAAATGTAGTTATTCAACTTGATCACTTAGTATGTTGGATTCTTGCACGGCGGGCTAGACAATTATCTACATGACACCATCAACTTGCTAAATCTTCGATGTTTCTGGAATATTGAAGGTGAACGGAGATATGTAATGTGATGGGAACATCACCGTCAACTCCCAGAATGTTGATTTTTGAAGTTCAACAGTTGCATTGTGGTGTTGAACCCGACAACTATGATACCGTCTATAGTTAGAATTTTTCTTTTTCTATATTTTTTCTGTTGGAATGTATAACCAAAATGGACTATATATTTCTATATTTTAGGAATTAATAAAATATTTCATTTATTAATATTTGTTGATTTACATATATTTGCCATTATGGTCTAAGTGTGTTAATAAGTGATCTACGTGATTGGGTCATACTTTCATAGAAAGGTTTTGATCATGAGCTACAAACTTGTAAGGAAAAATGTTCTTAATCAATTGATGAAGGTTTAGATCATTACAAATAGCTTCTAAAAGGGGAATGGTTTACCTTTAACTAGTGAGTAGTCCACCCATGCCGATAGTATAAGCGTATTTGGAATACATAAAATTAGACTACATGATAATAATCTTTATAAAATTATTTTAATAAATAAAATGTTGTTTATCACCACTACTACGTTGACGAGTACCTTTATACTTGAGTATAAGTTTGTGGTCTGGTGAAGCTAGATTTTTGCATTTTGATGTATGATGGGTGAGGTCTTAACGCAAAGGTTGGGGTGTATGACTCTAGTTAATTAAGAAAGATTTATATAATAGAGTTTCTACACTCCACTTAGTGAATATATTGCCCTTTTGTGATTGTCTAGGATAATCTAAATATACCCAGGGACTGTGAAACATGACTTAGTGTGTATGCTTTTGGGTAGCTCCCAGAAATAAGTTGGTGCATACTGGAAGTCATAGATTATCAGACTAATTATCAAAAGATGTTAGATGTCATTGAGAGAGGTGTAAGTACAGTTTTCCTATTTTAATGACGGGTGTTACGTAGAGGGATATTTTCATCATTACACCTGTAGGTCAAGGACATCGCATTTGCAATATTATTCTTGGGGTTAATATTTTCATAGGGTGATAAATGAAATATTTAAAACGATAAAATACGGCTATTTGTTAGCAAGAGTATTTTGGTCATTTTAGTAGCCAAGAATAATATAGTCGCCAAAGTAGCTCAAGTAGCCTTAGTAAATTTTATTTATTATACGGGCTTGTTAGGTAAAATTAATATTGGAAGAAATTATAATAAAGAGTCCAATAATTATTTATTTGGGTTGGAATAATTTATTGGGCTAATTTAATTAAATTAATTTATTGATTAATTATCTTAGCATAGTGGGTACAATGTAACATCCCATATTTCCATGACGTAGTGGGTTGTAAATTTATGGGATGTTACCCCGTTTGAATGCTCAGACAAGGAATCTTTATAATAACATTCACTTAACAGGCAACGAAAATTTTTCAAAAATCCTTTTATTGAAAATAAGATGTTACATACAATTGATGACAAACTAATTCCAAAATGTCCTTAAGACCTTCCTTGATGATTTCCAATTCATAATATACTCATTTCCTTTTTCATTTCAATCAGTTCTGTCCATAATGTCTCAGCACTTTAATCCCGTAACTAAAATGACAACCTTTGGTATATACATCATAACGTTTTATTCACAACTCCAAATCATTTCAAATTGGTCTCAAAATGATCCTAAGACATTTAGCTATGAGTTTGAGGTCATAGGATTCCAAAACAACAGGTCATATTGTTCAGTCTATTACTTCTTCAGAGCTGCACGAAATTCTTCCAAAACAGAAATTTTGTTTTGTTTCCATTCTCTTTTCTTTCCTATACACTATATAGGCCATTTAATCATTGCAATACTTTTTTTATCATCTAAACATAACATAATCCTTCTTAATTCCAATCTTGCACAATCAGTATCTTTATGTTTAAACAACAGCAAAACCAACTGCGTTGAATAATAACAACAATATTCCATTTTCTTTAGCAATTAAACCATTAGCTATCTTATTTCTTTCTTTCATTTTTGCAGCCATGAACAACTCTTTAAACCATTTTCAAAAAAACTTCAAACATAATCTAACACATAGCCTAGAAGCCTCCAAATGCACTGGCATACACAGCACCCACAACAGCTCCAAAACATAGATATTTTCCAAACTTAAATCATAAATCACATGAATTTTCTTAATAAAATTCATACCAAAACAATCCTTATTCTTCATGCTTCAACTTTAACTCAAGAAACATAAAATTTTACCTTGTTTGTTGATTGCTCTAGGCTGAAAATGCTCCAAATTCCATTCTTTTTTCTTCAAGGAATGCTTTCTCTCTCCTTTTCCTTTTCCACTCAATTTTCTTTAGCTTTTCTTTCCATTTTATTTCTTTTTCTCATCCTTTTCTTTCTCCATTATTTGTGGATGAATTTTAGGCTATATTTTGGCCTCTTGACCTCCATTCTTATGGTAAATATGTCACATGTTCAGTTGAAATTAGTGAGGTGAAAAGCTTATGAAAATCTTGCTAAATAAGCTAAGTAAAAATACTTATAAAATTTTATCTCAAACAATGAAATAGAAACACTTTGCCTCATTAACCAATCACTAAATGAGACTTGTTTTCATCCATCAATCATATTATGCCATTTGTTGCAATTTGGACCGCATTTCAAAATTTCCTTTAAAAAAAACCATAATTTCGGTCCGTATCAAAAAATATTTTATTTCACCAATAGAATCTATAGATTTTACTAAACTTAATGGTAGGAATCAAAATTCTCAATTCTTTGCAATTTGCACACAAAATCCCATTTGGCATCAAAATTATGATAATACCCCTGAAAGCTCAATTATACCAAAATGTTCGTCTCATCGTACTGATCAACTTTTGTTCTATGCTTATACCTAAATTCTAACTCTATACAAAATATTCACCAATTGAAGTACAAAGGTATGGGTTAGAACAATCTCAAAATTCCATCTGGGATTCCTACAATTTCAAAATTCCAATAATGCCCCTAAATATTTTTATCGCAACAAAATATTCATCTCATTATACTAATCATTTGTTGTTCTGGTTACTTAAACAACTTGTAATTTAATAAAAAACACTAGCTAATCAAAGTATAAAAGTGAGGGTTATTACATATGATATAGATGCATTTGATATAGAGGAATTTTTTAATAGTGAGTGAGGTAGCTAAGGTGGCTTTCTATAATCAAGTCTTGGAAGAAAGCTCTTAACATCAACAATAAGTGAGAGAATATATTTTGTATGAGGAAACTTAAAAAGAAAGAGTAAGGAAGTTAGATTGAATCACTAGCCAGCGAATTCACCAACACAGCTCTCCCTTCTTAATTTGATGCATCCCCGCAAAATGCTTGAAGTTTGACAAGTGTAAACTTTGATCTTCTCTTATGCTCTTGGAAATTCTTCTCATTCTTTCAATTTTACAATTACAATTTACATCTCCGTTGTAGCCGCTTTAGAGATGATGTAAGGGTCGCAATTCCTATAACGAATGACAATAGTAATACTCCAGTCTTAAGAATCTTCTTAGCTTCGTGATGTTTTTAAGTCGCATTAGCTCCTAATTTTTCTTTGATCAAAAGCGAGAACTCGAGTATTCTTTTACAGTATTAGGTTGTTGTCTCCATCAACTCTAGTTGTGTTTCTTCAGTTAGTTGGCCGTGATGGTGGCGTGAGATTTCCTTATTTAAATCGAAGTAGTCTCGAACAACTCTCCCTTGGACATATAGTATCTCCACACTTGAAGCATCTCTAGTTTGACTCCTTAAACTAACAATCTATTTCCATGTGTTTCTTCCTCCTACAGTGATGGCAAATTGCCGAATTTGGAGCCGCTTCCATTGAAGTAATCCTTATGTGTTTTCTCTTGTTCTTCTATTGTTACTCTAGTGGCCTTTTAGTATAAAAATTTTGCATATTTAGAATCACTCTTGTAGTTGTCCTATCTAGGCTTTCCTCCTTCATTGGTGTAGTTGTGTCCATTATAGGAGTACAACTATAAACAGTATCTACTTCCTATAATCTTTGCTTCTCCAAATTCTACTCAAACAGAATATTTAGATACCCCTTGCAGTAACATTCCTCAAGCCAATTATTCTAGCCAAAAATTAAAGAGAAAATATTCTATGCACTAAAAATAACTACATTCATCTAGCATGCTCAGTTATCTGACACAAAATGGGTCAATAAGATATGGGATTAGCCGTCCCTAGCTAGCTGTTTGAAGCTCTGGCTTAGCTCGATAGATAATTTATGGGTTTTTCATATGATGTTCGGTGGGGACACCTGGCATGTTCAATCCCTTTACATACTATAGTAGTAGAACTCATGCTTAAGGTGGCAAGTAATAGATCCCTGAATGTGAGATGAGGTACATTATTCCATTTACTGCTCTGGCAAGTTGCAGTTGAGTGCAAAAATTTTTTTATATCACACAACTATACTGACTAGCCGAAGGTGAACCCGTTTAGGAGTTTTCATGCGGGGTCGAGCTTCTATATGGAGAAATGCATGCTTTAAATTTAAAAAAAAAAAGCACGAATGTTTCACAACTTGGAAACATGTTTATTTTACATTTTCTTTTCTGAAATAAGATTTACTTCTCTTTTATTTATTTCTTGCAACAAAAAACCCACACACACAAAAACTCATTGTGTATTCACTTATACGTGTGTTGCATTACATGTTTTTAGGTCCTAGAATAGAGCAATAACTCTTGTGGGAGCATGTCTTCTTTTGGTGTAGCGATCATAAGGTCGTGTAAATATTTGAAACTAAGTTTGTAACATTGTAAAATATTACACATTAAGTATGACTTTAGTTTGGATGGAATGTAGTAGAATTTAAATTCTCTGTACTTTTATGGAAATAGTTTGGGGATATTTTCTTATTTTAAGCTTTAAATTGTTATAAAGACCCCTTATCTAACATCCCGCAACCTACGTACCCCAAAAGGGGTGAGGATGTCGCCCTATCTAAAGGACAAGAGGTCTTTATAACGAGGTAAATAAATAACTCAACCAAAGAAATACCTCAGATAAAACATAAATGTATTACAACTCAAACAAACCTCATATAGAGTTTTAGAATAAAGTTTGATAGAACATCATCTCTAAACAAAATGATTAAAAATGTAAAGTACAAATCTTGGACTCTAGCTCTAACCTTGTCAGAAGTGCTCAGAACTTGAAAACATGCACAAATAATATGAGAAATAAATTTTTCAGTAAGTTCTACATGTGAGAATGTAAATATGAAACAATTTCGCGACATGCATTGTGAACTACTAAAAACATAATTGCATTCACATTCAACTATTTTAAATGCAAGACTGGCGTTTTCAATTTACTTTCTCAATAAATACCCTTATTTCAAGGAAATTAACCACTCAACAGTAATGCGGATTATGAAATCCTGCATCATAGCCCTGAGTCATGACACCCTGCATTATGACCTAGTACTGTAAAACTCTGCATCACAGTACAGTGGGTGATCAGACCACTGCGTAGGGATACTCCTCTTTCTCCCAAACCCTTCTAACTTACCGGTTGTCCATTCCAGAGAAATACAATCCCACTTGGAACTTGTTTGCCAGCTCAAACCGGCTTGACTCCCTAGCATCGTCGCTTGATAAAAAATAAAAAAACAAATTCTTCTCCTAGAGGTGGCTACCTACTGGGAAACTAGCTCGCCCCTTCTTAGGCTAGTGCTACTAGCCTATCCTTATTGAATACTCAATTTTTTAGCAACAAAGAACCACATTAGTAGCAAGTGGTAATCAACAAGAGAGCATCAAGCATGACTTGGTAAACTTTAATTAAATCGTTTAGTGCAAAAGTTAAGTGACTTGTTTTGAAAGTCTTTTATTTAAGAAAACAATGTGTGAGTTGATATCGAATAAAAAAAATTAGTCATGTTGAACATTTTATAACAACAATCCGTGTTTCCATAATTACCTCAAAATATTTGACAACTTGTAGTTACTATATTTCGCAAACGGTTTTATTGCAAGAACTTACCTTGGTATAGCAAATTAATTTCTTAATCCCAATGAGTGGATTCCTACTGTTGACAACCTTCTAAGTCTAAAAGACATAAAATAAATAAGTCACCACCTATTCTTAGTACTTTAGGAAATCATACTCTTTTCATAATTAATTCTCCAATCTTATACAACAAGAAAATCTTCAAATAAATCCTTGTCCAAACTTTTACTTCATCCCCAAGTGTTAACCCGTATATTTCTTACATTTATAGAAGTATAAAAATTAATAATAGAGAGTTTCCTTCAAGATTACTAAGCTCCTCACAATTTCCAACAATTTACCCTTCTTTCCTAATAATATAAAATAAATGAAAACACCTCGGAATGATCTCAATTTTTACAGAGACATTCCAAAACACATATAGAACAGAGTCCAGTGAGCTTGCACAAAAATTAGATATTAATTACACCTAGAAGTTTATTTTTAGCTACTATAGTGTCCTACCCAGCATAGACTAGCACTAAAGAAAACTTAGAAACATTTGATTCCTTCGTTAGAAAATTCTGAACTTTTACAATTAACATCTACACGCGTACAGATTTTTTTCTTTTTTTTTTTATCTTTCACAAATTTGGACATTATCAGGTAGTAATAACCTCGTCAAACAGAACATTCAGCAAAAACAGGGTACTCTATTCCTTTAGGTTTTTCAAAAATTACTGGGTTTTATCCCAAAGTTTTCTTGCATGATCTCTAGCACAAAATACATCCTAAATATGTCTAGATTACAATATGAAAAGGCCCTACATTAATAAATTACTTTGCTATTTTATTTTGCATTAAATCTTACAAGTAGCATAATATCACAAAATTTTCAGATTTCAAGAATAAAAAATAAAAGTTTTTTTTTTTCATCAAATCTTTTGAAAGGGGGTTTCTTTTTCAATATCCAAGCATGTTCAAATAACAATCATAAATTCACAATCAAAGAACGCGTGTTACAAATTTTAAAACCTAAAAACCCTAATTTTCCTCCATTGTGGCAGCTACCAAGAAAATCAAAGAAAAGAATTGACTCTGTCGTTGCCTCTTGTTATGTCTAACGAAAACAACCTTAGAAGGAAGAGTGGGTGTTTTCTAGCTTTCATTACCACCAAGGATGTTAAGAAATTGATCCAAGAATGGTGCTTCAAAATTGAATTTTTGTGCAGAAATTCTCTATAAATAATGCAACAATCAAACTTTAGTCAAATAAAGAAGGAATTTTGTGTGTGTGTGTATGTGTGTGTGTGTGTGTGAGAGAGAGAGAGAGAGAGAGAGAGAGCTGCTAGAGCAAATTAGGGCATAAAAATTTGATTTAGTTGGGTTTTTATGGGTGAATTATGATATGTTTTCGAAATAGAAAGAGAATTAAGGAAAATCATATTTTCCCTGGGTTTTATCTAAGTAAAAGCGTCCTATAATTAATTGGTCATAATTCCTAGGGGATTTGGAGTGCTATGTGGTGGCACATAGGAGAGAAAATAGGAAGGTAATAGTCTCTAATTTTTCCTCATCTTTAAAGGATTGGAAATCATAAATCACTTTCAAGATAATTTATCCCAATTATACAAGAACTAGGTTTTTCTCATTCTCCTCTTCCTTTGTGGTGGCACCAAGGATTCTAGAAGCCTAGTTATTCTTCCAAATTTTCTCCTAACTAGAATAAATATTTAATTTAAGGAAATATAAATTCTCTCCAACTGCAATAAAATAAGTAATATTTAAATATTTCTTAAAACTTGTATATAAACAAATAAATAAAATAAACATGTAATGAGTATTTAATAAATATATATGTAATTATTTAACAAATAGTAAATGGTTACCTATATATATATATATATATATATATATATATATATTCCCCTAATTAATAGTTTTTATGGTTACCTATATATATATATATATATATATATATATATATATCCATAATTATTTCATATAGTGATTTCTCAAACATCACAAGGCACAACAATTCTTCCACAATCATACTTAAACAAGTTCATTCATGCCATGCCACATAAGTCTATATACAAAAATACTCATGCTATATGGTCATATATTCCCCTATTTCTAAGGGCATTTTGGGGAGAGGGGTGTCCTATTCTCCCCTTCTTAATAGAATTTCGCCCCCAAAATTCCTATTATGCCATACCTCAAAGTATTTTTAGATATTTCTGCTCACCCATTCCTCAGTCTCTCAAGTAGCATCTTATGTTCCGTGATAATCCCACAAAATCGTCGCCGTTTGAATTTGCTTATTTTGAAGTATCTTAACATTTCTGTCTAAAATATTTTTTGGCTTCTCAACATAACCCTGGTCAAGTTGCAGAACCATTAGTTCTTCGTTTAGCACATGATCCGGATTAAGTTCATACTTCTACAACTAAGGTATGAGGAACATGTCATGTATCCCAACTAAATCATTCGGCAGAATGAAGCACAAATCTAACCAAAGAATGCCATAATCCCAAAGCACAAGCCCTAATCGGGATGATGCTATAATGATTCTAGAGTACGAAGGTCAATGAACTAGCAGATAATTATCTCCATTTTTGTAACCAACACCTTGTGATAGTTTTTCTACATTGTTTTCCTTAGTGGTTTGATAACTGGTGACTTTGTAATAATATGAATTATCTTGATGAGATGGTTTGGTATTGTCTAGACTTTTATTCCTTTAATTTATGCTCATCGGCAAATAAGTACTCATATCCTTTGTTGCTTATCCCTACTTCTGTTGGGCTATAGATAAGGGTTATAGTATTCCAGTAAGTCTCTTATGCTCAACTCTCTATTTCTTATAAGTCAAGTCGATACATAGTGTGTAATTTTTCATTCTTCACTCTTGGCTAACAACTCATCTTCTTCTCATAGTTGTATATTTTTGTTTCTTTTGGAACCACGGTGCAATGGCTTCTTATGGGCTTCCTTCAAAATGTTTCTTCTTCAAATCTTCTTTATCATAGACGTTCAATTGATTCGGAAAATGCATCACTTCATTTTCATCTACTTTGAAGTCTTAATTTCTTCCTTTCATTTCCTTGGTGTTGAAGGCTTGAAATCCTCATTTATTCAGTCTAGCATTAATGATTACTTGTTTTAGCTCAGCGTGATACTCACATTCTTCTAACAAATCTCTATCGCTTCAAATACAAATCTCATTAAATAAAGTCAAGCTTTGGCTTTTTATAATCTGCAATATCTTATATGTCTTCTTTTCTTCAATGTAGATACGACTGCTACCAACTTCAAATGATAAGTAGAACAGTCGATATTATGCAACTAAAGTTTTTCCATGAGACATAAGCTACAGTCTCAATTTCCCCTCTCATGCCATTTCTAAAGGCGAATTTGTGAGTTTGAAAGGAATAATATGAGTTCGAGAAGCATATAGGAATGAAGAGTAGGCCAAATTTAATGGCATGAGATGTTTACTAATTTAAGGAAACATAAATGGGTAAAACGATAAGATTGAGACAATTGTCTGTTAAAAAATCTTGCTGTAGTTGATGATAATTGAATACTTCTGGTGATTAAATACTAGAAGTTCTTGGATATTCAAGTCTTAATATAAGAAGTAAATTTAAAGAAGATATTGAGCAAAAAAATGAGCACATGATAGCCATATTACATGAAAATGAAAGAAGGAAATTTTTGTGCAATAATGAGAACTATAAAAAAATAATGACTGAAATGATTGTAACATTTGATTATTGATAAAATTATTATGGTTGAGAAGAATTGAACACTTTTGTTGAGTGATAAGGAAGAATTCCTTGAATGCTCAACCATTAATAGAGATTTTACTGGAATTAACAGGAGATATTGGGTAGAAAGATAGGCATATCAAATCAATATCATGAGAAGAAGAAAAGAAAGTTTTGAGTATCAAAGGGAACTATAAAAATAAAATAGTGAAAGACTTGTGGAAATGATAACATTAGGATTTCAAAAATAAGATGAGTTAACTAGAGAAGATACAAACAACATGTGCTAACTCAAAGGAATGAAATAAATCATGAAATGAATGGAGTAAATCCTATAAAGCAAAAATAGAAAGTCATTATAAAGGCAACATGGAAAGCATTTGGAAAGTGATAGAAAAGTTAAATACAAAACAGTTGCAATAATTGACTATAGCAGCAAAGGTTGCTTTAATCAACCAAGTCTTTAGAAGAAAATTCTCAACAAATAAAGAAGAAAAGAGTTGGTAAGAAATAGCTTGAAAGAGAAAGAACATAACAAAGTAGGTAAATCAAAAGTACGGAGAAGAACAAGAAATAGATGGAATAATTTTAATGAGATAAGGAATAGGTAGTCAATAGGTAAATGATATAAAAATATTGGGTACAATGTAACATCCCATATTTCCATGGCGTAGTGGGTTGAAACTTTATAGGATGTCGGCCGATCTGATTACTTAGACAAGGGGTTTCTTTATAACAACCTTCACTCCATAGGCAACAGAAATGTTTCCAAAATCCTTTTGTTGAATATAAGATGATACGTATGATTGATGCCAAACCAATTCAAAAATGTCCTCAAGGTATTCCTTGATGATTTCCGATTCATAATATACTAATTTCCCTTTTTATTTCATTCAGTTCTGTTCATAATGTCTCAGCACTTCAATCCTGTAACAGAAATGACAACCTTTGGTGTTTATATCATAAATTTTTATTCACAACTCCAAATCATGTCAAATTTGTCTTAAAATGATCCTAAGACATTTAGCTACAAGTTTCAGGTCATGGAGTTCCAAAACAACCGCCCATATTGTTCAGTTTATTACTTCTTCAGAGCTACACGAAATTCTTCCAAAACAGAATTTTTGTTTTGTTCCTTTCCTTCACTTAATCCATTCACTTTTCTTTCATATATAATATTTATGTCATTTAATCATTGCAATATTTTGTTTATCATGTAAACACCACATAATCCTTCTTGTTTCCAATCTTACACAATCAGTATCTTTCATGTTTAAACAATAGCAATACCAACAGCTTTGAATAATAACAATAATATTCCATTTTCTTCAACATTTAAACCATTTGCTATCTTTTTTCCTTCTTCCATTTTAGCAGCCACGAAAAACTAATTAAACCATCTTAAAATCACCTTAAAATATCATATAAAACACAGCATACATGGCTCCAAATACACCATCATACACAGAACACAAAACAGCCCCAAAACATAGATATTTTCCAAACTTAAATCATAATTCACATGAATTTTCTCAATAAAATTCATATCAAAACAATCCTTAATGTTCATGCTTCAACTTTAATTCAAGAAATATAAACTTTTACCTTACTTACTGATTGCTCTAGGCTAAAAATGCTCCAAGTTCCTTCTTTTATCTCTTCTTGGAATGCTTTCTCTCTCTGTTTCCTTTTTCTCTCAATTTTCTCTAGCTTTTCTTTCCTTTTTCTTTCATTTTCTCTTCCCTTTTTTTTCTCCATTCTTTGTGGACGAATTTCAGGCTGTATTTCAGTCTCTCTATCTCCATTCTTATGGCAAATATGGCAGTCAAATGGAATTAGTGAGGTCAAAAGCTTATTAAGAAAGCTTATGAAAATCTTGCTAAATAAGCTTAGTAAAAATCTTATAAAATTTTATCTCAAACAATCAAATAGAAACACTTGGCCTCATTTACCAATCACCAAATGACACTTATTTTCATCCAGCAATCTAATTATGCCGCTTGTTTCAGTTTTGACAGTATTTTTGAATTTCCTCAAAAAATAACAATAATTTCGGTTCATATCGGGAAAATATTTTATTTCACCAATACAATCTATGGATTTTATTGAACTCAATTGTAGGAATCAAAATTCTCAATTCTTTGCGATTTGCGCTCAAAAATCCATTCACGGTCAAAATTACAATAATACCCCTAAAAGCTCAATTATGTCAAAATTTTCGTCTCATTGTACTAATCAGCTTTTGTTGAAAGCTTAGACCTAAATTCTAACTCTGTACGAAGTAGTTACCAACTGAAGTACAAATGTATGTGTAGAACAATCTCAAAATTCCATTTGGGGTCCCTATAATTTCAAAATTCCAATAATGCCCCTAAATATTTTTATCGCACCAAAACGTTCATCTCATTATACTGATAATTTATTGTTTTGGTCACTTGTACAAATTCTTATTCTATACAAAGTAGTAGCTAATCAAAGTACAAAAGTGATGGTTATTACATACAATGTAGATGTATTTGTTATGGAGGAATTTTTTTAACAGTGAGTGAGTTAGCTAATGTGGCTTTCTATAATTAAATCATGGAAGAAAGCTCTTAACCTCAACAATAAGTGAGAGGATATATTTGTATGAGGAAACTTAAAAGAAAGAGTAAGGAAGTTAGATTGAATCACCATCAAAGGAATTCACCAACACAACTCTACTTTCTTAATTTGATGCAACCCCGAATAATACCTGAAGTTCAACAAGTGTAAACTTTGGTCTTCTCTTATGCTCTTGGAAATTTTTCTCATTCTTCCTCTTTTACAATTACAATTTACATCTCTGTTGTAGCTGCATTAGAGATGGCGTAAGGGTCGCAATTCGTCTAATGAATGACAATAGTAATACTCCACTCTTATGAATTTTCATTGCTTCGTGATGTTTTTGAGTCACATTAGCTTCAAAGTTTTCTTTGTTCCAAAGTGAGCACTTGAGTATTCTTTTATGATATTAGGTTGTTGTCTCGATCAATTCTAGTTGCATTTCTTCAGTTAGTCGGCCGTGATTCTGGAGTGAGATTTCCTTATTTAAACCGAAGTAGTCTCAAACAACTCTCTCTTGGACGTGTAGTATCTCCACATTTGATGCATCTCTAGTTTAAATCCTTAAACTAACAATCTATTTCCATATGTTTCTTCCTCCTACAGTGATGGCAAATTGCCAATTTTGGAAAGGCTTCTGTTGACGTAATCCTTATGTGTTTTCCCCCATTCTTCTATTGTTACTCTACTGGCCTTTTAGTATAAAAGTTTGGCATCTTCAGAGTCACTCTTGTAGTTGTTCTATCTAGGCCTTTCACCTTCATTGGTATAGTTGCGTCCATTATAGTAGTACCACTGTAAAAAGTATCTACTTCCCATAATCATCACTTCTCCAAATTCTACTCATACGTAATATCCATATACCTCTCGCGGTAACATTCTTTAAGCCAATTATTCTAGCCAAAACATAAAGTGCAAAAATGCCATGTACTAAAAACAACTACATTCATATGGCATGCTCAGTCAGATAAGAGATATATGAAAATATTACATAGATATTTCATAAAATATACACCCCACATAATCATAAGGCATTTCGGACAATGCCCATTTATTCACACATAATTAGTAGGCATAACAGAAAATCACAAATCTACAGATATTAAAATCCTAAATCCTTGCAATAATCACAATTTTTAAGCTCTCATCATCATAATATGATCCTATTCGTCAAATCAGAGCTAGGATAGTCAAAATCGGAAGAGTAGAATAAATATCAAAATCATATGTCTCTTCATCACGTATAGTCCTCTTATACCCAAAGAATCTCACATAAGCATGCTTATCACATTCTCTAAAATATCTTGGTGTTCTTGTCAATATAGACTTTCTCTTATAACCTACCAAAGTTATCATCATTATAATACCCTGGGATAAAATTTCCTCCCATATCAACATATTAATACATAGTAAGATTTTTAGGTTCAAATCACCATCAAAAGAACTCAAACACAGATAACTATAGCCATTCTTAAATTCTAAATCCTTAATTTTAAAGGTAACACCTAATTGTAGTCTCAACTTAGCCTAAACTTAACTGACAATTACAAATTGCACAATTTAGAATCTATTCTATTAATCAAAATATACCTCTAACCATGCTATTAGCTTCAGTCTTACACTCCTTGAAATTTAACTATCCAGGTTCATCATTCTAGGCTATAGATTTAATTTTCAAGTTTTAATTTTTAAGTTACTACTATAGTTCAATTCATACATATCAACAAGTGCCCAAGTTATGACAAGTGCGGGAATTCACAAAGGCCATGGCTATGCGGGCAATCTTATACATTCTAACAATCTTATTTACACAGAACATGCTTAGTTTAGCAAAAATCATAAAACTTAAAATTCTAAATCTATTAAATTAGGGTGACTGTCTAAATCTAGGCTCTGATACCACTTGTAGCAACCTGCAACCTACGTATCCTAAAAAGGGGTGGGGATATCACCTCATCCAAAGGACAAGGGGTCTTTATAATGAGGCAAATAAATAAATCAACCAAAGAAATACCCCAAATAAAACTTAAACATATTACAACTCAAAGAAAAGTCTGTAGAGTTTCTGAATAAAGATTGATAGAACACCGTCTGTTTACCCTATGGGCATTCTCTTGTATTTTGACTTATGACAAACATTAATAAGGACTAACTTATGTCATTTATATGTGATAGGACATGTTTTACCTCAGTTCTTCCAAAGGCGTGCAAATGAGACTGCTAAGCAGCTCTTGAGCAATAGAATCCAAGTCAAGTATAACTTTAACTTAAGAGATAGGAATCATTGTTCAGGTATTACTTGTAAATTCCTATGTCTCTTTACTTTCTGATCAATTTATTTTTTTTACCTTAAAGCACACAAATAAAATGATTTCAAATAGTAGGTTTTCAGATGTTTGGATTGAGTAGTTTGGATGGACCTCTGAATCTAAAACTCCATCTAATGATCTGTAGCATTTTTCAAAATGTTTCTACTTAAAAAAGTGCAGTTTTGGTCTCACATTTTGGATGGACATCCTTCTACTTTGTGAATCCAAAATTCTAGAAATCCTGACAGAAAGTAACTAGTCATTACTAGCCGTTGGGATGTCAGATTTGGCCCCTATAAAAGCTTTTAGAACTTGATTTTGAAGCGGATTTTTGTGCCATTTCTGTAAGAAATACTCATACACTTCAGAATGCAAAAATCTCACTTTTCATTATGCTTCAAAGTGAAACCAAAATTGCTCCAAAAGTAAAAAAGTACATGTGCTTAGACTGTTTATATCTGCTCAATTTGTGAGCTATTTCTACATTTTCTCTATGATTTATTTTGTTTCAAGGTTTTAGAAGTAAAACCCAATTGGGGTGGGCCTTGATTCTTGAGTTTAAAGAGGTTGGGTATAAAACCAAGTATGGTGATCCTCTTGTATAAGATTGGTGTTACCTACCACCATTCATTTGGGGAAAAAAAAATTTAGTGATTGTGTTAAAATCTTTAAGTGGATACTTAAGGTAGTGGATGTAGATTCAATGAGGACCAAACCACTATAAATCCTTGGGTCTTTCCTTTGCATTTTATCTGCACTATGTCACTGCATTTTCTTTGGTTATCAGATCAAAGAATTCTATCATTATCTTTGCAATTATTGATCATCTTTAAAGACTTTATTGTTCTATAGTAAGTCTGTAATTGTTATCTCAACTACCCATCTTTAAAACATACCATCTTCTTGTCATTTAGTGCTGATTTAAGAGATTCTTGTCTACACTCCTACAATTGTGAAGCACATCTATCACTGTGAACAAAAGCATTACACTCTTCCTTGCATTCATTGATTTAATCAAAGACTTTATGTGGCTTGGTGAATCTGTAATTGTTGATCAATTTATCCATCTTAAATATAGATCTTCTTTCATTCTTTTAGTGAAGCTTTGAAAGTTCTTTAGCAGCACATTCAAAGCTACACGAACACTATTATTATTATTATTATTTTTTTGTTCGCTCACTTTGTTGGTTCTTACCTTAAGATTTTCAGAAGATCTCTAAAGTTTGCAATAAACCTTATTCACCCCTCTCTGAGGTTTATCAATTGGTATCAGAGCTTTGGTCTACATTATCTTTGGTTTAATAGCCTTGCAGGAAAGATCTAGATGGCAAACACATCTTTTCTGCCTTACATCAAAGGATATTTAACAAATAGACCAACTTTGTTCAATGGAAGCAATTATACATTCTGAAAAAAATAGAATAAAGATCTATGTTTGTTCAATCAATTTTGAGCTGTGAAATCTAATTGAAAAGGGACCATTTGTCCCGTCAAAATTTGTTGAAGGTAGAAAACTGCCTAAATAGAGTAATGTATATGACAATGAGGATATTTCCAAAATAACTTTGAATTTTTAGGCCATGAATATATTGTGTTGTGCTCTTGATGCTAATGAATACAATCGAGTTAGTAGTTGTGATTCAGTTTAAGAAATATGGAGATTCATTGAAGTCACCTATGAGGGGAGTAATCAATTAAAGGAATCAAAGTTAGGACTTTTAGTCCACAATTATGAACTGTTCACTATGAAGCCAAGAGAGAACATAACTGATATGTTTGTCAAATTCACAAACATCATGAATGGACTGAAAGCATATGGGAAAATCTTTTCCCTCAGTGTGCAAAACAAAAGTTGCTTAATGCTTTGCCGAAAAACTGGTAGCCAAAACCATGGCTGTGGAGGAATCTAAGAATTTAAATAGCATACTAACTGAAGAACTGGTTAGATCTTTCTTGACCCATAAAATGAAACTCAAAAGATTTCAAAAGCATGATGATGATGACAAAGCTAAACGAGGAACTTCTTTAAAAACAGTTGATGAAGAAGCCAACAACGATCATGCTGATAGTGATGATGACACTAATTTGGACAATAAAGAATTGGCCACGATTGCTAGAAAATTCGAGAAGATGTTCAGAAAAGAAAATTTCAGCAAAGATAAGAAATTTATCCAAAAGAAACGACAAACTTCATCTCTTAATCCTCAGTGCTACGAATGCAAGAGTACGGAGCATTTTATTGCTGATTGCCCAATAGCTAAAGAAAGAGAATCCAAGTACAACAAGAAGAAAATAAAATGACTGATTGGGACTTAGGACTAAGCTGAATCCGAGACTGAAGAAAGCTGTGAACCTGGCAATGAAAAAGTAAATACTTGCTTTATGGCCATGGAAGATAAGGTAAATCCTACTTCTTCTAATTCGATATCTGAATTACATGATTTTGATTGTGAAAAGCCTGATGATCTGAATGCTCTATTTTTTAACATGTTTCATGCACTTAAAAAGCTATCTAGAAGAAACAAGAAAATGAAAATGAAAATTGATTCCTTGTTAGATGACAATGTTAAGTTATTAAATGAGAACAAAGATTTACTTGATTCTATTATGTGCTCAAATGTTGAAAATAGTGCTATCCTAACTTCCTTGCATTGTATGTCACTTGAGAACAAATATTTGTGTGACAAAGTACTTTCTCTTGAAAACATGCTTAATGATTTTAATGACATGAAAAATAAAGTTAATAACCTCACCACATGCATTGAGAAGTTCAGAAAATGGCAAAAACAATCTTGAAAAATTACTTGGTGCAGAACACGTAGTTGGAAATCGAAATGGTCTAGGCTATAGGCATGATATCAAAGCTAAAAATTATAGATCCCATTTTGTAAAAGCTGCTACCTTATATATGACACACAATTGTTGCATATATTGTGGAAAATTTGGACATAAAACATCTAAGTGCCATGTTAGGAAGAAAGTAGAATTTAGTGCAAAAACAGTTTGGAAAATTAGAGGAACTATTACTTACCCCCGCGGATCCAAGAAAATATATGTACCATAAGCCATTCTCCCATCTCATGAATAGGTACATCAGCTAAAAAAATTGAGCTCCACAAAGTAGTTCTTGGATAGTGGTTGCTCAAGACACTTGATGGGAAATGCAGCACTAATGGACGATATTCAAACTGCAAATGATGGACTTGTTAGATTTGGAGATAAGAAGAAAGGAAAAATACTCGGTATTGGTAATGTTGGTAAGGGATCCTCCATCATTATCAAGCAAGTATTATTGATTGATGAATTGAAGTACAACTTACTTAGTATTAGTCATTTATGTGATAATGGTTGCAAGATTAATTTTAAAAAAGATTCATACAATATTATGGATAATTCTAATGATGAAATCATTTTTGTTGCTAGCCGCATTGGTGATGTCTATGCATTATATCTTGATGATCCAATCGCTCATAATGTAAGGTGCCTCTCCATAAATGATGATGATGGCTACCTTTCCCTTAGAAGGTTAGACCATGTTTCTATTAATTTACTAAATAGATTACTCTCAAAAGAGTTTGTTAGAGGACTGCCTGAAATGATATTTGATAAAAACCAATTGTGTGATGTTTGCCAATTTGGAAAACAAATCGAGACATTCTTCAAACTAAAAAAAATGATTTCAACCTCAAAACCTCTTGAACTAATACATATGGACTTCTTTGGACCAAGAGGACCACTAGCCTAGGTGGTAAGAGGTATGCTTATGTATATTGACAAAATCTACTCAAGTCATTCCCATTAATGGACGTGATTCCTAGGATAAATTAAGCAAAATCTATATGAAAAAAGTGATAAGATTACATGGATTGCCTTCCAGCCATATATCTAATTGAGATCCAAAATTTACTTCACAATTTTAAGGAAAAATGTAATAATTATGAAGGACTATATTAAAGTTTAGTACTACAGCACATCCACAAACAGATGGACAAATAGAATGAGTGATTCAAATTTTAGAACTCATGTTAAGAGTGTGTGCATTGGATTTTGGAAATAACTGGGTTGATAGTTTGGCTTATGTAGAATTTGCTTATAAGAATAGTTATCAATCCACTATTGAAATGACACCATTTGAAGCCTGTATGGACAAAAGTTTCAATCATCACTCTATTGGGAGAACTTAGGGTGGAATCAAGATCAAAATGATACTTTGGATATTGAAAAGATGCGGCAATAAGTAGAATAAAATAAAGAAAGATTGGAGATCGCTCAGAGTTAGCAAAAAATTTATGCTACTTGTAGTTGAACGAACCTAGAGTTTTTTGAAGAGGACCAAGTATTCTTGAAGTTAACACCATGACTAAGTATGAGAAAGAAGACACAAAGAAAAAAAATTAGCCTTTCGTTATATAGCACATTTTCCAGTTAATGAAAGGATCAGGAAGGTAGCTTTATCGGCTTCAATTACCCCCAAAAATTCAAGGCATCCATGATGTATTCTATGCGTCGGAACTCTGGTGATATATAGCTGATCTTGAGCATATTTTGAATGATGCTACCATAGATTTGACTCCGAACTTGAAATATGAAAAGAGGCAAATTAAGATCCTGGAATATGCCGAGAAAGAATTATCTCAAAAAATGAATTACCCTTGCCAAAGTGTTGTGAAACCATTATTCCATACAAGATACCAGTTGGGAAACAAAGGCAAAAATGCGAAGAACTCATCTAAAATTTTTTAAAGGTAAGTCCCAATTTCGAGGATGAATTTTTTTTTTAGGAGGGGAGATTATAATATCCCTCCCTATGTAATTATTGAATATAAGAATTATTTTATGAGAAATATAGCAATATAAAGATATATGGATATTTACTAAGAAAATAGCCAGAGAGGGCCCACTAAGTATGGCCCATTTTAAAAAAGAAAAGGATTATCAATTGGGAAAGGAAACCTGGAAAGGGAAAAAAAAAGGAAGAAAAAGAAAAATAGGAGAAGAATGCCATTATGTAAAGGCCCATAGAAGAAAAAAGGAAAATAAATCAAAGTTAGATGGTCCATTGGGCCTATCATATTAATTTCATGTAGTGGGCCATTTCATGAAATAAATCCCTTTTAAGCCCAAGATGGAGGCCCATTGGACTTTAGACTATAGGAAATTTTCCCACCTTTTACTTTATTCCATTACCTTCTATTAGCTTCTATTATCCTCCATTACTTTCAACACTTCTCTTAATGTTACCAAGACATTACCAAGTTATTATAATGAACAAAAAAAGGAAGAAAAAAAAAGACAAGAGAAGACTGAAACAAGAAGAGAAAAGAGACAGGAAAGGAAAGAGAGAAAGGCCTAGAAGAAAACGAAAAATGAAAAAGAAAGGAAAGGAACGAGAAAGAGCAACCAAGGGCAGAAAGAGAGAAAGAGAATAAGGAAGTTACACTTTAAAGCTTCATCTTGGTTCAATCAAGAAGGTAATGCCTTTTCCCACTGAAGTAAAGTTGTTCTATATTTGATAAGGATCATTTTAAGGTAGCCTTTGATGCTTGAGTCCATGAAATCTTGAGAAGAAGTTGTGGTTGAAATTGTTTCTTATGCAAGGGCGACCGGCTATGAGGGCGAAGTTCTTGTTGTGTATTTCAATGCAATTTATTTGTTTTGACATGATAAAATATGGAGAATAAGTTTAAGAAAACTAGTGAAGAGCTTATGTGAAAAGAAAATATAAGGCTAACGAATTAGAGAATACGAAAGGAAATTATTTCAATTGATGACTTGTGTTGTTTCCTTACATTGAGATGGTTGAAATTATTCGTGTCTTGAAATATTAAGAAAAGCATGTAATGGATTTTTGTGGAACCTTGGATACTAATATTGTGAAACCAAAGTCAAAACCAACCTTAGAGTATGGGGGTTGGGATTCATAGCATATTTATTTGCATGTTTAAATATATTTTTGTATGATTTTATGTGCTTTGGATTTGTGTTTTATAGTCTAGAGGGCTTGATTATGATTATTAAGTGAGAAGGGCAAAATGGTAATTTTTGCTTGAGGTGGAAAAAGGGAGATAGCTTGAGGATTGAATAGGAAAATATTTTTAAGGGGAAAATAAGAATAAGAGTTATTATGGGTTAGTGGTTGGAGCTTTGGAATTAATTCTTGAGGTCTTGGGTTCAAATTCCATCATAGGAGTTTTAGCTTGGTTAAATTTTATTTTTGCTTGGGAAGTATTATTTTTGGCCTTAGTGGTGTTTGGAGTAGGGTAGAAATGTTGACCTATGAGAGACATGATAAGAGTCTTCAAATCCTACCCTTTTACTCTACTCGAAATTTCTAAGGGGAATTCATTCCCTCTTGAACCCTAATCCTTCCTATTTCTCAATTCATTAGTTTGTTCATTTTGTTCAAACCAATTTTATTCTAGAAAAATTCCAGCAAGGTGTTGTGGCTTTGAAGGTTCAAAATGTCTTAGTAAAAGACATCATATGGACCGAAACAATGGAAGAGGGGGAAAGATTTCAAGTGAATTAAATTCCTTAGTGAACTTTCTAAAAATTCACTCTAGCTAGGTTCATTTCCCTTCCTACATGGAACTGAAAATTTTCCAGCTTTGTGTGCCTTCAAGGTGTCGAAATTCTTAGCCATTATTCCCTCTCAAATGTTGCCAGAAAATGGCCCTTTTGATCAGCTTGAAATCTAAATTTTCCAAGCCATTTTCAGACTGCACAAATACTGTGCAAAACAAAAAAAAAATTTCTAGGCAGATTCGCAGCTTTGAAGGTCCGAAACCAAGCTATTTTCTTCCAATTTTTGCTTAGCATCTTAGCCACGATTTTCCTCCATAAAGTAGGCTGGAAACCAGCCATGGAAGACCCCAGAAATCTCCTTCAAACTCCTTGCAAGCTAGCTGGAAGTGGCAGCCGAAACTGCCTAGGGAAAATTCCAGCAAGGGCGAAAATCCTGTGCAGGATTTATTTCCAGCTTTGTTCCTAGTTCTATCCTAGCCGAAACTCCATCCTTTTTCTCCTCAAACCACCCTTAAACCTCCATTAACTGAACTCCATTGTCCTCTCTAAGTTCTGCACGAAAATCCAGTCATGGCTGCCAAAAAGATTTCCAAAAAAAATTCTGCAATCATGCCTTGATTTGGATACCAAAATTCCAGCCACCATGATTTAACAACTTTCCATAAAATATACCTCAAACAACCAGACCTTCCCTTCACCATTAGACTCCTTAATTTTTGCCACCATTAGCCTCCTTCAACCAGCTTTCATCCAACCAAAATTCTACACAAGTAGTCGGCCATGGCAGATTTCCAAGAGCTCTTCCAAAATCAAAGATATTCTTGAATATTTAGTTTTCAAATTTGCTTCATAAAAATATTCTTCAAGGATTCCAACAACTAGCCTTTCCTTTTCCCTTCCAAACCAGAAAAACCATCTACCTAAACCCTATAGAAAATTGGCAACCCTAATCCTTATAGAATTTCGGCAGCCTCCATCCAAAAGCTCTCTACTCTCTTCAACCTTCAAGAACACATAGTACAACAAGAACACCTACTCATTTCTTTCACCTAATACCACTCCAAATCACCTCTAAAAATTCTAGATTTCATTTATTCATTGCTGTGAGTCCATCCGTACCATTTTTAACATCAAACTCCAAAATCCAACTTGCACTTTTGGATAAAAAATCAGAAATTTTGTGAAGGCTCAAGAACACCTTCAAGGTAGGATTATTCAATCAACTTCATCTTTGCTAATCTTCAATCTCTAATGAACATATATGTGTTTAAGCATGCTAATGAGCTTTCTTCTCTTTTCTCTCTCTCTCTCTCTCTCTCTTGGCCGAACTACTCACCTTCTTGGCCGAATGGTTCCTTCTTCATGGCCATGTTTTCTTCATCTTTCTTGGACGAATTTAGACATCTAGGGCTTGAGTTTCATTCGAAACTACTTCAAAGAATTCATCGATCAAGTACCTCTAACCCATCTTTTAAATTCTAGATTCATACTTCTAGGATGATGTTGATAGAAGATGGATTGCGGATAAGGTTTGAGTATATATTATTGAGGTTGAAGCATGAATGTATGTATGAATATGAAGGAGATGGGATTTATGCATGGATGGATTATCTTGGTTGATTGTATGATGATTTGAGGTTTAATGCATGTCTCCATGTCATAGGTAGTATTTGTGATCAACTATGCTAGAGATTATGTCACCTTTGGTGAATAGGATTTATATTCATGTTGGATTATTGAAGCCATGATCATATTTATGCTAGAAAAGGTTAGATCATGTCTTGATATCATTAGATCTATGCTTATATGCATGATTTGGATGATTTGATGAATTGAAGGGTTGTAAATGTTCATGATTGTGGTTAGCAATAGAACTATGGTCATGATCTAGTTGTCCCTAAGTTAATTTTATTTCTTCAATAAAATATTTAATATTATGATTTTTGGCTAGTAATTTCAAAAACCCTAGGAGGGGTAAATTTAGAATATTATATATATAATAAGGATATTTTAGTCAAATAAATAATAGCTTTTGCTAGAAAAATAAAATTTATAGATATTATATATAAAATGATAGTATCAATTAAAGTCTTTTATGAAAATAATCATAATAAGTAAAATATTTACTATTAAAATTTAATTATTATCTTTTAACCAAAACCTACTAAAATTTATTTAGTATCTTTCAATCAAGACTCATTAAAATTTATTTTCAACTAATTTTAATTATCAATTATTTTCTAGCAATTAATTATTAATAAATTATTATTTTACCTAGTACCACCTAGGACTTTTCATCAAATAAACTCTAAATTATTTTAGCAAGATTCAAACCTTCAACTTATCAGTAATTATTTCCCAAAACACTAATTATTTTAAATATTAAATTAACCTTGGCTTATAAACCTTTTTATTTATTATTTGGCCTTAAAGCTTGGGACACTAAGATCATGGTTGTAGTAGTGAGTTAAGTTAGTTTATTTGTGAAAGTGAATCTTTGGCTTGAGTTTGATTGTGGTTTGTATTTATCCCATGCGGGGTTAGGTCAGCTGTTGGAGACCTTTGTTGTGAGCAAGGATCAGGTAAGCTCCTGCATAAAACCTGTTTGATGAAAAATGATTTTTTTTTATGGCAAGCCAAATGTAGAGTGCATGGTCACTCATTTCTGTAAAAGCAATTGAGGATTATTTCCATTCTCATTTTAGACAAATAAATTATTTGCAAATCAAGGGGCGGTTTTACTAAACACCTAAAATTCTTTCTAAAACCAGTTTTGCCCCAAACTTTGGAAAACCTTAATTGTCATTTTCAAGTGGAACTATGTTTTGTTCATTTTTTTTCCCAAGTGGGATATGTTACGTTAAGTACTCAACAGGGGTAGACTGGTAGTACTAGTTTTGAAGAGCAAGAGTGAGTCTTCTGGTAGGAGGCCACCTCCAGAAGATAAGCTCAATTTAGAGAAACGTCAGTACTACTTAGTCATACCGGTCTGAGCTTGCAGTTTTATTTCAGTCAAGTGACTGTGTTATGCCGGAATAGACACCCGGTTGTTGTTTGGGTATAGAAAAGGAGGAGTATCTTACCCGGTAGGCTGATCACCTACCTTTTGTCAGTCTGCACAAAGTGTCGGCATTCTGATCAGCAGTATGCACAAAGTGTGGCATACTAACCATGTGAACATGGAGCCCAACGTGTGGTAACCCACGACCACCCTCTTTGAGTGGTTGATTTTATTGTGCACTTTTGATTATGTATGCTTGGAAAAGCCAAAACACCACTCTTGTTTTTTACTAATATTTATTGCTTGCCAGCAATTATTTTGTACAGATTTTATACTATGCATTCGCGAACTGTTTTCACTAAACACCCAAAGCACACACGGAATTGCTGAGATTTATGTCTCACCACCATTTTAGCATGATTTCAGGCCGATCCTGCTATGGGGATGAGTAGCTAGTGTTATCTTCCTTGGAAGAGAATGTTGTCTTTTATTTTTATGTATTGCTTTGGGGAGTTGAGAGTGGATGATTTCATTTATGGATTTGTTTTTCTTTTAGGAAGTCTTGGATTTAATCTAGGATTTATTCTGGGGTTGTAATAAATTTTAAGTAAATTATTATTTTTATTCTGCTATTTTATTTGTGTGACCTAGTTATAAAGACCCCTTGTCCTTTGGACGGGGTGACATCCCCGGCCCTGGGCGGACCTAGGTAGCAGGGTGTTACAAAGATCATCTTGGGGCTAAGGATACTTGAAATTGCTATGAGATGGTCAAATTAGTAGAATAAAGGAAAAGGAAAGGTTATTTTCATGTAGTTAGAACTTATAAATGGTTGTGGTCTCAAGCCTCAATGACTTAGAATATAACTTTTGACTTGCGATTGGAATATAGCTTCAAGCATAAGGAGGAGATTTTGAGATAACTTGGTTGGACTAAGCAGTAGACCTCATAACCAATACAACATGACCTCCTTCAATATTATAGTACTTAATACAGGTTGTTATGCCTTATTTAGAGATACCTTCTTATTATAGGTGAACTTGACACAAGGAATGCTTAAAATTAAAATGGTACATAGAAGCATTAGCCAGACAATGTGAGTCCCTTACTTTTAATTAATTTAGTGCAATAGTTCTTCCCAATATACTATTTTCCCCAATTAAGTTCCGTAAACCCTCTATTTTATAAATGTCATTTTGAATAGTGATTTTCCATAACAGTTGAATATGAGGATGTCTATCCTATAGGCCTAAGAATAATGAATATTTGTGAGTCTTTGAGTTCTTAAAAATTTACATATGCAAGTGCTTTATCCATAGGCTTGTTTTGAACATATAATTGAACAAATGTGTTTTCTTACCTTATTTATCAAACAATCCAACTTTATGAAGTACTTTGTCAACAAAAATGCTACACTTTTATAAAAAAATAATACATAAGTGTGTTTCATTTAGTGATATTTTGCCTAATGGCTTTCAAAGCATCTCATGCATAACCTAAAAAGCCTGATACATTTCTATGTTAATGAACCTTGAAAATTGTTACATGGAATATGACAAACTTCTAGAAAATGATATTTTAGCCTCGAAAATTATTTTCTTAATCTTTCTTTGGGATGTTTAGTACTAGAACTGGTTATATGAATCAATGAGGACATTGAGTACTCAATAGGGGCTTTTCTTTTTGTACTAGCTTATGTTAGAGATAGATAACTCCAAGTAACCTAATCAGTTTTGGGATTCATCTTATTCCAAACGGAGTAATAGAACATTGAAATTAGTAGTCCCTAGTAGCCATTTTTTCTTGCCAATTGCCCACTATGACATCTCATTTGTTCACAGAATACTATGTCAGGACACTCAAGGTGCTCAACCTGTTGCCACCTCAATAGTGATTCATGTCAGAGCTAGGAACCTTGGGCTTACGGTGGCAAGTAAAAGATCTCTTTATGTGAGATAAAGTGCTTGTGACATTAACCATTCCAGCTGAATACAATTGAGTACTAAAAGGGTAAACCCTGGTACAATAGGATCGTGATAGCTGAAGGAGACGCGTTTTAGACTTTACACGTAGGCCAACTTTCTATTGAGATAAGTATCTACTTTCTTTAAAAATAGGGATTCCATGACCAACAAACCATGAATTTTCAAAATATGCACGAACTTTTTCTGATGGTTGATAAAGTTTCCAATTATGTCACTTAAGAGTTGTTTTCAATAGAAAAAAAAAAGATAATTCTTTCTTATCTTGTTTTCCATGAAAAAACATTAGCACACACGAGACTCATTAAGTGTACAATTCATATGAGTGTTATTTCAGTTTTTTTTTTTTAAGACTCCTAGCTGAAGATACATGTAGCTAATAGTTGACTCACTCCTCTTTGTTGAGAAACGTAAAGGTTATGTATCTTTACCATGTATAGAATGTAGAACTATATATATATATTTGTTCGAGTTGTACATATCAAACATAGCTTGTATGTGATTTTAATGAAATAGTATATTTCTATTTACTTATTTAGGCTTTAATCTGTTATAAAGACTCCTTGTCTAGGAGTTCAGACAGGGTGACACCCTAATTCCCATAAGCATGTTAATGTAATAAAATTAATTCGTGTTACACAAATCTAGTTGAAGCATATTGAAAAGCTATAAAGTATATACTCAAGGATCTAAATGTGATGATGGATTATATGCTAATCTACAGAGCTAATGATAAGTATCACCTAATCCAGGACTTGATCCCAAAATAGCAAATAATAGTTTATCAGATTTCCTCTGCAAATAATCTAGCGGATCCGTTTACCAAGCCTTTGATGGACAAGGCATTTCAAAGACACTTATACACCACAGGGGTAGGCACATATGGACTTTCATAGTCTCTTTAGTGCAACTAAGAGATTGTTAGAATATATGCCCAAAATAGACTATGTTTTTATGTATTACAAAGTGCAATAAAGTATTTTATTAATTTAATGATTGTTTATTTTTATATATTTCCACATAAAAGTCCAAGTATGACAAATTAATGACCTATTTGTTCGGTTGTTTTTCATAATAAATTATAGGTCATGGATATTTAACATACATGAAAATATTATTTTTGATCATTTTATGAAACTATTCATGTCAGCAAGGTAAGATCATTATGCTTTGGTTTCTAAATGAAGAATGGTTTACCTTTAATTAGTGAGTAGTACGCTCATGTCATTAGTATAAGCGTATTTAGAATATGTAGAACCGGACTTGTAGTAGTAATTTCTAATAAAGTACTATAATAATAATAATAATAATAATAATAATAATAATAATAATAATAATAATAATAATAATAATAATAATAATAATTAAATATTATTGCTACAACGTAAATGAGTACCTTTAGACTTGAGTATAAGTTGGTAATTTAGTGAACCTGGACTTATTCACTTTTGGTGTATGGTTGGTGAGGTCTTTATATTAGATTACTAACCTTATACATTGGGTGTATTGTTAGTGTTGTGCCCTAGAGGGAATCACTTGTACATTGTATATGACACATTTTATTTTAATAAAATGTATTATTTATCTTATAGTTTCTTTTGTTTACTTTAAGTAATATAACTATTCGATAAAGTCCCTAGTACAGCACAGTGTTAAGGAAATCATGATAGAAATCATGATATGAGATTCCTACTACATTGGACGGTGTTAGTACTTAAATAGTCCATAGTCATAGTATTAATGAGACAAGACATCATTAATGCGTTAAGACTAGCATGTGTTAGACTTCTTGATTTGATCAGGCAGTGGGTCTCATAACATTGAGTATTGATATATTCAAATTTAACACATGGATGCATGTTAATGGAATAAGTTTATTGGATGACCTAACTTTGAGATAATCACATGGATAACTCTTTAGTGCCAGTGATATAATCTCAATATAACAAACGTGCAAGTATCCTTAGACTTAAGATCTCTAAGGTACTTTGTATGTTGAGCTTTGTACTTTGATTCCAATCTCCGGAGCTCAATTGAGGGCTGCATATGGGATGGATATTGGGTACATTGTGAGGTAAACAAAAGTAGTTGAGAGGGTCAATAAAGGATTCATCACTCCTAATAGTAGGGGCAAATATCTCATGGCCACTTGTAGGAATTACTACTCAAGAAGTCCTTGGCCAAGACGATTGTGTATTGGAAACAGTTTCAATTGATACACATCTAGAATAGTGGGTTCCTGGTACAAGTACTATTGTATTCGGGCTAGAATTAATTCTGGAAGGAGTTGGCACAAATTCCGTAGTCCAAACCGAATGAGATATTGTATGTAAAAGGAGTTAATTGCACTGAAGTTTGTTATTGAAGGGTTTATGTCAAGCCACTTGACTTCCTGGACTCTTGGGTGGTTATGATGTGTTGCCAGATTGTAACACCCCGCTACCTAGGCCCGCCAGAGCCGGGGATGTGGCCCCGTCCAAAGGACAAGGGGTCTTTATAACTAGGTCACCCAAATAAAATAGCGGATTAAAATAATACTTTAACTCAATATTTTATTACATCCCAAGAATAAATCCATGAATTCCCAAACACAAATCCATAAATAAAATTATCCACTCTCAACTCCCCAAAGCAATACATAAGAATAAATGACAACATTCTCTTCCAAGGCAGATAACACTAGCTACTCATCCCCACAGCAAGATCGACCTGAAATCATGGTAAAAAGAGTGATGAGATAGAAATCTCAGTAAGCCCCGTGTGTGAGTTGGGCTAAAAAGACAAAATACTTTTCATGATGCATGCACTAGCAGTATATCAAAAGCTTGTCATGCCTTTTTTACAAATTTAACTCTCACTTTTTGGAAGATAGTAGTGAGAAGTCATGGTGCAAAATGCTCTTAAAATATTCTGTTTGGAAATATATGAATAATTAAAAGATTTTGAGCTTTGAATAAAATTCCAATGACACTTTAGAACAGTTCCACGAAAATAGCTCATCAATTAAAGCAACCAAGTTAATCTGACAGGGCACAGCGGTGGCTCTCACACCCGGTGAAGCACTTGACCCCCGACAGGTGGTGGATGTACATCCTACCGAGTGAGATACTCCTCCCTCTTTCACTCAATCCAAACCGGTTGTCCCACTTTCGGCCATCGGTTCTATCAGAACCCCGTCGCTAGCTGAGGACGGCTCAACCTTCTATACTGATACCCTAATCGAAAAGAGTCAACCTCTCGGAGGTGGCCACCTGCCGAGAGATATCCCAAACTAACCAAAGGCTAGTATAAAGGCTTAGCCCCCATTGAGTACTCAATGTTATTCAATCTTCACAATTCATAAGGCTCCAAGGTGGAACCCACAAAATTACCTCAATACAGTTCCAAACAACATTTTTCAACTCGTACAAAAATTTTGAAAGGCATGGTTTGTAACACCCTACTACCTAGGCCCAAAAGGGCCGGGAATGTCGCCCCATCCAAAGGACAAGGGGTCTTTATAACTAGGTTACATGAAAATAAAATAAAACAAAAGACTTTAAAATTAAATTTATTACAACCCAAAAGATAAACACTGGCACAAATCCAAAATAAATTGGTTGCAACAATCTCTCAAACAATACTTAAAGTAAATAACAAGAGTCTTCAAGCAAGGCAACATTCTAGCTAAAGATCTCCACAGCAGGATCTTCCTGAAAATATGGCATAAAAGGTGGTGAGATAAAAATCTCAGTAAGCCCGTGTGTGCTTTGAGTGTTTCAGGTAAAATAATTCATGTATGCAAATTGTAAAAGTTTCATAAGGAAAAGTGCTGGCAAGCAATAAATAAGTGTTGAAAATAAAGAGTGGTGTTTCACTTTTCAAATCATACATGTGCACAATAAATACAGCCACTCAAATGGGTAGCCATGGGTTACCACATGTTGGGCCCCATGACCAATAACAGTCAGAATGCCACACTTTGTGCAATGCTGACAAAAAGGTAGGTGTACAGCCTACCGGGTGAGATACTCCTCCATCTCTACACCCAAATTTACCGGTTGCCCACTCCGGAACACACAGTCCACATGACTGAAACTTGCTAGCTCGGACCGGTATGACCTACCGAACTGGCATCCTATCCAGGAAGGACTCACCCCTCAGAGGTGGCCACCTACTGAGAGACTTACCCTAACCCTTCAAAGACTAGTCCTGGTGGTCTACCCTTATTGAGTACTCAACGTTGATTGTTCCCCTTGGGAGAAAATTGATCAAACTTTGCTTTATTTGAAAATAGCAATTAAGGGTTTCCAAAAGTTTAGTCAAGTTGAGTTTTAGAAAAAGTTTAGATTTGTGTAAAACTGCTTGTTCAATTTTCAAATGATTTGCTTGACTGAAATAAAAAGAAAAAACAGTCCTTAATTGCATTTACAAATAATTGTTCATATACATTGCATTTGCTTGCCACAATAACTTTTGGTCTTCACAAAACTCCATGCAGGAGTTTACCTGCTTCTTTGCTTGCTCTACTCAAAAGTCTTCCAAGGCTGACCGAACCCCTGCCTGGGGTAAACATAAAACATAGGGTCATATTCAAGCTATACCTGCCTTACATAAATAATTCTTAGCTCAACTAGATACATCTATGACTAACCGTGATCTTAATGTCCTAAGCTTTAAGGCTAGATGCTGAAGAATTTTACAAACTAAGTCTAGTTTGATAGATTGAAATAACTAGGGGTTCTAAAATAATTGTTAATAAATTATAGACTCAAATAATAACACTCGAAGGTTTGAATTTTAAATATTATTAAGTCTTTTTGATATTAAGAAATGGTAATTTAAAAATAGCTTTATTATAAATAAATAATAAATTAAATAAATAATAATTTTTAATTAATTTCGAAGAGATAATAAATAATTAATAATAATTAAAATTTATTAATAAATTATTTTAAATTTTTTATTAATAAAAATATTAATAGTTTGATTTAATATTCTAATACAAATCCCCTAGTGTTTCGAATTTTTGAAGAAAAATATAGTAGCAATTTTAATTTATGTAATAAAATTTGCTAATGAATATAACTTAGAATTTACAAGAAAATAATCTTACATCATGGTCTTCCTATTGCTAAAAAAGATTCATGATCCCATTCTCCATCATCAAACAAGAAATTAATCTATTCATGCACAAACACTTGAACTATCTCATACTATCACATGGCCAAAAATCCTACTAAGCATAATCATCAATCATGGTTTCCATGGAAAATAAGATCATAAAAGCCTAATCACCTTTGGTGTCATAATATCTAATCATGCTTCAACATCCATTAAATTCATCAAACATGAAGAACATATATTGATTCGAAAGGAAAACACATACATCCTAGTCAAATACAACCATCATCATGTCATAACTTCATCCCCTAATCCACATGCATATATTCAATCTCCCAATCATAATCCATTTCTCTATCATCAACTAGGAGACATGATTTAAGAATTTAATAAGAGAAATTTAAGAATGAATACTTGATTGTCGAGCCCTTTGATGAAGACCAAAGAAGGTCCACACGCGATGGAATGACTTGAATGATCCAATGAAACAACGTTCATGGTTGATGGTTTGATCAACCATTTCGGTTAGAAGAGGGTGAGAGAGAGAGAGAAAAAAAAAGAAAGAGTGCATTAGATAGGGGTATTAAGAATTGAATGGAAGAAGATGAACAAGAAGATTGTTCTTGTTTTACCTTGTTGATGTTCTTGAGGTCTTCAAGAAAACCTGATTTTTTAATCCGGTTGAATATTCTTGTTTGCGAGATTTTGTGTTATAAATGGCAGAAATGAAGTCTAGGGATTAAGTAGAGATGATCTGGAGTATTTGAGAGTGATTGGAGGTGTTTGGAGTTAGTTTAGGCTTGAAGAAGTTTAGTGTGTGTTCTTGGTGTTTTAGGTGAAAATGGAGAGAAACTAGAAGAAGTGCTGTGCGAATTCTGCTAGAAGGCTGGCCGAATGGTAGGGTGTGATTGAGGGTTTCGGTTTTCAGCTTTGTGAGAGAGAGAAATCAGATTTTATTTGAAATTTAAATGGAGGAAATAGTGGAGATGTTTAAGGTAAAAGATCAGCTATGGTGTTTGATCAAGAGAGGTGTCTAGGGACTTTAATGGTGTCGGCTGGAACAAGAATGTTTTGCTGAAATGGTTGAGGGTTAATGTTGCTCAAGGCTGGCCGAAATTCATTCCTTAAAGGCAGAGAAAATTCTGGTTATTTCAGCTTAATGCAAGAGTGATTTATGGGAGTGAAATGCTGGAATTATTTGAAGTTCCAATGGAGTTTGAATGGAGTGATCTTAGGAGTGTTTTGTGGTGCAGCCATGGAGTCCTTATGCTTCAAGGTAAGTGTAGGTTTAATGGTGTTCAGAGTATGGCTGAGCAAGGCTCAATTCTACAGAGATTGAAGGTGACTTTCGGTCCTAGGCTAGAAATGAACAAGGCTGGAAAAATTCTGTTCTCAAGTGTTCATGGCTTTTCCGAAAATTGCAGAATTTTGGTACAGGATTTTCGCACCTTCTTAGCTCGGTTTTTCAGAGGTTCTTCAAGGTTGTTTGAGGGTCTTCCAAGGGTGGTTTTTCAGCCTCATTTCTGGACAAATGCAGAGAAGTTTGCTGGCTTGAAGATGAACTAAAAACAGCTTCATTTCCTTGATGAAGAGCTGCGAATTGCCCAGAAAAATTTCTGGTTTGGTGCTGTTTTGTGCAGTCTGAAAATTGCACAATTTTTCCAGCTTCCAAGCCACTTGAAATGACCATTTTCTCGGCAGCAAATGGTTGGGTTTATGGCCTGAATTTTCGAAGAGAAGGGTTGCAACAAATCTGGAAAATTTCCAGATTTCCTACCACTAAAGCATGAACATCTTGAAGATAGATTTGAAGGTCCTTCCATAGTGATTGATTTTCTCTTGGAACCCTTCCTATTTCCCCTCCTATTTTTCGGTCAACCTCCCTTCCCCAAAGCTGATTTTCGAAATTCAAGGGGAAGAAATTATCACAGAATTTTTTTTGGAATTCAAAGAAAAAGATTTAATGGATTTTAGTTTATTTGAATTATGAAAATGCTAGGACAAAGCTAGAGGTAATAAGTTGGACAAGAATTCTTCTAGAATTCTTTTAGGACATGAGGATAAGATTAGGACATTCTCTTCATGTCTCCCTTAAGACAATCATTCCTATTTTCATGGAATGCAAGAAAATAAAAATTCAAACTTAATTAAGATAATCATGATAAAAGCTTAAATGATGAGATTTGAACACATGACCTTATAGATTAATTCCAAAGCTCTAACCACTAAACCACCTTAACTCTTGTTCTTATTTTCTCACCTACATATTTTCCTTATCTACTCCTCAAGCTATCTTCATATTCTGACCTCAAGCAAAATTACCATTTTACCCCTCCAACTCAATGAGTATAACTAAGCATTTAAACCTATAATCCACGATTCTAAAGCACATAAAATCATTCAAAAACATATATATTCATGCAAAATAATATGATATGCATTCCCGACCCCCTTACTCTAGGGTTGGCTTTAGGTGGGGTTTCACATGGTTTTAAGTCAATAATTTATTCCACAAATTCATAGTGGAGGAGCCACATGCTCAAATAAGTCATGCTGTGATTTTCAAAAATTAGATGCATGCCCAAAAATTTATCTCTTGCATATTCAAAACAAATCAAAATGTTTGATACTTGGCTCCTAAGTCATGCCTGACACATTTTAAAAATTTATAAATCTAGAAGTTTCTAAAATTAGAAGTTTTCCAAATGTAAAAAGTTTCCAAAATAAGAAGGTTCCAAATATAGAGGTTTTCAAAATTAGCTACCGTGCTAAAATTTCGTATTTGCAAGAGATACTCACCAACCTTACTTTCAAACCAAGGTATTAAAATAAAATCAATTTCATGAATGCAAGGGAACTTACCTTATCCGTAAGCTTAGGGTATGTACTCTAGTAAGTTGGTCCTTACCCTTGACAATCTTCTAAATCTAGCAAAGAGTTCATATAAATTAATCACAACACTTCCTAGATCATCCCAAAAGAAAATCAAGTACATAATATACTTTCACAAATAAAACTAACTCAACTCACTACTACCATGATCCTAGTGTCCCAAGCTTTAAGGCCAAATAATAAATAAAAAGGGTTTATAAGTTATGTCTAATTTGATATTTAAAATAATTAGTGTTTTGGAAAATAGGTACTAATAAGTTGAAGATTTAAATCTCGCTAAAATAATTTAGAGTTTATTTGATAAGGGGTCCTAGGTTATATTAGGTAAAATAATGATGTATTAATAATTAAGTTGTTAGAAAATAATTGATAGCTAAAATTAGTTGAAAATAAATTTAATGAGTCTAGCTTGAAAAATAATAAATAGATTCTTAATGGGTTTTGATTAAAAGATAATAATTAAATATTTAGTAATAAATATTTTACTAATTATAATTATCTCCATAAAAGGCTTTATTTGATTTCATTATTTTAAATAATATCTATATATCTATATATCTATATATATATATATATATATTTCTAGCAAAAGCTATTATTTATTTGACTAAAATATTCTTATTATATATAATAATCCAAATCTACCACTCCTAGGGTTTTTTTTTTTAAATTACTAGCAAAATCATATTAGGAAATATTTTATTCATGAAATAAAAATTAGCTTAGGGACAACTAGATCATGATCATACTTCTATGGCTAACCACAATCAAGGACATATACAATCCTTCAATTCATCAAATCATCCAAATCATACATATAAGTATAGATCTAAATTTATCAAGACATGATCTAACCCCTACTAGCATAAATATGATCATGGCTTCAACAATCTAACATGAATATAAATCCTATTCACCAAAGGTGATATAATCTCTAGCATACTTCATCACAAATACTACCTATGACATGGAGACATGCATTAAACCTCAAATCATCATACAATCAACCAAGATAATTCATGCATGCATAAATCCCATCTCCTTCATATTCATACATACATTCATGCTTCAACCTCAACAATATACACTCAAACCTTATCTGCAATCCATCTTCTATCAACATCATCCTAGAGACATGAATTTAGAATTTAGAGGAAGGGTTAAAATGGCTTACTTGATTGATGAATTCCTTGAAGTAGTTTTGAATGAATCTCAAGCCCTAGATGCCTAAATCCGTCCAAAGGAGATGAAGGAAGAATGGCCAAGGAGAAGAAACCATTCGGCCACGTAAGTGAGTGGTTCGGCTTAGAGAGAGAGAGAGAGAGAGAAGAAGAAGAAGAAGAAGAAGAAGAAGAAGAAGAAGAAGAAGAAGAAGAAGGCTCATTAGCATGCTTAAACACATATATGTTCATTAGAGATTGAAGATTAGCGAAGATGAAGTTGATTGAATAATCCTACCTTGAAGGTGTTCTTGAGCCTTCACAAAATTTCTGATTTTTTATCCAAAAGTGCAAGTTGGATTTTGGAGTTTGATGTTAAAAATGGTATGGATGGACTCACAGCAATGAATAGATGAAATCTGGAATTTTTAGAGGTAGTTTGAAGTGATTTGGAGAGGTATTAGGTGAAAGGAAGGAGTAGGTATTCTTGGTGTACTATGTGTTCTTGAAGGTTGAAGAGAGTAGAGAGCTTTTGGATGGAGGCTGCCGAAATTCTATGAGGATTAGGGTTGCCGATTTTCTGTAGGGTTTAGGTAGATGGTTTTTCTGGTTTGTAAGGGAAAAGGAAAGGCTAGTTGTTGGAATCCTTGAAGAATATTTTTATGAAGCAAATTTGGAAACTAAATATTCAAGAATATATTTGATTATGGAAGAGCTCTTGGAAATCTGTCATGGCCGACTATTTGTGCAGAATTTTGGCTGGATGAAAGCTGGTTGAAGGAGGCTAATGGTAGCTGAAATTAAGGAGTCTAATGGTGAAGGGAAGGTCTGGTTGTTTGAGGTATATTTTATGGAAAGTTGTAAAATCATGGTGGCTGGAATTTTGGTATCCAAATCAAGGCATGATTGCAGAAATTTTTTGGAAATCTTTTTGGCAGCCATGGCTGGATTTTCATGCAGAACTTAGGAAGGACAATGGAGTTCAGTTAATGGAGGTTTAAGGGTGGTTTGTGCAGAAAAAGGATGGAGTTTCGGCTAGGGTTGAATTAGGAAACAAAGCTGGACAAAATTCTGCACAGCATTTTCGCAAGACTGGAATTTCCTGGGCAGTTTTCGGCTGCCCTTTTCCAGGCGATTTGCAGAGGCTTTGAAGGGGAATTTCTGGGGCTTTCAATGCTGGTTTCCAACCTACTTTATGGAGGAAAAACATGGCTATGGTTCTAAACAAAAATTGGAAGAAAACAGCTTGGTTTCGGACCTCCAAAGCTGCGAATCTGCCCAGAAAATTTTCTGGTTTTGCACTGTATTTGTGCAGTCCGAAAATGGCCAGGAAAATTCAGATTTCAAGCTGATCAAAAGGGCCATTTTCTGGCAGCATTTGGGAGGGAATAATAGTTAAGAATTTTGTCACCTTGAAGGCACATAAAGCTGGAAAAATTTTAGTTTTAAGCATGAAGGGAAATGAACCTAGCTAGAGTGAATTTTTAGAAAGTTCACTAAGAAATTCACTTGAAATCTTTCCATTGTTTCGATCCATAAGATGTCTTTTACTAAGACATTTTGAACCTTCAAAGCCACAGCACATTGCTGGAATTTTTCTAGAATAAAATTGGCTTGAACGAAATGAACAAACTAATGAATTGAGAAACATGAAAAATTAAGGATCAAGAGGAAATGAATTCCCCTTAGGAATTTTGTGTAGAGCAAAAGAGTAGGATTTGAAGACCCCTATCATGTCTCTCATAGGACAACATCTCTACCCTACTCCAAACACCACTAAGGCCGACAATGATACTTCCCAAGCAAAAATAAAATTTAATCATGCTATAGCTCTAATAATGGAATTTGAACCCAATACCTCAAGAATCAATTCTAATGCTCTAACCACTACACAACAACAACTTTTATTCTTATTTCATCTCCTAAAATATTTTCCTATTCAATCCTCAAGCTATCTCCCTTTTTCCACCTTAGGCAAAAATTACCATTTTACCCTTCCCACTCAATAATCACAATCAAGCCCTCTAGACTATAAAACACAAATTTAATACACATAAAACCATATAAAAATATATAAAAAATACATGAAATAAAATATGATATGCATCACAACCTCCTTACTCTAAGGTTGGTTTCGACTGGGGTTTCACATAGATACCACTCATGATCTAGGAATATGGGTTTATTAATTGATGAATTAATAAACCAATCTTGATTAGAATTAATAGGATTAATTCTAATTAATTATGAATTATTAATCTCAAAGACGTTTAGATTAATTCATGTTCGCTACCAATTGACTGGGAAACCTAATAGGTCACACACAATAGAGGATTATAAACTCAAGATGTTATTTGATAGCATAGCGGGGTTAATTGAGAGAAAGAGAAGTTGTTGTGGATAAATTATAATTAGTTATAATTTGTGGTCCAAGTTGTAATTGTGAGAACTTGATGTTTCCAATTACAATTAGGGAATTCTAATAAGATTAGAATTCTCAGTTTTGGGAGGAAAATTTTGTGTAATATATAGTAGATGTAACACACGAAAACCTTAGCTTATTAACACACGAAACAACAGCTTCTTCTTCTTCCCTCTCATTTTCTCATTTTTCCTGAAAAACAAATCAACCCTAGCCGCCTTATTTTTCTTCTAGCATAGAAATATTTTGGTGTTTAAGTATTTCTCTGTGTGGATTACTGTTAGAGATATTCACACACTGTGATTATAGTGGTTAGACGTCCAACTCTCGTTGAGTTTGCACAAGAGGATTACTAGATCACGCCTCGATTTGAAGAAGAAAATTTTTGTTCTTCAAATGATCACCCAAAGGTAAAAGCTGTTACCTTTATTATCTTTATGTCTTATTTTCCACACATAAACGAGTCCTGGAATGGTATCTCGTTTTATTTTCTGATGCACCGTATATGATACAAGCCTGAGATACCCAACATGTATAACTCTAGTTAATTAAAATGAACATATATAATAGAGTTTCTATACTTCACTTACTGCAAATAAATCACTCTCTTATGATTGTCCAAGATAATCTAAATAATCTAAGGCCCTGAGAATGTGACTTAATGTTGTATGTTTTTGGGTAGCTCCCAGAGATAAGCAGGTACATACTGAAAGTCATGAATTATAGAACTAGATATCTAAGGATGATAGATGCTATTGAGAAAGGTATTAAAATATATTTCCTATCTCAATAGTAGGTGTTATGTATACGGTTATTTTTATCGTTACACCTATAAGTCGAAGACACAATATTTGCAATATTGTTCTTGGGGTCAATATTTTCATGTGCTGATAAATAGAATTTTTAAAATGATTACATAAAACTATTTGTTAGTAGGGGTATTTTAGTTATTTTAGTAGCCACAAATAATATGTCTTTTAGTCCCTATAGTAGCTCAAGTAACTTTTGTAATTTATTCAGTATATGGGCTTACTGGATAAGATTAACATTATTTATTTATATTAGAATAATATATTGGGCTAATTTAATTAAATTAGTTTATTAATTAATTGTCTTGGATAATTTTATATCGGGCCCAAAAGGATCAATTTAATAATAAAGGAGCTTAAATATAAATCTTGGATTTATTAAATTAGATGGATTGGACCCTGGCCCACCATAGATTAAAAGAGACGTTTTTCAGGGTTTTAGAAACCTTTAAGGCGGCGCTTGACATAAAAAAAAAAAAAAAAAAAACAGAAAGAGGAGGGGCAGCATTGAAGGCTGATGCGTTCAGACTTGGGTATAAAAATCATACAAAATTAAGTACATTCCCAATCAAGTTCAAATTAAAATGTTAAACCCAAATCACACATATGAGCAAGCGTACTCATCATTAACTGAGCATAGGGTTAAAACAAGTGTCGATCCTCAAGGAACAAGTAGACATTAATTACCCTTCTTTCATTGTTTAACCGACTCAACAAAGTGAAAAATAAATAAAAAGAAAATAAAAAAGAAAATAAAAATAAAAATATGTATATGTTAAGGATGTAGATTTATGCAACTCAAGCCATTGTTTAGACAAACATGATTTTAAAGAACTTAACCATTATCATAACCCATCATTCTCTTAGCACCATAAAAGATGAAGGTAGACCCACTTTGATGGTCAATCCATGAAATCACTATCTTCTAGACAAATTAGAATCACTTGGTCCATCTCAATCAATTCATCCAAAAGACGCATTAAACACAATCCTTAATTAAATTCCCTTGGTCTCGGCGAATTTAGAACATGAAATTAATCAATGAACCCTTGGTCTCAGAAGACATTAATTAACTTTCAATTACCAGTTCTTAAACAATCAACCCCCTTTGGTCCAGCAAGTCAATTGCCAACAGAATATGAAACTAATAAATCGAAACACCCATCAACCCCCTTTGGTCCAGCAAGTCAATGGATAGAATCAACTAACTAATCTCGTAATAAGCATAAGTAATTGAATACCAAGAATAATAACCAATTAATCAAAAGATCAAATAACTCTAGAAATCATGAATATCTAAAACAATGTCGAATTACAATAAAATAATTAACATATCATTGTTAAGAAAAAGAAAACAAAGTAAAAGAAATAACTCATAGACAAACCTCCTTCTTCTTCATTTGAAAACCTTCTTGTACAACCCTCCTTGGACTGAGTGATTTTCTATGATAATCAATGAATTCTCCCATTTTCCCTTGTGTTTTCCATCTATTTATAGGCTTAAGAGGTGCCTAAACTCGTAGGTACAAAGTTCTTGGCCGAGTAGAAGTTGGAAGCTTCTAAGACTCTTCAGATTTCCAAAAACGCGTAGAAAGATCGCAGTACCGCCTCAGGGACAGACCACAGCGGGCGCTGCCTTGGTTCTATTTCTCCACTCATCCGCTGATTTTTCTCCGAATTATGTGCATACGTTCCAGAGTACAGCCAGCGTCAGTTCCAGCTTTGCAGCCGGCGCCGCCTCTACTTTGCTTCGCGACGGTTTTGCTTTGTTTTACCCAAAATCCTGAAGTAATGACTAAAATACCTTTCCAAGGATAAAATCTCAAATATGAAAGAATATGACTAGTTATTTCACAAAATGAATTACAAAAGAACCTCAAATAACTAAGCAAAGTATGACCAATTTAGCTCCTATCAAAGGCGATGTGAGCTATTATTTTTCAAGTGTGAGTGCATGTACTGTTCAAGAATAGAAACAGAAACAGCTTGTTGTCAATCGATGTCTTCCATTTCCCTTTGTACCTCTTCTCAGTATTCTTCTATTATTTTTCATCCTAGTTCTATTGTCACCAATAGTTAGCCCATACGAGGTTTAGAGAAATACTTTGGAAGATTGAAAGTTAGCAATTCTAGTGTGTGTTTGATGTGAAGAAGCAGATGTTTGATTGGTATTCTAGTAGAACGAGTGATTGTTCCAATCTAAGAGGCTCCGTCAAACCCAATTCCACCACTACTAGTTCACCCTACGTGCCATAAATATAAGTGTTTTAGATTATGAATAAGAAAAAATTGAAAAAAAAAACCTAGTTTCCGCTGTGTTTATTTTTTTCCCATGATTCTTTAATTGATTAAAACTTGCTAATTGACCCTTAATATGACTTAATTGTTCAAATCTATGTTCTTTCTCCCTTCAAAGCCTAGTCAAAGTCCTTTCAATCTCAGGGTTAAATTCTATTATATCTCATTTGGTTCGCTGCGTCATAAACTAGAGATACGACCTAAAAATGAACAAAGAAAACAATTAAAATTTACAAATTATAGACTAGTATATATGTACTACTGGTAATATTACAAACAAGCTATACACATAAAATTGTATAAACAACTAGAAAATTGTAAATATTGCACCTAATTATAACAAGGAACATATTTACGTATATACATGGCTAAATCAATAGAAATCATACTTTCATAATATTGCTCCCAGCAACGGTGCCAAAAATTTGATGTGGAAGTTTTGAGTAAAATAACAATCATTCTTTTCAAGTCCATTCCTCAACCAAATTCTATTAAAATGTGAAACCTAAAACCACATGTATAGAACAAGTATACTTATCGCAGGTATAGTATAGGGAATTAACGTGTATCGATCCATAAGAAGCAACTACTATTAATTACTATCATTTTTTTATTTACCCTAACAAAATAAGAAAAATAACAAGACTTACAACTACATAAAAGATCAAGCATGGAATAAGAAGAGGATTAAAAACATGTATTTAGACAGAATTCCCTTAAAAAATTGCCAATTTTTAGCCAATAATTTGTTACTGTTATTGTAACACCCCGCTACCTAGGCCCGCTAGGGCCGGGGATGTCACCTCATCCAAAGGACAAGGGGTCTTTATAACTAGGTCATACAAATAAAATAGCGGAAATAAATGATACTTGACCTTAAATATTTATTTCATCCCAAAATAAACATCTATCCAAAATAAATCCGAGAGTACCAAAAACAAATCCATAATAAAAATTTATCCACTCTCATCTCTCCATAACTTTACACAAACATAAATCATCATAAATCTTCCAAAGCGGCCATAATCTATCTATTCGTCCCCACAACAGGACCGACCTGAAAACATGGTAAAAAGGTGGTGAGACAGAAATCTCAGTAAGTCAGCGTGTGTTTATGTGTCAGGTGAAAACATTTCGTGAATGCAAAGTATAAAATTCTTTATAAGAGATCACTGGCAAGCAATAAACATCCATAAAAAACAAGAGTGGTGTTTTGGCATTTCCAGCGATACATAATTTATAAAATCAACTACTCGAAAGAAAGGATTACAAGTTACCATACATTGGGCCCTATAACTGAATGGTCAGCATGCCACACTTTGTGCATACCGCCGGTCAGAATGCCACACTTTGTGCAGACTGACAAAAGTAGGTGATCGGCCTACTGGGCAAGATACTCCTCCTTCTCTATACCCAAACAACAACCGGGTGTCCATTCTGGCATAACACAGTCACTTGACTGAAGAGAACACTGCTAGCTCGGACCGGCACGACCTACTAAACTGACGTCCTATCCGGGAAGGACTTACGCTAACCCCTCAAAGACTAGTCCTAGAAGTCCACCCTTATTGAGTACTCAACGTAAAGTATCTCACTTGGGAAAAATGAACAAACACAGTTCCACTTGAACATGGCAAATAAAGGGTTTCCAAAATCTTTGTCAAAAACAGTTTCAGAAAGAGTTCTGAGTTTGAGTAAATCTGCTTGATAAATTTCAAATAACTCATTTGACGGAAATAAAACAGGTAACAACCCTCAATTGTCTTTACAAAAATGAGTGTCCATGCACTCTACATTTGGCTTGCCATAATTAAACATTTTTCAACAATCAGGTTTTGTGCAGGAGCTTACCTAGTTCTTACTCACAATAACAAGGTCTCCAACAGCTGACCTAACCCCACATGGGCAAATACAAATCACAATCAATTCCAAGCCACAATCCACTTCCTCAATTTTAAATCAACTCCACTTACTACTACCATGATCCTAGTGTCCCAAGCTTTAAGGCCAAACAATACATAAATAGGTTTGTAGGTTGAGCCTAATTTGATGTTTAAAATAATTAATGGTTTGGGAAATAATTTCTAATAAGTTGAAAGTTTAAATCTTGCTAGGGAAAATTTAGAGTTTATTTGCTTAAGAGTCCTAGGTAGTAATAAGTAAAACAATGATTTAATAATAGTTTAGTTGTTAGAGAATAATTGGTTACTAAAACTAGTTGAGATTAAATTTAATGAGTCTTGATTGGAAAATAATAAGTAAACTTTTAAAAAGGGATTTGATTTAATAAATATTTTACTAATTATGATTATTTCCATAAAAGGCTTCAATTGATTTCTTTATTTTAAATAATATTTATTTTTTTTCTAGCAAAATTATTATTTATTTGACCAAAATATCCTTTATGTATATAATAATCCAAATCTACCATTCCTAGGGTTTTTTCGACATTTACTAGGAAAATTTTATATCATTAAATATTTTATTTATGAAATAAAATTAGTTTAGGGACAACTAGATCATGGTCAAATTTCTATGGCTAACCATAATCAAGAACATATGCAATCCTTCCATTCATCAAATCATCCAATTCATGCACATAAGCATAGATCTAAATTTATTAAGAAATGATCTAACCTTTACTGGCATAAGTATGATCATGGCTTCAATAATCTAACATGCATATAAATCTTATTCACCAAAGGTGACATAATCTCTAGCATGCTTTATCTCAAATACTTCATGCATCAAACCTCAAATCATCACACAATCAACCAAGATAATCCTTCCATGCATAAATCCCATCTCCTTCACAATCATACACATATTCATGCTTCAATCTCAATAATACATACTCAAATCCTATCACCATCCACCCACTATCAACATCATCCTAGAGACATGATTCTAGAGTTTAAAAGAAGGATTGAAGGGACTTACTTGATCGATGAATGCTTTGAAGGAGTTTAGAATAGATCTCAACTCCTTGATGCCTAACTTTGTCCAAGGGAGATGGCGAAAACATGGACATGGGGAAAAGGAGCCATCCGGCCAAGAGAGGGAGGTTTCGGCCATGAGAGAGAGAGAGAGAGAGAGAAAGAAAGAGAGAGAGAGAGAGAGAGAGAGAGAGAGAGAGAGAGAGAGAGAGAAAGAAAGAAACCATTATCATGCTTATACACATAGGTTCTTATTAGAGATCTAGATTGGAGGAGATGAAGTTGTTAGAATAAATTTACCTTGAAGGGGTTCTTATTCTTCACAGAAATTTCTGATTTTGATCCGAAGTAGCAAGATGATTTGTGGAGTTTGAGGTTAAGAATAGGGTTGATGGACTCACGGCAGTGAGTAGGTCAAATGTTGATGAACAACCATGGACTATTTCCGGATCACTAAAAGCTATCAAGCACTCAAGGATCTCCAATAAGTAAGGTGCAACCTTCATGAAACATTCATCAAATCAAGTATTTCTTTCTCGATCTCCTCTTTAAAATTTCAAAATCAAGATTCTTAGATGAGGGATTTGATAGGTTGATAGAATAATGTGGGGTTGGAGATATGTATGTGGGTGAAGGGAATAGATTTAAGACATGAAGCATTAAATGAATGTTGTGACTCAAGAACTATGGATTATGCTTTAAGATCATTATATGTTCTTTATGATTAAGAGTTTTATGGATGTTTGATATATGATAAACATTAAACTATCATTGATGAATATGCCTTCATGATGTTATATTTTTCAATAAATCCATAAATAAAATTATGGCTAGTAGAAGATCACCCTTGTTGTGATGTATGTTAATACAAGCCTATTTTTGAATAAATTGACATGTTATTTGTTGGATCCATGTGTGTATGAATATGTATATAAATTTTCTCTAGTATTTCACTATAGGCATTAAAAATTATTATAAGAATACTTTTATTATTTTTAGTATTATTCTTACTATCATTATTATTATTAATATAATTAATATTATTGTTCAATTTGATTAACTAATTTCAGTGAACATAAAAATTTTTGAAACTAATAATTATTTAAAATGTTGGTATTTTATAAGACAAATAAATAGAATATTTTTATTAAACATTATTAGATATAAATAACAATATATTGGAATTAAGATCAAATGTCTTTTATATTCATATTATTATTAGCTAGCCTTACAAAAAATGTTGTTTACACTCTTAAATGTTATTTATATGAGAATAATTTATTTATTATTAATTTTATTTGTTATTTATTATTTATTATTAAAATTATTTATAATCTATTATTAATATTACTTATTATTTGTAATAATATTATTTATTATTTATTACCAATATTATTTAGGATTTATTATTAATAGTACTCATTATTTATTATTTGTTAATAAATAATTAGTATTATAATTTATTATTTATAAAACCTATTTATTTTAACTTATCAAATTAATCTTATTCTATAAAATACCTTATCAACTAGTGTTAAATCTTAAGGCATTGTTGTCTTAACTAGATGTTGTATCTAGTTTAGCATGTGCATGTTAGGCTAGGAATTATTTATTTTAAGCAAGTATTGCCTAGATATTGGGACTTATACCCTGTATTTACCCCATGAGGGGTTAGGTTGCCTTGAACTCTCTTGGAAGGCTATTGTATCAAGGAAAAGCAAGAGATCAGGTAAGTCTTTGCATAAAGATATTTGTGAACAAATGCTTTCTGTAAGTCAAATACACTGGTTGTCGTGGAAGATGTACCTTGAGATGCAATTATGGACAATATATTCCTTCTTCTAAAATAAAATAATTTTTGTCAAGCAAACAATTTTCTGAGCAAAATAATAAATTTTTCTTAAACAATATTTTACCTAAAATTGTTTGAAAACCATAATTGCTACTTCAAAGAAAGCTCTTCATTGATTTTACATTTTCCATGTGGAATAAGCATAACATTGAGTACTCAATAAGGGTAGACTACTATGCCTTGTCTTTGAAGGGTTGGGTAAGTCTCTCAATAGGAGGCCATCTTTGAGGGGTGAACCTGCCTAGACAAGATGATAGTTCTTGTTGGTCAGGCCGGTCCGAGCTAGCAGTACAATTCATGTGGACTGTTTATTTCTGGAATGGACACCCAGTATGTTTGGGTATAGAGATGGAGGAGTATCTCACCTAGTGGGCCGTACACCCATCTTGTATCTGCATGCACAAAGTGTGGTATCCTGATCATTCTCTTATTATGATGCACAAAGTGTGGCATCTTGACCATTCTCTTGACATGGTGCACAGAGTGTGGTGCCATGTCTATACATGGTGCATGACTTCATAGTTAACTTTATTAGAGTGGTTATTTCTTTTCAAGTTGAGCACTTTTACTTTACAAATGTTGATAAAACACCACTTAGTGTTCAAAGATAAATTTCTGGGCTTGTAGACTTTTTATTACGACTTGTTCCAAAATTGCATACATGAACTGTTTTTCCTGAAATACCATGAGCACACACAGGACTTACTGGGAAATATTTCTCACACCTTTTATATCATATCTTCAGGTTGATCTTGCTTGGAAGGTTGATTTACTTATGCTGCCATGAGCTTAAAAGATTTATTCTGATGTATTTATTTATTAGAGCTTTTGGTTACCATCTATTTGTTTCAAGACTTGTAAAAGTATTCTTTTGGGATTGTAATAAGTCCGTTATTAAGTTATTTCCTTTTATGTTTTCTATTACCTAGTTATTAAGACCCCTTGTCGTAAAGATGGGGCGACATCACCACCCCTTTTGGGGTACTACGTAGGTAGCGAGGTGTTACACCCATAGACCTAAGAAGATATGGGTACCAAAAATCACTCTCCCATCTCATGTATAAGTACATTCACTGGAGAAAATGGGCTTCACAAAGTGGTTCTTGGATAATGGATGTTCATGACACATGACCGGAAATGCTATCCTATTAAAAGATGTGCAAGCTACAAATAATAGGTTCGTTACCTTTGGAGACAAAAAGAAAGGAAAGATACTTGGCATAGGTAACATTGGTAAAGGATCTTCAACTATTATCAAATAAGTATTATTGATTGATGAGCTAAAATACAACTTGCTTAGCATTAGTCAATCATGTGACAATGGTTACAAAGTCATTTTTTAGAAGGATTCTTGCTCTATTATGGATAGCTCAAATAATGAAACAAATTTTGTTGCAAACCATGTTGGGAATGTATATGTATTCTATCCTGATGATCTTATAGCTTATGATATTATATGTCTTTCCGTAAATGATAATGATGGCTACCTTTGGCATAGAAGAATAGGCCATGTATCATTTAATTTGCTAAACAAATTATCCTCCAAAGATCTTGTTAGGGGATTGCTTAAAATGAAGTTTGATAAAAGCAAAATATGTGATGCATGCTAATTTGGAAAACAAATCAAAACCTCTTTCAAACCTAAGAAACGGATTTCCACCTTAAAACCTCTTGAATTAATACATATGGATTTATTTGGATCGATGAGGACCACTAGCCTTGGTGGTAAGAGGTATGCATATGTTCTAGTAGATGATTCCTCAAGATTTACTTGGACTATGTTTCTCAGACAAAACAATGAAGCATTTTCTAAATTCTCTAAATTATTCAAGCACGTCCAAAACTCTATTGGATGCAAATTAATTCCTATTAGGAATGACAATAGTAGAGAATTTTGCAACAATGAGTTTACACACTTTTGTGATGAAAATGGAGTTTTTCACAACTTTTCAACTGCTAAAACCCCACAACAAAACGTTGTTGTTGAGAGAAAAAAAATAGAACCTTGCAAGAAATGGCTAGATCCATGATTTGTGAAAACTCTCTTCCAAAATTCTTTTGGGCTGAAACTATTAATGCAGTGTGTTATATTGTTAACTGAGTGATGTTGAGACCATTTTTAAGAAAAACACCTTTTGAGCTTATGTTTGACAAAACTACATCAATTTCTTATTTTAAAGTATTTGGCTACAAATGTTTTGTTCTTAATACCCGAGACAATATTGGAAAATTTGATAGCAAATCTGATGAGGCTATATTCCTTGGATACTCTTCTAATAAAAAGACAAATAAGGTGTACAATAAAAGAACTCTATGTGTGAAAGAATTCATACATGTTATTTTTTATGATACTAACATTTATACATCAAGAAAAGATGATGATGATGTAGGGAGTTCAAAAGAAAGAGGGAAAGAACAGCACAAAGCACCATCGTTGGACATTTTTGCCAAGGAAGAAGAATTGGAAGAGTAACATACTAAACAAAGCAAGCAAGAAATTGAAGAGCTCACTGATCAAGGGCTACCAAAGGATTAGAAGTACAAAACCAGTCATCCAACAGAGTAAATTATTGGTGATCCTAGCCGTGGAGTTGAAACTAAACTGTATTTTGTAGATAATTTTGCTCTACTCTCTAGTATTGAACTTAAATATATTAATGTGGCCTTGCATGATGATTTTTGGATACTAGCTATGCAAGAAGAGCTGAACTAATTTGAGAGGAATCAAGTTTGGAAACTCGTCCCTAGACCATTTGATCATCCGATTATTGGTACCAAGTGGGTTTTCAGAAACAAATTTGATGAAAATGGAGTGATGATTAGAAATAAAGCCAGACTTGTTGTCCAAGGATTCAATCAAGAAGAGGGCATTGACTATGACGAGATATTTGCTCTCGTTGCTAGATTAGAGTCCATAAGAATTCCTTGCCTTTGCATCTTTAAAAATTTTCATGCTTTATCAAATGGATATTAAAAGTGCATTTTTAAATGGTTTTATTGAAGAGGAGGTATATATAGAACAACCTCTAGGTTTTATTCATGAGCACTTTCCAAATCTTTTTTTCATACCCTCAAAAGCTCTCTATGGTTTAAAACAAGCCACGCGAGTTTGGTATGAAAGGTTTAGTGGATTCTTACTCTCAAAAGGTTTTTCAAGAGGCTTGATTAGCACTACACTATATATTAAATCATAAAATTCTGATGATCTTCTCATTATCTAAATTTATGTTGATGATATCATTTTTTTTTTTTTTTACTACTAATGAATCCTTGTGTAAGATGTTTGCTAATACTATACAACAAGAATTCGAGATGAGCATGATGGGAGAACTTAACTTCTTCCTCGGGCTATAAATTAAACAAACCAAGGATGAAATTTTTCTAAATCAAGCTAAGTATGCTAAGAAACTGCTCAAGAGATTCAGTATGAACGAAGCCAAAGAAATCAGTACACCTATGAACATTTCTCTAAAACTTAGCAAGGATGAAAAGGGTACGAAAGTGGATGAATCAAAATACAGAGGTATGATTGGAAGTTTGTTATATCTTACTACTAGACGACCAAACAATATGTTTTCAGTTTGTCTCTGTGCTAGATTTCAATCGTGTCCAAAGGAATCCCACTTATGTGCCATAAAATGCATCCTTAGATATTTGGTTGAAACATTTGATTATGGTTTATGGTATTCTCGTACTAACACCTTTGATCTTATAGGCTATACTAATGCGGATTATGCAGGTTATAAAGTTGAATGAAAAAGAACTAATAGGCACTGCCAATTTTTCAGACACTCTCTAGTACCATAGCATAGCAAAAAATAGGCTTATGTATTCTTATCCACAACCAATGCTGAGTACATTATAGCAGGGAGCTGTTGTGTACAAATTTTGTGGATGAAAAACACACTCCTTGATTTTGGTCTCAAAATTTATTGCATACCTATACTGTGTGATAATACAAGTGCAATTTATTTGACAAAAAATCATGTTCAACATTCTAGAACCAAGCAAATTGAGGTTAAGCATCATTTTATTAGGGATCATGTGCTCAAAGGAGATGTATATGTTGAATATATCTCAACCGATGAATAGCTTGTAGATATTTTTACAAAATCTCTGGTTAAAGAAAGGTTTAGTCATGTGAGAAGAGATTTAGGAATTACCAAGATCATGTAATTGACATTTTTGCCAAAGAATTGTTGTTGTTATTTGCAGAACCACTGGAGACACAACTTTTGGACAAAGCTTTCAGACGCACTATTTGGAAAACATGACTCAAAAATCACCTTAGTTGAACTGTTTTTATTCTATTTTTTTAGAGAATGATTTTGGACTCAGTCTAATTCCAAAATATCGATAGTTCAAAATTTATGAAAAGCCAAATATTTTTGTTATCGGTGAAAGAAAACGTGAGCCTAGAAATGACTTTTCAAATTTTCAAATGTCCACGCTTTTTTCAATACCTCTAAAAAGTCTCTGATGTAAAGAACTTGACTCTACTTATCCTATCTAGAACCTAGGAAATCTCAGAAGAAAAGGCTTTCACTCTCTCTCTTGGAAATCAGAAACTGACATTGCACTTTGTCATTCTTAACTTCATCTTCTCTAAAACAAAACTAAAAATCCTTTACCTTTTCCTCATTTCTGCTATGACGAAAATAGAAAAAATTGTCAAAGGAACTGTAAAAAAAACTAAGATGGGGAAAGCAATGGCTAAGACAAAAGTTGCTACACCGCTGGACACCAAGCAGAAAGAAAAGAAAATTGCTGAGGAAGCCTCACGATTCAACTCATCTACAGAGCATACCACACCAAAAAGTTCTGAGATACGGTACCCCACTTTCTTAATCAAAAATATGAAACTAATTTGAATGTTGGCTATCTAGGAATAGAATTGTGATTTCAGGATATGGGGTTGAGGCTGGGGGATTCTTAAACTTCTTTGATATTCTGAATATGTTTGAGAATCTTGGTTGGGAAGCGTTAGTGACAGTTGATGAGAAGTTGTACATCTCATTAGTTTGGGAGTTCTGTGCTAATTTGAAAAAGATGCGACTTGAGGCGACTGGATGAGGGTTTATAGTACAATGATATAGCACTAGAGTAGGATATGTAAATGTAGAATATGATCACAGATTGCTGAACCAAATTTTTGGTGTGAGAGATGGGGGTATTCAATTCATTGAGATGAACAAGTTTCCTAAAAGGACAACCATTTTTTATTTAGGTAGATTTAAGGAAAGATTCTCCGGTGGGAAGAGTTCCAAAAACTCGGGTGATAAAAACACGAAATGGCTGAATGGTCCTGGAAGAGTCCTGCACTATATAGTGTCGACCATGGTTGCCCCAAGCTTTGGGCAAAAAACATCAGTAAGTATTATGCAAATGATACTAATGGTGGCTCCTTCTGAGGGACAACAAATCAGCTTTGGATTTTTAGTAGTCAAATTGATGATGTAGTCAAGAAGCATTTCACATAAAGCACTTCCATATGGTAATATTTTGACCAAAGTATTCAAATGTGGATTTAGATAAGTTTGGACCTGGTCAGATGAAGACAAATGTGTATAACATGGAGTCATTCGAAAGAATGAGCTTTGTTAAAGTGAATCGGGAATGGGTTTTGCTCAGAGATCTATTGAATGAAGAGAAAGAAAATGTGCTAAAAATCAAGGAGGAAGGAAAAGGAACTGCTCAATTTGCAGGAACTAAAAGAAAGGCTGTAACAGAAACTCAAACTGAGTCCTCTAGCAAAGGAAAACAGAAATTTTAAGACACAGGTATCAGTTAGAGTATTTTAGAAGCAATCAATTTGCTGGCTATTAAAGTGGATATCCTCAGTTTAGAAATTCAGAACCTTGGGAACAGGCTAATTGCACTAGAAGAGAAGGATAAAAAGGATGAAACAATGCCTACTATATCAACACATCCTAGAAAAGGTACCTAAAGAATAAACTGCCACTGAAGAAGAAGAAGCTATTGTGAAGGAGAAACAGGATGAAGAAATGACAGCTACTGATCAAGGAAGGCAGACATCCATATATTAGGAAAATTTTGCACCCCCTGTATCTGCTGAAATCCCTATCTTCTCTGAAAAAAGACAGAAGTATGTGGTAGTAAAGAGGAAGTCCAGCCAAATTACTGGATAATATTCAAAAAAGGGTGTCGGGTCTAAGCCAGAGACCGTCCATATTTCCTAAGTGATTACCTCTGCGAACTGCTTCTAAGACATCCTCTACTTGCACAACTTTTGTGAATGTTCTTTTGACAATTATTTTTGTAATTTCTACACCAGTGTTTGAACAATTTCAATTCTACATATCTCTTGCTCTATCTATTAAATATATATATATATATATATGTCATTTTCTTATTCTCTATTTTTTGATTGATGACAAAAGGGGGAGAAAATGGTATAGAAAATTGATAACAATTGTTAGGGAAAATTGATAATAACTGTTAGGATTATGCATTGCCATGCTATTCTATTGATGGTTATTATTGGTTATTATTGGATTATGTACTATTGGATTATGGACAGATGATAAATGAACTACATATGGTTATTGTACGCTATTATGCTATGGAACGGAAATATTTATTGTGTTATGGACTGAGACGTAACTATAATTAGAAACTGAATATTCCATAAGATTCTGGGAAGCACATTATGAAATGCACGTGGGCATTTGGGGTTGATCAAACCAGTATGCTGTGTAATTTCTTTTTTGTATGAATTGTGATTTATGAGCATGTAATGGTTGTATATTGGCTTATGATAAGTATAAATTTTGATTTTGGTTGCTTGTCCTGTTATGGACAAAGGACTTTGAAGTATGTACATAAAGTTAGAATTGAGATTTGGTTTGTTGAACAATCTTGTAAACTAATTATGATATGCTCTATGTTAAAAATCTCATATGATAAGGATAGTTATTCATATATCCTTCATTGCTCAAAAATTTTCCTTGAGGTTTGAAATTTCTTGATAAAACTATGCTGGATCAAAATTTCTGAAAACTCATTGTTACCTGTACATACACAAGGGGAGTTTTGGACTCTTATTTCTTCAATCTAAAAGTCCAGCAAAAATGGGTTATAAGAAGACTTGCTTTTATCTAATTTTACCTATTTTAGACACATGTTTTGGACTTCCAAATCGTAAGTTAGAAAGTTTCATAGTCTCTTCTCACCTAGTTTGGATGCACATTTTGGACATCCTAAATTGTAACTCCAGCTTTTTCTCAAAAATCGCATTTTGCAGTCTCATATCCTATATTCATATATGCACATTTTAAGGGGGAGTGTGTCATCTTGTGCTTCATATTCTATACCTCACTGTGCACATACTTACACATTTTTTTAATTAATTGCGACTATTCTCTTAAAGAATAGTTGTGTGATGGAAGGAAAGAGGATATAGAGGTAGGTTGGATCATAGGCTCCTTGAGCTATGTTTATAAGTACATGCTTTACATTTTCTGTCTTAATCTCAGAAGTACTCTTTGAGTCCTATATTGAGAGATTGCATTTCAGTTTAAATTCATTCTTATTTCCCTCGGTCTAACATGTCCATATTGTTCATACCATTATTTTTATATCACAATCCTATCAGGTTTGTCATCACTCAAAAAAAGGGAAGATTGTTAGCCCTAAGGGCATTCTCCAGTGTTTTAACTTATAGCAAATATTTACGAGGACTAACTTGTGTGATTTACATGTGATAGGATATGTTTGGCTTAGTTCTTTCAAGGTATGCATATAAGGATGCTTAGCAGCTCTTGAGGAAATGGAATCCAAAGTGGTGATTGAACAAGAACAACCTCAACCTAAGAGCTCACAAGATCGTGAAGTCCTTGAGAAAGAATTTTAGACTAGAAATTATTCTGTTAAGGTATTTTATGTAAATTCCTATGTCTTCTTTACCTTATGATTCAGTTTATTTCTACCTTGAAGCATATAAGTAAAAAGATTTCAAAGTACTAAGGCTTCAGATTTTTGGATTGCGTAGTTTGGATGACTTTGCATCCAAAAGCTTCATCCAAAACTCTATGAACAGTGTCAAATTATTTATGCCTAAATATTGCCATTTTAGACTTACCTTTTGGATGTACTCTCGTCAAATACTTGAGTCCCAAACTCTGAATAATCTGACAGTGTGAAACAAGCCGTTGGAGCTTGATAAGACTCTATTTCATCATGAAGGACAAGGACCAATGACAAGAGCTAAGTCCAAAAAGCTTCAAGATGATTTTCAATTGATCATCAAACCATGCTTGAGTATGAAAGAGGATTGGAAGGTTGAGGAAGTTAGACAAGAGTTCATGTTGCTGAGCATCCACGAAGGACCCCAACATGAACTCAAGCCCGCAGCAAAGGCGAATGAAACTTGACTAAGGGAGGCCTTCCAGCGGACAGCCGGCGCTAGCCCCAAGTAGCCAAACTGGCGCCGACTCCAATCTGCCCAACAACACCTTAATAGCAACTTGAACTAGCCCAAAGGCAGTGCACAATCGGCGCCGGCTTCAACGGACCTAGCCTGCGCCAGCTTCCCCCTGGGCAGCCGACGATTGCTCCGCGTTTTTAATGTTTTCTCCAGTTTTCTTCAATTTTAAATGCTCGTAAAGACTTATTATGACCCTAAACTGTAATAGAACCTCAGGGATTACTTAGCTAGGGTTAGCATAGTACAAATGACACATTTTGTGATTTGACAACACAATTCACACACTTTAATTCAAATTTGAGAGAGAATCTTGAGAGGCTCTAGCCTCCTTGTTCATCTTATTTAAGACCATGCTTAAGTGTTAGTCCTCCTTATGAATAAGTCTATAAATCTTTTGGATAATCCAATGTTGTTTTCTTTAAATGGGTCTTAGTTGCTTTGTTCTTCTAAAGTTTGTTTGAATTCCAATATTTGGGTACCTATTTTCTTTATTCTATTTGTTCTTGTTTGCTTTGTTGCTTCAAGGATATTAGGGTGAGATTATAGTAGAACTTTCTACTTTACTTGAGGGTCTTTGAAGCTTAGTTTTTCAAGGGTTTGTTAGAGGGTAGGTGGTTATTTCATTTTCTCCTTTTTGTCTCTAGAAGAATCCCTATTTTGGTCCCTTTGAGTTGAGCTGAACACATAGCCAACCAAAACACCCACATCACCAAGAAAAGCTACACAAGATTCGTATAAAAAAGTTTGGTATCAGAGTAAGGAAAATCTTGATTCCAATTAAAGCTTGAAAGTAAGAAAATGAGCCCTACAATGTTGAAGAAAAAGAAAAAAGAGAAAATCCCGTAACTAAAAAACATACTCCAAAAAGGTCATGAAATTTTTGTTATATCTTGATTTTTCTTGTTGGAATTTTCTCCTTGATGTTAATATAATCCTTAGGAACAAATTTATCTTGTGTTTGTGGTAAATATAGGTTTGAATTTGAGTGAAAATGTTGGTTATTCTTAAGTGACGGGATTGCATCCAAGGTGTTTGATAAATGTTCCATGAGAATGTTTTTTGCTATAGTTGTGAACTTTGATTCTTACTTTTCATTCCTTGGAATATTGAGGCTTACTATATCATTCTATTGTTGAATTTCATGCTCATTGAACTCAACTTTATTAGGTCACACTTGTGATCATCTTGTTTTTCGTAATCCTAGTTCTAGTTGTTCTTGTTTCTTTGTTCTTGCTAATTCTTGTTCGTTTCTTTCATAGAAGTATTTCTTGTGCATCTAGTGTTTGTTTTTGTGTTGATTGAGTTCACTTTTCTTGAAATTCTTGATTAAAACTTCTTTGCTTGAGGTGCCCAACAAGTGTTTGTTGAAATTCTCCTAAGACCCCCTAATTGGAAAATTCTTTTGATTTGTGTGATTCACTAAATTGGACTAAACCTTTAGCCAATGGGGAGAATTGGGATTGAACAAGCAGGCTTGAGTATTGAGAAAAAGGCAAGATGGTGAGCCTATTATTAAAAGAGCCTAAGAGAGCAAACACGAGTGTGGAGTGATCAACCTTGAGAGCCAACATGCAAGGAAGTGAAGTGATGATCTATTTTTCTTTCTAATCTCTTTTATTTTGCAAGTATAAGTAAGTAAATATTCCATCACCATGGCTCATGAACAAGAGATCTCTAGCCCTAACCAAAATGGACCTAGTAGACCTTAAGAAGAACAAATTGATGCTAGGGTTTGCATGAAGACTTGCAAGATATGATGAGGGCTATGCATAGTGAGTTCCAAAACATGACAAGGGAGTTGATAAATCACCTTGGACAATCTTCTACCGTTGCACAAAGGAGAAGTTAAGAGCGATTTAAGGTACCTAGCCCTAGGACGAGGGATGGTGATGCCCATACTCCTCCGTTAAATGCCTAATAAGGGAAAGAGTAGAATGAGCACTCAATTGGGGGATTCCAACAAGCTCTTATGAGAGGGGAAAGACATGGCATGAGAGTAGGATGAGGTAGGGGCCAAGAAAGGAATAGTTGGAACAACATAAGGGGGCTAGAAAGAGAATATGAGGGAGTTAATAAATGGTACGAGAGGGAACGAGCTGAAGCCTTTGGGGAACATCATCGAGGATGGGGCAATAGAGGAGGTAGGAGAGAAGGAAATGATGAGGAGAAGGAGTTGAATCACATCAAATTGAAAGTGTCCACATTCTATGGCAAGAGTGACCCCAAAGCATATTTTGAGTGGGAAAGCAAGATGGAGATATTCCTAGAAAGTCATACCTATAGTGAGAGGTCAAAAATGAGGTTGGCTATTTTGAGATTTTTGGAGTATGCCATGGTATGGTGGGAGTAAGTTAGTGCTCAAATGAGACAAATAGGAGTGGAAACCATGGCTAGTTGGAATTTGTTGAAAGACATGATGAGGGCAAGGTTTATACCACACAATTACTACAATGATCTTTATCAAAGGCTCCAATCACTTAAGTAAGGGAACAAGAGTATGGAAGATTACCATAAAGAAATAAAAGTAATGTTGGTGAGAGCTCAAATCAATGAGGATCTTAGAGCAATAAGAGCAAGGTTCTTGGGAGGATTAAATAGGAAGATTGCCAATTTGGTGGAATTACACCCCTATGATCGATTGGAGGATATGGTACATGCCGCTATGAAGATTGAGAGGCAATTAAAGAGGAGGGCATTTACTAGACCATTACTTCCAAACCCCAACACTACTAGCAAGGTGCCGATTAAGAAGGATGGAGCCTCTAAGCCCTTCCAAAGAGACTTCAACAAACCTAGGGAAGGTTGGAAACCTAGAGAGGATTGGAAGCCAAGGGAGGATTGGAAACCTAAGGAATGATGGAACAAGGATAAGGGAAAAGCCATGGAGAGGCCACAAAGGAATAGGGATATCAAGTGTTTTAAGTGCATTGGATATGGACATACTTCCCATGAGTATCCAAACAAGAGAACAATGTATAGTAATCCCTATGGTGAGCCTCTATCAACAAAGAAGAAGAGGAAGAAAGATACCAAGGAGGCCAAGAGGGAAATGGAGATGAGGAAAGTGATGAAGGGAAAGTTGTTGGTCAAGAATACTCATTGGTGGGAATCACAAGAAGGTCATTGAATTCACAAGCCATTGAGGATCAAGATCAATAACAAAGAGAGAACATTTTCTACACTAGGTGTCTAATTAATAAAACCCCTTGTAATATCATTGTGGATAGTGGGAGTTGCACTAACACGATTAGTGCAAACTTGGTTGAAGAACTGGACATGAGTTGGATTAAACACCCCAAGACCTACAAATTACAATGGTTGAACGATAATGGGGAAATGAGAGTAAAAAAACAAGTGTTTGTGTCTTTTGAAATGGGAAAGTACAAGGATGATGTTCTATGTGATGTGGTACCCATGTAAGCGGGTTACGTACTACTAGAGAGGCCTTGGCAATATGATAGGCATATAAAACATGATGGGAGGAAAAACACTTATTTCCTACTCAAGGAGGAAACTAAGTTTACCCTCACCCCCATGGCCCATAGTGAGGTGAACAAAGATCAAAAAATCATGAAGGAGAAGGAAAAGAAGAAGGGAGCGCAAGATGTTAAGTAAAAACAAAAACTTGAGAGGAAAGCAAATGAGAGGCAAGAAAAAGAATTGAGAGAAAGGATGAACAAATAAGTGCCTTTGACAATTAAGGATAGGAGTGAGCAAGAACAAGAGAGGGTAGGTAAAAGAAAAGTGAATTTCTTTGCAAAAGAAAGTGAGGTCACAGAAGCTATAGAAGCTAAGGAACCAGTTATTCTTGTTTTATGCAAAGATTCTTATGTTTCTACTAATGATACCACATTCTCTTTGCTTCATGAAATTGCAGCTATTCTTCAAAAATTTGAAGAAGTTTTCCTAAATGGGGTGCTTAGAAGACTACCACCCTTAAAAGGAATTGAACATCAAAACGACTTTTTATCCAGAGCCGTCATCCCCAACCGACCGGCATATAGAAGCAACCCGGAGGAATCTAAGAAGTTGCAAAAGTAAGTAGACACATTGCTTGAGAAGGGACATATGAGAGAGAGCCTAAGTCCATGTGTGGTTCTGGTTTTCTTGGTGCCCAAAAAGGATGGGACATAGCGTATGTGTGTAGATTGTCGTGCTATCAACAATATAACGATAAAATACCACTATCCCATTCCTAGGCTAGATGACTTGCTTGACAAGTTATTTAGTGCATGCATATTCTCAAAAATTGATTTGAAATCCAGTTATCACCAAATTAGAATAAGAGAAGGGGATGAATGGAAAATAGCTTTCAAAACCAAATAAGGGTTGTATGAATGGCTAGTCATGCCCTTTGGATTGTCTAATACTCCTAGTACTTTAATGCGGTTAATGCACCATGTTTTAAGGGAATTCATTGGAAAATTTGTTGCTATGTACTTTGATGATATATTAATATATATAGCAAATCATATGTGGATCATTTGAATCATGTTCGAAGTGTGCTTGTTGCCCTCCAAAGGGAGAGATTGTATGCTAATCTTGAGAAATGCTCTTTTTGTTTGGAGAGGATCACATGCCTTGGGTATGTTGTAAGTGATAAAGGGATTGAGGTTGATGAGGGAAAAGTGAAAGCCATCCAAGATTGGCCAACCCCTACCACCATTACCCAAGTCCGTAGTTTCCATGGGTTAGCTAGCTTCTATAAGAGGTTCATCCAAAATTTTAGCACTATAGCAGCCCCTCTAACTGAAGTGGTAAAGAAAAAGGTGGGATTTAGGTGGAAGGAAGCCCAACAACAAGCTTTTCAAACCCTCAAAGACAAATTGAGCCAAGCTCCAATTCTTATTCTTCCTAATTTTGAGAAGGCCTTTGAGATAGAGTGTGATGCAAGTGGGGTGGGAATAGGTGCGGTCTTGACCCAAGATAGAAAGCCCATTGCATACTTTAGTGAGAAATTGTCTAGGGCGGCCCTCAATTACTCTATCTATAACAAAGAGCTTTTTTCTTTGGTAAGGACTTTAGAATATTGGCAACATTATCTTTTGCCAAGAGAGTTTGTCATTCATACCGATCATGAGACCCTTAAACACCTCAAGAGCCAACAAAATTTGTACAAGAGGCCTACAAGGTGGATGGAGTTTATTGGGACATTTTCATATGTCATTCAACACAAAAAGGGAAAGGAAAATGTGGTAGCGGATACACTATCTCGAAGGTATGCACTACTAAACTTTTTGGATACTAAACTTTTTGGTTTTGAGCTTGTAAAAGATTTGTCTATTGACGATGAGGAGTTTGGGGATATTTTCGATGCTTGTGAGAAAAGTGCATTTGCTAAATATTATAGGCATGATGGTTTCTTGTTTAGAAAGGCAAGGCTTTGTGTGCTAAATGGATCCATTAGGGTGTTGCTAGTTAGGGAGGCCCATAGTAGGGGACTAATGGGGCATTTTGGTGTTGCAAAAACCTTAGGCATTCTTAAAGAACATTTCTTTTGGCCAAAAATGAGAAAGAATGTGGAGAGGCATTGTTCTCTGATAGGGGCTCAATTAGTCATACTTTTCCTAGTTATTTGAGGTTCTTTTGTAATACATTTTGGGCAATAACTAGTCATATTCTTTCATATTTGAGATTTTACCCTTAGAAAGGTATTTTGTTCATAATTGTAGATTTTTAGAGAGAAACGAAGCAAAAACGTCGCAAACTAGAGGAGAGGCGGTGCCAGCTAGGGCCCTAGAACCGGCGCTGGCCGTGCACTGTTGAAACAAACTTCGAAGCGACGAAAAAATTGTTGAAACAGAATGGAACAAAACCAAGGCGGCGCCGGCTGCATTCTGGACACGTTGTGCAAAATTCATAGAAAAAATGGACGAACAAGTAGAGAAGTAGAACACAATTGGCGCCGGCTGTACCCTGGAGTTAAGGCGGTGCTGTGATTTTTCTACGTGATTTTTGGTAATTTGAGGAGTTTTAGTATCTTTCAAATTCTACTCGGCCAAGAACTTTGTACTTACGAGTTTAGGCACTTCTTAAGTCTATATATAGATGAAAAACACAAGGGAAAAGAGAGAAAATTCATTGATCATCATAGAAAATCACTCAATCAAAAGAGAAATTCTTCAATTCAAGGAGGGTTGTGCAAGAAGGTCTTCAAAGGAAGGAGAATGAGGCTTGTCTATGAGTGCTTTCTTTTACTTTGTTTTCTTTTTCTTGGACAACAATATGTTAATTGTTTTATTGTAATTTGACATTATTTTAGATATGCATGATATTTAGAGTTATTTGATCTTTTGATTAATTGATTGTTCTTCTTGGTATTTAATTACTTGTGCTGATTACGAGATTGGTTGATTGTTACTTTCTATTGACTTGCTTGAAAAAGGGGTTGATGGTGGTTTCAATTTATTAGTTTCATATTTGTTATCTTTTAACTTACTTGAAAAGGGGGTTAATTGTGAAGAACAAAGTAATTAAAGGTTAATTGATGTCTGCCAGAATATGGATTCATTGGTTAGTTTCATGTTTTAAATTTGCCAAAATATGAAAATTTAGTTAATGTGTTTAATGTATCTTTTGGGTAAGACTGGTTGAGACAGAATATATGATACTAAGTTACCTAGAAGATAGGGATTCATGGATTGAAAAAGAAGTGGTCTACTTTAATTCTTCATGATGCCAAAGGAATAATTAATTATGATAATGGTTGAGTTCTTTAATATCATGTTTGTCTATACAATGGTTTGAGTTACATAATTCTACATCGTTGACATATATATATATATATATTATTTTTATTTTATTTTTATTTATTTTTTACTTTATCGAGTCCGGTAAATAATGAAAGAAAGGTAATTAATGTCTACTTGTTCTTGGAGGATCGACACTCGTTTGAACCCTATGCTCGGTTAATGATGAGTACGCTTGCTCATATGTGTGATTTGGGTTGAACGTTTTAATTTAAACTTGATTGGGAATGTTCTTAGTTTTGTATGATTTTTATACACAAGTCCGAACACATCATTCTCAATGCATTATTTGTAGGCGAGTTAAGTCTAAATCTCTTCCACATGATCTTTATACTCCTTTGCCAACACCTAATGCGCCTTGGGTAGATATATCAATGGACTTCATCTTAGGATTGCCAAATTCCAAGGGGGGTAAAGATTCTATATTTGTGATTGTTGTTCGGTTTTCTAAAATGGGTCATTTTATAGCTTGTTCCAAGACTAATGATGCGTCTTATATTGTAGATTTATTCTTTCAGGAAGTGGTGAGAATGCACGGGATTCCAAGGACTATTGTCTCAGATAGGGATACTAAATTCCTTAGCCACTTTTGGAGAGTTTTATGGACCAAACTTGGTACTAATCTCTTATTTTTCAGAACCTGTCATCCTCAAACGGATGGACAAACGGAGGTTGTCAACCGAACACTCACCCAACTTTTGCGGACCATAATCGAGAAGAACTTGAAAAATTGGAAAGAGTGCTTGCCACACATTGAGTTTGCTTATAATAGGGCTATTCACTCTACCACTTCTTATTCTCCTTTTGAAATTGTGTATGGTTTTAATCCTCTAACTCTTTTAGATTTGGTTCCTTTGCCTATAGGTGAATGGTTGAACCTCGATAGAGCTAAGAAGGCAGAAATAGTAAAGGCACTCCATAAGAAGGTGAAAGAAACCATTGCAAAACGAAATAAAGAGATCGCTCATAAGTGCAATAAAGGAAGGAAAAATGTGTCATTTGAGTTTGGCGATTGGGTATGGGTGCACTTTCACAAGGAAAGATTCTCCACACAACGACGGAGCAAACTAGATCCGAAAGGGGATGGCCCATTTCAAGTTCTTGCTAAAGTTGGAGATAACGCTTATAAGATAGATCTATCCGGTGAGTATCATGTTAGTGCCACCATTAATGTTAGTGACCTCTCTCCCTTTGATGTAGATGATGGCAATAATGAGATTATGAGACTCCATTTCATCATGGAGGATAAGGACCGATGACAAGAGCCAGGTCCAAGAAGCTTCAAGATGATTTTCAATTGATCATCAAACCATGCTTGAGGATGAAAGAGGATTGGAAGGTTGAGAAAGCTAGCCAAGAGTTTATGTTGCTGACCATCCACGAAGGACCCTAACAAGAACTCAAGCCGGTAGCAAAGGCGGACAAAACTTGACAAAGGGAGGCCTTCTAGTGGACAGCCGGCGCCGGCCCCAAGCATCCAAATTGGCGCTAGCTCCAATCTACCCAACAACACCTCAATAGCAACTTGAACTGGCCCTAAGGCAGTGCACAACCGGCGCCAGCTTCAAGGGACCTAGCCGAAGCCGGCTTCCCCCTGGGCAGCCGATGACTGCTCCGCGTTTTTAATGTTTTCTCTGGTTTTCTTCAATTTTAAATGCTTGTAAAGACTTATTATGACCCTAAACTGTAATAGAACCTCAATGATTACTTAGCTAGGGTTAGGATAGTATAAATAGCACCTTTAGTGATTTGACAACACAATTCACACACTTTAATTCAAATTTGAGAGAGAATCTTTAGAGGCTCTAGCCTCCTTGTTCATCTTGTTCAAGACCATGCTTAAGGGTTAGTCCTCCTTATGAATGAGTCTATAAATCTTTTGGATAATCTAATGTTATTTTCTTTGAATGGGTCTTAGTTACTTTGTTCTTCTAAGGTTTGTTTGAATTCCAATATTGGGTGCCTATTTTTTCTATTCTATTTGTTCTTATTTGCCTTTGTTGCTTCAAGGATATTGGGGTGAGATTATAGTAGAACTTTCTACTTTACTTGAGGGTTTTTGAAGCTTAGTTCTTCAAGAGTTTGATAGAGGGTGGGTGGTTATTTCATTTTCTCCTTTTTATCTCTAGAAGAATCCCTGTTGTGGTCCCTTTGATTTGAGCTGAACACATAGCCAACCAAAACACCCATATCACCAAGAAAAGCCACACAAGATTTGTATAAAAGAGTTTGGTATCAGAGCAAGGAAAATCTTGATTCTAATCAAAGCTTGAAAGTTAGGAAAAGAGCCCTACAAAGTGTAAGCTTAAGGTAGTGAATGTAGATCTTGGTAGATAAAACCATTATAAATTCCGTGTTTACTCTCTCTGCATTTAGTTTCAACAAGAAGCAAACTTCCTTGCTTAAAAGCTTTCAAATCATTCAAAAGAAACCTTAAGGTTTCTCACTAACCTATCCTTATTCCTGTATTAATTGCATATCATGTGTCTCATCTCATTCATATCGTAGTTAGTCTTTAAGTCAGTCTAAAAGCTCCTCGTGGTATCACTAGCAATCTCCCCGATCTAAAATACAAAAGAAGTATCTCAAAAATAGCTTTTGAAAAGTGTTTTAAATTTGCCAAAAACCTTATTTACCCCTCGTAAGTATTTTAGAAATTAATATTCCTAACTCTAGGTGACATTAAAAATAATTTGATTACCAATTCTTATCACTTAACCTCTCTCTCTCTCTCTCTCTCTCTCTCTCTCTCTCTCTCTCTCTCTCGTTAATTAAGAGATAAAAAAAATAGAACCAATTAAATCGAAACCTACCCTCTAGCCTCTCTCAAGTTAATTTGAAGAAAGTAACAACAATCAATTCAACTAAATAAATCTAAGGAACCAAATATTATAAATTAGCAATTAATTAATTAAAAAGAAAAACTTCGTACAAAACCATAATCTTTGAGCATCTTTCAAAAATATAATAAAACAATTAAAACAACATTGTCAAGAAAAGAAAACAAATGAATAAGAAGAGGAACTCATTGACATATAATTCTTCTTCTCCTCTTGAAAAATCCTCCAGAACAATGGTCCTATCTTCTCCAATAATCTTATATACTAATGATTAATTGATGTATGTATGAATGAATATATCCTTATGGCATCTTCTCCTATTGTTAAAAGTCCATTTATGTGTCTAAATTAGTTTCCAAAAGATCTCAATAGAAATTATCAAAATCAACTCGAATCAAGAAAATCAGCCGCCTTAATTCCATAAAAGGGCCAGCGCTTCATTGTTCAAAAGGGCCAATAACAGCTCCTCTTTAGTTTCCTCAAATTATGCTCCATTTTCCCCTTATCCTTCTTGAAGGTAGCTGGCCTTAGCCCCTTCCTATGGATTGGTGCCGGTTTCTTATTGGATTCCTCTGGTTTTCTTCACTTTTTCTTTGTTTTCAATGTCTATCCATGGGAAACTCTTCTAAATCAAATGTGCATTAAAGATAACAAAATGGAGGGATTGAATAGCCATTATACTAAAAAAAATAATACAAATACAATTCAAATGACTAGGAAAATATAAACAAAATCAAACCCTATCACTGTAGAGGGGAAAGAGCACGGTCAAGGGCAAAGCTAAAGTTAAGACAAAAGGTAAAGCCAAAGCTAAGTCCAAACAAAATAATTCTAAATTAAAACCTAAAGGTGGGGTGTTTGAGGACTACACATGCTTCCATTGTGAAGAAAATGGACATCAGAAACGGAACTGCAAGATTTATCTTGATGGAAAGAAGAAGGAAAAGGGTGGACCATTAACTAAGAGTGATGTGGACCTACGAGTGGATAATGAAGCAAGGATTTCTACATTAGTTGTAGGGACTTATTACTTGACTTTACGTACTATACTAGTTTTAGAAGTAGCAAATGTTAGGAATATGCCCTAAGCAATTTATAGTTATACTATTGTTCTATTTTTTTTATAATAATATAAGGCATCTCTTTCCCTAAATGGAGTATTTCGTTGTATGGTCTTAGGTGAGTGACTTGATTGTAAAACCTTATAGAATGTGGAGTGGCTATTCCTAAACTTTCCCAAATAGATTATCATTGGTGAAATAATAATAAAATAAGATTAATATGTTTATGATTTGATGGCTATGTTTTACTAATATAGATATATGAGATATTAAGTCAAAAAAAATAAATATTAGAGAACATTATATTAGACATGAGCTACTACGAGAGAGAGTACTTCATAGGACATGCCAGAAGTACTTTCATTTCAATAACAATATTATAAGTCCTTCAATTGAATTCATCATAGTTTTATACTTGATGGATTATATATCTTAACATCGTCTTAAATCATATTTAACTAGATAATTGATAAGACTACTGCTAGGTATGAGATAAGTCAAATAAAGGAATATAAATGATAGTGAAAGAATTTATCACTCTCATTATTAACAAAGAGATATCCATAGGCAACTAGAAAAGTTAAACTATTAAAATATATGATTGTGCTAAAATATATCAATAAAGAAATACTGATATCATTTGTTTAAATAGTTTACTTGGAGATCAACAAATAACTAATTATGCTATACAAAGATAACATGTTCCATACCTTATGCTTAATCAAGATATATTTTAACAAAAAGATTAAATGTCAATTTGTGGTTTGGTTAAAAAGAGATCACCGATCTTTATTTCTCCTTTTAACCTAGATAGTTATAATATTTTGGTAAAATCTACTTTAACTTATCAACTGTATAAATATGGTTTGGGCACACTATCAATGTTAAATGAACCTACAGGGTTAAATATTAAGTGAACAATTTATGTTATTTTTCTACGAGCTTGATTTGATGTATCTAGAAATATGTCAAAGGTTATCATATCTAGAAAGCTGTCTAGGTTCCATGCATCTAATGGATATCTAGATTTTTTTTATCTAGCTCGGTAGATTAATCAGTAAACTACTAAGATTATCTGAGAATCTTATCCTATCTTTTGGAATTTGATTTCAAATAAGATAAGATACGATATTAAGAGAGATTGTTGAGAAGAAGACTCTCAAACCTTTAGAACTCTAATATATTAAAGCTCAGTCATCTGAATATCTCTCTCATGACCTCTTCTCAGTATAGATAACAAAATAAAAACACCCTAGAAAAGTAAAACACACATTTACCCTAGGCACTAGCACTTTTTGGTTTCAAACTTAATTCACCGCATACAATCTATAGAGGGCATTCACAAGAAGTAGTGTCTATGGTTTGTTCTGAAAAAGACAGTATTCTACAAAGCCACTGGGCATAATACTCTAACCTAGTCAATCTTACTATTTAACTTAGATATTGTGATAATTTCTAAAGGATATTTTTATGTTTTAGAGTTCTTGAAATCCTTCAGTGGTATTAGAGAGATTGGTTAAACTACCGAATTGATCATATTGTGATTAATCTTAGATATGTATATGTGACATATCCTTAATTGATGACTTATTTTGTGATTATAAGCATGTTAATGAGTTTACTTCTTGTTCATTAGATATAAGAGTATTTCAGAAAGGTTTTACTTCTCTATTGTTCATTGTGTCTATGCTAGTACGCAGATGCAGTAACATATGTGTGATTCTATTCGTGAACTAATCAGATTGTCTAATCTATTTACTTGCACCAAGAAGTTAGCATAATTAGGGACTAATTTTTTACTTTAAATCATGAACTTATCTGATTACAAATTTGTTACATGTTTTATCTAATCATATACAACTAGTTAATATGTTTAAATTCGAGGTTATTTTTCAATTTATAATCGGCTGTTATTATGGGGAACAAATATTCATTTGATTAACGTTCAGAAATTAGAAGGTAGAATCTTATTCAATAAGAGAGGAAAAAACTAATTTTCCTTCCGTAGGCACTGCCCCCGGAAACCCCCTGTAAGGGGCGCTGCACCTAGGATCTTGTCCATCTATTCATTGGGTGTATTCATTGGCAAATTTAATTGTGGTTATGGATTATTCAGTTTGGCATAGCCCTTTTACACAATTTGATTGGCCATATATGTTACTAATTTATGGGTTGTAATTATTAAATACAACATGTGTGTCATTTCTCTTTGTTGTAAAATTGTAATTACTTCCTAGAATAGGACTTAATTTTGCTTTACTATTTAATGTAAAGAAGATAGAGGCCCACCAATTACAACCACAACAGAGTATGCTCGATGCACTGGAGAATGCTTAAGGAGTTTATATTCATATATCCAGATTGACCACTTTAATCTTCACTATGTCCTAAAGATTAATATAGGTTATCGGTCATGCTATGTCACTTTTATTTATGTTTTATATACATAGTCGATATGTTTATTTTCACATTTACTACAATAAAATATTTTCAAACTATAAATGTTAAGTTTTAAAATGCCTTCCAAAATCAAATACCTATTGTTACTTGGATCGTCATATTGTCATTCTTGCCAAAGTAAGATGTTTTAAGTGTGACAAGATAGAAAATGGTGATTTCTATCTGTTTGATATTATTTAACTTAATTAGGCTATCAAAAAGGTATAGGTCTAGGGTATTATATGAGATTTTACAACCAAGGCATTTGATGTCAATCTCATTAAACCCAAGTTTTATTTAATTAAAAGATTGAAGCCAAAGCTTTCTTATGATTAATATAAAAAAAATGGTTTTACCGACTATGAAACATCAAGATGTTGAAGTTTCAAAACTTTAAAATTCTTTCAGTGGGACTTTTCATTAAAGCCTCATAATTAATTACTTTTCAAAATAATTTAATGTAGATAATAGCAACAAACCATTGTAATAACTCATTGCGATCTGTGCTCGAGAAAGATAGGTTAAGTGGAACAAACTTTCTTGATTGGGCACACAACTTTGGAATTGTTCTTAAGCAAGAAAAGAAGCTCTACGTCCTCAAAAGCCCATTCCTCCTTAACCAGCAAATAACACCTCGAGAGCTAAAAAAGATGCTTATAGTAAGCATAAAGATGATTCTATTGAGTCACTTGCCTCATGTTAGCTACTATGAACTTTGAACTTCAAAAATAGTTTGAAAACTTAGAAGAATATTGTAAAACCCCACCTAAACCTATCTTAGAATTAGAAGGATGGGATGCATATCATATCATATTGTACAAAAATATATTTCTTGGATGAAATTGTGTGCCTTAAAATTGTGATATATGGGTTATATGGTTTATTTATGCTTGTTGAGTAATGAGGGTAATTAGGAAATTTTATTGAGGACGAATTAGGAAGAGGCTTGAGATTTGAAAGGAAGAGAATTTGGTTGGGAAAATAAGAACAAGAGTTAATGTGGATAAGTGGTTAGAGCTTTGTGGTTAATTTCTAAGGTCTTGAGTTCACATATCCCATCAGTTAAGTATTATTTTTGATTATCATAACTAATGTTTGAATTTTCTTCTTACATTCCATGAAGCTAGGAATGTTGTCTTAGGGAAGAAACAATAGTAATATCATAACCATGTGATCTTCTCCTAAAAGAAAATGTAGAAGAGTTTTGGTCTCCATCATTTTAGCAATCTATGTCCTAACCTATTTAAATTTAAAATACTCCTATTTCTTTAATTCTCCTAATTTCTTTATGAAATATCCTGGATAGTTTTAGACTTGAATTTTTGAAAGAAAATTCCAGCTCTTGAGATAGGAGATGACCGAAATATAGGAGGAAAAATAGTTAGATGGTTTCCAATTAAATCACCATAGTTTCTTCTTCAAAGAACTATGCTTAACTTGTTCTTGTTTTAGTATAAATCAGGAATTTTTTTCCAGAATTTCCTCTTGGCTGGATGTCTAAAAAATGCAGCTCATTTGCCTATTATTTTCATGTTAGCAAGCAACCATTTTCATGTGAGTAAGAAGCTGAAATTCCTTGGAAATTCGCAGCTTATGTAGTCTCACCAAATCAGAAATTTTCCAGCAAACTACCAAGTGTTTAGACATGGAAGTTGAGTCATCAACCCATACATAAGATCATCTAAAACTCTCCTCTTTCTTCTCCAAGATGGTGGCTGAAAAACCACAATTAATAGACCTTAACACACTCCTAAGTCTCAGCTACAAATCCATTTCAAAAGAATTTAAATTTCAACTAAGAAATTATCCTACATTCTAAGAATTCTTGCAGCTAAATTCCAGATTTTTTTCTAGCTTGCATAGCTAAGTCAAAAACCGATTTCTTCCTCAATTCCCTTCATCATTTCGGCCACCTTGAAGCCATGGCTGAACATCTTGTTTTCTTCATCAACCATGGCCATTAGAGCTCCATTAAACTACCTCTAACCACTCCTAACTTCACTCTATTCAAAACTTTTCGAACTTGAAAATTAAATCCTAGCTTTTACTCCCTTAAACTGTCACCTAGCTAGACTAGTAAACCAGAATTTCTTCCTTTCTTGTACAGTCATTTTCAGCCAGCCTAAACCTGGGATAGTTCTCCATTTCACAAGCAAGACATAGCTAAGCTAGCAACCCACCATTGAAGGATTATAGACCTTCAAGAAAAAACCACCATTAACAAATCTTCAACCTCAAAAGCCTCGAATTTTCCTTCATTTTAAAATTTAAACTAGCTCTAGTCTCTCTCTCTCCCTAGGATAACCGAAACTCCCCTCTCTATCATGGCCATTTGGCCATCACTCACCCAAAGCTTACTTATCTTCTTCTCTCAATTTTCTCTTGTGTTCTCAAGAACACACACTACACTTCTTCAACTTTTAGCCACTTCTACTCATCCCAAATCACTCTAAAATCCCTCAAATTTACTAGGATTCAACCTATACTCATCCTAAGATACTTCATAACACTAAAACAACCAAAGTTGATCTCTCTTTCGGATCAAACGTGACTTTTTGTTCTAGACAAGAAGAACATCAAAAAGGTAAATTCAATTATCTTAATCTTCTTCACTTCTTCATCTTCTATTCTTGACCATCTTAATCTCTCTCTCTCTCACTCACTCACTCTCTCTCTCTCTTGGCCGATCCATTGCTGGCCATCCTTAAACAACTTCAATCGATAGAGGACTCTTCAAGCACTCAAGGGTCTTTATTGGACAGGGCAATATCTTCAACTCCAATGATCATCAAACAAGTATTTTTACTATGACCTTCTTCTTAATTTTCAAACTCAAGACATAAATTAATATGTTGATTGAATATTGATGGGATGGAGAAATGTATGTGGGTGAAGAGAATAATTTTAAAATATAAATATTGAAATGGATATTAAGGCTTATGAATTATTGGTAGATTATACTTTAGGATCATTATATGCTCATGAGTGCATTATGATTAGAGTCTTTATGGCACTAGTATGGATGTTGTGATGAATGATGGAAATTATACCACCATTGTTTTGATTATGCTCCCATGATGTTATTTTTGACATCAAATACCTTGTTAATATTATTTTTAGTATAGTATCATCTTTGTTCTGATAAATATTACTACAAGTCTATTTTTGCACAAGTCAACATTTTATTTGTTGAATATATGTGTGTATGAATACATACATACATACATACATACATACATACATACATACATACATACGTACATACATATATACATGCATACATACATATATATATATATATATATATATATATATATATATATTGCCTTACTAAATCTTTAGTACAAGTAAATTCACTATGGTCGTTAAAATTTATTATTAGAGCTACTTTTTACCACTATTATTATTATTATTATTATTATTATTATTATTATTATTATTATTATTATTATTATTATTATTATTATTATTATTATTATTATCATCATCATCATCATCATCATCATCATCATCATCATCATCATTATTTAATTTAATTTATTAATTTCAGTCAACATCAATATTTTAGAATTAATACTACTAAAATTATTATTATTTTATTAGATAAAAAATAGTAATATTTTCGTTAAGCATTATTAAATATAAATAATAATAAATTGAAATTAATTAATATAATTTTCTTTTATATTCTTATGATTATTGATTATTCTTACTAAAATTTTTATCTATATTTATGTATTACTTGCAATGATAAATAATAATTATTGTTATTTAATAATAATATTATTATTTGTTAATAAACAATTATTGTTATAATTTATTATTTATTACTTATAATACCTATTTATATTGGCATATCAAATTATTCTTATTCTATAAAATTAATAACAAACCCCAAAATATCTTATCAATTAATTTTAGAACTCTTAAGACATTATTGTCATAGCTGGATGTTGTTGTAACTAGTTGAGTTTAAGCATGTTAGGTTGGGAGTTATTTATTTAAACAATTGTTGCTTGGTTATGAACCATTGGGACTTATATCCTATATTTCCCCCAAGGGAGGCTAGATTACCTTGAGCCAACTTGGAAGACTATTGTGTCAAGAGAAACCAAGATATCAGGTAAGTCCTTGCATAAAGCTGTTTGAAGATCAAAATCACTTCAGCAAGTCAAAACGTGTTGCATACATGAAAATGTACTTGGGATGCAATTATGGACAATTTTCTTTTCCTTTTCCATTCTATCAAACGATTTCAAGTTGAGCAAGCAATTTTAAACAAAATGCTAAGCTTTTCCTAAAAATCAACTTTGACAAAAATTTTGTAAATCATAATTACTATTTCAAAGAAAGCACATTGAATGATTCTTCTTTTCCTAAAAAGGGACAAATACAACGTTGAGTACTCAATAAGGGTAGACTACTAAGACTAGTCTTTGAAGGGCTAGGATAAGTCCCTTAGTAGATGGCCACCTCAAGGGGTGAGTCCTTTTCGGATAGGATGTCAATTCTGTAGATAAAACCGGTCCGAGCTAGCAAGTATAATTCAAGGGGATTGTGTATTTTCGGAATGGACAACCGGTAAGTTTGGGTGTAGAGATGGAGGAGTATCTCACCTGGTGGGCCGTACACCTACCTTGTGTCAGAATGCACAAAGTGTGGCATCCTGAACTTTCTCTTATCATGGTGTACAAAGTGTAGTGGCATGTCTATTTCTTTTGAGTGGTTTCTTTTATTTTACACAATGTATGGCATTAGAAAACAAAACACCATTCCTTGCTTTATAAAATTTATTTATGACTTACCAGCACTTTATTTTTATAAATGTTTCTCAACTTACATACATGAACTGTTTTCCCTAAAACACCCTGAGCACATAAAGGCTTACTATGATTTATTTCTTACCACCTTACTATACCATGTTTCCAGGTCGATCCTACTATGAAGGTTGACTGATTAGTGTTGCCTTTCATTGAAGACCTATTTTGATTGTTTTTCATTTTGAGAGACTCTAGTTGACATTTGTTGGTTTTGAGACTTATTCGTGTATTGTTTTGATTTGTAATAAGTTTAAATTTGGATCATTTCTTTCATTTTTTCTATCAGTCCTAGTTATAAAAACCCCTTGTCCTAAGGACAGTGTGACATCCCTAGCCCTATTATGGTATGTAGGTTGTAAGGTGTTACACATATGACGTGATTATGCACCTCAAGAAAATGTTCCATGGGCAAGCACGTTAAGAAATGTTTGACGCTGGTAAAGTATTAAATGCTTCTAACATGGCTTCGGGCAACTCAATGAGTGTTTGTCTTCTTAAAATAAAGGGCAACTTTGACCATCTTGAAAAGTTTGGGGCTCCAATTTATCCTGACATGGCTATAAATTTGATATTGGGTTCATTGCCCCTAAGTATGACCAATTTGTCATGAATTTTAATATGCATAATATAGAGAAATCAATTATTGAATTGCATGGGATGCTAAACCTAGCTAAACATAATATTAAGAAGAATACTTCTAGCTTTCTAATGATTCAAAATGGTAAAGGGAAAAGGAATAATGGAAAGGGAAAAGCGATGACCAACAAGGGAAAGGGCAAAGATAAAGCCAAGTCTAAATTTAAGCCCAAACCTAAGACCAAGTATAACACCCCAACTATGTACAGAACCTAAATGGGTTGGAGATATCATCCCATCCATTACACAAGGGGTTTTTGTCACAGAAAATGAAATACAACTCCATTAATTAATGAAATAAAGCCTTAAACCATTACAAGTCTTAATAAAACTTTTGTTAGGAATCATTTTCATGCAAATACAAATTATGTAGCGGAATAAAACCAAGAATTCCCACAGAGGATCTCATTTATGTATAAAATGGATTGAGCGGTGAAGAATACTATACCTTACATTGCCTCTGGGAATGGAAAATTTTCCTTCTCTATTCGTTTGTGGCATGATCCAGCAACACCAAATATATGAACAATCACACATCTTTCCTCTACAATCCAAATGTAGGATTGTCACTAACTAGTCCACACGAGGACAATTCTAAAGACTCCAGCCAAACTCTCGGTGCTAGCAAAGAAAGAAAGGCAGCTGGGGTTCTATGTGTGAGAGCAGAAGAGAGGAATCGTGTATTTCCAAATCAGAGAGAGAACAATTTTCTTAGTGTGTTTCAAAAATAGAAAACACCCACAACATCCTTTTCGGAAAAATCCCGCAAAAAAATGCTGATACAACCTCTGTGAATTCAAATTTCTAATCAAATTTGAATTCATTAAATTATAGTTGAAACCTATAAGTTCTCAGAATTATAATTTGGACCAAAATTTACAACTAATTATAATTTGGGTCAAATAACTTCTACTTCTCATAATTAACCCCACAATGTTATCAAATAACATCTCAAGTACATTATCCTTTATTGTGTATGACCTATTAGGTTTCTCAGTCTATTAGTAGTGAATATGAATTAATCCAAACGTCTTTGAGATTAATAATCCTTAATAATTTAGAATTAACCTTTTAATTCTAATCAGGATTGGTTTATTGATTCATCAATTAATAAAACCCACAATTAGCAGATCATGAGTAGTATCTAGCAACACATCATGACCACCCAAGAGTCTTGGAAGTCAAGCGGCTTGACATGAACCCTTCAATTGTTGGGATTTCATCATTCTTATCCAATAAGAACGCAGGGGAAATAACCATAAAATCCATACCCAAGGATTATGTGTTTGAAATTAAGATAGGAATAGAGGGAGGAAATGGAGATTACCTATTGTAGTAGAAAATAAAATTTTCTTGCACTAACCAAGGAACCAATTCCTCTGCTTTTGACAGTCCAATTGCCCTACTACAATCCAAGAGTAGAATTATCTCTAGCAGTAATCCACACAAAGTTGAACTGCTCACAAAACCTACTCAAAACTATGCTAGTAGAAAAAGAGCGGGTATGTTTAATTAGAGAAGAATAAGGAAGAAAAGGGACGTCCGAAATCACTCTTCTATGTTTATCGTTCAACTTACTGTAGCAAAAGGAACAATTCCTTATTTATAGGTTTAGAATTTGTGTTAATTGCAATTAAGTCCCCCAGGATCTAATATTTATAATTAGGCCCTTGAAGTTTATATAATTACAACCAAGTCCTATGATTTACAACAAACTTATAATTTTCCTAAAATATATTTTATTCTCTTAATTAACCCCACAATATTATCAAATAATACATATTGAGTATTCAAAACTTTATTGTGTGTGACCGATTAGGTTTCCTGGTCTTATTGGTAGCATAATATGAATTAATTCTAACAGCTATAGAAATAACAATCCCAAATAATATAGAATTAATTTATTAATTCTTTAATTAATAAATGAATATTTAGCATATCAAGAGAGACATATAGAAATGACTCTTAATCACCCAAAAGTCCAAAAAGTTAAGTGGCTTGACGTGAACCTTTCAATAGCAAATAACCAGTGCAACAAACTCCTTTCACCATACTATATCTCATTCGATCTAGACCATGGAATTAGTGCAAACTCCATCCTAAATATTATTAATTCTGGCTCGAATATTTGAGTACTTGTTCAAGAAATTCATTACTTGATATCTGTATCACATTTGGAACAATTTCCAATATATAGTCGTCTTAGCCAAGGACTTCATGAGTAATGATTTCTACAAGTGGCCCTGAGATATACTCTCCTATTTTTAGGAGTGGTGAATCCTTTATTGGCCTTCTCAGTTGTTTTTGCTTATTTTACATTGTATCCAATATCCATCTTATACGTAGTCCTTATAAGACTCTAAAGATTTGAATTAAAGTACAATGCTCGATAAATAAAATACCTTGGAGATCTCTAGTCTAAGGAGACTTACACACTTGCTATAATGGGATTCTATCACTAACACTCAATAGCTTGTCTAAGTGATTATCTCATAGTTAGGTCATCCTATAAACTTGTTCATACAACAAGCATCCACATATTAATCCTGAGTATCACAATAGTGACAGTTATAAGAACTACAACTTGATCTAATCAAGGGATATAACATGTGCTAGTCTTGGTGTATTAATAATGTCCTATCTCATTAATACAATAACTAGGGATTATTCAAGCACAAACACTAAATAGTGTAGTAGCGATCTCACATCATGATTTCTATCCTGATTTTCTTAACACCGTGTTGTACTAAAGACTTTATCAAATAGTTTATACGCATATTCAGATATAACAATCAAATTGAAAGATATAGAATGCCTCTTTTATTAATTACTATGCAATATACATGGTACAAGTAATTGCCTCTAAGGCACAATACGAACAATCTCCCACTTGCACTAGAGCTAATCATTCATATATCAAATACCGAATGACTCAACATGTTTATCATGTTTCTTCTGTAAAAGTACTTTAGTATGTAGATCAGCTATGTTTTGATCTATAAGAATTCTTTCTATCTTTACATCTCGCCTATCTATGATCTTTCTAATTAGATGATAGCGTCTACGTACCTGCTTGTATAGTTGATGAGATTATGGTTCCTTTTCTTGCGCAATAGCTCCATTGTTGTCACAATACAAAAGTATCGGATCTACGATGTTAGGCACCACTCCAAGTTCAGAGACGAACTTCTTGATCCACACTGCTTCTTTAGTTGCTTCGGAAGCCCTTATGTACTCTACTTCAGTTATCGAATCTGCAGTAGTCTCTTATTTGGAACTTTTCCAACTTACTGCCACACCACCTAACATGATTACATAACCGGATTGTGATTTGTAGTCGTCCTTATTAGATTGAAAGTTGGCATCAGTATACCCTCTTACTTGCAAATCACCATCTTCATATCCAAGAATACATCTTTAGTCCTTCATAAGTACTTGAGGATATTATTTACAGCCACCTAATAACTCTCTCCAGGGTCAGATTGGTATCTACTCATAAAACTAAGAGCACATGATACATTAAGCCTAGTACATATCATAGCATGCATGATAGACCTAATTGTCGAAGTATATGGAATTCTACTCATATGATCATTTTTAACTTGTATCTTTGGAGACATCGACTTTAAAAGGCTTACTCCATGTGTCATAGGTAAGAATCCTCTTTTTGAATGAGACATGCTGAACTTATTCAACACTTTATCTATGTATATACACTATGAAAAACCTAGAAACCTTATTGATCTATCTCTATCGATCCTTATTCCCAGAATATAGGTTGCTTCTCCAAGGTCTTTCATGGAGAACATCTTGGATAACCAAATCTTTATAGATTAAAGAACGGAAACATCATTTCCTATTAGCAATATGTCATCTACATAAAGCAATAAGAAAACAAGTGCACTCCCACTAACCTACTATACACACAAGGTTCATCCATATTTTGAATGAAACTAAAATCTTTAATTATCTCATCAAAATGGATGTTCCAACTCCTTGATGCTTACTTAAGTCCATAGATGGACCTTTGCAACTTGCATACTTTTTTGCCATCTTTGGATATGAAACCTTTAGGTTACGTCATATACACTTTCTCAATTAGGTTTTTATTAAGGAAAGCTATTTTCACATTCATTTGGCAAACCTCATAGTCATAATGAGCGACAAGTGCTAGGGGCATTCTTATAGATTTTAGCATAGCGGCTAGTGAAAAGTTTCATCATAGTCAACACCTTACTATTGTCAATAACCTTTTGCAACCAGACGTACCTTATAGGTGACCACATTACCATCTATGTCGATTTTCTTCTTGAAAACCCATTTGCGTCCTATAGGCTTGATTCCTTCGGGTGGATCAACTAAAGTCCATACTTGGTTGTTATACATGGAATCCATTTCTGACTTCATAACTTCAATCCATTGTTTATATTCTGAACTATTTAGAACATCCTTGTAAGTAGTAGGCTCATATTCTTCTATAAGCAATAAGTCATTGTGGTCACTTATGAGAAATCCATATCTATTAGGCGCCACTCATATCCTACTAGACCTATGAGACTCTTGTGTGTTAGAAGGTTCATCAATAGGTGTGGGTTCAGACGGTTGATCAATATTTGTTTGTTCTTCTTGAACTTCACTAAGTTCAAGCTTGCTCCTACTATCTCCATTACACATGTGCTCTTTCTCTAAGAAGATAGCATGTTTTGAAACAAAAAATTTATTTTCAGAAGGAAGATATAAGTAAATCTGAAGGATTCTTTCGAATATCTAACAAATAAATATTTGTCAGACTTACTTTCAAGTTTGTCTGACATTGCCCTTTTTACAAAAGCGGGGTAACCCCAAATCCTTAAATGAGACAACTTTGGTCTCTTACCAAAGAACAACTCATAAGGAGTGGTATCAACCATTTTTTATGGAACTTTGTTTAATATATAAACAATAGTCTCCAGTGCATATCCTCAAAAACATTTTGATAATTCTGCAAAAGCCATCATGGTCCGTACCATGTCTAGAAGAGTTCGATTCCTTCTCTTAGATACACAATTATATTGATTTGTATATGGTGGAGTCTATTGAGATAATATCCCATTATCTCGAAGATAACTTAAAAACTCTTGGCTTAAGTATTTACTTTCTTGATTGGATCTAAAAGTTTTAATATTTTTGCCAAGTTGTTTCTCTACTTTATTCTTGAAGTCTTTTAAATTGTTAAATGCTTCAAACTTGTATTTCATTAAATACAAATACCTATATGGTGAATAGTCATCGATGAAGGTTATAAAGTAGTGATAACCTCCTCTTACGTGTATAGATATTGGGCTACATACATCTATATGTATTAGTTCTAATAATTCTTTAGCCCTTTCTCATTTTCCAAAAAATGGAGTTTTAGCTATTTTACCAAGTAAACAAGATTCGTATATATCATATGATTCATAATCAAATGACCCCAAGTCTCCCACCTTGTATAACTTAGACACACGTTTTTCATTTACATTGCCTAAATGATAATGCCATAACTAAGATGAGATTGAGTTATCTTTTCTTTGTTTCTTTATATTTATATTAAGAATTGGATATCCATTTCTAGAAAATATAAACTATTAACCAAAGTTGCATAACCATAACAGAAATCATTTAAAGAAAAAGAACAATGTTTATTTTTAAAATTTAAATAAAATCCAAATAAGTCTAAACAAGCAATTGAGATAATGTTTTTTCAATAAAATTGGTACAAAATAGTAGTTTTGAAGTTCTAAAATTAATCCAAAAGGTAGATTAAGATGGAAAGTCCCCATAGCAAGTGCAGCAACCTTTGCTTCATTTGCAGCTCGCAGGTCCACATCGCTCTTTTTCAGCCTTTTATTGCCCTTTAGTCCTTGCAAATTATTACATAAAATGAGGTCCACAATTAGTATCTAATACCCATATCTCATTACTAAAGGTAGTATTAATCTCAATCATAAACATACCAGGAGTAGAATTAAAAGTGCTTGCAAGCTTCTCCTTCTCCTTCTTTTCCTTCACGGTCTCTAAGTAGGTTTTGCAGTTACGCCTCCAATGGCCCATCTTGCCACAAAGATTGTAGGATTTCTATCATGCATAATCAGATTAAGCGCAGCGGAAAACAACAAGAAATCCAAGCCATGGATCACGGGTTTGCAATAGAAACGGGAAAAGGAGAAGATTGCGTTTATTACCTCGTGAAGCCGAAATTCAAAAATTTCAGAAACAAGAACGCAGGTGCGATCCAGATTATCCAAAACCGTTCACTGCAGCTCCACTGAAGTCCAAGAAAGAACTCCCTCTAATGATAATCCACACAAGGTTAAATGCTCACAATCTCACAATTCTATGCTAGTAGAATTCGGGAGGCTAGGGTTTTGATCAAGAAGAGAGAGACGGCTAGGGTTTGATCAAGAGAGAGGCAGAGAAATGGTTTCTCTGTTATTGCGTGAATAGTCTGTCTCAAACCCTAACGAAACCGTTTCCTTATATTTATAGATTTATAATTACTATAAACTGCAACTTAGTCATTCAACGTCCAATTGTCAACAAATTGGTCCTTGAAGTTTACTTAATTACAATTAGGTCCCATGAATTATAACAAACTTATAATTCACCTATAAATATATTCCCTTCTCTTAATTAACCCCACAATATTATCAAATAATATATTTGAGCATTCAAACCTTTATTGTGTGTGACCCATTAGGTTTCCTGGTCTTATTGGTAGCATAATATGAATTAATTCTAACAATATTAGAATTAATAATCCTTAATGAAATAAAGGATTAAACTTATTAATTCTCTAATTAATAAATTCATATTTAGCATATCAAGAGTGACATCTAGCAATGACTCTTGACCACCCAAAAGTCCAGAAAGTCAAGTGGCTTGACATGAACCTTTCAATAGCAAATTATCAGTGCAATAAACTCCTTTCAACATACAATATCTCATTCGGTCTAGAGCATGGAATTAGGGCCAACTCCCTCCAGAATATTTTTAATTCTGGCCCGAATATTTTAGTACTTGTTCAAAAAATCCATTACTCGATATGTGTATCAATTGGAACTATTTCCATCACATAGTCGCCTTGGCCAAGGACTTCATGAGTAATGATTTCTACAAGTGGCCTTGAGATATATACTCTCCTACTTTTAGGAGTGGTGAATCCTTTATTGACCCTCTCAACTACTTTCATTTACTTTACGTTGTACCCAATATCCATCCCATAGGCGGTCCTAGATATGACTCCAAAGATTAGAATCAAAGTACAACGCTCGATAAACAAAGTACCTTGGAGATCTCAAGTCTAAGGATACTTGCACACTTGCTATAATGAGATTCTATCACTGACTCTAAATAGTTATCCAAGTGATTATCTCGTAGCTAGGTCATCCAATGAACTTGTTTCAAAATAAGCATCCACACGTTAATCCTGAGTATCCCAATACCCACGGATATGAGAACCACCGCTTGATCCAATCAAGAGATATAACATGTGCCAGTCTTAGCGTATTAATAATGTCCCATCTTATTAATACTATGACTGGGGATTATTTAAGTACAAACACTACATAGTGTAGTAGGAATCTCACATCATGATCTCTATCATGATTTCCTTAACACTGTGTTGTACTAGGGACTTTATCTAACGGTTTGTACACATATTTAGATATAACAATCAAACTGAAAGATAAAGAATGCCTCTTATTAATTTAATATGCAATATACATGGTACAAGTGATTGCCTCTAGGGCACAACACTAACAAACTCCCACTTGCACTAGAGCCAATCATTCATGTATCGAATACCAAATGACTCAACATATTTATCATGTTTCCTCTGGGAAAGCGCTTTAGTGAGTGGATCAGCTATGTTCTGATCCGTGGGAATTCTCTCTATCTTTACATCTCCTCTATCTATGATTTCTCTAATCAAATGATAGCGTCTAAGTACATGCTTGGATCGTTGATGAGATCATGGTTCCTTTGCCTGTGCAATGGCTCCATTGTTGTCACAATACAAAGGTATCGAATCAACAATGCTGGGCACCACTCCAAGTTCAGCGATGAACTTCTTGATCCATACTGCTTCTTTAGCTGCTTCAAAAGCTGCTATGTACTTTGCTTCAGCAGTCGAATCGGCAATAGTCTCTTATTTGGAGCTCTTCCAACTAACTGCCCCACCACCTAATGTTAATACGTAGTCAGATTGTGATTTGAAGTCGTCCTTATCGGACTGAAAGCTGGCATCAGTATACCCTCTTACTTGTAAATCACCATCACCATATATCAAGAATGCATCCTTAGTCCTTCGTAAGTACTTAAGGATATTCTTTACAACCGCCCAGTGGCCCTCTCCAGGATCAGATTGGTATCTGCTCGTCAAACTAAGAGCACACGATACATCGGGCCTAGTACATATCATAGCATACATGATAGACCCAATTGCCGAAGCATATGGAATTCTACTCATGTGATCTCTTTCAACTTGTGTCTTTGGAGACATTAACTTTGAAAGGCTTACACCATGTGTCATAGGTAAGAATCCTCTTTTGGATTGATCCATGCTGAACCTTTTCAGCACTTTGTCTATGTATGTAGACTGTGAAAGACCTAGCAACCTTCTAGATCTATCTCTATAGATCTTTATTCCCAGAATATAGGTTTCTTCTCCAAGGTCTTTCATGGAGAACATCTTGGACAACCAAATCTTCACTGATTGAAGAGCGGATACATCATTTCCTATAAGTAATATGTCATCTACATAAAGCAATAGGAAAACAACTTTACTCCCACTAGCCTTCTTGTACACACAAGGTTCATCCATGTTTTGAATGAAACCAAATTCTTTAATTGTCTCATCAAAATGGATATTCCAACTCCTAGATGCTTGCTTAAGTCCATAAATGGACCTTTGCAACTTACACACATTTGTGCCATCTTCGGATATGAAACCTTCAGGCTGTGTCATATACACTTCCTCAATCAGGTTTCCATTAAGGAAAGTTGTTTTCACAACCATTTGCCGGACCTCATAATCGTAATGAGCGGCAATGGCTAGGAGTATTCTTATGGATTTCAACATCGCAACTGGTGAAAAATTTTCGTCATAGTCAATACTTTGTCGTCGACGATAACCTTTTGCTACCAAGCGAGCCTTATAGGTAACCACATTACCATCAATGTCAGTTTTCTTTTTGAAAACCCATTTACACCCTATAGGCTTGATTCCTTCAGGTGGATCAACCAAAGTCCATACTTGGTTTTCATACATGGAATCCATCTCTGACTTCATAGCTTCGAGCCATTTATCAGATTCTGAACTATTCAGAACATCCTCGTAAGTAGTAGGCTCATCGTCATCTATGAGCAATACGCCATTATGGTCACTTATGAGAAATCCATATCTCTCAGGTGCCACTCGTATCCTACTTGACCTACGAAGCTCTTGTGTGTTAGAAGGTTCATCTATTTGAATAGATACAGGTTCAGAAGGTTGATCAATATTTGATTGCTCTTCTTGAACTTCACTAAGTTCAAGCTTGCTCCCACTATCTTCTTTGAACATGTGCTCCTTCTCTAAGAAGACAAGCATGTTTTGAAATAAAAACTTTATTTTCGAAAGAAAGATAGAAGTAATATCCAAACGATTCTTTTGGATATCCAACAAACAAACATTTGTCAGACTTACTTTCAAGTTTGTCTGACATTACCTTTTTAACAAAAGCAGGGCAACCCCAAATCCTTAAATGAGATAACTTTGGTCTCTTACCAAAGAATAACTCACAAGGAGTGGTATCAACCGTTTTGACGGAACTCGTTTAAAATGTAAACAGTGAGTCTCCAAGTGCGTACTCCCAAAATGATTTTGGTAGGTCTCGCAAAAGCCATCATGGTCCTTACCATGTCTAGAAGGGTTCGATTCCTTCTCTCAGATACACCGTTATGTTGAGGTGTATATGGTGGAGTCCATTGAGATAATATTCCGTTATCTCTTAGATAACTTAGAAACTCTTGACTTAAGTATTCACCTCCTCAATCGGATCTAAGAGCTTTAATACTTTTGCCAAGTTGTTTCTCTACTTCATTCTTGAAGTCTTTGAAACGGTCAAAGGCTTCAGATTTGTATTTCATCAAATACAAATACCCATATCGAGAATAATCATTAATAAAGGTAATAAAGTATTGATAACCTCATCTTGCCTGTATTGACATTTGGCCACATACATCTGAATGTACGAGTTCTAATAACTCTTTTGCCCTTTCTCCTTTTCTTGAAAAAGAAGTTTTAGCCATTTTTCCAAGTAAACAAGATTCGCATGTGTCATATGATTCGTAATCAAATGACCCTAAGTCACCCAATTTGTATAACTTAGACACACGTTTTTCATTCACATGGCCTAAACAACAATGCCATAAGTAAGATGAGATTAAGTTCTCCTTTTTATGTTTCTTTTTACTTATATTGAGAATTGGATTATACATGTCTAGAACATATAAACCATTGATCAAAGTTGCAGAACCATAATGAATATCATTTAATGAGAAAGAACAACATTTATTCTTAAAACTTAAATGAAATCCGAATAAGTCTAAACAAGCAACTGAGATAATATTTTTCAACAAAACTGGTACAAAATAACAGTTTTGTAGTTCTAAAACTAATCCAGAAGGTAGATTGAGATGATAAGTCCCCACAGCTAGTGCAGCAACTTTTGCTCCATTTGCAGCTCGTAGGTCCACGTCACCTTTCTCTAACCTTCTACTGTCCTTTAGTCCCTGCAAATTATTGCATAAATGAGATCCACAACCGGTATCCAATACCCATATCTCATTATTAAAGACAGTATTAATCTCAACCATAAACATACCAGGATTAGAAGTAGAAGTACTTGCAAGCTTCTCCTTCTCCTTCCTTTCCTTCATAGTCTCCAAGTAGGCCTTGCAGTTACGCCTCCAATGGCCCATTTTGCCACAATGATGACACGGGCCTTTAGGGGCAGCCTCCTTCTTCTTGACACCTCCTTTGGGCTTAGTAGGAGTGTTCTTCTTCTTCTTCTTAGAAACCTTTTTCTTAGAAGATGAAGAACCTACTAATAAGATTGCCTTATCATCCTTTTTCATAAAGGACTCAACAGTCTTAAGCAGATTGATTAGCTTGTGGTCTCAACATTATTCATGTGGTAGTTGATCACAAACTGTGAAAAACTACTTGGTAATGATTGTAGAATTAAGTCAATACTTAAGTCATGATCCATTACGAACCCAAGAGACCTAAGTTTTTCAATGTAGCCCAACATCTGTAGCCCATGAGTGGCCACTGAAGCACCCTCAACCATCTTAGCACGGAACAGTTGTTTAGAGATCTCATATCTCTCTGTTCTAGCTTGTTTATCAAACAGCTCTCTAAGATGGAGGATCATTGATTGAGCATCCATATGCTCATGCTGTTTTTGCAGCTCAGGAGACATTTACGCCAGCATGATACAAGATGCTGTGTCGCTATCTTCTTTGTGCTTCTTGTGGACAACATGCTCTTCTGCAGGAGCATCTTGAGCTGGAGGTGGCGGAATAAGAGCTTCTAGCACGTAGAGCAACTTTTCCGACTTGAGAACGATTCTCAAGTTTCTATACCAGTCCAAATAGTTTGATTCAGTGAGCTTGTTTGTTTCCAAGATGCTACACAAGTTTAGGTTTGTCGACATGATGCAAATGACCTAGATGTAAAGATAGAATTATTAGAACATGTATATGCAAATGCAATGCAATTAATTAGGTCTTTAATTAAGCGCATAATTATTCCACTATTTTACTCAAACTAATAGCCCTCACTATTGACTCGGGAAAGCCCGTTGGAAACTTTCTTAGTGGATCAGAATCCAAATTCCTTAAGAATAACCTTGGGTTAGCCCAACAAGCCACTCGTAAGTTCAGTGGTAGGTATCCAATACCAATTACATCAAATAATAACTACTGAATCATTGGGTGATTAACATCTTTAATCATTAAAGTATCAAATACTAGCCCAACTTTGCCTCTAATTTTCTTTATGCTTGGGTTAGCCCAATCGGGGTAAAGAAATTAGTTAAATCCAACCCATTAACATGAATTTAAATTCTATAGCTTGAACATACTCGATGTTAAGTAGGCTTGGGTTTGCCCAACAACCTGGTCTCGAAAAAGAGCTCTCGTTCTCACTATATTAATGGAAGGCATTAGATTTAATATTATTTGAGGGATTTATTCATTTTAGTGGTCTCATTGTTAGGCATGCTACAATTTATCAATAAGCAGTATAAATTGATAAACATGGTAATAAACAATTACGTGGCATGGTTATGGACTTTCTAAATTAATTTCCTCGAGCCACCAAGGAAATTAATAAGGTCAACCCTATGTGTTCATGCATGAAACAGGTAGAGGGTCTTACCATCTCGCCTTATTTTGAACACCATCTTCAAAATCTTGAAAATAAAATTCTACCTCAATCTAACCTATATAATCTAATTACATAATTTCCTAAAAGGAGAAACCTCGAGTTACATTCGAGGGGAGTTAGATGAGAAGAGAATTACATCAGAATTTTTGAGAAGGCAGGACACGCATGCCCTATTTCATTAAAACAAAGTGGTAAAAAATGCATGAACAGATATAATTTGTTTTAGTCCATAACCATCCACCATGCCATTAACTATGCTTAAACAAAATAAACATATACTTATATTATTCCAAAATCAGTATTTTGGGAAAATAAAACAAATTCTAAAATCAACATTTAAGAAAAATACATTAATTTTAAATTTTCAAAATCACTATTTTGAAAAATAAAATTGATTGTCTTAAAACTAATTTTGAGAAAATGCTTCTGGGTCTCGTCACGCAACGATAACGGTGGTCCCGCTATTTTTATTTTACCACCTCTCATCAAATGAGATTTTCCCTTTCAAAATTCTATTCCAGAACCTTTTTTTCTTTTTTTTTTTAAAAAAACCGAACAGTAACCACCGCGTGCGACTTAGATTTTCTGGAAATTTTTGTTCAGTTCGGGGCCGTTCCAAGATCAATCAAAACCGTTTTTTGACGTTGATCTTTGTTAATCTTTATTAACAAACCATTGTGATCATTCTCACAATCAATTTAACAATCCAAATTGTTAAACGGAAGGGTTAATTACAGGATAAACATCAACTGAAGCCAAAACCTGAACACAGACGTAGAACCATTCTGCAATATTTTCAAAAGCATAAAACCCACAACGCAGAAACGATTTCTGCAACCCAGATTATTCAAAAAAAAACCCAGACGATTACATACAAACCAGCAGACATGATCATACAATTAACATGCTGTAATCATGTAATTTACATGCTTGAACAATTCAAAGCAATAAAACATCCCATTAAAACACAAACCCGTTGTCTCTGATACCATTGTAGGATTTCTATCATGCATAATCAGATTAAGCGCAGCGGAAAACAACAAGAAATCCAAGCCATGGATCACGGGTTTGCAATAGAAACGGGAAAAGGAGAAGATTGCGTTTATTACCTCGTGAAGCCGGAATTCAAAAATTTCAGAAACAAGAACGCAGGTGCGATCCAGATTATCCAAAACCGTTCACTGCAGCTCCACTGAAGTCCAAGAAAGAACTCCCTCTAATGATAATCCACACAAGGTTGAATGCTCACAATCTCACAATTCTATGCTAGTTGAATTCGGGAGGCTAGGGTTTTGATCAAGAAGAGAGAGACGGCTAGGGTTTGGTCAAGAGAGAGGCAGAGAAATGGTTTCTCTGTTATTGCGTGAATAGTCTGTCTCAAACCCTAACAAAATCGTTTCCTTATATTTATAGATTTATAATTACCATAAACTGCAACTTAGTCATTCAACATCCAATTGTCAACAAATTGGTCCTTGAAGTTTACTTAATTACAATTAGGTCCCATGAATTATAACAAACTTATAATTCACCTATAAATATATTCCCTTCTCTTAATTAACCCCACAATATTATCAAATAATATATTTGAGCATTCAAACCTTTATTGTGTGTGACCCATTAGGTTTCCTGGTCTTATTGGTAGCATAATATGAATTAATTCTAACAATATTAGAATTAATAATCCTTAATAAAATAAAGGATTAAATTTATTAATTCTCTAATTAATAAATTCATATTTAGCATATCAAGAACGACATCTAGCAATGACTCTTGACCACCCAAAAGTCCAGAAAGTCAAGTGACTTGACATGAACCTTTCAGTAGCAAAATATCAGTGCAATAAACTCCTTTCAACATACAATATCTCATTCGGTGTAGAGCATGGAATTAGTGCCAACTCCCTCCAGAATATTATTAATTCTGGCCCCAATTTTTTAGTACTTGTTCAAGAAATCCATTACTCGATATGTGTATCAATTGGAACTATTTCCATCACATAGTCGCTTTGGCCAAGGACTTCATGAGTAATGATTTCTACAAGTGGCCTTGAGATATACTCTCCTACTTTTAGGAGTGGTGAATCCTTTATTAACCCTCTCAACTACTTTCATTTACTTTATGTTGTACCCAATATCCATCCCATAGGCGGTCGTAGATAAGACTCCAAAGATTAGAATCAAAGTACAACGCTCGATAAACAAAGTACCTTGGAGATCTCAAGTCTAAGGATACTTGCATACTTGCTCTAATGAAATTCTATCGCTGGCACTAAATAGTTATCCAAGTGATTATCTCGTAGCTAGGTCATCCAATGAACTTGTTTCAAAATAAGCATCCACACGTTAATCCTGAGTATCCCAATACCCACGGATATGAGAACCACCGCTTGATCCAATCAAGAGATATAACATGTGCCAGTCTTAGCGTATTAATAATGTCCTATCTTATTAATACTATGACTGGGGATTATTTAAGTACAAACACTGCATAGTGTAATAGGAATCTCACATCATGATCTCTATCATGATTTCCTTAACACTGTGTTGTACTAGGGACTTTATCTAACGGTTTGTACACATATTTAGATATAACAATCAAACTGAAAGATAAAGAATGCCTCTTATTAATTTAATATGTAATATACATGGTACCAGTGATTGTCTCTAGGGCACAACACTAACAAAGATGACAGATGCGTTTAGTGGCTACTTCATTCTTCTTCACGCCTTTATTGGGATTGGTAGGATTTTTCTTCTTCTTCTTGGAAACTTTCTTTTTAGAAGACGAAGAACCTACTAGCAAAATCGCCTTATTATCCTTCTTCATAGATGATTCAATAGTATTAAGCAGATTGATAAGCTCACGTATGGTGGTCTTAATATTGTTCATGTGTTAGTTAATCCCAAATTATGAAAAACTACTTGGTAATGATTGTATAATTAAGTTCACACTTAAATCGTGATCTATTGCGAAACTAAGATACCCAAGCTTTTCAATATAACCCAACATCTGCAGCCCATGAGTGGCCACTGAAGAATCCTCAGCCAGATTATAACGGAATAGTTACTTGGAGATCTTATATCTCTCAGTTCTAGCTTGTTTATCAAACAGCTCTTTAAGATGGAAGATAATGGTTTGAGCATCCATATGCTCATGCTGTTTTTGTAACTCAGGAGTCATTGATGCCAACATAATACACAATGCAGTGTCATTGTCCTCCTTGTGCTTTTTTTGGACAGCATGCTCATCAGTAGGAGAATCTTGGTCTAGAGATGGCAGAATCGAAGCATTAGCACGTAGAGCAACTTTTTCGACTTGAGAACGATTCTCAAGTTTCTATACCAATCCAAATAGTTTAATTCGGTGAACTTATTTGTTTGCAAGATGCTACGTAGGTTTAGGTTTGTCGACATGATGCAAGTGACCTAGATGTAAAGATAGAGTAATTAGAACATGTATATGCTCACGATATGCAAGTAATTATGTTTTTAATTAAATGTATTTTTATTCTACTATTTTACTCAAATCAATAGCCCCCCCTATTGACTTGGGAAAGCCCATTGGAAGCTTTTCTAGTGGACTAGTATCTAAATTCCTTGAGAATGACCTTGGGTTAGCCCAACAAGCTACTCTTAAGTTTAGTGGTAGGTATCCAATGCCAATTACATCCAATGTAACTACTGTATCATTAGGTGATTAACATCTTTTAATAATTAAAGTATTTAATACTAACCTAACCTTGCCTCTAATATTTTTTATGCTTGGGTTAACCCAAATAGGATAAAGAGATTAGTTAAACCTAACCCATTAATCAAGAATTAAATTCCATAGCTTTAACATACTTAATGTCAAGTAGACTTGGGTATGCCCAACAACCTGGTCTCGAAAAAGAGCTCTCATTCTTACTATATTAATTGAAGGCATTAGATTTAATATTATTTGAGAGATTTATTCCTTTTAGTTGTCTCATCGTTTGACAGGCATACAATTTATCAATAAGAAACATAAATTGATTAAAAAAATGGTAATAAACAATTACGTTGCATGGTTATGGACTTTCTAAATTAATTTCATCGAGCCATTAAGGAAATTAATATGGTCAACCATATGTGTTCATGCATGATTTAAGTAGAATGTCTTACCATCTCGCTTCATTTTGGTTGCCGTCTTCAAAATCTTGTAAATAAAATTATACCTCAATCTAACCTATATAAACTAATTACATAATTTCCTAAAAGAAGAAATCTCAAGTTACATTCAACGGAAGTTAGATGAGAAGAGAATTACATAAGAATTTGAGATAAGGCAGGACGCGCAAGCCCTATTTAATTAATACAAAGCGATAAAGATGCATGAACAGATAAGTTTGGTCTTAGTCTATTACCATCTACCATGACAATAAAACGTGCTTAAAATACAGCATCAAACATCCAACACACAATCATCCAAAAGTAGTATTTTAGAGAAATCTGGGTCCAAAATTGAATTTTGAAAAGTTCTAGACCGAAATTAACTTTTTAGAAAATTGTAGGTCCTTCATGTAATTTTGAAAATATTTTTATCCAAAATCATGGATTTCAAATAAATTCTAATCATTATTAGAACCTATTTTCAAAATTAAATATATTTTTTTTATAAAACAGTGCTAGAACAGAGTGCATATGGCGCCAAGTGGGTAGAAGGCACCAGGTTTGCTTTAGAGGCATGCACAGGGGAAGAACATAGTGTACCTGGCACCAGGTGGGTCGAATGCTCAGGAGGCGGAAAAATACCACTATTCATCCTTTTCCCCGATTTTTTCTGTAAATTTTTCATGAACAGTAACGAGATTTTTAGACCATTCAAAACAATTTTGATATCAAGAATTGTTAATCAATATTAACAAGCCAACTATAATCTACATTACAATTTAAACAACAATCCAAATTGTTTAATCAAAATCTTGATTGCAGAAAAATCTAGCGCCAAAACAGACCTACATGGAAACAACTTCCCAAACATTTTTCAATGACCCAGAGACTCTTCAAACCAGAAAACCAAGACACGCCATACAAAGTGGTAGACATACAATGGCCATAATCATACAGTTACATGCTCAGAAACGATTTCAAAGTAATTAAAGACCTATTAAAACACAAACATGAAGTCTCTGATACTACTATTGGGATTTCATCATGCTTATCAAATAAGAACACAGTGAAAATAACCATGAAATCCATATCCAAGGATCACGTGTTTGCAATTAAAATGGGAATAGAGGAAGGAAACGAAGATTACTATCTATGCAGAAAACAAAATTTTCTTACTCTAAATAAGGAACTAATTCCTCTGCTATTGATCGTCCAATTGCCCCACTATAATCTAAGAGTAGGATTGTCTCTAGCAATAATCCATGCCGGGTTGAATTGCTCACAAAGCCGCTAAAAACTATGCAAGTAGAAGAAGAATGGCTAGGTTTAATTGGAGAAGAATAAGGAAGAAGAGGGATGTCCGAAATCACTCTTCTATTTTCATCATTCAACTCACTATAGCAAAAGGAACGATTCTTCATTTATAGTTTTAGAATTTGTGTTAATTGCAATTAAGTCCTCCAAGATCCAATGTCTATAATTTGGCCCTTAAAGTTTATATAATTACAACCAAGTCCCATGAATTATAACAAACATATAATTCATCTATAAATATATTTTCTTCCCTTAATTAACCCCACAATATTATCAAATAATATATATTAAGTATTCAAACCTTTATTGTGTGTGACCCATTAAGTTTTCTGGTCTTACTGGTAGCATAATATGAATTACTTCCAACAGCTTTAGAATTAATTATCCTAAATAAATTATAATATTAATTTATTAATTCTATAATTAATAAATTCATATTTAGCATATCAAGAGTGACATATAGCAATAACTCTTAATCACCCAAAAGTCTAGAAAGTCAAGTAGCTTGACGTGAACCTTTCAATAGCAAATAACCAGTGCAATAAACTCCTTTCACCATACTACATCTCATTCGGTCTAGAGCATGGAATTAATGTGAACACCTGATAGGGGCTAAATTAGTCATGTTTTTTCTAGTTATTTGAGGTTCTTTTGTGATATATTTTGTTCAATAACTAGTCATATTCTTTCATATTTGAGATTTTACCCTTGGAACGGTGTTTTGTTCATTATTTTAGATTTTTAGGGTAAAATGAAACAAAAACGTTGTAGAACAGAGAAGAGGCGGCGCCAGCTAGAACTCTAGAACCGGTGCCGGCCATGCACTAGATTACACGAACTTCGAAGCGATGAAAAAATTGTCAAAACAGAGCAAAACAGAAGGGAACTGGCACCGGCTCCAAGAGTCAAGGCGGCACCAGTTGCATTCTGGTCTTCATTGTGCAAAATTCAGAGAAAAATGGCCAAACAAGTAGAGAAGCAAAACACAACCGGCGCCGGTTCCGAGAGCCAAGGCGGCACCGGCTGTGCCCTGGAGTTAAGGTGGTGCTTGATTTTTTTCTACGCAGTTTTTGGTAATCTGTGGAGTTTTATTATCTTCCAACTTCTACTCGGCCAAGAACTTTGTATCTATGAGTTTAGACACTTCCTATGCCTATAAATAGATGAAAAACACAAGGAAAATGGGAGAGAATTCATTGATCATCATAGAAAATTACTCAATCAAAGGAAGAATTCTTCAATTCAAAAATGGTTGTGCAAGAAGGTCTTTAAAGGAAGAAGAATGAAGCTTGTCTATGAGTACTTTCTTTTAGTTTATTTTCTTTTTCTTGAATAATGATATTTTAATTATTTTATTGTAATTTGACATTGTTGTAAATATTCATGATTCTTAGAGTTATTTGATCTTTTGATTAATTGATTGTTCTTCTTGGTATTTAATTACTTGGGCGTATTACGAGATTAATTGGTTGTATCTTTTCATTAACTTGCTAGACCAAAGAGGTTGATGGTGGTTGCAATTAATTAATTTCATATTTATTGGTTGTTAACTTACTAGACCAAAAAGGTTAATTGCTGAGGACTGAGTAATTAAATGTTAATTGATATTTGACAGACCAAGGATTCATTGATTAATTTCATGCTTTAAATTTGCCAGACCAAGAAAATTTTATCAAGGATTTTGTTTAATACATCTTTTGGATGAATTAGTTGAGACAGACCAAGTGATGCTAATTTATCTAGAAGATAGTAATTAGTTGAGATAGACCAAGTGATGCTAATTTACCTTTATCCTTCATGGTGCCAAGAGAAGAATTAGTTACGATAATGGTTAGGTACTTTGAGATCATGGTTGTCTAAACAATGGTTTGAGTTACATACTTCTCTATCCTTGACATGTATATATTTTTATTTTTATTTTTATTTTATTTATTTTTCACTTTATCGAATCGGTTAAACAATTAAAGAAATGTAATTAATGTCTACTTGTTCCTGGAGGATTGACACTTGTTTGAACTTTATGCTCGGTTAATGATGAGTACGCTTGCTCATATCTGTGATTTGGGTTGAATGTTTTAATTTAAACTTGATTGGAAATGTGCTTAATTTTTGTATGATTTTTACACCCAAGTCCGGACACATCAACTCCATCCAGAATATTATTAATTTTGGCCCGAATATTTTATTACTTGTTCAAGAAATCCATTACTCGATATGTGTATCAAATTTAGAACTATTTCCAACACATAGTCGCCTTGGCCAAAGACTTCATGAGTAATGATTTCTACAAGTGGCCCTGAGATATACTCTTCTACTATTAGGAGTGGTGAATCCTTTATTAACCCTCTCAGCTACATTCGTTTACTTTACATTGTACCCAATATCCATCCTCTAGGCAATCCTTGTAAGACTCCAAAGATTAGAATCAAAGTACAATGCTTGATAAACAAAATACTTTGGAGATCTCAATCTAAGGATACTTGCACACTTGCTATAAAAAGATTCTATCACTGACCTTCAATATCTTATCTAAGTGATTATCTCACAGCTAGTTCATCCAATGAACTTGTTCATATAACAAGCATCAACATATTAATCTTGAGTATCACAACACTTATGGTTATGAGAACCACCACTTGATCCAATCACGGGATTTAACATGTGCTAGTCTTGGCATATTAATAATGTCCCATCTTATTAATACTATGACTAAGGATTATTCAAGCACAAAAACTACATAGTGTAGTAGGAACCTTACATCATGATCTGCATCATGATTTTCTTGACACTGTGTTGTACTAGGGACTTTATCAAATAGTTTATACGTATATTCAGATATAACAATCAAACTAAAAGATAAAGGATGCCTCTTTTTCTAATTACTACGCCACGTGGTACAAGTAATTACCTCTAGGGCACAACACTAACATCAATAACAAACTTCAGTTCAATAAACTCATTTCATTATATAATATGTCATTCGGTTTGGAGTACGGAATCAGTGCCAACTCCCTCTAGAATAAATTTTAATTCTAGTCTTAACATATTAGTACTTGTACCAGGAATCCATTAGTATACATGTGCATCAATTGGAACTATTTCCAATATACAATAACCTTGGCCAAAGATTTCACGAGTAGTAATTCCAACAAGTGGCCGTTGTTGGAAAGTATGTCCTCTAAGACTATGTATTTTGTATGAACATATTGCAATAAGATGTTTATTTATTTAATTTAGTTTGTTTCTTATATCATTGCACGGTTAAAGGTCCAAGTATGACATGTAATGGTCTATGTGTTGGGTCATTCTTCACATAAAGGTATAGACCATGGGTAATTGTCACACAAATAAAATTGAGTTCTTAGTCATTTGATGGAACTGTGCATTTCATCAAGGAAAGATAATTATGCCACGATTTCCAATGAGAAATGATTTTCCTTGAATCAGTGAGTATTTCACTCACATCATTGGTATAAGCATATTTTGAATACGTGAAACTGGAACTATAGTAGTGGTTTCTCTTAAAGTACTATGATTATAGAGACAAGACTATTGATGCTACAGCGTGGATAGATACCTATATACTTGAGTATGAGTTGGTGGTATGGCGAAGCTAGGGTTTTTATACTTTGATGTATGTTGGGTAAGACTTCTTGTGTGAGATCAATAGCCTTGTATGTTGGGTGTATTAGTCTAGTTAGTTAAGACGGACTTATGCAAAAGAGTTTCTATACTTTATTTAGTAAGGTTTAATCATCCCTTATAATTGTCCAGGGTAATCTAAATAATCCAAGGCCCAGGGAATGTGACTCTTGAATGTGTGCTTTTGGCTAGCTTTCAATGGTAAGCAAGTACATTCAAGTGAGTCATGGATTATCAGACTAGAGATCTAAGGATGGTAGATGTCTTTGAGATAGGTGTTAGTACATTTATCCTGTTTCATTGATGGATATTACATAGAGGGGTATTTTCATAATTTTACCTGTAGGTCAGAGACATTTCTTTAAGAAATATTATTTTTGGGATTAATATTTCCATATGGTGATAAATAGAAATTACGAGATTAATTGGTTGTATCTTTTCATTAACTTGCTAGACCAAAGAGGTTGATGGTGGTTGCAATTGATTAATTTCATATTTATTGGTTGTTAACTTACTAGACCAAAGAGGTTAATTGCTGAGGACTGAGTAATTAAATGTTAATTGATATTTGACAGACCAAGGATTCATTGATTAATTTCATGCTTTAAATTTGCCAGACCAAGAAAAGTTTATCAAGGATTTTGTTTAATACATCTTTTGGATGAATTAGTTGAGACAGACCAAGTGATGCTAATTTATCTAGAAGATAGTAATTAGTTGAGATAGACCAAGTGATGCTAATTTACCTTTATCCTTCATGGTGCCAAGAGAAGAATTAGTTACGATAATGGTTAGGTACTTTGAGATCATGGTTGTCTAAACAATGGTTTGAGTTACATACTTCTCTATCCTTGACATGTATATATTTTTATTTTTATTTTTATTTTATTTATTTTTCACTTTATCGAATCGGTTAAACAATGAAAGAAATGTAATTAATGTCTACTTGTTCCTGGAGGATTGACACTCGTTTGAACTCTATGCTCGGTTAATAATGAGTACGCTTGCTCATATCTGTGATTTGGGTTGAATGTTTTAATTTAAACTTGATTGGAAATGTGCTTAATTTTTGTATGATTTTTACACCCAAGTCCGGACACATCAACTCCATCCAGAATATTATTAATTTTGGCCCGAATATTTTATTACTTGTTCAAGAAATCCATTACTCGATATGTGTATCAAATTTAGAACTATTTCCAACACATAGTCGCCTTGGCCAAAGACTTCATGAGTAATGATTTCTACAAGTGGCCCTGAGATATACTCTTCTACTATTAGGAGTGGTGAATCCTTTATTAACCCTCTCAGCTACATTCGTTTACTTTACATTGTACCCAATATCCATCCTCTAGGCAATCCTTGTAAGACTCCAAAGATTAGAATCAAAGTACAACGCTTGATAAACAAAATACTTTGGAGATCTCAATCTTAGGATACTTGCACACTTGCTATAAAAAGATTCTATCACTGACCTTCAATATCTTATCTAAGTGATTATCTCACAGCTAGTTCATCCAATGAACTTGTTCATATAACAAGCATCAACATATTAATCTTGAGTATCACAACACTTATGGTTATGAGAACCACCACTTGATCCAATCACGGGATTTAACATGTGCTAGTCTTGGCATATTAATAATGTCCCATCTTATTAATACTATGACTAAGGATTATTCAAGCACAAATACTACATAGTGTAGTAGGAATCTTACATCATGATCTGCATCATGATTTTCTTGACACTGTGTTGTACTAGGGACTTTATCAAATAGTTTATACGTATATTCAGATATAACAATCAAACTAAAAGATAAATGATGCCTCTTTTTCTAATTACTACGCCACGTGGTACAAGTAATTACCTCTAGGGCACAACACTAACATCAATAACAAACTTCAGTTCAATAAACTCATTTCATTATATAATATGTCATTCGGTTTGGAGTACGGAATCAGTGCCAACTCCCTCTAGAATAAATTTTAATTCTAGTCTTAACATATTAGTACTTGTACCAGGAATCCATTAGTATACATGTGCATCAATTGGAACTATTTCCAATATACAATCACATTGGCCAAAGATTTCACGAGTAGTAATTCCAACAAGTGGCCGTTGTTGGAAAGTATGTCCTCTAAGACTATGTATTTTGTATGAACATATTGCAATAAGATGTTTATTTATTTAATTTAGTTTGTTTCTTATATCATTGCACGGTTAAAGGTCCAAGTATGACATGTAATGGTCTATGTGTTGGGTCATTCTTCACATAAAGGTATAGACCATGGGTAATTGTCACACAAATAAAATTGAGTTCTTAGTCATTTGATGGAACTGTGCATTTCATCAAGGTAAGACAATTATGCCACGATTTCCAATGAGAAATGATTTACCTTGAATCGGTGAGTATTTCACTCACATCATTGGTATAAGCATATTTCGAATACGTGAAACTGGAACTATAGTAGTGGTTTCTCTTAAAGTACTATGATTATAGAGACAAGACTATTGATGCTACAGCGTGGATAGATACCTATATACTTGAGTATGAGTTGGTGGTATGGCGAAGTTAGGGTTTTTATACTTTGATGTATGTTGGGGAAGACTTCTTGTGTGAGATCAATAGCCTTGTATGTTGGGTGTATTAGTCTAGTTAGTTACGACGGACTTATGCAAAAGAGTTTCTATACTTTATTTAGTAAGGTTTAATCACCCCTTATAATTGTCCAGGGTAATCTAAATAATCCAAGGCCCAGGGAATGTAACTCTTGAATGTGTGATTTTGGCTAGCTTTTAATGGTAAGCAAGTACATTCAAGTGAGTCATGGATTATCAAACTAGAGATCTAAGGATAGTAGATGTCTTTGAGATAGGTGTTAGTACATTTATCCTGTTTCATTGATGGGTATTACATAGAGGGGTATTTTCATAATTTTACCTGTAGGTCAGAGACATTTCTTTAAGAAATATTATTTTTGGGATTAATATTTCCATATGGTGATAAATTGAAATATTTAAAATGATAAAATGTGGTTATTTAATAGTAAGGGCGTTTTGGTCATTTTAGTAGCTATGAATAATATGTCTTTTGATCACTGGAGTAGCTCAAGTTACCTTGGTGTTGTTTAAATACAATCTGGGCTTAATGGATAATTATCTGAAGAAGAAATAAAATTTATTCTAAGAGTCCAATACATTAATTAATTAGGCTAATATATGTTGACATATATTAATAGTCCAATTAGAATTAATTAATTAGTCTCGGGCATTTAAAGAGGCCTAGAAAAAATAAATAATTAATTAAGAGAATTAGGCTAGAATAAATTAATTAATTGGGTTGATATATGTTGACATATATTAAGAGTCCAATTAGAATTAATTAATTAGTCTTGGGTATTTAAAAAGGCCCAAAAAAGATAATTAATTAATTAATAGGATTGGACCAATCTTGGACTGTTTGTTAGAGCACAACATCGAGCTCATTAGGGCATGATGATTTTCGGCTATTAAGGTTGGTCGAAAATAAGAGAAAAAAAAAATCGTACTTGGTTTTCTTAAGTTTTTTTCTCTAGTGTGTCATCTCCTCCCTCCCTCCCTCTCTGGTTTTCGTCCCTTTTCTTCCCTCTCTCTTGTAGAGTGTTTGATTATCTAAGAAGGTGTTCTGACCAAGAAAATGCCTAGAACAAGGAAGAGCCATACTCCGGAAGACAAAGAGAAGATGCTTGGAGACGTTTGATGCACAGGAGTAGAAAATTGGCGTGAATTCCTGTTGAACAGCATGCACCTCCTTCTTCCCTTCCGACACAAGAAGAAGTTCTAGTGCAACTCATCGCCACATTGGTTAATCCATGACCAGCAAGAAAAAGTAAGTATTTTCTTCTAGATGTGGCTTGAAAAACTGAAAAAGTTTCTGCTGCATTTTTCCTTCGATGTTTTCCATGATCCTTCAAGTGGTATAAGAGATAGGTTTTCATCTAGGAGCATGTATTAGGGTTAAAATTGGAAAATGTAGTTCCTTTATTATTCAAAAAATGAATCTTTTGTGATTTCATGTGATCTCTTATACATTGGTTTCTAGATTTCATGTACGCCTCATGGTTGAGGCATAGGATCATGTATTCTAATTTTCCCTATTGTTTTTTCTAGTTTTAAGTAGATTCGATGTATGCCTCGCGATTAGGGGTATAAGCGCTTGTAAAAACATGTTTTTTTTATGCCCGTTTTTCCGTTTCTTTGTATTCTTTTAATCTATAAACTTTAGCGACTGGAAGAACATGATTTTTGGATTTTTTTTGTGGGGTGAAAGGTGGCTGTAAAGCTGGAGTTTTTGGGTAGGCAAGCCAGCAAACACCAGAGTGCAGCCAGCACCAGTTGCGGGAATTAGAGCTGGCGCCGGGTCCTCTCGGGAATGGCAAAATCAACGAAATCTAGAGTGTAGCCGATGCCAGTTGCGGGAGTTAGAGCCGGCACTGGCTCTTCTTGGGAATGGAAAAACGTGCCCGAAATGCAGAGCGAAACAAGGTACAGTTTGGCCAGTTGTCCAAGAAAATGAGTAGCTGCTGAAGTTTTGTTCCTCAATTTTCTTTGATGTAATCATGTTTTGAAACTATTGTATGAGGTTAATTTTCTACAACAGTTTCATTTATCTATGGATGAATAATTTGCATGAAAATAAATAGTAAAAGATGGAATCATCTTAGGATTAAACAAGGTCATTAATTTTTTAATTCATGATGTTTAATCCATTATTTGGTCACTTAAGAATAAATGAATAGTTTGAGTATAAAAAAGTTTACTTTTGGCATCATACTTATTTTGTTTTTTTGATCAAATATACGAGTTCCTATGAAACCAAAGTTTCACTAGATAAGACGATTTTTTATAAAACGTTTTAATCTAAGAAACTCTAAAAATAAAAGAGTTCATAGTTTATTCTCTCAAAGGGTTTAATCCTTGGCATAGAGAATAATGTTGAACTTAAGATTATTTAATAAAATTTTATTTGGTTATTAACTTAGAAATAGTAAAATAAATTCATAGTTTATTTTCTCAAAGGGTATAATCCTTGACGTAGAGAATAATATTGAATTTTAGATTTTTACTAAAGTTAATGAAACCATTAGATTATAGGAAACTTTTTAAGGCCTAAAACTCTATTTTCAATAAAAGGTTAAGTGGGAGAGGCCCCCATGGCTTCCATCACAACTCTCATTAGAGATAGTAGATTTTCTCGTGTCATTCTGAGCATGACCCCTTATAGGATGGATTTCCACAAGTATTTAGAATTAATGGAAGAGTAAAATTAAAAGCCTAGGGTATTTGCTAGGGTTGACCAACCTACGTTAGAGGTTTTTAGCATTAGATTATCCGTAGGTGGTGTGAATTAGTAACAATCCTTATGGTGGAACTTTTTATAGATCATTACTTATTTTCGGATGTATAATTAGTGATGGTTATACACTTAACTCAAGAGACTATTAATCTTCCTACCAAGCTCTGTTATCTTTTCTAAGAGTCAAACTATTTATATTTTTCATAATAGTTTTAAGAGTTATCTATTATCAAATAAATAATACAAAGAATGTACATGAACCTATTAATCCAAACGTAATTTTGATTAATAATCCTTAATAATTTTGAATAACCTATTAATTATAATCATGGCTGGTTTATTAATTCATCAATTAATAAACCCACACTTCACATATCATGGGCAGTATCTAGCAATACATCATGACCACCCAAGAGTACAAAAAGTCAAGCGGCCTGACACGAACCCTTCAATAACAAACTACAGTGCAATAAACTCCTTTTACCATACAATATCTCATTCGGTTTGGAGTACGGAATTAGTGCCAACTCCCTCTAGAATAAATATTAATTCTGGCCCAAATATATTAGTACTTGTACCAAGAATCCACTACTCTATATATGTATCAATTGGAACTATTTCCAATACACAATTACCTTGGCCAAGGATTTCACGAATAGTAATTCCAACAAGTAATCATGAGATATTCGTCCCTATTATTAGGAGTGGTGAATCCTTTATTGACCCTCTCAAATACTTTCGTTTACCTTATATTGTACCAAAGATCCATCCCATAGGGGGTCTCGATCTGGATTCCGAGATTAGAATCAATGTACAATACTTAGCAAACAAAGTACATTGCAGGAAATGTGTCCTTTAGTGACAGAAAATTTGTCACTTAGGACCTTCAGTGATGAAAAATTTGTTATCACTTGAATGTCACTAAATGTATGTCGCTAAAGGTATGGAGTGAGAACAACTGATTCTTATTACTGAAGCTTGACTTTTAGTGACAAAATACCATTGCTACTAATGTAATCAACCAATAGTGACAACAATTCTCGTCACTGAATGCACAAAAAGCGGGAAAACACAGGGCATGTAGCGGAAGCGAACATAAAAAAATTGGAAAAACATAATAGGGGATTCCAGGACAGGGCCGGAGCCGGCTCCGGCTGCCCTAGCCAGCGCCAGTTGCGCCCAGTCTAAATCCCGAGGTTTTAAAATTTTTACCTCTCCTTCTGGTTCTCAAAGGTGGCTGGATCGGAATGTGCGCAATCGGGGTAAGTGTGCTAGTAGAAGCCTCTAGCGTGATTCCTACAAGCCTCTTACTCTGCCTTTGCATGTATGTGAACGCCGAACTCTCGGTCTTCCAATATATGGGCTACCTAACTACCATTTGGTGAACAACTAACAGGCTAGAGAATTTTTCTAGAGAGAAAGATAGATGTCTGGCCTTTCACAGAGAAAAAGCCATCTCTTAGAGTGTGCGTTCTGTAACAACGACATTGATTCCATTCTTTCTGTTTAACCTAAATAAAACCCTAGGTTAAACTAGACTGGGTCATTGGACTCATAGTTTAACCTTTTAGGCTTAATTAATTATTCTAATTTGAACCAACATAATGGCCCAATTAATGATTAAATTTCCAGTCAAAATAAACTAGTCCAATTAATAAGCCTATCTTAGTTTAGTCCCAGGTTAATCTTTAATTATTCAAATTGGGCTAAAGCCCTGAATAATTAATTAATCCACTAAACTAATTTAATTAATTCTCTCTCTCCATGGACCTTTATTTTATTCTAACCCAATAATTAAACCAGTCTACTTAATTAAAATAAATTTCATTTAATTTAAGATCAATTCCTTAGCCCATATTTAATTAGGACTCACGGTCTATACTGGGGATCAAAAGACACACCGCCTTAGCTACTAAAATGACCAAAATACTCTTGCCATATAAATAGCTATATTTTGCATTTTAAATATTTTCTGATATCACCATAAGGAAATATTGACCCTAAGGACAGTGCTGCGTTAGCACAGTCTTCGACCTACAGGTGTAATGACTAAAATACCCCTCTATACATCGCCGTACATTCAGAGAGGAAGAAGTGTACTAACACCTCTCTAAATGACATCTACCATCCTTAGGCCTCTTGTCAAATGATCCATGACTTCCTGGATTATTTTTGCTTTCCAAGGGAGCTACCTTAAAGTAAATATCCAAGTCATGTTTTCCAGGGCCTTAGATATTTAAATCATTCAAATAACCACAAGGGGCGATATAATATAGAAACTATCTTCTACGAATTTATCTTAATTAACTAGTCACACATACCAACATGCAAGTATATTAGCCCTACGATAGAACCTCAACTATAGCATATCAAAGCATATGCTTCCAACTTCGTCAGACCACCAACTTATACTCAAACCATAGAGTACTAGTCCACGCTATAGCGGTAGTAGTCTATGTTTCTACCATATAGTACTTTTAGAAACCACTACTACAAGTCCTGTTCTACGTATTCGAAATACGCTTATGTCATGAAATGAGTGGACTACTCGTTGGCTAAAGGTAAACCATTCCCCATTTAGAATTCACAACATAATAACCTAGACATGATAAGATTCCCATTCTCTTCAATTGATTAAGAACAAATGTTTGTGTGTTAAGTGACCCGTGATCCATACCTTACTGTGAAAGACCTCCGTTGACATGGACCACTTAAACATAATGGGTCTTTTCCAAATGTAATTGTGTACAAATAAAATTGTAAATTCACAAACAATTTTTGAAAATAAATTCTTTTATTAAAAGGTTCGATTTTTTTACAACAAAAAGCTAGTCTAGGAGGGCATACATCCGAACCATGTCCCACTTGCACTGTAAGACTAAGTAAGTCCGTAGGTGCCTACCTCTTTGGCATCTAAGTGTCTCTTGAAGACTCTCTTAACCAAAGGCTTAGTGAATGGATCTACTAGACTGTTCTCGAAGGCAATCTTTCCACCTCGACTTCCCATCTCTGGATGAAATCCCAGATCAGGTGGTACTTCCTCTTGATATGCTTCCCCTTCTTGTGGTTCCTGGATTCTTTTGATTGTGATACTGCTCCAATGTTGTCGCAGTACATCACAATCGGCTTGTCCATGTGTTGTACGACTCCAAGTTCTGAAAGGAACTTTCAGAGCCAGACTGCTTTCTTGGATGCCTCCAAAGCTGCCACATACTTAGCTTCAATGGTTTAGTCAGCAATACAAAATTGCTTGATACTCCTCCATGAAATAACTCCTCCAGACAAGGTGAATATATATCCACTAGTAGATTTTCTCTCATCCTTATCTGCTTGGAAGTCTGAGTTTGTTTATCCTATAGAAACCAAGCATATAATCTCTCGTCCTCTTTAGGTACTTGAGTATATTCTTTACAGCTTGCCAATGAACCTCCCCAGGGTTTAACTGATATCCAATGAGTAGAATGTCATCTACAAACAAGATAAGAAAAACCACATTAATGCCTTCAAGTTTCCTATACACACATGGTTCATCCTCATTTTGAACAAAACTATAAGACTTTACAGTCTCATCAAAATGAATATTCTATGCTCTCAATGCCTGCTTATGTCCATAAATGGACTTCTTTAGCTTCTAAACCATATGCTCTTGGCCTTTAACAATAAAGCCTTCCGGTTGGGATATATAGATGCCTTCACAAAGATGGCCATTTAAAAATGTCATCTTAAAATCCATTTGCGATATCTCGTAGTCATAATGACATGCGATGGAAATGAGGATACGGATGGACTTAGACATGGCTATAAGGGAAAAAGTTTTCTCATAGTTGATTCCCTCTTTCTGAGTATACCTTTTCGCCATAAGCCTAGCTTTGAAGGTTTCCACCTTTCCATCTACTCTCCTCTTTCTCTTGTATAGCCACTTACACCCTATGGGTTTTATCCCTTCAGGTGAAGCTACAAGATCCCAAACCTGATTGAGATACATAGACTCAATCTCGGCTTTCAATACTTCATGCCAAAGATTTGCATCGGCATCAGCAATAGCCTCGTCGTATCTAGTGGGATCTTGTTCCTGATGATCGAAGACCAGCTCGAAAGCTTCTCCAGTCCATCTCTCTGGAACCCTAGACACTCTCCCACTATGACGAGGCTCCATTTATATAGGCTCTTGAGATTGTGCCTCTTCTTGTTCCACAATTGGGTCAGAAGAAGTTGTTCCAAAGATAATTTCTCTTCCAGTTCCAACCTAGTTGAACTTTCGTGGAAGTACTTTGATCATCCTCTAAGTATCTTGCATTGGTACTAACCAGTACCTTCTGCTCTTTAGGATGATAAAAGTAACCACCCTTTGTCCCTTTTGGATACCTAACAAAATAGCATAATTCTGATTTTGGTTCCAACTTATCTCCCTTGACCAGTACATAAGCTGGACAACCCCGTATCCTGAGATGATTCAGACTTAGCTTACACCCAGTCCACATCTCATAGGATGTCCTAGGTACTGACTTAGAAGGCACTAAGTTCAGAATATGTACCGTCGTTTCTAGGGCATATTCCCAAAAGACACTGGAAGAGTAGCATGAGACATCATGCTTCGGACTATTTCCATCAATGTTCTGTTCCTTCTCTCAGCTACTCCATTCTGCTGGGGTGTCCCCAACGCAGAGAGCTGGGATACTATCCCATGATGTGCCATGTAATCCTTGAATTCACTAAGGAGGTACTTTCCACCACGATCCGATCGTAAGGTCTTAATCAATGTACCTGTCCGATGCTCCACTTCAATTTTAAACTCTTTGAACTTGTCAAAAGAGTTAGACTTACATCTTATTAGGTAAACGTAACCAAACTTTGTACAATCATCCGTGAAAGTGATGAAGTACTCAAAACCTCCTCTAACTGGTGTAGACAGGGGACCACACACATCAGTGTGAACAAGACTAAATACCTCCTTAGCTATATCTGCCTTAGGGGCAAATGACCTTTTGGTCATCTTTCCCATCAGGCAAGACTCACAATGAGGCTAATTTTTCAATCTCAATGAGTCCAAGGGCCTATCATGGATCAACCTCTGAATCCTAGTTGATTTGATATGCCCCAACCTTAGATGCCAAAGATAAGAGTCATTGATATTGGATTTTCTTTTCCTTGTCAAGGTTCAGATCGAGCATTATTTAATTGATTATTAATAGGGTTTAAGAAAAATAGATTCTCATACATGTGCCTAGTACATAAAATTTCTCCATCTCTACTGATAGAAATACCAGAATGGAAAGATACAGAATATCCTTGATTTATTAGTTTTGCAACTAAAATCAAATTCTGTATAAATCCGAGTACATATAAAATATCTTTCAAAACCACTATTCTATTACAATCAAATACAAGATCTAGCTCTCTTACTGCAATTGCCAAAACTTGTGCTCCATTTCCCACACGTAGTCTATGTTCGTTCTTCTGGAGTCTTCTAATCTTTATAAACCCCTGCAAGGAGTCATAGATGTGATCAATGGCTCCTGAATCAACAATCTAAGTGGAAGTTGATACAACCATTGATATAGACTTTAGATAGAAAACATTACCTGCGGTGTTTTTCTTGGCTTGAAGATCTGGACATTCCTTTTTTCAGTGTCCCTTCAGTCCACACTTGAAGCACTTGCCCTTAGGTTTGTCTTTGGGCTGGGTCTTCGGCTGGATCGCTGTGTTCCTCTTCTTCTTCTTGAACTTTCTGGGCTTGGTCCTAGTTCAAGAAGATGAAGCCTTACCAATCATAGCCTTAGATTGTGGCTTCATGACCTTTTCCGCCATTTAGAGCTCCTTCATCAACTCAGTCAAACACATGTTCAACTTGTTCATGTTATAGTTCAACTTAAACTGAGTAAAGGAACTTGGTAGAGATTCGAGAACTATGTCCACTTGGCTCTCGGGGTCAATGACAGCCCCTAAGATTTCTACCTCCATAAAAGCAACAATCATCTTGAGCATATACTCTATAACTGATGCTCCCTTAGCTATCTTAGTGTTAATAATAGTTCGAAGAGCCTCTTGCCTTGCGGGCCGGTTCTTATCTGCAACATCGTGGCTAATGATTGAGTTATGTCATACGCAATGGTCATGTGCTCATATTTGGATTGGAGCACATTAGACATAGAGGCTAACATGTAACAACGAGCCATCTCATCGGCCTTCTCCCATGCCTTCTCATCTCGTGCTCCTCGGTGGTAGAACCCTCCCTGATAACAGGGCAGGTTTCATAAAGAACATGCATATACTCTTCTGCCGTGAGTATTATGTCCAGGTTTCTTTTCCAATCCACATAGTTTTGTCTCGTTAGCTTATTCTCTCGGAGAATAACAGCCAATAGAGTAAAAGAACCTCCCACCATTTCTGAAAAATCAATAAAGAAAAGAAAAAAGAATCAGTTTGTGAAAACAAAATAAATATGTGCATTTTATCCTTATTATCAAAACTGATAATAATCAATTTGGCTCTTAGAAAAATTGACATAGCTTCTTGGGAAGATTAACAGTTTCCTAAGTTAAGTTTGTTAACCACCACAAATTAATATCCCTTCAAGGTAATGATCTAGAAGATAACTCCATCGTGGGGATGCCATTTTCTCTCATTTCCTATGGGCATACCTCGCACAATGACCTCCAACGAGGGGTTGGCTGATCATAGTACGTGCCTTGGGTTATTAATTACATCCCTCCATTAGATCTAGATCCTTGTGGTATTCCCATCCTATTCGGGTTCACTCCCAAGATGATGCAAGAGGACCCACGATCTTTAATGAGGATCATGATGGAAGCCGCGGGGCCATTGGAACTCCTCTCCTTCTTAGTCTTTTAAAACAAGGGTTTTCTGAAAAATATCATTTTGAAAATTTCCATTAAGTTTTCCCTTAACTCAAAAATAAAATATCTAAGTCCATAAAAATCTCTATGTCAAGGTGTATATCCTTTGAGAAATTTTCCCATGGACTAATTTTATTTAAGTTAAAAACTTAATGATTTTAAAAATTTTCCAATTAAAACTTTCTAGAGACTTTGGTCTCTAGTTTATTTGACAAAACAAATTTTCTTGTGCCAAACTTAAACAAAATGGCTTTCTATTTTAACCCTACAAAAATGTCTAAATCTAATATATTTTCTATGTCAAGGATTAAATCCTTTAAGGAAATATTCAAGGATTAATTTTTGTTCAAGCTAAAATAACCATTTAATTTGTAGAAAAATGTTTTCCTTGTCAAAAACATTCCCCAAGACTTTGATCTTTGAGAGAACGTGCACATAGGTACAAAAAATAAATAGCATGCTAGAAAACAATAGACGTTTTCATGCTCTTCTATTTTTAAACTTAAATGCTCAGATAATAGAATTAAACACTTTAATTAATTAATTAATTAATGGTCTTGTTTAATCCTAAAATCCCTTACTAATATTTTTCATGCAAAAATATTCCTTGAATATTAACTATTCCAAAATATTAACTTCACCTGGTATGGACCCAAAAAGTAAAAGAAATTGCAAGAAAAATTACAAGGAAAAAAAAAAAAAACTTGGTCCACTGCACCTATCGCACTAGATCAGCCACCTATCTGAACTATGGTCCACTGCACCCGCCGCACAGAACCAAGACCCACGAGAAAACAGTGCGGACCAGCCTTCTAGACCCTACCCAGCACCGGTTTCGGCGGTCTAGCTGACGCCGGTTTAGCTGGATGGCTCCTTCCTGCAATTTTTTTTTTCTTGTGAATTTCCCCTGTTTTTCTGCACAGTTTTTTGTGCCATTAGCTCTCCGATTTCAATCTTAATGCAATGAAATCAACCAAAACCAACAACCACCTATACCCATAAACATTAGACTTATACGATTTACTAAAAAAAATAGTAAATTACAGATTCCTATACCTCCACCCGTGAGGATTAACAGAGAATCTATCCATACCATAAATAGCGAAGGATCACAATTTTAATCACACATGTGTCCAGTTTTATTCATCTAGATGCATGCTCCCTATATTTTCACAAAATCTTCATGCTCTGATACCAATTGAAGGCACGGAAAGCGGGAAAACACAGGGCATGCAATGGAAGCGAACATAAAGAAACTGGAAAAACACAATAGGGGATTCCAGAATAGGGCCGGCGCTGGGTCTGGCTGACTAAGCCGGCGCCGGTTGCGCCCTATTTAAATCCTGAGGTTTTAAAATTTTTACCTATCCTTCTAGTTCTCAAAGGTAGCTGGACTTGAACGTGCGCAACCGGGGTAGGTGTGCAGGTAGAAGCCTCTGGTGCGATTCCTGCAAGCCTCTTACTCCGCCTTTGCATGTATGTGAACGTTGAACTTTCAGTCTTCCAGTATATGGCCTGCCTAACTACCGTTTGGTGAACAACTAATAGGCTAGGGAATTTTTATAGAGAGAGAGAGTGAGAGAGACGCCTGGCCTTTCACAGAGAAAAAGTCGTCTCTTAGAGTGTGTGTTCTGTAACAATAACGTTGTTTCCAATCCTCATGTTTAACGTAAATAAAATCCTAGGTTAAACTGGATTGGGCCATTGGATTCTTAACCTTTTGGGCTTAATTAATTATTCTAATTAGAACCAACCTAATGGCCTAATTAATAATTAATTTTCCAGTCAAAATAAACTAGTCTAATTAATAAGCCTATCTTAGTTTAGTCCCAGGTTAATCTTTAATTATTCAAATTGGGCTAAAGCCCTGAATAATTAATTAACCCACTAAACTAATTTAATTAATTCTTTCTCTCCATGAACCTTTATTTTATTCTAACCTAATAATTAAATCAGGCTATTTAAATAAAATAAATTCCATTTAATTTAAGATCAATTCCTTAGCCCGTGTTTAATTTGGACTCACAGACTATACTGGGGACCAAAAGCACACCGCCTTGGCTACTAAAATGACCGAAATACCCTTGTCATATAAATACCTGTATTTTGCATTTTAAATATTTTCTAATATCACCATAAGGAAATATTAACTACAAGGACAATGTTGCATTAGCAAAGTCTTCGACCTACAGGTGTAATGACTAAAATACCCCTCTATACATCGTCGTATATTCAGAAAGGAAGAAGAGTACTAACACATCTCAAAATGACATCTACCATCCTTAGGCCTCTAGTTAAATGATCCACGACTTCCTGGATTGTTTCTGCTTTCCAAGAGAGCTACCCTAAAGCAAACATCCAAGTTATGTTTCCTAGGGCCCTGGATATTTAGATCATTCAGACAACCACAAGGGGTGATATAGTATAGAAACTATTTTGTTCAAGTTTGTCTTAATTAACTAGTCACACATTGTAACACCCCGGAAGACCTAGGCCCGCCAAGGCTGAGGATATCGCTTTGTCCAAAGGACAAGGGGTCTTTATAACTAGGTCACAAATTAAAATTGCTGGAATAAATAATATTCAAGCTAAAAGAATTTATTACAACCCAAAAATACTTCCAAAGTACATCCATGAAATTCCAAAACAAAACTCATAATTAAAATCATCCACACTCGTCTCCCAAAGCAGTACATAAAATCAAAAACACATTCTTTTCCAAAGTAACTACTCACCCACAACAGAATCAACCTGAAAACATGATAAAAGGTGGTGAGATAGAAATCTCAGTAAGTCCGTGTGTGCTTTGGGTGTTTAGCAGAAACAGTTCGTGGATGCAAAGTGTGAAATCTTTATAAGAGAAACATTGGCAAGCAATAAACATCAGTCAAAAGCAAGAGTGGCGTTTTGGCTCTTCTGGCCATACATAAGTAATGAAGTCAACCACTCGAAAGAAAGGGATATGGGTTACCACACTTTGGGCCCTGTATCCGGTCAGAATGCCTAACACGTTGTGCAGACTGACAAAAGTAGGTGATTGGCCTACTGGGCAAGATACTCCTCCTTCTCTATACCCAAACAACCACCAGGTGTCCATTCCAGCAAAAACACAGTCACTTGACTAAAACAAAATAAACTGCTAGCTTGGACCGGCATGACTCACTAGAATTGGCATCTTATCCGAGAAGGACTCACCCCTCAGAGGTGGCCACCTACTGAGAGACTCACCCTAACCTTTCAAAGACTAGTCCTAATAGTCCACCCTTATTGAGTACTCAATGACATTTCCCACTTGGGATAAAATGAACAAAGCATTGTGCTTCATGAAAATAACAATGTGAGGGTTTCCAAAGCTTTGCGAGAAATTAGTTTTAGAAAGAGTTTTGAGTTTGAAAAAATCTGCGCATTAACTTTGGAATAATTCCAACATTGGAAATAAAGATGAGTTCAACCCTCAATTGCCTTCAAAGAAACGAGTGTCCGAACACTCCATATTTAGCTTGCCATAAGAAAACATTTCACAATGATAGGTTTTATGCAGGAGCTTACCTGATTCTTGCTCACAATAACGAGGTCTCGGACAGATTACCTAACCCCACATGGGCAAATACAAATCTCAATCAGATTCAAGCCACAATCCACTTCCTCAATTTTAAATCAACTCAATTCACTACTACCATGATCCTAGTGTCCCAAGCTTTAAGGCAAAACAATATTTGAATAGGTTTATAAGCTCAGTTTAATTTGTTATTTAAAATAATTAATGGATTAGGAAATAAATTCTAATAAGTTGAAAGTTTAAATCTTGTTAAGGAAAATTTAGAGTTTATTTGATCAAGAGCCATAGGTGGTACTAGGTAAAATAGTGATTTAATGGTAGCTTAGTTGTTAGAAAATAATTGATAGCTAAAACTAGTTAAGATTAAATTTAATAAGTCTTTCTTGGAAAATAATAAGTAAATCCTTAAGGGTTTTGGTCTAGTAAATATTTTATTAAGTATGAATCTTTTTCATAAGGCTTTAATTAATTTGCCTTATTTTAGATAATATTTATTTATTTTATTTTCTAGAAAAATCATTATTTTTTTGACTAAAATATCCTTTACATATATTATAATTCCAAATCTACCCTTCCTAGGGTTTTCGAAATTCATTAGCAAAAATTATTAGTAAATATTTTATTCATGAAATAAAATTTGCTTAGGGACAACTAGATCATGATCAAGATTCTATGGTCAACCATAATCAATAACATACTCAATCCTTCAATTCATCAAATCATCCAAGTCTTGCACATAGGCATAGATCTAAATTTATTATTACATGATTTAACCTCTACTAGCATAAACATGATCATGGCTTCAAAATCTAATCATGCATATAAATCCTATTCACCCATGGTGACATAATCTCTAGCATGCTTCATCACAAATACTACCTATGACATGCATCAAATCTCAACTCATCATTAAATCCACCAATATAATCCTTCCATGCATAAATCCTATCTCCATCTCAATCATACATATACTCATGCTTCAATCAATAACATCACATACACAACCCCATCGCCATTCATCAACTTAGAGACATGATTCTAAATTTTAAAAAGAGGATTGAAGGTACTTACTTGATTGATGAATGACTTGAAGGAGTTTAGAGAAGATCTCAACTCCTAGATGGCTAATCTTGTTCAAGAAGGGTGGCGAAAGCATAGTCATGGAACAAGAGACCATTCGGCCAAGGGAGGAATTTCGGTCCATGAGAGAGAGAGAGAGAGAGAGAGAGAGAGAGAGAGAGAAAGAAGTCATTAGTGTGATTATTCATATAGGTTTTCATTAGAGATTAAGTTTGAAGAGGATGAAGTTGTTAGAATAAGTTTACCTTGAAGATGTTCTTGTCCAGAAATTTTTGCTTTGATCCGAAGTAGCAAGATGTTTGGAGGCGTTTGATGTTAATATTGGTGTTGATGGATTCACAGCAATAAGTAGACTAAATTTGGAGATTTTCGTGAGGGTTTGAGGTGGTTTGAAGGGTTATTAGGTGTAGAGAAGAAGTAGGTGTTCTTAGTGTAGTGTGTGTGTGTGTTCTTGTTGCTTGAAGAAAATTGAGAGAGAGAGGAAGAGTTTGTACAGCTGCCGATTTTCTGAGGGAATAGGTCTGGCTGAATTCTAGTAGGGTTTAGGGAGTTGATTCTCTGATTTGGAAGGGAAAAGGAAAGGTTAGTTGTTACAATCCTTGAAGAATATTGTTAGAAAGTGAATTTGGAAAGTAGATATCCTAAGAATATCTTGATTTTTCTGGACAGCTTTGAAGTCTGCCATGGCTGATTGTTTGGACAGAATTTCGTGGGATTAATGCTGACTTATGGAGGCTTATGGTGGCTGAAAGTAGGGTGTACAATGATGAAGAAGAAGTCTGGTCCATTGAGCAAAATATTATGGAAGGTTGCTAAATAAGATGACCGAAATTTTGGAAACCAATCAAGCTTAATTGCAGGAATTTTGTAGAGAGATTTTTGGACAGCCATTGATGGAATTTCATGCAGAAGTTCAAGGGGCCCAATGGAGCTCTGTTGGGGGAGGTTTAAGGAAGGTTTTTGCAGAAGTATCTGGGTGTTTCAGTTGGAAAAAGAAGAGAAAACGTGCTAGACAAAAATCTACTCAAGAATTTTCGCTGAACAGAATTTTCCTGGCAGAATTTTCGTCTGCCATTTCCAACAGGTTTGCAGCGAGGTTTGAAAGGGATTTCAGGGGTATTCAAGGCTTGTTTCCAGCCTTCTTTATGGATTAAAAACATGGCTATGGTGCTGCACAAAATCTGGGAGAAAACAGCTTGATTTGGAGCTCACAAGGCTGAATTTCGTATAGGAATTTTTCCTGTTTTACTCTAGCTTGTGCAATCCGAATTTGGGCAAGAAACTTTCAGGTTTCAACTGATCCTAAAGACCATTTTTCTGGTAGCATTTGGGAGGGAATGTGAGCTAGAATTTTTGACCTTTTGAATGTACAACAAGCTGGAAAATTTCAGCTCATTTCATGAAGATAAATGAACTAAGTTTGAGGAAAAATTTCAGCAAGCTTTCAAGAGTGATTTTCCTCTTGAATTTTCCCACAAATCACTTACATTTTCCAAACTATGAGAAGCCTTTTACTAGGACATTTTGATCTTAAAAGACCTTAGTCCTCTACTAAATTTTTCTGGAATGGTAAAGGATAGAACACCTCGATCAAACTAAGGAGTTGGAAATTAAGGAAAGTTAAAGATCAAGGGAGAGTGAATTCCCTTTTTTCCCCACATTTTATCTCTCTTTCCCTTTGTTTTCGTATTCTTTCTCTACATATATCTCTCTTTTTATTTCTTTTTCTTTTTCTCTCTCCATCTCTTACCCACTCTATCTCTCTTCCCCCTCCCCATTTTTTCTCTCTCATTCTCTCTCTCTCTCTCTCTATATATATATATATATATATATATATATATATATCCCTCTTCTACCCTTCTCCGCCATTTTCTCCACCCTTTCTCACCTTCTCGATCTCTCATTCTCCCACTTCCTTTTTTTCGTTTCCTTCTTTTATCTCCCTTCCTCTTTATTTTAGTATTCTTTCTCTCCATATATCTCTCATTTTCTTTTTCTCTTTCTCCCTCTCTTACACACTCTATCTCTCTCTCTCTCCCTCTTTTTCTCTTTGTCTCTCTCTCTCTCTCTCTCGTATTCTCTTCCCTATATAAATACATGTCTACATTTATTTATATCACCCCTATGCTCTCTATATAAGTAAAATTATATGAATTAAAATGTACATAGTAGTATTTCTATTAAAAAAAAAACATGGATACATACACAATAATGACAACATTTTTCGTCGCTAAATTCACATAAATAGTGACAAGAAAAATGTTGTCACTATAAGTACACTATTTAGTACCAAGAAAATTGTTGTCACTATATCTGCACTATTTAGTGACAAAGTTTCTTTTTAGTGACAACAATTTTGGAGTTGTCACTAAAGAGATTTCCCGCTTTCAAATGAGATTAGCAGGAAAGCCTTTAGTGACGAAAAACAGTGACAACATTTTCTCTTGTCACTAAACGTTAACATTTAGTGACAACCTCTTTTGTTGTCACTAAAATTTTGACCTTTATTGACAACTTAAAATGTTGTCACTAATTTTACCATTTAGTGATAATAATTTTGTTGTCACTAATATTTCTTGTCACTAAAGATACTTGGAGATCTTAAGTCAATGATACTTGCATGTTTAGTATACCGAGATTCTATCATTGGTACTAAATAGTTATCTATGTGATTATCTCATAGCTAGGTCATCCAATGTACTTGTTCTATTAACAACCATACACATGTTAACTTTGAGTACCTTAATACTCACGGATATGAGAACCACCGTGTAAAACCCCACCTACACCTACCCTAGAGGAAGAGGGATAGGGTGCATATCATATCATCTTGCATAAAATATATTTTTTGAATGATTTTGTGTGCCTTTGAATTGTAGTATATTAGTTATATGGTTCATCTATGCTTGTTGAGTAGTAAGGGTAAAAAGGTAATTTTGATTGAGGTAGAAATAGGAAGATAGCTTCAGGCTTAGATAAGAAAAGATTTTGGTTGGGAAAATAAGAAGAAGATTTAATGTGGTTAAGTGGTTAGAGCTTTGTGATTTAATCTCTAAGGCCTTGAGTTCAAATCCATCACATAAGTTTTTTTAAGAATTATTTTAACCAATGTTTGAATTTTCCTTTTTCTTACATTCCTTAAAGCTAGGAATGTTGTCTTAGGGAATGCACAATGGTAATTTCTTAACCATGTGATCTTGTCCTAAAAAGAATTATAGAAGAATTTTGTCTCAATTATTTTGCGAGCCTTGTCCTAACCTATTCAAATTTAAACTACTCTTATTTCTTTAATTCATTTCAGTATCTATAAAAAGTCTTGGTTAATACCTTGCTTGAAGTTTTGAAAATTCCAGCTATTAGGGAATAGGAGGATGACCAAGACTGTGGAGGAACAATAGGAAGAGTTTTTTTCAATTAAATCAATATAGCTATTCTTCCAAGAACTTCATTATCTTCTCGTTCTTGTTTTGTTTAAAATCTAGAAAATTTTCCTAAAATTTTTCATGGCTAGTTTTTGAAATTTCCAACAACCTTTCCTGCCTAATTCTTGCAAATAACCAACCATATTGTGTAAGATGGAAGCTGAAAACACCTTGAAATTTTGCAGCTTGTACAAACTACACTAAACCAGAAAATTTTCCAACAAACAATCAAACTTTGAACATGAACATTGAGCCATTCATTTGTGCTCAAGAACACTGAAACTTTCCTCTTTCTTCTCCAAGACGGTGGCTGGAAAACCACTGTAACGGACCTTCAAACACCACTAATCCTAGCTACAGATCCGTTTCAAGGAAGTCCAAAAATTCCGCTCAAAATCATTTCAAATCCTAAGAGTTCTTTAGCTTAAATTCTAGATTTTTTTTTTCAGCTTTGCCTATCAAAGGCAAGAACCAATTTCTTCATCAAACTCCTTCATATTTTTGGCCACTTGCAACCATGGATAGAACACCTTGGCTTCTTCTTCTACCTTGGTCATTAGGACTTCATTAACACACCTCAAAACACTCCTATCTTCACTCCATTCAAAATTATTCAAAGTTCAAAATTAAAATCCAGATTTTCATCCATTAAACACTCATCTTGGTATAGGATTAAACAAGAAATTTCTCTGCTATTTCACAGCCATTTTCTGTCAGCTACAAAGCTGAACAATTCTTCATTCCATGATCAAATCATAGCTAGTTTAACCATTCACCATTGAAGGACAAGAAACCTTCAAACAACAAACACCGTTACCCAATCCTCTACCTTAAATATCTCCACATTTCCCTCAATTTAAAATTTGAAAAAGCTGGAACACTCTCTCTCTTTCTTGGATAATCAAAATCCTTTCCTCAAGCTAGGCCATTCGACCATCATTCACAGGACACACACGAAACACTCTCTCTAAATTTCCTCTCAAGAATACCAAGAACCACACTAAGCTTCTTCAACTTTCAATCACTTCTATTTGTCCCATATCAACAAGAATTCGGTCCCTACTCACTCATAGGCCACTCCATAACACTAAAAATACCAAAGTTGATATTCTACTCGGATAAAACACACTTTTTAGTCAAGAACAAGAAGAACATCAAGAAGGTAAATTTAAACATCTTAGACCTTCATCATCTCATCATCACCATTTCATAATCATCCTAATCTCACACACACACATTCTCTCTCTCTTCGCCGAATCATTGTTGGTCATTGTTGAACAACTTCAACCAAGAAAGAACTCTCAAGCATTCAAGGACCATTATTGAACAAGGTGCTATCTTCAACTAACGATCATCAAAACAAGTATTTCTTTCTTAATCTCCTCTTTAAATTCTCAAACTCAAGGCTCTAAGATGATGGATTTGATAGGTTGATAGCACAATGTAGGATATGTATGTGGGTGAATGGAATAGATTTAAGACGTGAAGCTTTGAATGAATGTTGTGACTCATGAAGTAGGGATTATGCTTTAAGATCTTTGTATGTTCATTATGATTAAGAGCTTTATGGATGTTTGATGTATGAAAGACATTAAACCACCGTGGTTGATTATGCCATCATGATGTTATTTTTTCAATAAATCCATGAACAATATTATAGTTAGTAGAATATCACCCTTGTTGTGATATATGTTAATACGAGTATTTTGTTTGAATAAATCGACATGTTATTTGTTAGATCCATGTGTGTATGAATATGTATATAGATTTTATCTAGTATTTCACAACGGTCATTAAAAATTATTGTAAGAACTACTTTTATTAGTTTTAGTATTATTCTTACTATCATTAATATAATTAATATAATTATTTAATTTAATTGAGGAATTTCGGCAAACACAAATTTTTTTGAAACTAATAATTATTTAAAATATTGGTATTTTATTAGATAAATAAATAGAATATTTTTATTTAACATTATTAAATATAAATAATAATATATTGGAATTAATTAATATCAAAGGTCTTTTATATTCATATTTTGATTAGTTAGCCATACTAAAATTTTTATTTACACTTATAATATTATTTATAGGGGAATAATTTATTTATTATTAATTTTATTTGTTATTTATTATTTATTATTAAAATTATTTATAACCTATTATTAATATTACTTATTTTTTGTAATAATATTATTTATTATTTATTATCGATATTTTTTAGGATTGGTTCTTAATATTACTCATTATTTATAACTAATTTTATTTACTTGTATTACTCATTATTTATTATTTGTTATTTGTTAATAAATACTTAATATTATAATTTATTATTTATAACACCTGTTTATTTTAACTTATCAAATTGATCTTATTGTATAAAATACTTTATCAATTAATGTTAAAGCTTGAAGCATTGTTGTCATAGCTAGATGCTGTTGTATCTAGTTAAGCTTAAGCATGTTAGGCTAGGAATTATTTATTTAAAGTAAGTATCATCTGGATATTGGGACTTATACCTTATATTTACCCCATGTGGGGTTAGATTGCCTTGAAGTATCTTGGAAGGCTATTGTACCCAGGGAAAAGCAAAAGATCAGGTAAGTTTCTGCATTAAGCTGTTTGAAGATCAAAGTCACCTTGGCAAGTCAAATATGATGTGTAGGAGAAATCGTACTATGAATGCAATTGTGAACAATTTTCCTTTTCTTTTTAGTCAAACAAACCATTATAAATTGAATAAGCAATTTTATACAAAATACTATACTTTTTCTAAAAACCAACTTTGACAAAGAATTTTAGAAACCATAATTGCAATTTCAAAGAAATCACATTAAATGATCTTTCTTTTCCCAAGAAGGAGAAATACAACGTTGAGTACTTAATAAGGGTAGACTACTAGGGCTAATCTTTGAAGGGTTAGGGTAAGTCTCTCAGTAAGTGGCCACCACTGAGGGGTGAGTCCTTCCCGGATAGGATGCCAGTCTAGTAGATTGTACCCATCCGAATTAGCAAGTAAAGTCAAGTGGATTGTGTGTTTTCGGAATGGAATACTGGTAAGTTTAGGTGTAGAGATAGATGAGTATCTCACCATGTAGGCCGTACACCTACCTTGTGTCAGTATGCACAAAGTGTGGCATCCTGGACGTTCTTTTGTTATGGTGTAGAAAGTATGGTCCCATAGCTACTTCTTTTAAGAGGTTGTTTTTATTGTCTACATGTATGGTTTGAAAGAAAAACACCTCCTTATTTGTGAAATTTATTTGAGACTTGCCAATGCTTACTTTTATGAAAATTTCTCAACTTACATACTTGAACTGTTTTACCTGAAGCACTCAAAGCATACACGAGGTTACTGAGATTTATGTCACAATACCTTTTTATACCATGCTTTCCAGTCGATCCTGCTGTGATGGTTAATGATTAGAGACTGCTTTTGTTTTGAGGACTTATTTCTTTTTCTATGTATTTCATTTCTAAAGATACTAGCAGACATTTATTTATCTTTAGACATTATTCATGTATTATTTGAGTTGTAAGAAGTTTGATTTAGATTGTTTCTTTCATTTCTTTTGTGAGTCCTGATTATAAAAACCCCTTGTCCTGTGAACGGGGTGACATCTCAGCCCTAAAAGGGTACGTAGGTTGTAGAGTGTTACAAGTGGTATCAGAGCTAAGGTTTAGGCAATTATTGATACTATTTTCTTTATTTCACTAAGATTAAACTCTTTTGACAAATCTGAGTTGTTTATACTGTAGGATGGTTAGAAAATATAGAATCCTAAGGAAGGGGTAGCAATGGCATCCACCAATCCTTATCTACCCTGAAGACTTACCAGTGCCACAACCTGCACCACAACCTGCACCTCGGCCAGTCATACCCTTGGAGGAAAATAGTGATGATGAGGTTCAAATTATTGAGCCACCCCTTATGCCTGTAATAGACTTGGTCACTAATAGCGAGGATATGGATATTGATATGGAGTATGTCCCAAACCCACCTACCTCCGTGATTGATTTAACTATTGATAGTAAAGATCCGGGGGAGATAGACGATGAATCTCCACCCAGACCTTCTTCTGTACCCCCACCCAACCATATTGAATCTGGGGAGAGTTCTAGGAGACTTGGGAAGGAACCTATGGACTATGGACCTTTATTTTATTCTAACCCAATAATTAAACCAGTCTACTTAATTAAAATAAATTTCATTTATTTTAAGATCAATTTCTTAGCCCGTATTTAATTAGGACTCACGGTCTATACTGGGGACCAAAAGACACACCGCCTTGGCTACTAAAATGACCAAAATACTCTTACCATATAAATAGCTATATTTTGCATTTTAAATATTTTCTGATATCACCATAAGGAAATATTGACCCTAAGGACAGTGCTGCGTTAGCAAAGTCTTCGACCTACAGGTGTAATGACTAAAATACCCCTCTATACATCGTCGTATATTCAGAGAGGAATAAGTGTACTAACACCTCTCTAAATGACATCTACCATCCTTAGGCCTCTAGTCAAACGATCCACGACTTCCTGGATTATTTTCGCTTTCCAAGGGAGCTACCCTAAAGCAAACATCCAAGTCATATTTCCCAAGGCCCTAGATATTTAAATCATTCAGATAACCATAAGGGGCGATATAATATAGAAACTATTTTGTACAAATATATCTTATTTAACTAGTCATACATACCAACATGCAAGTATATTAGCCCTACGATAGAACTTCAACTATAACATATCAAAGCATATGCTTCCAACTTCATCAGACCACCAACTTATACTCAAGTCGTAGAGTACTAGTCCATGCTATAGCGGTAGTAGTCTAGGTTTCTACCATATAGTTCTTTTAGAAACCACTACTACAAGTCCTGTTCTACGTATTCGAAATACGCTTATGTCATGAAATGAGTGGACTACTCGCTGGCTAAAGGTAAACCATTCCCCATTTAGAATTCACAACATAATAACCTAGACATGATGAGATTTCCATTCTCATCAATTGATTAAGAACAAATATTTGTGTGTTAAGTGACCCGTGATCCATACCTTACTGTGAAAGACTTTCGTTCACATGGACCACTTAAACATAATGGGTCTTTTCTAAATGTAATTGTGCACAAATAAAGTTGTAAATTCACAAAAAATTTCTAAAAATAAATTCTTTTATTAAAACGTTCGATTTTTTTACAACAAAATGCTAGTATAGGAGGTCATACATCCGAACCATGTTCCACTTGCACTGTAAGACTAAGTAAGTCCGTAGGTGCCCACCTCTTTGGCATCTAAGTGTCTCTTGAAGACTCTCTTAGCCAAAGGCTTAGTGAATGGATCTACCAGACTGTTCTAAAAGGCAATCTTTCCACCTCAACTTCCCGTCTCTGAATGAAATCCCAGATCAGGTGGTACTTCCTCTTGATATGCTTCCCCTTCTTGTGGTTCCTGGATTCTTTTGATTGTGATACTGCTCTAATGTTGTCGCAGTACATCACAATCGGCTTGTCCATGTGTGGTACGACTCCAAGTTCTGAAAGGAACTTTCAGAGCTATACTGCTTTCTTGGATGCCTCCAAAGCTGCCACATACTTAGCTTCCATGATTCAGTCAGCAATACAAGATTGCTTGATACTCCTCCATGAAATAACTCCTCCAGACAAGCTGAAGATATATCTACTAGTAGATTTAGATTGTTTCTTTCATTTCTTTTGTGAGTCCTGATTATAAAAACCCCTTGTCCTGTGAACGGGGTGGCATCTTAGCCCTAAAAGGGTACGTAGGTTGTAGAGTGTTACAAGTGGTATCAGAGCTAAGGTTTAGGCAATTATTGATACTATTTTCTTTATTTCACTAAGATTAAACTCTTTTGACTAATCTGAGTTTTTTATACTGTAGGATGGTTAAAATATATAGAATCCTAAGGAAGGGGTAGCAATGGCATCCACCAATCCTTATCTACCCTGAAGACTTACCAGTGCCACAACCTGCACCACAACCTGCACCTCGGCCAGTCATACCCTTGGAGGAAAATAGTGTTGATAAGGTTCAAATTATTGAGCCACCCCTTATGCCTGTAATAGACTTGATCACTAATAGCGAGGATATGGATATTGATATGGAGTATGTCCCAAACCCACCTACCTCCGTGATTGATTTAACTATTGATAGTAAAGATCCGGGGGAGATAGATGATGAATCTCCACCCAGACCCTCTTCTGTACCCCCCACCCAACTATATTGAATCTGGGGAGAGTTCTAGGAGACTTGGGAAGGAACCTATGGACTATGGATTTGTAAATGGAGCAGGGATAGACCTTTCTAAGAATACTGAGGGTTGGTTGTATGATGCTAACACTGAGGATTCTGATGAGGATTAGGGACAAAGTTTTTTTGTGATGAGGAAGTTGTTATTTACTGCTTTTAATAAACTCTTGTGCTAGGGGTTCATTTATATTTAATTCTTTATTTCAAAATTTATGCAAATAAAAGTCTTACTATACTCCAATCTTGGAAAATATAATTCTTTGTGCAAAGCTTGCATCTACTTTATTTTTGCTTAAGTCTTATTGTAAATGTATGCTCAATTTAAATATTTTGAAATTTGATGAAAAACTTATTATTTGGGGGTGATGGTTAGAATGACACTAAAGTGTTGTGTCGCAGTAACAAGCAGAAGGGTTCCTAAAGCAGAACCTGTGACTCTGGAATTTGATGCTACTTAACTTTCCTCACCAAATCAGGGAAATAAGAATGAACCTAAGAAAGAAGTAGGGTCGAAAGAGCTTTCTAGTGTGACCATGGGGCAAGCATTTCATAAGATGATGAAGATACTCCAAATCTTGTCAAAGCGGAGGAACCTAAAAGGGGAAGATGAAGCTCTGGAGAGGTTTCTGAAATTTCAACCTCCTACCTTCTTGGAAGAAGCCGAACAAGATTAGAAAGCGGAGCAGTGGGTAGAGCAAATGGAGGACATCTTTGCTACACTTCAATACACTGAGAAACAGATGGTCAAATTTATTACATTTAGACTAAGAGGCCCAACTCAGGTATGGTGGCAATAAGTCCAAGAAGACTGGGAACTAATTGATCAAGACTAGATATGGGCTAACATTATGGAGACATTCAGAGTAGAATATATCCATTAGTGGATAGTGGAGAAAATGGAAGATGATTCCAGAATTTGAAGTAAGGGAGCATAACTGTGGCTCCGTATGCTACTCGTTTTACATAATTGTCAGAGTATTGCAAGAGACTGGTAGATACCAAGCTGAACCGAACTAGGCAGTTTGTCAAGGGATTGAGGTAGAAGTTGAGAAAGGCTTTAGCACTTTCTCCACCAAGAACATATTCTCGGGCGGTGAACATAGTGACTTGAATACAGAAGGAAGACAAAAGCAGGATGGTACTGAAACCGTTCTTGCCACCAAGGTAACCACTGAGACCTTTTTATAGGCAGCAAGCTAATAAGTGACCTGCCTACCAGTAATGGCAGAACTGAAGAAAGCAAGCACGTACGGCACCGACTGGTCCTACGTAAAATCTCCCGTCATGCTGACATTGTAGAAAGAAGGGCCATGTAGAAAAGAATTGTTGGTCTAAAGGAACTGAACAAAAATGCTGCAATTGTAGAGATCCGACGCATCTTCGAAATGCCTGCCCAAAACTCCTTCGAGTTGGGTAAGAAAACCCGGCCCAGGCCACGGGAGCCAATCGAGTTAATACTGCGGGAGCCTCTAGAAGTGGAATTCAGAAGGCGCAAGTGAAAGCAAAAGTTTTTGCTTTTAACCAGTAGGAAGTTGGAGCAGATAAAACAGTGGTGGAAGGTACATTTACTATCTAAGGTCATTCAATTAATGCATTAATAGATCCTAGATCTACCCATTCCTATGTAAACAAGAATTATGCATATCATTTGGGTTGGGATGGAGTAGAACTACCTTTTACCTTATTGGTAAGTACACCTATGGGAAAAATGATGCAAGCAGATCAGTATGTGCAGAGTTGTAAGATTAAAGTAGGGAAAGAGAGCTTCGAGGGAGACTTGATAGTCCTAACTATTGATGACTATAACCTAATTTTGGGTATGGATTGGCTAGCTAAGCATGGAGTTAAGGTAGATTGTAAGAATAAGTCTGTTCAGTTCATTAGACCTAGTTGTGATGTGCGGGAATTTAACGGCAATCGAGTAAAAGAATTGAAGTTTCTAATAGCTGGAGCTAAAGCCCAGAAGTTGTTAAAGCAAGGATGCCAAGGATATTTTGCTGATGTTATAAACAAGCCCAAGGATTAGTACACCCTAGAAAATACTGAAGTGGTAAAGATTTTCCTAATGTGTTTCTTGTAGAACTTACTTCTCTTCCTCCCAGCTGAGAAGTTGAGTTCACAATAGATCTAATTCTAGGAGCGGAACTAGTATCCCGAACCCTATATTGGATAGCACCGACAGAATTAAAGGAATTGAAGGAGCAGCTAGAGGAATTGGTGAAACAAGGTTACATAAGACCTAGCACGTCATCTTGGGGAGCTCAAGTGCTATTTGTGAAGAAGAAGGATAGGACCTTGAGGTTGTACATCGACTATCGGGGGTTGAATAATTTGACTATCAAGAATAAATAGCCCCTACCTTTAATTGATGAGCAATTTGACCAGTTGCAAGGCTCCAGTTATTTCTCCAAACTAGATTTGAGGCAAGGATATTATCAAGTGTGGATAAAGGAGGAGGATATTTCCAAGACAACCTTTAACACTAGATATGGTCACTACAAGTTCGTAGTGATGCCTTTTGGAGTGACTAATGCACTGGCGGTGTTTATGGATTTGATGCATCGTGTTTTCCAACCATACTTGGATAAGTTTTTAGTAGTATTTATCGATGATATACTTATATACTCTAAGAGTTTAGATGATCATACAGAGCAGCTAAATATGGTATTGGAAAAGCTAATAAAGAACAAAGTTTATGCCAATTTAGCAAGTGAGAATTTTGCCTGGACAATGTGTCGTTTGTTGGCCATGTTATGACCAAGGATGGAATCAAAATGGACCCAGCAAAAGTCGAAGCAGTTTTGGACTGGAAGCAGCCGGAGAACATCACCATGATCAGAAGCTTCTTAGGGTTGGCCGGCTATTATAGGTGGTTTATTAAAGGGTTCTCAATGCTAGCATCACCTATGACCCGATTATTGAGAAAAGATGTACCCTTTATTTGGAGTGAAAAATGCGAGAAGAGTTTCCAACAGCTAAGGCGGAGATTAATGACTGCTCTAGTGCTGAGTTTGCCAAAAGGAGACAAACCCTACGCTTTGTATACTGATGCTTCTAAGGAAGGTTTGGTAGTGATGTTGATGCAAGATAGGAAGGTAATAGCCTAGGCTTTTTGGAAGTTGAAGCCTTACGAAGTCAATTATCTGATGTATGATTTGGAGCGGGTTGCATTTGTTTTTACTTTAAAGAAATGGTGACATTATCTATATGTAGCCGAGTATCAAGTGTTCGCCGACCAGAAGAGTTTGAAATATATTTTTACCCAGAAGGACTTGAATTTGAGGTAGCGAAGATGGATGGAATTTTTGGAGGAATATCGTTGTCCTATTAACTACTACCTAGGAAAGGCCAATGTTGTTGTAGATGCACTGAAATGCTGTTGTATATGGTGGAGTCCATTGAGATAATATCCTATTATTTCTAAGATAACCTTGAAACTCTTGGCTTAAGTATTCATCTCATCGATCTAATCTTAGAGTCTTAATACTTTTGCAATCTGTTTTTCTACTTCATTCTTGAAGTCTTTAAACTTGTCAAATGCCTCAGATTTGTATTTCAATAAATACAAATACCTATATAGTGAAAAATCATCAATAAAGGTTATGAAATAGGTATAACCTCCACTTGCTTGTATAGATATTAGGCCACATAAACCTAAATGTATAAGTTTTAAAAACTCTTTGGCCCTTTCTCATTTTTCAGAAAAATGAGTTTTAGCCATTTTACCTAGTAAACACAACTTGCAAATGCCATATGATTCATAATTAAATGATCCTAGGTCACCAAGCCTGTGTAACATAGAAACACGATTCCCGTTTACATAGCCTAAATGACAATACTATAAATAAGAGGTGTTTGGGTTATCGATCTTTGGTTTCTTATTGTTTATATTGAGTATTGGACTATCCATGTCTAGAACGTATAAACCATTAACCAAAGTGGCGGAACCATAATGAATATCATTCAATGAAAAAGAACAACATTTATTCTTGAATATTAAATGAATTCCACATAAGTCTAAACGCGCAACTAAGATAATATTTTTCAATAAAACTGGTACAAAATGATACTTTTGTAGTTAGTTCTAAAAGTAATCCTGAAGGTAGGTGTAGCTCGTATGTCCCTATAGCAAGTGTAACAACCTTTGCTCCATTTGCAGTATGTAGGTCCACGTCACCTTTCTCTAGCCTTCTACTACCCTTTAGTCCCTGCAAGTTATTGCATAAATGAGATCCACATCCGATATCCAATACCCATATCTCATTTCTAAAGGTAGTGTTAACCTCAATCATAAACATACCAAGAGTAGAAGTAGAAGTGCCCGCGAGCTTCTCCTTCTGCTTCTTTTCCTTGACAGTCTTCAAGTATAATTTGCAGTTGCACCTCCAATGGCCTATTTTGCCACAGTGATGGCGTGGGCCTTTGGTGGCTGCCTCCTTCTTCTACACACCACCTTTGGGCTTAGTGGGAGCCTTCTTCTTCATTCTTTGAACTTTCTTTTTGGAAGAAGAATATTCTACCATTAAGACTGGATTGCAATCCTTCTTTATAGAGGACTCCGAAGTCTTGAAAAGATTGATCAACTTAGGAATGGTGGGCTCAATCTTATTCATTTCATAGTTAATCACAAATTGTGAAAAACTATTAGTATTAGGTAAAGATTGTAGAATTAAGTCAACACTTAATTCGTAATCCATAACGAACCCAAGAGACTCAAGCTTCTTAATCAAGCCCAACATCTTCAACCCATGAGTGGCCACAGAAGCAATCTCAGCCATTTTGAAACAGAACAGTTGCTTCAAGATCTCATATCTCACTAATCTAGATTGGGCGTCAAACAACTCTCGAGGATGGAGGATCATCGATTGAGCATCTATATACTCGCACTGGTTTTGCAGCTTAGGAGTCACTGACTCTAGCATGACGTAAGATGTCGTGTCACTGTCCTCGTTGTGCTTCTTGTGGACAGCATGCTTATCAGGTTGAGCATCTTAAGCTAGTGGTGGTGGAATAGGAGCATCTTCCACGTAGAGAAACTTTTCTAACTTCAGAACAATTCTCAAGTTTCTATATCAGTCGAGATAGTTCGACTTAGTTAGTTTGTTGCTCTCCAAGATGCTACGTAAGTTTAGGTTGGTTGACATCATGAACGTGACCTAGATGTAAAGATAGCGAAAATTAGCTAACTGTATATGCACATATAATGCAAATAATAAGGTCTTTAATTAGGCGCATTATTACTCTAATATTTTTCTCAGACCAATAGCCTCCACTATTGATTCTGGAAAACTCATTGGAAGCTTTCCTAGTGGACTGGTATCCAAATTCCTTAAGAATAACCTTGGGTTTGCCTAACAAGAGACCATTGAGTTCAATGGTAGGTATCCAATACTAATTACATCATATATAATTACCATATCATTGGGTGATTAACATCTTTTAATCTTAAAGCCTTTTAGGCTACCCTAATATTTTCTGTAAATTTCTTTATGCTTTAGTTAGCCTAAGTGAGATAAAGAATTTAGTTAGACTTGGCCCATTAATAAAAAATTTAATCCTATAGGAATTTAATTCCATAACTTAAACATGCCTAATGTCGAGTAGGCTTGGGTTAGACCAACAACCTAGTCTCAAAAAAGGACTCTTATTCTTACTATATTAACGAAATGAATTAGGTTTAATATTAATTGAGCGATTTATTCCTTTTACTGATTTCATCAAATGACAGGCATAAATATGTCAACAAATTACATAAATTGATAATCATGGTAATAAAGCGATTAGTGGTATGGTTATCGACTTTCCCTAAATTAATTTTCTTGAGCTAAAAAGGAAATTAAATGGTTAACCCTATGTGTTTATGCATGATTTAAGTAGAAGGTCTTACCCTCTTGCCTTATTTTGGTTGCCATCTTCAAAATTAAAATAATTCAATCCATATCTAACTTATGTAATCTAATTACATATATTTCCTAAATAGAGAAACCACGAGTTACATTCGAGGAGAGTTAGATAAGAAGAGAATTACATAAGAATTTTATAGAACGCAGGACTCGCGATCCTATTTAATAAAACCAAAACTACAAATAATGCATGAATAGATATAATTTAGTTTTAGTCCACAACCATTCACCAAGCCATTAAATATGCTTAAACAAAATTAAACATATAATTTTATTATTCCAAAATCTATAGTTTGGAAAAATAAAACAAATTTTGATTTAATTTCTAAAATCAAATCCTAGAAATTAAATTAATATAAAATCTAAAATCAATATTTTAGATTTAATTTCTAAAACCAAAATTTAGAAATTTAATTAGGATAAAATCTAAAATCAATATTTTAGAACATTTATTAATTGCTAAAATCATATTTTAGAAATCAAATAATAATATATAATCTAAAAATAATATTTTAGAAAATATATTAATTTCCAAAATATAATTTTGTCCCAAATCATGGGTCCTATTTAAAAACTAATCATAATTAGATTTAATACTCAAAACGGAAATTAATAAAAAAATTATTTTTTATTTTATTTTTTGTATATATATCTAAAATATTTTCAAAACCAATTTTATAAATTAATCTTGGTTAGTTGCAAAATAATTTTTTTGGGAAGCTTTGGGCAGAAGTGGAATTTTTTTTTTTAAAAAAAACAAAATTTCAGCCTCAAAGAGGATGAATATCATCCTTCCCATGATCATACAAAGTTCCAATGAGAGGCGAGAGATGACCCATGCGAGCTACAGCTTGGGGGGTTTTTGTGCCTTAAGCCGCTACTTGGCTTCTAGTGAGCCATGGCTTGGGGTAAAAAAAACACTTTTTTCCCGTTTTATTCGTCTTCCAGAAACAATTTCTAGAAGAAAACTTCAAGTCTTCTGCGACAATATTAGAGAACTATTCTCTGATTGATTCCAATTTTTTTTTCCTTATTCGTTTCTATGAATGAATCAATACTTTCATTAAAACAAAACAAGAACAAATCAAAATTTGTTCAAGGAAGAAAAACAACAGTCTCATGAAACGTATTCCCATTTATAGTTACAGAAACAAACGCCCAGAAAAACATTTTTCCTTTCAGCAAGAATAAATGCAAGAATTAACCCTTTAATTCTTGTAAAAAACATTCTTGTAACTCTTATAGAAACATATTCATGCATCCAAAGCCCACAAAATCAATTATTTTTCCTTTCACAAACAACTCTTGTGGAAACGATTTCCACAGAGAACACAAAGGTAAACAATGAAACGAATTTCATTGCCAAAACACAGTCCATTAATGCATAAACGACATCTTTGATACTACTGTTAGAATCCTTGTGATAGGGGCTAATTTGGTTATATTTTGCGTAGTTATTTGAGGCTCTTTTGTAATACATTTTGTGCAATAACTAGTCATATTCTTTCATATTTGAGATTTTACCCTTGGAAAGGTATTTTGGTCATTATTTCAGATTTTTGGGTAAAACGAAGCAAAATCGTCACGAAACAGAGTAGAGGCGGCGCCAGCTGGAAGTCTGGAATTGGCACCGACTGTACACTGGATGCACGGACTTCAAAGCGATGGAAAAATTGGAGAAGCAGAGTAAAACAGAGCCTAATCGGCACTGGCTGCAGTCTGGAACGTATGCGCAAAATTCGGAGAAAAATCAGCAAACGAGTGGAGAAACAGAACACAGGCGGCACCGGCTTCGAAGGACCAGGGCGGCGCCGGCTGTGGTCTGTTCCTGAGGCGGTGCTGCAATCTTTTGACGCGTTTTTGGAAATCTGGGGAGTTTTAGCATCTTCCAACTTCTACTCTGCCAAGAACTTTGTACCTACGAGTTTTAGCACTTCTTAAGCCTATAAATAGATGAAAAACACAAGGAAAAATGGGAGAATTCATTGATCATCAAAGAAAATCACTCAGTCAAAGGAGGAATTCTTCAAGTTCAAGGAGGGTTGTACAAGAAGGTTTTCGAAGGAAAAAGAAGGAGGCTTGTGTATGAGTTCTTTCTTTTACTTTGTTTTCTTTTTCTTGACAATGATGTTTTAATTGTTCTATTATAATTTGACATTGTTTTAGATAATCATGATTCTTGGAGTTATTTGATCTTTTGATTAATTGACTGTTCTTCTTGGTATTTAATTACTTGGGCATATTCCGAGATTAGTTGGTTGTTTCTATTGTTAACTTGCTAGACTAAAGAGGTTGATGATTGTTGCAATTGATTAATTTTCACATTCATTGGCTGTTAACTTACTAGACCAAAGAAGTTAATTTCTGGGGATTAAGTAATTAAAGGTTAATTGATGTTTGCCAGACCAAGGATTCATTGATTAATTTTATGTTTTAAATTTGCCAGACCACAAAAATTTAATTAAGGATTGTGTTTAATGCATCTTTTGGATGCATTAGTTGAGACAGACCAAGTGATGCTAATTTATCTAGAAGGTAGTAATTAGTTGAGACAGACCAAGTGATGCTAATTTACCTTAATCCTTTATGGTGCCGAGAGAATGATTGATTATAATAATGGTTAAGTTCTTGAAGATCATGGTTGTCTAATTAATGGTTTGAGTTGCATACTTCTCCATCCTTGACATGTACATATTTTTATTTTATTTTCTTTTTAGTTTTCCTTTTTATTTGATTTTCACTTTGTTGAGTCAGTTAAACAATGAAAGATGAGTAATTAATGTTTACTTATTCCTTGAGGATTGACACTCGTTTGAACCCTATGCTCAGTAATGATGAGTACGTTTGCTCATATGTGTGATTTGGGTCCAAAGTTTTAATTTAAACTTGATTGGAAATGTGCTTAGTTTTTGTATGATTTTTATGCCCAAATCTAAACGCATCAAGTTTTTGGCGCCGTTGCCGGGGAACAATAGCATGAAAGCCTAGACTTTGTTGATTTAACCATGTAAATATGTAAATATATATGTTTGTTCTTGCTGCAAAACGGTTCTATCTTTTGTATTTTATGTATTCTTGTATAACCTCGTAACCTTACCTAACTAACTAACTTAGACTGAGTTTAAATTACTAACGTTGTAAACTTATAATTGTGTATGTTAACCAGTAATTATACCTCTAACTTGCTTCTTGTTTTCTTAGGTATTACCCTTGGTACATGACCCGAGCATCTAACAATGAGATATTCGATTTTGACCCTAAAATCGAGAGGACGTTAACAAAAATTCGTCGAACAATTCAAAGGAATCTAATTGTTGAAATGGATGGTGCTCAACAGAACAATGCTGGGAATAATAGGAGAGTTATGGATGACTTTGTAAAACCTACAATCTCGGGCACAGGCTTGAGTATCACTAGATATAGGGTAGATGCCAACAACTTTGAAATAAAGCCCAGCATTATTCAAATGGTATAGAATATAGTTCAATTTGACGGGCTACCGGAAGAGGATCCCAATGCTCGCTTAGCCAGTTTTCTTGAGATTTGTGATACCTTCAAGATGAATGGTCTTTCTGAAGATGCCATTAAGTTAAGACTTTTTCCTTTTTCCTTGAGAGATAGAGCTAAATCGTGGTTAAAGTCTTTACCTACAGGTTCCATCACAACTTGGAATGCCTTAGCTGAAAAATTTTTGGCCAAATATTTCCCTCTAGCTAGGGCAACCAAGCATAGGAATGAAATCTTCACCTTCCAACAATTAGACTCTGAGCCCTTAAATGAGACTTGGGAGAGATTTAAGGAAATGTTAAGAAAATGCCCACACCACGGATTCGAGCTAGGAATGCAAATGCTTATCTTCTTGAATGGCCTCACGTTTGCAATACGACAAGTGGTGGACTCTTCTGCAGGGGGTTCCATTAACCATAAGACCCCGGAACAGGTATTTGAGCTTATTGAAAATTTGGCTTCTAATAACTATTCTTGGAGAAGTGCAAGGTCAGAGGCTTGTGTGCAAGGAGTGCACAAAGTGGACGCTGTGGCAGCATTAGAGGCTAAGGTAGACGCCTTAACTCAAAAGATGGAATAGTTGGTGATGTGTCAAGGCCAAGTGTTAAATGTCAACTGCGATTTCTGTGGAGAGGGGCACCCCAATCATGAATGCCAAAAGATGGGGTCATTCCAAGAAAATTCTGAACAAGCAGCTTTTGCAGGTAATATCCGGCCAGGTGACAATCCATATAGCTCTACCTATAATCTTGGCTGGAGAAATCACCCTAATTTCTCTTGGAGCAATGGGAATCCACTTAGGCAAAGTTCTTTCAATCTTTGAGGTAACCAAAGGAATCCAAATTCCATGAACAACACAGCAACACCTTAAAAGCCACCTTTAGAAGAATTGATTGGACAATTGGTAAGTACCACGGAGACTAAGTTCCAAAGAGTTGATGCGACAACAAGGAACTTAGAGGCTTCCATGCACAATTTGGAGAACCAGATTGGTCAACTAGCCAAACTCCTGGGGGATCGTCAAGCAGGGACACTACTAGGGAATATGAAGGAAAATCCACGGGATCACAACCGTGGAAAAGCGTGAAGCAGTTTTTTTCTCTCTTTTCTTTACTTATCATTTTTTTTTTGTTTGTTAAGGACAATTTTTTATTTATAGTATTTTTTTCAGCATTCATGTGTTTTCTGCATCATCATCATAAAAAAAAAAAAAAGTGACCCGGACAGACTACAGCCGGCGCCGGTTCCTGTTGGGAGGACCCCAATTAAAGGGCCATTTTGGCCATTTTTTTTCTTCAAACCTTCCTCTCCCTCGCAAATCCTCTCAACCTGCACCGGCTTCACACCCATAAGTGCCCAACTTTTGATTTTTTTAGCTTCTAAACAGCTCAATAACATCTTTTACCTTCTTCTTTGTTGATCCTACGGATCACACACATCACAAGCTTCAATTTTTCACACAAATAGCACATTCAATCCACAAGAAAAGGGGGTAGCTTTTCGCAGAAAGTTTGCATCTTTTGCTTACCCATGCATAGAAAAGCCTAAAGGAATGATTTTTACTTAAGTCCTACGGTTGCATTGATGGAATTGATTTTGTCTAATTGTATGAACAGTGTTGACCAAAAATTGATATATATATGCTATGATTGTGCATTTTTTTTCGATTGAGTTTCATTCATTGGATTACCTTAGAGGTTATTGAGCTTTTTACTGCTTGTTCATGCTTGTAAACAATCAAGAATTCATATAGCTCGGCCAAGACTCATGGTTATTGGTGAATATATTGAAACTGCATTGTTGATCACATCATACCATGATATTGCCTTCATTCTCATGATCACATTTACTAGCATGTCTTGAGGATATTAGCACAAGTTATGCTTTACAGTGGATTCTTACATATATTGTGCAGGTTGTGTTGAAGTGGTTGATTGAGTGGGTGTTGGAGTTGATATACATTGAAGGAGTTTGGGTTTGTGCGTAGTGAGCTTGGTTGATGGTTGTGTGCCATTTTAGGATTTCTTTTGTGCGAAAGTTACTATACTTTCTCCAATGATTGAGCATTTTAGTTCCCTCTTCCTATTGTTCCATTCCTTTTTTGGCCATGTCTAGAGCAAGGAGTCAGCCATCTAAAAGGGCAAGAACTTTCTCGTCCTCAGTTCCATCATCTGTTGATCCCTTATCTCTTAGACCTATGGAATTTGTTGATGCCTCGTGTGAGGAATGGTATAGTAGACGAGCTTCAAACAAAATTATTGTTGAGCGTACCTTTTTCCCTACCTTAGACTGAGCACTTGAATTAGGAATGATGTTTAGACGGCTAGGTTGGGGATCTATAATCCAATTGAAATGGAGGTATTGTCCTATATTTGTTAAGGAATTTTATGCTAATATGATGGACAAGGGGAATAAGCATCTTCCACATATTGAAACACGAGTGAAGGGAGTTCCTATTGTCATCACCCAAAACCAATTAGCTAACCTCCTCCAGGTCTTTGATGATGATATTTGGCAAGGTATTAATGTAAATAATCAAAAGATTTTGTCGGATCTGGATTGGGTGTTGGAGGGACGCGAGCAACCCTAGGCTTATACAAGCATAATGCCTTCCAAGCTAACAGTTTTTATTCTAACAATGATTTGGCAGCCAACTTTCGCGCATTGGTGTATATGTTTGGGTTTAATGTTGTCCTTCGGGCCAGTGGTTTTAATGAAACTAGGCTTATCGACACTTATATTTTGCACTGGATGATGAACACATTACCTATCCCTCTTGATCCTTTGATCATTCAGTCTATTAGAGAAGTAGTTCATCATCGTCTTTCCACGAAAGCCTTTGTTTTTCCTTTGATTATCATGAAGATTCTAAAGGACCTTGGGGTGAGTCTTGAGGGAGAACTCATAGAGGCTACTACTGAGCACGATATGGTCACCGAGCAAACTCTCATGAGTTGCGTATATAAGTATAGCCCACAATTAAAGATATGGCTCACACCCTTCGAGGTCCAACATCCCAGTCAGGTAAGACCACCTACAGTGGAGGAGGAGCAGCCACCACCACCAGCACGTGCTAGAGCTGGCAGTTCTCAGTCCCACTCCCGGACTAACTTTGAGACCATAGTACTGGGGCTCCTCGACCAGCAAATGGCGATGCTCCTACGCTTGCAGGGTACTATGGAGGATATGGCACAATGGCAAGTTACCATGGAGCAACATTTGACTGAGTTGAGGCAGCATTCTTCTAGGCCACACGATGGTGCGGGCACCTCCACACTTGCCGATGAGGAGGAGGATGAGGGTGATGATGCTGCGACGGACTAATGATGCATTCTTGCTCACTCTTATTATTTCTTTTCTTTCTCTTTTCATGTTTTTGTTCTAGTTAGTTTGACTTTCTTTTCATTGTATTTTCCATTTTTTCTGTTTTTGCTTTCTTTTCTTTTCTAGATTTATGTTTTGGTATTTTCGTTTGTATTGTTTATAGGTACTTTGATGATGTCTCCCTCTTCAAGCATTCAGCTATTGTACAACACGATTAATGGAAGTTTGTTTTTCTTATCTCTTCTCTTTTATCTTTTTGGTCCCTTGGTATTGATTTTTTTTGTTCTATTTATTTGGCCATTAAGGACAATGTCCAGTTTAAGTGTAGGGGAGTGGTTTAATTGACAAGTCTTCTACATACTCTTTAGCTTTATTGGGAGAAGCTTTCTTGGGAACAAAATTAACAAAAATTTTCAAAGATTTTCTGAGAAATTTTCTAATTTTCTAGAGATTTCAAGTCGTATTTTTAGTGCATGTCTTTATGATAAATTATAGAGCATATGTTCTAGATCATTTATAGCTTATGCATGACTTTTTGCACTCAATTGGACAAAGTAGTTCTTGATCAAATACTTTGCATTATTCTTAAACCTATTTTTTTTTCTCTAAAATGCTTGGAGCATTCTAGAACTTACTTGAATACCTCTTGAGATGAAATAAGAAAGACATTCATGATTTAACTTAGGGATAACAGTAATAGGCCTTCTTTGGATAGTTTGACATTTTCAAGCCTACCTAGTGTTGTATTATCCCTAGTGCCTATTTTGAGCTTAAATTGGTGATTTCTTTCTTTACAACCCATCACGATATTTGGTCCATTACTTGTGCTGAGAGTTTGTATAATTTCCAAATCTTTATACTCTTCAAGGATGAAAGTGTATGTATGTTGAGAACAATGCAGGGAGAGAGATCATGACTTGTTACTTTCAGTCATGGATCAATTACAATTGGAGCTGGGAAAAAAGAGAAAGTGGAATGAAAGGAAGAAGTTGAAAGATTGAGAAAGAAAAGAAACGAATGAAGAGAGAAAACAAGCTGCTAGAAAGAAAAGTAAATGAAAAAGAAAAGAACAGTAGTAAAAAATAAAAAAAGAGGAGTAAAAGAAGAAAGAATTGAAAGAGAATTGAAGACAAAAAAAGGAAAAAAATCACAAAAGGGACGGTGAGTGAGCTGTAAAAGTAAGTTCATATAAGATACTTGCTACCATTACTGGAAAATTGATTGATCTTGTGAGGAAAAGAATTGATGAAAAGAAATAGCAATGCAAGATTTGCTTGAAATGCATAAGGATTGTTATATAAGGTTATGGTTTGATTGGTTCTTGGAATAAGAAAGCAAGAATAGTTGGGAATTATAGGTTTATTTTGGTTACCTTTTTCTTGCTTACTCTCAGTTTTTCTTTGACTTTTGATGTTCCTATATCCTTCATTTGTTAAGCCGCATTACAAACCTTTAACCTTACATTACAAGCTTAAAAGTCCAACTTGATCTAAGTAGAATCATGATATTTCTCGGATTAGTGGAGAGAGTGTATGAAAAGTAAGCATATGGAATGCATATTCTTTTTGAACTAACTTCTTTCTAATGGTTTGAGAATATTGTGAAGTACTGTGATGGTTCTACTAAGTCATTTATCACTACACAAGTCTTGCATTGGCTATGAAAGATTTAGTATCTTATGTTTTATGTTCATAAGTAAAGAAAGCATTGAAGATATGTTTTGGGAATTGATTGAGTGATGTGAGTAAAACCTTATGTTTTTCTACTTGTTCTTGATGCTTTGCTTGAGGACAAGCAAAGAGCTAAGTGTGGGGGAATATGATAGAGGCTAATTTAGTTATATTTTGCGTAGTTATTAGAGGCTCTTTTGTAATACATTTTGTGCAATAACTAGTCATATTCTTTCATATTTGAGATTTTACCCTTGTAAAGGTATTTTGGTCATTATTTCAAGTTTTTGGGTAAAACGAAGCAAAACCGTCGCGAAATAGAGTAGAGGCGGCGCCGGCTGGAAGCCTGAAACCGGCGTCAGCTGTACACTGGATGCATGGACTTCAAAGCGATGGAAAAATTGGAGAAGCAAAGTAGAACAGAGCCTAATCGGCGCCTGCTGCAGTTTGGAACGTACGCACAAAATTTGGAGAAAAATCGGCAAATGAGTGGAGAAATAGAATACAGGCGGCATCGGCTCTGAAGGACCAAGGCGGCGCCGACTGTGGTCTATTCCTGAGGCGGTGCTGTGATCTTTTGATGCATTTTTAGAAATTTGGGGAGTTTTAGCATCTTCCAACTTCTACTCGGCCAAGAACTTTGTACCTATGAGTTTAGGCACCTCTTAAGCCTATAAATAGATGAAAAACACAAGGAAAAATGGAAGAATTCATTGATCATCATAGAAAATCACTCAGTCTAAGGAGGAATTCTTCAAGTTCAAGGAGGGTTGTACAAGAAGGTTTTCGAAGGAAGAAGAAGAAGGCTTGTCTATAAGTTCTTTCTTTTACTTTGTTTTCTTTTTCTTGACAATGATGTTTTAATTGTTCTATTGTAATTTGACATTGTTTTAGATAATCATGATTCTTGGAGTTATTTGATCTTTTGATTAATTGACTGTTCTTCTTGGTATTTAATTACTTGGGCATATTCTGAGATTAGTTGGTTGTTTCTATTGTTAACTTGCTAGACCAAAGAGGTTGATGATGGTTGCAATTGATTAATTTTCGCATTCATTGGCTGTTAACTTACTAGACCAAAGAGGTTAATTGCTGTGTTTTTTAGTAATTAAAGGTTAATTGATATTTGCAAGACCAAAGATAAATTGATTAATTTCATATTTTAAATTTGCCAGACCACTAAAATTTATTTAATGATTGTGTTTAATGCATCTTTTGGATGAATTAGTTGAGACAGACCAAGTGATGCTAATTTACCTTAATCCTTCATGGTACCGAGAGAATGATTGATTATGATAATGGTTAAGTTCTTGAAGATCATGGTTGTCTAATCAATGGTTTGAGTTGCATACTTCTTCATCCTTGACATGTACGTACATATTTTATTTTATTTTCTTTTTAGTTTTCCTTTTTATTTGATTTTCACTTTGTTGAGTCGGTTAAACAATGAAAGATGGGTAATTAATGTTTACTTGTTCCTTGAGGATCGACACTCGTTTGAACCCTATGCTTAGTAATGATAAGAACGCTTGCTCATATGTTTGATTTGGGTCCAGTTTTTGAATTTAAACTTGATTGGGAATGTGCTTAGTTTTTGTATGATTTTTATGCCCAAATCTAAACGCATCACCTTGTCATGTTGGGTATCTCAGGCTCGTATCGTATATGGCACCGCGGAAAATAAAATGAGATACTCTCCTAGGACCCGTCTATGAGTGGAAAATAAGACATAAAGAGAGTAAAGGTAATAGCTTTTTACCATTAAGTGATCGTCCGAGGAACAAAAAATTTCTTCTAAAGTCGAGGCGCGATCCAACAATCCTCTTATGCAAACTCCACGAGAGTTGGACGTCTAACCACTATAACCACAGTGTGTGATTATCTCTAACAGTGATCCACACAGAGGATACACTCAAGCACTAAAATTTCCTCTGCTAGGAGAAACAATAATGGCAGCTCTCTTATTTTCAAAGAAACGAGAGGGAGAAAGAAGAAGGGAAAAACGTGTGACTTGGCTGGGGATTTCGTGTGTCTCATCAGCTAGGGTTTTCGTGTGTTATATCTACTATATATCACATGAAATTCCCTTCCCAAAACTGAGAATTCTAATCCTAATAGAATTTCCTAATTATAATTGGAAGCATCAAGTTCTCACAATTACAACTTGGGCTACAAATTATAATTAATTATAATTTGTCCGCAACAACTTCTCTTTCTCTCAAATAGCCCAACTATGTTATCAAATAACATCTTGAGTATATAATCCTCCATTGTGTATGACCTATTCGGTTTCCCAGTCAATTGGTAGAGAACATGAATTAATCCAAAGGTCTTTGAAATTAATAATCCATAATTAATTAGAATTAATTCTATTAATTCTAATTGGGATTGGTTTATTAATTCATCAATTAATAAACCCATATTCCCAGACCACCCAAGAGCCCAGGAAGTCAAGTGGCTTGACATGAACCCTTCAATAACAAACTTCAGTGCAATTAACTCCTTTCACCATACAATATCTCATTTGGTTTAGAGTATGAAATTAGTGCTAACTCCCTCCAGAAATAATTCTGGCCCGAATACAATAGTACTTGTACCCGGAATCCACTATTCTTGATGTGTATCAATTGGAACTATTTCCAATACACAATTGCCTTTGCCAAGGACTTTCTGAGTAGTAATTCCTACAAGTGACCGTGAGATATTCGCCCCTATTATTAGGAGTGGTGAATCCTTTGTTGACCCTTTCAACTACTTTCGTTTACCTCACAATGTACCCAATATCCATCCCATAGGTGGCCTTCAATCGAGCTCCAGAGATTGGAATCAAAGTACAATGCTCAGCAAATAAAGTACCTTGAAGATCTTAAGTCTAAGGATACTTGCACGTTTGCTATATTGAGATTATATCACTGGCACTAAATAGTTATCCATGTGATTATTTCAAAGCTAGGTCATCCAATGAACTTATTCCATTAACAAGAATCCATGTGTTAACTTTGAGTATCTCAATACTCACAGATATGAGAACCACCGCCTGATCAAATCAGGAAGTCTAACACCTGCTAGTTTTAATGCATTAATGATGTCTTGTCTCATTAATACTATAACTAGAAAATATTTAAGTACTAACACCATCCAGTGTAGTAGAATTCTCATATCATGATTTCGTTAACACAGTGTTGTACTAGGGACTTTATCGAACAGTTATATTAGTTAAAGTAAACAAAAGAAATTGAAAGATAAATAATACCTTTTATTAAAATAAAATGTGTCATATACAATGTACAAGTGATTGCCTCTAGGGAACAATACCAATAAACTCCTACTTGCACTAGAGCTAATCATTCATGTATCTAATGCCGAATGACTCAACATTGCAATCATGTTTCTTTTAGGATAGTGCTTTCGTAAGTGGGTCAGCTAAGTTCTCATCCATGGGAACTCTCTCTATCTTTATTTCCTTAGCTGCTTCAGAAGCGGCTATGTACTCAGCTTCTGTTGTAGAGTTGGCAAAAATCTCTTGTTTGGAACCTTTCCAACTTATTGCCCCTCTGCACAACGTAAACACGTAGCTGGATTGTGATTTGAAATCATCTCTGTCAGATTGAAAACTGGCATCAGTATAACCATTTATTTTCAAATCACCTTCTCCATATACTAAGAATATATCCTTAGTCCTTCGTAAGTACTTAAGAATATTCTTTACAGCCGCCCAATGACCCTCACCAGGGTCAGATTGGTATCTGCTCGTCAAACTGAGAGCACAAGATACATCGGGCCTAGTACATACCATAGCATACATGATAGATCCAACTGCCAAAGCATATGGAATCTTACTCATGTGATCCCTTTCAACTTGTGTCTTAGGAGACATCGACTTTGAAAGGCTTACACCATGTGACATTGGTAAGAATCCTTTTTTGGATTGATCCATGCTAAACCTCTTTAGCACTTTATCTATGTATGTAAAATGTGAAAGACCTAGCAACCTTTTGGATCTATCTCTATAGATCCTTATTTCGAGAATATAGGTTGCTTCTCCAAGATCTTTCATAGAGAATTGTTTTGACAACCAAACTTTAACTATTTGCAAGACATGTATATCATTTCCTATTAGCAATATGTCATCTACATAAAGCAGTAAGAAAACGATTGCACTCCTACTAACCTTCTTGTATACACAAGGCTCATCCATGTTTTGAATGAAACCAAACTCCTTAATTGTTTCATTAAAATGGATGTTCCAACTCCTAGAAGCTTGCTTAAGTCCATAAATATACCTTTGCAGCTTACACACTTTTGTGCTATCATTAGATGTGAAACCCTCAGGTTGTGTCATATATACTTCCTCAGTTAGATTTCCATTTAGGAAATCTGTTTTCACATCCATTTGCCAAATCTCATAATTGTGATGAGCAGCAATGGCTAGGAGTATCCTGATGGATTTCAACATAACTACTGGCGAGAAGGTTTCATCATAGTCAATACCATGTTGTTGACGATAACCCTTCGCCACTACTCGTGCTTCATAGGTAACTAAGTTACCATCCATGTCCAATTTCTTCTTGAAAACCCACTTGCACCTAATAGGTTTAATTCCTTTGGGTGGATCAACCAAAGTCCATACTTAGTTGTCGTACATAGAATCCATCTATGACTTTATGGCCTCAAAACATCCTTGTAGTTAGTAGGCTCATCTTCATCTATGAGCAATATGTCATTGTGGTCACTAATGAGAAATCCATCTCTCTCAGGTGCCACACGTATTCTACTAGATCTACGAGGTTTTTGTGTATCAGAAGGTTCATCTATTCTCTCAATAGATGTGGGGTTAGATGGTTGATCCTCGTTTGTTTGATCTTCATGAACTTCACTAAGTTCAATCTTACTCCCACTGTCCTCTTTAAGCATGTGCTCCTTTTCAAAGAAAACGTCATGCTTCGAAACACACAATTTATTTTCGGAGGATATGTAGAAGTAATATCCGAAAGATTCTTTCGGATATCTCACAAATAAACACTTGTCAGACTTACTATCAAGTTTGTCTGACTGTGGCCTTTTGACAAAGGTAGGACAACCCCATACTTGCAAGTGAGATAACTTTGGTCTCTTACCAAAAAACATCTTAAATGGGGCAGTATCAACCGATTTTGTCGGAACTCTATTTAGTATATAAATAGAAGTTTCTAGTGCATGCCCCCAAAATGATTTTGGTAGGTCTTCAGAAGCCATCATGGTCCGTACCATGTCTAGAAGGGTTCGATTCCTTCTCTCAGATATACCATTACGTTGAGGTGTATGTGATGGAGTCCATTGAGATAATATCCCATTATCTCTAAGATGACTCAGAAACACTTGGATCAATATTCCCCTCTTCGATAAGATCTTAGAGTCTTAATACTTTTACTAAGTTATCTCTCTATTTCATTCTTGAAGTCTTTGAACCTTTCAAAGGCCTCAGATTTGTATTTCATTAAATACACATACCCGTATCGTGAGAAGTCTTCGATAAATGTTATGAAATAGTTGTAACCTCCTCTTGCTTGTATTGATATTAGTCCATATACATCAGAATGTATGAGTTCTAATAACTCTTTGGCCCGTTCTCCTTTTCCTGGAAAAGGAGTTTTAGTCATTTTACCTAGTAAACAAGACTTGCATGTGCCATATGATTCATAATCAAATGACCCTAAGTCACTAAGCTTGTGCACTTAGTAACACGATTTTCATTTACATGGCCCAAACGACAATGCCATAAGTAAGAAGTGTTAGAGTTATCTATCTTAGGTTTCTTATTGTTTATATTGAGAACTGGATTATCCAAGTCTAGAACATATAAACCATTAACTAAAGTTGCTGAACCATAGTGAATATCATTCAATAAAAAAGAACAACGTTTATTCTTAAATATCAAATGAAATCCATATAAGTCTAAACACGCAACTGAGATAATGTTTTTTATTAAAATTGGTACAAAATAACAGTTTTGCAGTTTTAGAATTAATTCCGAAGGCAGGTTCAACTCGTATGTCCCCACAGCATGTGCAGCAACCTTTGCCCCATTTGCAGTATATAGGTCCATGTCGTGTTTCTCTAGCCTTCTATTGCTCTTTAGTCCCTGCAAGTTATTGCACAAATGAGATCCACATCCGGTATCTAATACCCATATCTCATTTCTAAAAGTAGTATTTATTTCAGTCATAAATATACCTGGAGAAGAAGTAGAAGTGCTTATAAGCTTCTCCTTCTGCTTCTTATCCATGATGGTCTCCAAGTAGGCTTTGCAGTTGCATCTCTAGTGGCCCATCTTCCCACAATGATGGCATGGGCCCTTGGTAGCTGCATCCTTCTTGTTCACACCACTTTTGGGCTTCATGGGAGCCTTCTTCTTCTTTTTTTGAAGTTTCTTCTTAAAAGAGGAAGATTCTACCATTAAAACCGCATTGGAATCCTTCTTCATGGAGGACTCCGCAGTTTTGAGCAGATTGATCAATTCAGGAAGGGTGGATTCAATCTTGTTCATCTGATAGTTAATCACAAATTGTGAGAAACTATTAGACAAAGATTGTAGAATTAATTCAACACTTAAGTCATGATCTATTGTAAACCCGAGAGATCTAAGCTTATCGATCAAGCCAGGCATCTTCAGCCCATGAGTGGCCACAGAAGAACCCTCTGCCATTTTGCAACGAAATAGTTGCTTTGAGATCTCACATTTCTCAGTTCTGGCTTGGGCATCAAATAGCTCTCGAAGATGTAAAATGATCGATTGAGCACCCATATGCTCGTGCTATTTCTGCAACTCAAGAGTCATGGATGCCAGCATAATATATGATGTTGTATCACTATCTTCCATGTGCCTTCTATGGACAGCATGCTTATCAGCATGAGCATCTTGGGCTGGTGGTGGTGGAATAGGAGCATCTAGCACGTAGAGCAACTTTTTCGATTTGAGAACGATTCTCAAATTTCTATACTAGTCGAGATAGTTTGATTCGGTTAACTTGTTGATTTCCAAGATGCTACGTAAGTTTAGGTTTGTTGACATGATGCAAGTGACCTAGATGTAAAGATAGAGAACATTAGCTACTTGTATATGCACATGATATGCAAATAATTAGGACTTTAATTAAGCGCATTTTTACTCCACTATTTTACACAAACCGATAGCCCCCACTACTGATTCGGGAAAGGCCATTGGAAGCTTTCCTATTGGACCGATATCCAAATTCCTTAAGAATAACCTTTGGTTTGCCCAACCAGCCATCCTTAAGTTCATTGGTAGGTATCCAATACCAATTACATCGTATGTAACTGCCGGATCATTAAGTGATTAATAGCTTTTAATCTCAAAGCATTTTGGGCTACCCAATTTTTCCTCTAAATTTCTTTATGCTTGAGTTTGCCCAACTGGGATAAAGAATTTAGTTAAACCCGACCTATTAATCAGGAATTTAATTCCATAGGTTAAACATGCCAAATGTCAAGTAGGCTTGGGTTTGCCTAACAACCTGGTCATGAAAAAGGACTCTCGTTCTTACTATATTAACGGAAGGAATTAGGTTTAATATTAATTGAGGGATTTGTTCCTTTTAATGATTTCGTTGAATGACATGCATAAAAATCAATAAATCACATAATTGATAATCATGGTAATAAAGCGATTATGTGGTATGGTTATGGACTTTTACCCTAAATTAATTTCTTTGAGCCATAAAAAAATTAATATAGTTAACCATATGTGTTCATGCATGATTTCAGTAGAAAGTCTTACCTCCTTGCCTTGTTTTGGTTGCCATCTCCAGAATGGAATAATTCTACTCCTATATAACCTATTTAAACTAATTACATAATTTCCTAAAGAGAGAAAACCTCGAGTTACATTCGAGGGGAGTTAGATGAGAAGAGAATTGCACAAGAATTCTAGAGAAGGTAGGACATGAAGGCCCTATTTCATAAAACCAAAACTGTAAAATGCGTGAATAGATATAATTGGCTTTACTCCATAACCATCCACCATGCTATTGACTATGCTTAAACAAAATAAATATATACTTTTATCATTCCAAAATCACTATTTTGGAAAGACAAAACAGAATTCTAAAATCACCATTTTAGAAAAATACACTAATTTTAGATTTTCAAAATCATTATTTTGAAAAACAAAATTGTTTGTCTAAAAACTAATTTTGAGAAAATACTTTTGGGGCCCGTTTCTCATCAAATGAGATTCTCCCTTCCAAAATTCTGTTCCGAATTTTTTTTTTTAAATACCTAGAACCTGCAAACAGAGTAGAACTGGCTCCGGTTTGGAAGCCGGAGCCGGCGCTGGCTCTGTTTTGGTTTCCAAAAAAATTTTCTTTTCCAAAAATAATTTTCGGACATCACAAATAGAATGGAATTGGCACCACCTTGGAAGCTGGAGTCGGCGCCGCCTGTGTTCTGCAACAATTGCAATAATTTTTCAAAAACTTCCAGAAACAATTTTTGATGCTTTCTTCTTTTGCAAATTTTCTGTGAGAACAATTCTCAGCTATATTTTCTGTTTTGAAGTTATAAACAACAACCAATTTGTTATTTTAAACAAAATCAAAACGGGAAATTAAGATGAAATAGAAGACAACATCCATGTTGCAGAAAAAAGTTTTTCCTACAGAAATTTTCAGCACAAAAGAAAGCATCTTTTTGAAATACGCTGTGACTTTTGCACAATCATATTGTGCTACAGACCCAAACCATAAAGAACGAAACAATTTCAACTTGAGTGAAAACAATTTTCACTGCAAACAAAGACAAACATGAAAACAATTTTTCATGCCAAAACAATGTTCATAGACCAGACATAGCATGTCTCTGATACCACTGTTGGGTATCTCAGGTTCGTATCGTATACGGCGCAGCAGAAAATAAAACGAGATATCCTCCCAGGACCCGTCTATGTGTGGAAAACAAGACATTAAAGGAGTAAAGGTAATAGCTTTTTACCTTTGGGTGATCGTCCAAAGAACAAAAAATTTCTTTTTCAAGTCGATGCACGATCCAGCAATCCTCTTATGCAAACTCCACGAGAGTTGGACGTCTAACCACTATAATCACAATGTGTGATTATCTCTAACAGTGATCCACACAGAGGATACACTCAAGCACAAAAAAATTCTGTGCTAGCAGAAACAATAATGGTTGCTAGGGTTCTCTTGTTTTCAGCAAAACGAGAGGGAGAGAGAAGAAGGGAAAAACGTGTGACTTAGCTGGGGATTTCGTGTGTCTCATCAGCTAGGATTTTCGTGTGCTATATCTACTATATATCACACAAAATTTCCTTCCCAAAACTGAGAATTCTAATCCTATTAGAATTCCTTAATTATAATTGGAAACATCAAGTTCTCACAATTACAACTTGGGCCACAAATTATAACTAATTATAATTTGTCCACAGCAACTTCTATTTATCTCAATTAACCCCACTATATTATCAAATAACATCTTGAGTATATAATCCTCCGTTGTGTGTGACCTATTAGGTTTCCAAGTCAATTGGTAGAGAACATGAATTAATCCAAACGTCTTTGAGATTAATAATCCATAATTAATTAGAATTAATCCTATTAATTCTAATCAGGATTGGTTTATTAATTCATCAATTAATAAATCCATATTCTCAGATTATGAGTGGTATCTAGCAACACATCATGACCACCCAAGAATCCAAGAAGTCAAGTGGCTTGACATGAACCCTTCAATAACAAACTTCAATGCAATTAACTCCTTTCACTATACAATATCTCATTTGGTTTGGAGTACGTAATTAGTGCCAACTCCTTCCAGAAATAATTATGGCCCGAATACAATAGTACTTGTACCAAGAACCCACTGCTCTAGATGTGTATCGATTGAAACTATTTCCAATACATAATTAACTTGGCCAAGGACTTTCCGAGTAGTAATTCCTATAAGTGGTCGTGAGATATTTGCCGCTATTATTAGGAGTGGTGAATCCTTTATTGACCCTCTCAACTACTTTCGTTTACCTCACAATGTACCCAATATCCATCCTATAGGCGGCCCTCGATCGAGCTCCAAAGATTGGAATCAAAGTACAATATTCAGCAAACAAAGTACCTCGGAGATCTCAATTCTAAGGATACTTACATGTTTGCTATATTGAGATTATATCAGTGGCACTAAATAGTTATCCATGTGATTATCTCAAAACTAGGTTATCCAATGAACTTGTTCTATTAACAAGCATCCATGTGTTAACTTTGAGTATCTCAATACTCACGGATATGAGAACCACCGCCTGATCAAATTAGGAAGTGTAACACATGCTAGTCTTAACGCATTAATGATGTCCTGTATCATTAATACTAAGACTAGGGACTATTTAAGTACTAACACCATCCAGTGTAGTAGGAATCTCATATCATGATCTCTATCACAATTTACTTAACACAGTGTTGTACTAGGGACTTTATCGAACAGTTATTTTACTTAAAGTAACCAAAAGAAACTCTAAGATAAATAATGCCTTTTATTAAAATAAAATGTGTCATATATAATGTACAAGTGATTGCCTCTAAGGCACAACACTAACATGTCATGCAAATACAAATTGTGCAGTAGAATAAAACAAAAAATTCCTACCGAGGATCTTATTTATGCGTAAAAAGGATTGAACGGTGAAGAATACTATACATTACGTTACCTTTTGGGAATGAAAAATTTTCCTTCTCTGTTCATTTATGGCGTGATCCATCAATGCAAAACAGATGAACAATCACACGTCTTACCTTTATAATCCAAGTGTATGATTGTCACTAACTAGACCACATGAGGACAGTTCTCAAGACTCCAACCAAACTCTTGGTGCTAGCAAAGAATAGAAGGCGGCTAGGGTTCTTTGTGTGAGAGTAGAAGAGAGGAATCATGTATTTCCAAATGAGAGAGAGAAGAATTTTCTCTGTGTTTCAAAAATAGAAAACAACCACGACATCCTTTTCAGAAAAATCCCATAAAAAAAAAAAATGCTAATACAACCTATGTGAATTCTAATGAAATTAGAATTCACTAAATTGTTGTTGAAACCTACAAATTCTCACAATTACACTTTGGCCCAAAAATTATAACTAATTATAATTTGGCCAAAAAAACTTCTACTTCTCACAATTAATCCCACAATATTATCCAATAACATCTTGAATACATGATCCTCTATTTTCTATAACCTATTAGGTTTCCCAGTCTATTTGTAGTGAATATGAATTAATCCAAATGTCTTTGAGATTAATAATCCTTAATAATTTATAATTAACCGATTAATTCTAATCAGGATTGGTTTATTAATTCATCAATTAATAAACTCACACTTAGCAGATCATGAGTTATATATAGCAACACATCATGGCCACCTAAGAGTCCAGGAAATCAAGCGGCTTGACACAAACTATTGGATAACAAACTACAGTGCAATAAACTCCTTTCAACGTACAATATCTCATTTGGTTTGGAGCATGGAATTAGTGCCAACTTCTTCAAGAATAAATATTAATTCTGGCTCGAATATATTATTACTTGTGTCAAGAATCCACTACTCTATATGTGTATCAATTGGAAATATTTCCAATACACAATTACCTTGGCCAAGGATTTCACGAATAGTAATTCCAATAAGTGGCTGTGAGATATTCGCCCCTACTATTAGGAGTGGTGACTCCTTTATTAACTCTCTCAACTACTTTCATTTATCTCATATTGTATCAAATATCCATCCCATTAGTAGCCCTCGATCTAGCTTCAGAGATTGGAATCCAAGTACAATGCTCAGCAAACAAAGTATCTTGGAGATCTTAAGCTTAAGGATACTTGCACATTTGTTATATCGAGATTCTATCACTATAGTAAATAGTTATTCATGTGATTATCTCGTAGTTAGGCCATCCAATGTGCTTGTTCTATTAACAAGCATCCACGTGTTAACTGTGAGTATCTCAATACTCACAGATATAAGAACCACTACCTGATCAAATCAAGAAGCCTAACACGTGCTAGTCTTGATGCATTAATGAAGTCTTGTCTCATTAATGCTACAACTAGGGATTGTTTAAGTACTAACACTATATGGTGTAGTAGGAATTTTACATCAGGATCTCTATCATGATTTCATTACATAGTGTTGTACTAGGGACTTTATCTAATAGTTATTTTACATGAAAGTAAAGAAAATGAATTGAAAGATAAATAATACCTTGTATTATAAAACAAATGTGTCAGATACAAAATACAAGTGGTTGCCTCAAGGGCACAACACTAACAACTTTTACATCATTCGTAGGCAAATGGAATAAAATAAAAGTTCAAAGTTGATGAATTTAACAGTCCAAGAACATAAAGAAGACAAATCCTGCTTTCCCACGCTTTGTACTGCTAACCTAAGTAGTATTTGGGATATCTTGAAAACCATGAATTTAAAATTGTGTAAGATAAAAAAAATCTCAGTAAGTCCCGTGTGTGCTTTGGGCTCAATAAAATATTTTCAGGATGTATGCTCAGAGTAATAAAACATTTTGACATGCATAGTAATAGGTAAGGGTCTTGAGTAACAACAAACATTTTCATGTGTATCAGTTATAGAATTTCCAAGACTTTTTGTCTACATTTATAGAACATCCATAACCCATAATATCAAAATTAGTGGTATAAGGACACAGAGGTAATTCTCACCCAAAGGCATAATTACATGCAATTCCAAACTACTGGTAGTGTAAGGGCACAAAGGAGCTCCTACCCATAGGTAGAGTTACATGCAATCCCAAACTACCAGGTAGGTATATGGCCTACCGAGTGATACTCTTCCCTCTCTTACTCAATCCCAATCCAGTTGTCGCATGTCCGGCTATCAGTTCCCTTTGAACCCATCACTAGTTGAGGATCGGGTCCACATTCCTACACGATTACCATGATCAAAAGGTGTCTATCTCTCAGAAGTGGCCACCTAGCAGAAGACATCCTCAATCCAATCAAGACTATTATACTGGCTTTGCCTTCAATAAGTACTCAATACTTACCATTTTCATATTTCACAAAACTCCTACAGTAGATCAAATCAAGTTAGTTCAATACATTAGTGAAACCAAGTTTCATTCTTGCTCATATTTCTAAGATAGAACAATTTCATATACAACATTTATCTTAAGCACAAATAGTAGGAGCCATTTGCCCAAGGTAGTTGTGCCATGATTTTCACAAATTTATATGCATGAACATGAAAACATAGGTTAGCTTGCATAAAACAATGCTTAGAATCAATTACTTTGGCTCCCGTGTCAAATGGATAAATTTTAGAAAGTTTTCAAAATAGAAAAGTTCCAAATATAGAAGGTTTCTAAAAAAGGAAACTTCCAATTATAGAGAGATTCTATAAAGGAAAAACATTTAGATATGGAAGGTTTCTAAAAAGGAAAAGTTTTCATATTTAGAAAGTTTTTAGATTTGAAAAGTTGCATTAGGGTAAGTTTCCAAAAATCAATATATGCAAACAGTTCATGAACTTACCTTGATCAAGCTATAAATAAATTCCTCAATCACATTAGGCAAGTCCTTTCCCTTGGCAACCTTCCAAGTCTAAGAAAAAAGTCACAAAATAAGAAGTTACAACCTAATTCTATTTACCTTAGGAAAACATATTTCACATAGTGCACTTAGTTCATAGCATCATAGGTTTTCCCAAATAACACTCATGTACAACAAAGATTCACGTCAAACAAATCAACATTTAGGTCCCCAATGCATCCTAAGCATGGATACAAGTTGTTCTTGTTCATAGAAAAAGCATATGAATTAATCTACCTAAGTGGTGTCCAAATTCTAGTAGGTTTAATCTAAATTTTTAAGGGTAGAACACCAATGAAAACACATCGATTTGGGCTCACATTTTACAGAGAGTTGCCTAACATATTAAGAGCATAATACAAGTGGCCAAAAATGAAATTTAGCCCTCAATCATACCAAAAAAAAAAAAAAAAAAAAACTTGAGATTACAAATGTAGCATTCTGTCCAAAGTAGACCAGCAGTAAAAACATTCAAAACATTTTATTCTTACATAAAAAAAATCTGAAAATTTCCAGTTAACAACTACACACATAAAGCTATGTTTTCTATATTTACCTTTCCCCAGATTTGTGTTGTATCACATAGAAATGACAATCTCAAATAGAACATACACCAAAAACGAAAAACTCTATTTTCTTTCCCCTATTTTTTTGGAAAACTATTGGGATCAGTACTAGGGTTTTCATGTGATATCCCATCCTTTTACTTTCGATTGGCTACTATTTGTAATAGGATGAGAATTTATACCGATGTCCAGAACAAAAGTTGACCAGTATAATGAGACGAACAATTTGGTGAAATAATATTTTGTCAGGACCCGAATATAATTATTGGATTTGTTCTACCCATACCCTAAATTTTTGAAATACTATTATTATTAACAAAATAAGAATTTAAGGGTACTCTAAAAAGAGAAATTGGTTAGTGCGATGAAACGCACGTTTTGGTGTGAATTATGCTACCTTAGGTATCGGGGGCATTTTCGTCATTTTGACCTCGCTCGCGACTTTGATTGCAAATTTGACACTGTAGAAAAGGAATTGAAGAATTTGAGTGTCACCAAAAAATTTGGCGGAATGTTTGGAGTTGAATGGTGAAATAAAATATTTTTTCATTACGGACTTGATTTTGGTCGTTTCTAAAGAAAATAGGAAATTGCGATTAAAAATGGAAGTGTGGCATTGTGTGAATGGTGAATAAAAACAAGTGCTAAAATACCATTGGGGGAGTGAAATATTTGTGGGATTATTAAATTGCAAAAGCTTATTGAATAAGCTTAAGAATTTCCATTTAAATTAAATCCACTAATAGGAATTTAGCTTTAAAATGGATAGCCCACAATATAATTAATGTTGGTTGACTTTGGACACTAGAATGGCGGTGTAAGGGCTGTAAAAAAGCTAGAAATTTGTCCAAGAGAAGAACAAAAGGAAGGAGAGGAAGAAAGGAATGGAAAAAGGAAAGAAAAGCTACAAAAAAAAAAAAAAGAGAAAATGGGAAAAGTGAGAGAAGAAGAGCTCTTGGAGAGAAAAAGGGAAACTTGAAGCATTTTTCAGCCAAATCAAGCTATAAACAAAGTAAATATTCAAGTTTCAAGAATTAAAGTTGTAGATTAAAGCTTGAGGATTACTTTCATATAAATTTTGTTGGTAAATTCATGCTATTTATGAATTTTTCTCAAGAATTCAAGTTTTTTTATGAGTTCATGTGTTGTTTGTGTGTCAGATGGTGAGGTAGATTTCATTCTATGTTTTATATGGTGATTAAATATGTTGTCATGAAGGTTTTATTGGTGTATCATGGCTGCGAAAGAATCATGTGAAATAGGAAGGAAAGCTAGACTAATTGTAAAATGAAAATGAATGGTTGTTGTTGTTGTTTGAGAATGTTAATTGATATCGGAAAATATGGTTTTACTGAGCTAAATATGTCTGAAAATGAGAAGTATGAAGGCTGTTTTAGTAACATTTGAGGTTGGATTGAAGGAGAACAAAGGAAATCATGAATAGTGAAATTGAAGTAAAACTATTGGGACTGTTTTTTCCCAATACCATTACTCAAAAGCTGGAATTCTGGAAATGGCTTACGCAAATTTAAGGCTAACAGTCTTACGGTCATTTTGGTATATCATAGAGCCAAAACAAAGTTGTGGATTGAAAGTTATGTTCGAAACAAAATCAGGTGTCAAAGCTGCAAAATTTCAGAATTTTGCTTGGAACATGGATGAATTTAAGGATGATTAATTATGTGATTTTGGATGAAATAATTGGGGAAATATGAAGTGAATCCATTGTTTATGAAGGGAGAAAGGATATGGAAAAAGAAAAACGAAAGAATCGAACAAATGATGAAAAAATGACGGGAATGAAAGTTGAACATTTTTCTTAGCCGTCGGGTCCATCCGCTAAATGTCGGTTGAAGGTCGACTATTGGTGAACACGTCGGCTGGACGTCGTCCAATCATTGGCTATTTTTCGACTGAACATGAATTGACCCAAAAACGATGTTTGGTATAGGTTTAGCGGTAAATGGCCATTGGAATGTCGAAAACAGTAGAGACGGTGATTAAATGGCTGTGAACTGAAAGGGTTACTTAGGACATAAGAAGAGTCCCTTTGATTTCTAAAATCTTTTGAAAACTAGTGTGCTTCACTTTTCCATGAAATGCTATGTTATATACCGTTTTGGAAATCCCTAAATATGTTTAAGGTTTATCTAAGCAAGATTTGTTTTTATGCTATTTTGGGCTTCAATGAATTTCATGATTAGCTTGGAAATCTTAACGGATGATTAAAGTATTCGTAAATTGACTAGAATGCCCTTATTGGAACATTTTATGGAAATGTGTTTGGAAACTTTGAATTCAATCCTATTTTCGGATTAGAATTCTGGATTTCTTGAAATGAGTTCCTTTTGGAATTGAGTATTTGGAAAATGATCTAAATGTTCTTATTGGAATGTTCTATGAAAACGTTTGGAACTCAAGTATTCAATAAATGACCGAATTATCCTTATTGGAACTCTTGTGAATATTTTTCAAACGGGGTAAGAGTAAAATAACCCGAATACGCACGGAAAGTCTTTTGGAATCGGGTATGTGTAGAATGACCTGAATACCCTTAGAAATTACTTTTATGATCGAGTATGGGAAAAATGACCTGGATAATCTTGGAAACATATTTTGATGTGTGAATAGAACTCTTTATCCTATTTCAATATGATTTTGGAAAATTATCTCCCATGATGAGATTAACTTTTGGAAAATAACTTTTGATTCCTGAAATTGTTTTATTGGCCTGATGTGCCTATGGAATGAATTGATTGGCTCTATAGAGCCTATGTGAAAAATGATTTGACTTGCAAGTTCATGGGATCAAATTTTGGAAAACGTAATTTTGCCCCAAAAATATTTTGATTTAAAAATCCTGCGGGATCAGATAACCTCTGGCCTGATCAGTCAGACAGGGTTGGTATTGTTAATATGAGTACTCAGCAAGGACTTTGATCTTTGTACTAGCTCATGTTAGAGGTAGATAACCCCAAGTAACCTAGCTAGATCTGGGGATTGTCTTACTCCAAATAACGCGACAGAACATTGAGATAAGTCGTCCTGGCTAGCCATTTAACACCTGACAATTGTCGCGTCTGCGAGCGCTTCTTACTTTTGAGTTATTTGCTGGATGCCGAGTGTAGACACTCGGCACGTTTGACTCCTTGCCACCTTGATGGTGATTGACGTCTGTTTTGAGACCCCTAGCTTATGGTGGCAAGTAAAAGATTATGTGCTGTGGTACACTAGGCATGCTGCAGTATACCTTGAGTAGAAGTATGTTGTGGTGTTCTTGTTCCAGCAACACACTATTAAGTTCTGGAGGCTGTGGTCTCAATACAATAATACATGACGCTGAAGGTAAGGACTGTAGAACTTGTATGCAGGCTGACCTTTTATTGGAGAAGTGCTTGTGATTTCAAAATTGGGATAATGATTTGAAATTTGAAATAAAATTTTCTAAAAATGATTGAGTTTTGGATAAATTCTTCTTTAGAGTGTTTTGGAATTGTTTCCAGTGAACAAATGATATGTTATTCCATAAAAGTTTTATATACCCTATTCTTTCATGAAGCACTAGCACACACGGGACTCTTTGGTTGATTCGTCACTCACATGTGTCTTTTAACTTACTTTTTGTAGGATCCAGAGCTGAGTGGACCTATGGATAGAAGAACAATACCACAGAGTCAGCATTTTAAGTCTGGACAACTTTTTTTTTTTTTTTTTATCATGTACTGTTTTGTTATAGATAGAAATGGTATATATGAAATCCTCTAATATATGTACATGTGTAACTTTCAGTGTGGGATATTAATGAGTCTGGACCTTATATATATATTTACTCTGTTGTTTTCATTATAAAGACCACTTGTTCGAGAAATTGGATGGGGCGACACCCGGCGTTGATATGCTTTAGCTGTTATCATTAGTTGGGGTGTTACAATCGATATTGGAGCCTAGTTTTATAGAAGTATAGTATTGTCATAGGAATTAATAGAATGCTTTTATTGTGTATGTATGACAGATAGGAGCAATAAGGGTAAGCACTAATGGTCGAGCACAGTGATTAAGGGAAGAACAAGACAAGTGAGAACTCGGGTGTGGAGAGGAAACCTACTTCCAAGAGGATACTATTGCTACATGAGAAGGCAGGCGACGACTTCGATGAGGTCGGTGGTAATATTAAGCCGCACTATTAGGATGATGATGATGAGGAGGATAGCATCCCCGATGGTGCAGTTCTATCTAAGGATGATGAGGAGGTGTTTGGTGGGGATGTACCTGGGGTACTTGAGGAGGAGATACTGGATTTGGAGGTTGTTAATGTGAGAGAGGGCCAAAAGGCACCCGAGGTGGAGGTACCTGCAGTTGAGGAGCCTAAGGAGGATTTAGAGATAGACCCAGAACTATTTGGGTTGCAGCTAAATGCGGACGGTGATGAGGAGGTTGATGCATAAGAGTCTTTTATAATCTCGACTGATTCAGGACCTCCCATATCAGACAGTGAGGATGATGAGTAGGAGGGTGAGATGTGTGTGTGTGTGTACACACACATACATATATATATATAGTATGATGAGTACAGTTCGGCCAGTGTATATGATTATGTGCTTAGCACATAAATTTTGTAATGACTTTCTGATAAATGAGAATGAACATGTGTTATGTTTTGCTAATTGAACTAGGCCTATCTTATGTCTGCTTTTGAGCTATTTATATTTGTTATGCCGATAAAATCTTATGAACTATACACATGCCTCCTAAATGGATCTCCGAACGATCATCACGAGTTACTCAAAATAACCCTGAACTAATGGTGGAGGAACTGCTGGTGGAAGGTCCCCACCTCACAACCTTGGACCACCCTATGTTTCAGACCTTCCAAAAGATGGCTGACATGATCCAATAGCTAACTGAGAATGCTAGGATAAATAAAGGTACGAGTAGGGAAAGTCAGTAAAGTGAAGTCAAATTGAATCAAGCACTTTTTGAAATTTCACCCTCCGCAATTTCAAGGGTGGCCTGATTCAAAACAGGAGGTTGAAAATTAGATTGAATAGATTGAAAAGATCTTTGCAGCCCTAAATTATTCAGAGCAAAAGAATGTAAAACTTGTTACCTTCTAGTTGAAAAGATCTGCCCAAGATTGGTAGGTAAGAGAGATGAATCAACAAGAATGGGAGTGGATAGATTTTAAGGCCATTTTTAAGAAAGAGTTTATTCCCATTTGGGTGGTAGAAAGAAAGGAGGATGAATTTTAAGTTGTTCAGCAGGAAGGCTATACGGTGGGATAATACGCTACTGAATTAACTAGACTATCAAAATATTGCCCACTCTCAGCCCATTTAGAAGCAGACAGGGTTAGACATTTTGTGAAGAGTTTACTACCTGAATTGAAATGAGTATTAGCAAGTATGGCTCCCACCAGTTGTAATGCTGCAGTAGAAAAGGGCTTCTAGAATAGAAATGGTTGATATTGAACAGGGAGGCTGGAGGAACCGAGGTGGATTTTGGGGCATGAATTAGAAAAGACCTGGAGGGTCTCGATCGTAGAAAAAAAGAAAGAAAGATGCAAATGAAGGGAGGCCTGACTGGCCCGATGGGAGGACAGCTCTTCTTTAAATGCTTCAATTATGGGGAAATGGGGCATAAGATTTTAAATTGCTCTCATCCACGAAGGATAAGAAGATGGAGTCGACCTGGAGGCAACAGCCAATGATAGAAGTCAAGATTTGGAAGAGGAAACCCAAGGCAGGCTTCTACCTCTAGAACGGGACCTCCCAAACCACAATTAAACACTCGGGTGGTGGCCTTAGAAAAGGCAAATAATTAGACTGCAGTGGTGGAAGGTATGCTCTTTAATTTTTTATTATACTGCTAAAGTATTGGTAGATCCCTGTTCTACTCATCGCTTTGTTGCCAATTCATTTCCTAATTTTATAGGGATAAAAGGGGAAGAAATTTCATATGAAATGATTGTTAGTACCCCATTGGGAAAGTAAATGAATAGTGAGAAAATACATAGGAATTGTAAGATTTTGATAGGAGATAAATTATTGGAAGGAAATTTGATATGTTTACCTATAGAGGATCATGATTTTAACTTGGGCATGGATTGGCTATCTCAACATCATGCTCAAGTTGGTTGTAAACATAAAGTAGTACATTTCCATTGGCTTGGGAAACCTATATTGGAATTTGCAGGTGAGGTTGGAAGGAAAAGTAATGCTTTTGTATCGAGACTTAAGGCCCAAAAGATGATTATGAAAGGGTGCACATGATACTTGGCTTATGTAATTAATAAGCCAGGAGAGGTTAAGAAACTCGAAGATGTTCCTGTTGTGAATGAGTATTTAGATGTTTTTCCAGCAGGATTAAAGAAGTTACTACCAAAAAGAGAAGTAGAGTTTTCCATTGTTCTAGTACCATTAGCAGAACTAATTTCAGGGACCCCTTATAGAATGGCACCTATAGAATTGCAGGAGCTCAAGAAATAACTACAGGAATTAATGGAGCAAGGGTTTATTTGACTAGGTGCTTGACTGTGGGGAGCACCCGTATTACTTGTTAAGAAGAAAGATCGGTTATTGTGAATATGTATAGATTATCAAGAGTTGAATGCAATGACGGTAAAGAATATATATTTGTTGCCCATAGTTCATGAACTATTTGATCAGTTGTAATGAGTTAGACGTTTCATGAAATTAGACTTAAGGCAAGGATATTACCAAGTCCGGATTTGAGAAGAAGATATATTGAAAACGGCATTTAATAATCGATGTGGGCATTTTGAGTTTGTGATGATGCCCTTTGGTGTTACTAATGCCTCTGGTGTTTTTATGGACTTGATGCACCAAACATTTTGATCATACACAGATAATTTTGTGGCTATATTCATAGTTAACATTCTGGTATACTCCAAAGATCCTTAAGAACATGAACAACACTTTCGAAAAGTCTTAAGGAAGTTAAGAGAGACTAAATTGTATGCAAAATTCAGTAAGTGTGAGTTTTGGTTGCAAGAAGTAGTATTCTTAGGACATGTGATATCCAAGGACAGGATTATAGTGGATCCTACAAAGGTTGAAGCGATGCCAAATTGGAAACGTCCCGAGACTCCGACCAAAATCTGAAGTTTCCTAAGATTGGTAGGATATTATCAAAGATTTATTGAGGGAACTCTCTAAGATAGTTTCACCATTAACTCGACCCACCCAAAAGAAAGTTCTTTGTGTTGGAACCAAGAAGTGTGAGAGAAATGTCCAAGAGTTGATAGAAGGATTAAATTCTACTCCTATTCTTATATTCCCAGTAATGGAATCATTCATTTCCGAGATTAGTATTGTATCTTGAAACAGTCTACGATGAGACATGATGTTTTAATGAAGACACCTTGAAGTTGGTATACTATCCATTCGGGAGCCATAAAGATGTATCAATACTTAAAATGGCATTATTAATGGATTGGTATGAAAAAGGATATCTCAGATTTTGTAGCTCAATGTTCGACTTGTTAGTAAGTGAAGCCGATCAGCAATGGCCTGAAGAGTATTGCCGTTGTTACCCAACTCTATCATGGAAATTGAATGAAATTACCATGGATTTCATTACAGGATTGCCCATGGTAGTAGGGCAGTGAGATATTATATGGGTGATATTGGATCGATTGACTAAGTTCTCTCATTTCATCCGTATCAATCAACGGGATTCTCTAGAGAAGTTAAGTAAAATTTATATGGAGGAAGTAATCAGACTTCATAGAGTACCCTCTAGTATTGTGTGGAATCGAGACCCTAGATTTACTTCAAAAATTTGCACTAAATTACAGCATAAATATGGGACAATCGTAAAGTTTAGTACAACAGTGCACCCACAAATGGATGAACAGACAAAACAAGTGAATAGAGATTTGAAAGACATGTTAAGGACCTGTGCTTTGGATTTTGGAACTAAGTGGATTGATAATTTAGCATATGCATTTTTGGAATATGAATTTGAATGGCCTCGTTTAAAGCTTTATATGGAAGAAAATGTCAGTTCCCGTTGATGGTGAATGCAGTAACAGAGAGCCACGGATGGAAAAAACAGAGACAAAAAAAAAATTAAACGGATATCAGGAAATATTTAAAATGCAAAATACAGCTATTTATATGACAAGGGTATTATGGTCATTTTAGCAGCCAAGGCGGTGTATCTTTTGGTCCCCAGTATAGACCGTGAGTCCTAATTAAATACGGACTAAGGAATTAATCTTAAATTAAATAGAATTTATTTTTATTTAAGTAGCTTGATTTAATTATTGGGTTAGAATAAAATAAAGGTCCATGGAGAGAGAGAATTAATTAAATTAGGTTAGTGGGTTAATTAATTTTTCAGGGCTTTGGCCCAGTTTGAATAATTAAAGATTAACCTGAGACTAAACTAATATAGGCTTATTAATTAGACTAGTTTATTTGGGCTGAAAAATTAATTATTAATTGGGCCATTAAGTTCGTTCTAATTAGAATAATTAATTAAGCCTAAAAGGTTAAACTAAGAGTCCAATGGCCCAGTCCAGTTTAACCTAAGGTTTTATTCAAGTTAAATAGGAGGATTGGAAATAACGTCATTGTTACAGAACACACACTCTTAGAGATGGCTTCTTCTCTGTGAAAGGCCAGACATTTCTCTCTCTCTCTTTCTCCAGAAAATTTCCCTAGCCTGTTAGTTGTTCACCAAATAGTAGTTAGGCAGGCCATATACTGGAAGACCGAGAGTTCGGCGTTCACATGCATGCAAAAGGAGGAGTAGGAGGCTTGCAGGAATTGCACCAGAAGCTTCCACCATCACACCTACTCCGGTTGCGCACGTTCCGGTCCAGCCACCTTTGAGAACCAGAAGGAGAGGTAAAAATTTTAAAATCTCGGGATTTGGATAGGGCGCAACCGGTGCCGGCTAGGATAGCCAAAGCCGGTGCCAACCCTATCTTGGAACCCCCTATTGTGTTTTTCTAGTTTTTTTTTTATGTTCGCTTCCGCTGCGTGCCCAGTGTTTTTCTGCTTTCCGTGCCTTCAGACACTCGGTGTTGATATGCTTCTGCTATAGTCTTTAGTAGGGGTGTTACATTTCTTTCAATATATCTAGCATAAATAACATGCAAAATATGTCTGAAAAAGAATATCAAATGGCCTTGTAAAAATAAATTGTTTTGCTATGTTATTTTAAATTAATACAAACAACTATCATTGAATTGTAGAAATTCTAGCAAGTACATACTTTAATCTTTGCTTGAAGAAATCATCTTCTTGGGTATATTGTAACACCCCACCTTTTCTTCCTGTTGTAGTGGGCCGGGCTCAGGTGGGATGTCGCCCCGTCTGAAGTCTCAGACTAGGGGTCTTTATAACGATTTAAACTTAAAGTAAGCAGGTAAAGTCCAAACTTAAGTAAATCTATGAAACATGCTCTTTATTTATATAAACATATGAGTCACGATGGTACATTGTCATAGTTCCCAAAATACATAAGCTGAAACAGCTCGTAGTCTATATACAATGATCACTCCAAAGGATTTGCTATCCAGTGCTATAGAAGAAGTCTTGGGATACTGTCATTATTCTTTAGTTCCAATCTCTAAAAAAAAACAAACATACGTGTGAGTGGTATACTCAGTGAGTCCCGTGTGTGTGCCAATGTTTTGCTTAGAAAAGAAAGATGATTTTCAAAATCTTTGCTGAAGTAAATTTTATAACAGGGAAAATAGTAGTGATTGATAAATTCAAGACATTTTATCATGTCCGTTCGAAAAACAGTAATTTCCAAATATATGGCCCCTCATTTTAATAAATTGCGGGTTCTTCCCTTATTAGAAGTGCGACCCACGTGCAAAGTTCAAAGAACTTCGCCTTCGGCTGCATGGTTTCTTGTGCCAGGGACTGCGCCTTACGGTACGTCACCCGTGTCAGGCTGAAAGGGTGAGCAGCGTACAAATGTACCTCACCTTGCACTTAGGGATCTTTTACTTGCCACAATTAGCCAGGGGTCCCAATCTTGACGTCAATCACCATCGAGGTGGCAAGGAGTCAAACGCTCCAAACATCCCATCCTCATTCCAGCAAAAGACTCATAACAACAAGCATTCACAAACGCGTTCACAAACATAGAAATTGCCAGGGACTAAACGGCTAGCCAGGATGACTTATCCTATTGTCCTGTCGCCCTGTTTGGAGTAAGACAATCCCCGTAACTAGCCAGGTTACTTGGGGTCGTCTATCTCTAACATGGACTAGTACAAAGGTCAAAGTCCTTACCGAGTACTCAACGCAACAGTACCAACCCTATCTGACTGATCAGGCCAGAGGGTAATCTGATCCCATAGGATCTTCAAATCAAAACATTTTGGGGCCAAAACAACATTTTTCAAAATCATGTGGAAACCAGATAAAAGGTTCTATTCATACATCAAAATGTGTTTCAAAAAGCAACCGGGTTATTTTCCCCGTACTTGATCAAAAAAGTCATTTTTCCAAGGGTGTTCGGGTCATTTCACCCATGCCAGATTCCAAAAGACTTTTGAGGGTATCCGGGTAATTTTACCCTTACCCGATTTGAAAAATATTCACAAAAGTTCCAATAAAGGATATTTCGGTCATTTACCGAATACCTGAGTTCCAAGAGTTTTCATAAAATATTCCAATAAGGATATTTGAATTATTCTCCAAATACCCGATTCCAAAATATACCATTTTTCAGAAATCTTAAATATTTAATCCGAAAAGGACTAAATTCACAAAATTCGTGTTTTAAACATCTAGGGAGGTTTCCAAGCTGAATATGAAATTTATTCGAGTTCAAAATAGCATAAAAGCAAATGTTACTCATGTAAACCTTAAACATATTCGAGGATTTCCAAAATGGCATAAAACATAGCATTTCATAAAAAAATCAAAGTACACTAGCCTTTAAAAAGGTTTAGAAATCAATAGGACTCACCTTGTATAATAGGTCGAAGTTGTACTCGTGTATAGTACTAAGGGAGTTCCCTCGACTTGATTCACCTACACCATTAGTATATCTCCGTATTATTACTTAATGAGTTCAAATGCTTAATGGTTCTAATAAGGTTTCAAAGACTTTCTTAAAGAAATAAATGGATTAATGCCTTTGATGGTTTTCCTGGTTTTACAGCTTTACCACCCTTCACCATTTTTCACATAACTTATTCAATATAGGTCCAAATAAGGTGAGGTTACTTCCCTAATTTTCCTAAGACATCCCTCTATCACTTTCAGGTCATGAGACATATAATCTTCATCCCATTTTGTACAGTTTCTCAGTTTCTTCCACTGTTCCTAGTTTTGGAATTCAGTTTTGCCATCTTCCAGTGTTTTGTACATATCTCTTTCGTTACAGGTCCAAATGAGGTAAAATTACTTCCAAAATACTCATAGGACATTTATATATCAACTAAAGGTCATGGGTATTCAAATATCCTTCTATTTTATTCAGTTTTTCAGCTAAGCTTACTGTCCCGAGTTGAAGTTCACAATAACAGTTTAGGAGCACAACCTGTTTTAACTTATTCCCATGGTTTCTTCAACATATCCTACCTCATTTAAACCCTTAAATACTTCATTTAACATCCCAATATCAGTATTCTAATATGTTTTCATGCCCATCAGTTCTCTTTTGTTCGAACAAACAAATTATTCCAAGCTTACCAAACCAATAAATTTTTAACAGCTTTCACCATTCTTACTATTCATAATCTTTTAGCCATTCAAAACAACTTGTTCCAAATCCTTTCTAACTAGTCTAGGACATGTTTAGGATCATTTTTGAGAAGAAGATATATTGAAAACGGCATTTAATACTCGATGTGGGCATTTTGAGTTTGTGATGATGCCCTTTGGTGTTACTAATGCCTCTGGTGTTTTTATGGACTTGATGCACCAAAAATTTTGATCATACACAGATAATTTTGTGGCTATATTCATAGTTAACATTCTGGTATACTCCAAAGATCCTTAAGAACATGAACAACACTTTCGAAAAGTCTTAAGGAAGTTAAGAGAGACTAAATTGTATGCAAAATTCAGTAAGTGTGAGTTTTGGTTGCAAGAAGTAGTATTCTTAGGACATGTGATATCCAAGGACAGGATTATAGTGGATCCTACAAAGGTTGAAGCGATGCCAAATTGGAAACGTCCCGAGACTCCGACCAAAATCTGAAGTTTCCTGAGATTGGTAGGATATTATCAAAGATTTATTGAGGGAACTCTCTAAGATAGTTTCACCATTAACTCGACCCGCCCAAAAGAAAGTTCTTTGTGTTGGAACCAAGAAGTGTGAGAGAAATGTCCAAGAGTTGATAGAAGGATTAAATTCTACTCCTATTCTAATATTCCCAGTAATGGAATCATTCATTTCCGAGATTAGTATTGTATCTTGAAACAGTCTACGATGAGACAAGATGTTTTAATGAAGACACCTTGAAGTTGGTATACTATCCATTCGGGAGCCATAAAGATGTATCAAGACTTAAAATGGCATTATTAATGGATTGGTATGAAAAAGGATATCTCAGATTTTGTAGCTCAATGTTCGACTTGTTAGTAAGTGAAGCCGATCAGCAATGGCCTGAAGAGTATTGCCGTTGTTACCCAACTCTATCATGGAAATTGAGTGAAATTACCATGGATTTCATTACGGGATTGCCCATGGTAGTAGGGCAGTGAGATATTATATGGGTGATATTGGATCGATTGACTAAGTTCTCTCATTTCATCCCTATCAATCAACGGGATTCTCTAGAGAAGTTAAGTAAAATTTATATGGAGGATGTAATCAGACTTCATAGAGTACCCTCTAGTATTGTGTGGAATCGAGACCCTAGATTTACTTCAAAAATTTGCACTAAATTACAGCATAAATATGGGACAATCGTAAAGTTTAGTACAACAGTGCACCCACAAATGGATGAACAGACAAAACAAGTGAATAGAGATTTGAAAGATATGTTAAGGACCTGTGCTTTGGATTTTGGAACTAAGTGGATTGATAATTTAGCATATGCATTTTTGGAATATGAATTGGAATGGCCTCGTTTAAAGCTTTATATGGAAGAAAATGTCAGTTCCCGTTGATGGTGAATGCAGTAACAGAGAGCCACGGATGGAAAAAACAGAGACAAAAAAAAAAATTAAACGCGAGCCATAAAGGCCATGCGGAAGCGTGAAGATCATACCTTTGCGCTCCTTAACCCTTCTAGGTTGAGTAAGAGCGGATTGAACGGCTGGAATCGCCTCGCTTTGCACAGTTGAAGGAGCTTCCGGTTGAACACCCGCTAGCCTTCGACTTCGTCTTGTTTGCAATAACGCTTAGCTCTCCAGCTCTCGGGATATTCCTCAGCCTAACCTCTAGTCGGTGAATACTATGGTGAAGAGGAAAGGTCTCAATTCTCCTTGGTTCGTTCGCTATTGGTTAGCAAAGAACAAGGGAAAAACTAGAAGAAGGAGAGAGCCTTTTTGAGATAGAGAGACTCACGTGAGTCTGTTGCTTGGGCAAGGAAAAATTAGGGTTTTTTTCTTTTCAAAGAGTTGTTTATCTTTGGCCTAAACTAGGTCTCTCAATCTCTGATAAACATCTCCCCGGGATTTCAAAACACCCGAATGTTATCCTGAGAAACAGTTTGGCCTAATCTTAAACTCCTTTTAACCATCTCTGGAAAAAACCCTAAAGTCCAAGCTATTGGGCCAGATAAATATTTATTATTTTTCTTGGACCCAAAAAGGCTCAAAATAATAAATATTAATTATTTATTTTCTGGGCTTACATAAGTAACCCAATAAATAATTAATGAGCCCAAATGAACCATAATAATTAATCTTTAATTATTTATTTCTTGGGCCTATATAAATAACCCAATAAATAATTAAACATCAATTATTTCCCCTAGTTTAAGCCCAGGTTAATTTCTTAATTATTCATACTGGACCTAGGCCCTGAATAATTAATTAACCAAATAAACTAGATAATTAATTTCTCTCAACTTCTATTTTATTTATATATTTATTTATTTTATTCCAGTCCAATAATAAATTAGACTTCCTGAATAAAATAAAATAAAACAAAATAAAATAAAATCCTCTTCAACTGAGACCAATTCCTCAACCCAGGAGAGAATAGTTAGGACTTACGGGCTATCCCGAGGACCAAAAAGACAAATCGCCTTGGCTGCAAAAATGACCAAAATACCCCTGCTATATAAATAGTTGTATTTTACATTTTAAATATTTCCTAATATCACCATAAGGAAATATTGACCCCAAGGACAATGCTGCATTTGCAAAGTCTCCGACCTACAGGTGAAATGACTAAAATACCCCTATACACATCGTCGTACATTTAGAGAGGAAGAAGTGTACTAACACCCCCTAAATGACATCTACCATCCTTGGGCTTCTAGTCCAATGATCCACGACTTCCTGGAGTTTTTCCGCTTTCCAAGGGAGCTACCGTAAAGCAAACACCCAAGTCATGTTTCTCAGGGCCCTGGATAATTTAGACCATTCGGACAAAAACAAGGGGCGATATAGTGCAGAAACTATCTTGTATAAGTCTGTCTTAACTAACTAGTCACACATACCCAACATGCAAGTATATTGGCCCTATGATAGAACCTCAACTACAGCAAATCAAAGTATATGCTTTCAGCTTCGCTAGACCACCAACTCATACTCAAGTCGTAGAGTACTAGTCCACGCTGTAGCGGGAGTAGTCTAGGTTTCTACCATATAGTACTTTTAGAAACCACTACTACAGGTCCTGTTCTACGTATTCGAAATACGCTTATGTCATGAAGTGAGTGGACTACCCACTGGCTAAAGGTAAGCCATTCCCCATTTGGAATTCATAACATAATAACCTAAACATGATAAGGTTCCCAGTCTCATCAATAGGTTAAGAACAAATGTTTATGTGTTAAATAACCCGTGATCCATACCTTACTGTGAAAGACCACCATTCACATGGATCACTTATTTAAACACAATGGGTCTGTTCCAAACGAAAATCGTGCACAAACAAAAAGTAAATTCACAAACAATTTCTTAAAATAAATTCTTTTATTAAATAATTCGATTTTACATCAGAAACCTAGTCTAAGAGGGCATATACAATCCAACACCCGTTATATTGGGAAAGTTTAGGACGGAGAACGGGCGAGGAAGATTCTTTTGATCTTGAAAAGGTCCGATAGGCTGTAGAGATGATCAAAACCAAGTTAGAAGTAGCACAGAACAGACAGAAAAGTTATGTGGATCGATGTAGGAGAGATTTGGAATTTACTAAAGGGGATCATGTATTCTTAAGTTAGCTCCACAACGATAATTGGAAATCAAAGAACAAGAAAAGACACCAGACCATACCATATTGTCGAGAGGATTGGGAAAATAGCCTATTGATTGGAGTTATCAGTAGAACTTCAAGTTATTCACGATGTGTTTTTTGTATCGCAACTTCAAAAGTGTTTTTTGTATCGCAACTTCAAAAGTATGTCACTGATCCTGCCCACATTTTGAATGAAGAACCTATTAAGTTGACTCTAGGCTTGAAGAATGACAAAAAACCTATTAAGATCATGGAGTATGTAGAAAGGAATTGTGGATTGAGAAAATTCCACTTGTACAAGTATCGTGGAATCATCATCCTGTGTAAGATGCAACTTGGGAAAAATGAAAGCGAGGATGTTGAAAAAGTATCCAGATTTAATCCAAGATCATGTGTACAAGATCATGTATTTTTTTAAGGAGGGGAGGATGTAACATCCCACATTTTACTTTCTATTGGCTACTATTTGTAGAAGGATAAGAATTTGTACTGATGTCCAAAACAAAAGTAGATCGGTGTAATGAGACGAACATTTTTGCTGTGTGTTATATTACCCGGGGTATCGGAGGCATTTCCGTCATTTTGACCGCGCCCGCGACTTTGATCGCCAATTTGACCAAGTAGAAAAGGAATTGAAGAATTTGAGTGTTACTAGTGAATTCAATGGAATTTTTGGAGTTGAATGGTGAAATAAAATATTTTTCCATTACGGACCCGATTTTGGTCATTTATGAAGAAAATAGGAAATCACGGTTAAAAATAGAAGTTTGGCATTGTGTGAATGGTGGATGAAAACAAGTGTTAAAATACCATTGGGGGAGTGAAATATTTGTGAAATTATTAAATTGCAAAAGCTTATTGAATAAGCTTAAGAATTATCCATTTAAATTAAATCCACCAATAGAAATTTAGCTTTAAAATGGATAGCCCACAATGTAATTAATGTTGGTTGACTTTGGACACTAGAATGGTGGTGGAAGAGCTGTAAAACAGCCATAAATTCGTCCAAGAGAAGAACAAAAGGAAGGAGAGGAAGAAAAGAAAGGAAAAGGAAAGAAAAGCTAGAAAAAATAGAGAAAAACGGGAAAAGTGAGAGAAGAAGAGTTCTTGGAGAGAAAAAGGGAAACTTGGAGCATTTCTCAAGCAAATCAAGCTACAAACAAGGTAAACATTCAAGCTTCAAGAATTAAAGTTGTAGATTCAAGCATGAGGATTACTTTCATATAAATTTTGTTGGTAAATTCATGCTATTTATGATTTTTTCTCAAGAATTCAAGTTTCTTTACGTGTTTGTGTGTGTGTCGGTTGGTGAAGAGGATTTTATGCTATGTTTTATGTGGTGATTAAAGACATCTTCATGAAAGTTTTATTGGTGTATCAAGGCTGCAAAAGAATCATGTGAAATAGGAAGGAAAGCTAGACTAATTGTTAAAGGAAAATGAAGGGTTATTGTTGTTGTTTGAGAATGTTCATTGGGATTGGAAAATATGGTCTTACTAAGCTAAATATGTCTGAAAATCAGAAGTATGAAAGCTGTTTTAGTAACATTTGAGGAGGATTAAGTGATATATAAGTGTTTGGATTGAAGGAGAACAAAGGAAAACATGAAGAGTGAAATTGAGGTAAAACTACTGCGGTTGTTTTAGCCCAGTACCATGCCTCAGAAACAAGAATTCTTGAAATGTTCATATATAGAATTAAAGTTAAGTCTTACGGTCATTTCAGTATATCATAGTGCCAAAATGGAGTTGTAGGTTGAAAGTTATGTCCAAAACAAAATCATGTGTCAAAGCTGCAAAATTTCAGAATTTTGCTTAGAACATGGACGAATTTAACGATGATTAATTGTGTGATTTTGGATGAAATAATTGGAGAAATATGAATTGAATCCCTTGTTTATGAAGGGAGAAAGGATGTGGAAAAATAAAAATAAAAGAATCGAAGAAACGATTAAAAAACGACGTGAACGAAAGTTGAACATTTTCCTTAACTGTCAGCTAAACGTCAGTTGGACATCGGCTACCGTTGGGCACGTCGGCCTACCGTCGGCTATTTTTCGGCCGAACACGAATTGACACGAAAACTATATTTGGTGTAGGCTTAGCGGTAAACGGCAAACGGAACGTAAAAAACGGTAGAGACGGTGAGTAAACGGCCGTGAATGAAAAGGATTACTTAGGATACGAGGTAAGTCCCTTGGATTTCTAAAACTCTTCCTAAAGCTAGTGTGTTTTGTTTTTCCATGAAATGATATGTTATATACCGTATTGGAAATCCCTGAATATGTTTAAGGTTTATCTGAGCAAGATTTTTTTTTATGCTATTTCGAGCTTGAATTTATTTCAGGATTTGTTTGGAAACCTTAACGGATGATTAAAGTATGGTTTTGTGAATTTAGTCCTTTTTGGATTAAATGCATGGGATTTTCGAAAAACAGTAATTTTTGGAATCGAGTAATCGTAAATTGACCAAAATGCCCTTATTGGAACATTTTACGGAAATGTGTTTGGAAACTTTGAATTTAATCCTCTTTTCAGATTAGAATTCTGATTTTCTTGAAATGAGTTCCTTTTGGAATTTAAGTACTTGGAAAATGATCCAAATGTTCTTATTGGAATGTTTTATAAAAATCTTCGGAACTTGGGTATTTGGTAAATGACCGAAATATCCTTATTGGAACTCTTGTGAATATTTTTCAAATCGGGTATAGGTAAAATGACCTGAATACCCTCAAAAAGTCTTTTGGAATCGAGTATGGGTAAAAGACCTGAATACCCTTGAAAATGACTTTTGTGATTGAGTACAGGAAAAATGACCCAGACACTCATGGAAACATGTTTTGATGTGTGAACAGAACTCTTTATCCTGTTTCAACATGATTTTGGAAATTGATCTCTCGTGATGAGATTAACTTTTAGAAAACGACTTTTGATCCCTGAAATTGTTTTATTAGCTTGATGTGCCTATGGAATGAATTGATTGGCTCTGCGGAGCCTATGTGAATAATGATCTGACTTGCGAGTCAATGGGATCAAATTTTGGAAAATGTCATTTTGTCCCAAAAATGTTTTGATTTGAAAATCTTGTGGGATCAGACAACCCTCTGGCCTGATCAGTCAGACAGGGTTAGTATTGTTAACGTTGAGTACTCAGTAAGGACTTTGATCTTTGTACTAGCTCATGTTAGAGGTAGATGACCCCAAGTAAACTTGCTAGTTCTGGGGATTATCTTACTCCAAATTAGGCGAGAAAACATTGAGACAAGTCATCATGGCTAGCCGTTTAGCACCTGGAAATTATTGCGTCTGCGGGTGACTCTTTATTTTGAGTTATTTATTGGAAACCATGTAGGGACACTTAACGCATTTGAGTCATTGCCGTCTTAATGGTGATTGATGTCAGGATTGGGACCGCTGGCTTTTGGGGGCAAGTAAAAAATTGTGTGCTGCGGTACACTAGGTATGTTGTGGTATACTTGAGCAAAAGTACACTGCGGTGTACTTATTCTGCCGACGTGCGGTTGAGTTCTGGAGGTTGCGGTCTCAGTACAATGAAATGTGGCATTGAAGGCAAGGATTGCAGGACTTGCATACAGCAAACCTTCTGTTAGGGAAGTGCCTGTGATTTAAAAACTGGGGTAATGATTTGAAATTTGAAATAAAGTTTTTGAAAAATGATTGAGTTCTAGATAAGCTCTTTTTTAGAGAGTTTTGGAATTGTTTCCAGTGAACAAGTGATATGCTATTCCACAAAAGTTTTCTGTACTCTATTCTTTTATGAGCACTAGTACACACGAGATAAACTGGGTGATTTGTCATTGACATATGTCTTTTAAGTTACCTTTTGTAGAATCTAAAGCTGAGCGGACCTACGGATAGAAGGACGATACCACAGAGTCGACAGTTTAGGTCTGGACAGCTTTCCTTTTAATCATGTACTGTATTCTGTTACAGATAGAAATGACATATATGAAATCCTCTGATATATGTATACGTGTGGCCATTAGTATGGGATATTTGTGAGTCTAGACCTTATATATGTATTTACTCTGTTGTTTCTGTTATAAAGGCCCCTTGTCCAGGAAACTGGATGGGGCGACACTATTGGGATGTATGCCCTCTTATACTAGGTTTCTGATGTAAAAAAACGAATGTTTTAATAAAAGAATTTATTTTTAGAAATTTTTTGTGAATTTACAATTTTATTTGTGTATAATTACGTTTGGAAAAGACCCATTGTGTTTAAGTAAGTGGTCTATGTAAATGGAGGTCTTTCACAGTAAGGTATGGATCATGGGTTACTTAACACATAAACTTTTATTCTTAACCGATTAATGAGAATGGAAATCTCATCTTATCTAGGTTATTATGTTGTGAATTCTAAATGGGTAATGGCTTACCTTTAGCCAGTGAGTAGTCTATTCACTTCATGACATAGGCATATTTTGAATACATAGAATATGACCTATAGTAGTGGTTTCTAAAAGTACTATATGGCAGAAACCTAGACTACTACCGCTATAGCGTGGACTACTAATCTAAAACTTGAGTATGAGTTGGTGGTTTGATGAAACTGGAAGCATATGCTTTGATATGCTATAGTTGATGTTCTATCGTAGGGCCAATATACTTCCATTTTAGGTATGTGTGACTAGTTAGTTAAGACAAACTTATACAAGATAGTTCCTATACTATATCGCCCCTTGTGGTTGTCTGAATGATCTAAATATTTAGGGCCCTAGGAAACTTGACTTAGATGTTTGCTTTAGGGTAGCTCCCTTCGAAAGCGGAAACAATCTAGGAAGTCGTGGATCAATAGACTAGAGGCTTAAGGAAAGTAGATGTCATTTAGAGAGGTATTAGTACACTTTTTCCTCTCTGAATGTACGACGATGTATAGAGGGGTATTTTAGTCATTACACCAATAGGTCGGAGACTTTGCTAATGCAGCACTGTCCTTGGGGTCAATATTTCCTTATGGTGATATCAGGAAATATTTAAAATGTAAAATACAGCTATTTATATGACAAGGGTATTATGGTCATTTTAGCAGCCAAGGCGGTGTATCTTTTGGTCCCCAGTATAGATCGTGAGTCCTAATTAAATACGGACTAAGGAATTAATCTTAAATTAAATAGAATTTATTTTTATTTAAGTAGCTTGATTTAATTATTGGGTTAGAATAAAATAAAGGTCCATGGAGAGAGAGAATTAATTAAATTAGGTTAGTGGGTTAATTAATTTTTCAGGGCTTTGGCCCAGTTTGAATAATTAAAGATTAACCTGAGACTAAACTAATATAGGCTTATTAATTAGACTAGTTTATTTGGGCTGAAAAATTAATTATTAATTGGGCCATTAAGTTCGTTCTAATTAGAATAATTAATTAAGCCTAAAAGGTTAAACTAAGAGTCCAATGGCCCAGTCCAGTTTAACCTAGGGTTTTATTCAAGTTAAATAGGAGGATTGGAAATAACGTCATTGTTACAGAACACACACTCTTAGAGATGGCTTCTTCTCTGTGAAAGGCCAGACATTTCTCTCTCTCTCTTTCTCCAGAAAATTTCCCTAGCCTGTTAGTTGTTCACCAAATGGTAGTTAGGCAGGCCATATACTGGAAGACCGAGAGTTCGGCGTTCACATGCATGCAAAATGAGGAGTAGGAGGCTTGCAGGAATTGCACCAGAAGCTTCCACCATCACACCTACTCCGGTTGCGCACGTTCCGGTCCAGCCACCTTTGAGAACCAGAAGGAGAGGTAAAAATTTTAAAATCTCGGGATTTGGATAGGGCGCAACCGGTGCCGGCTAGGATAGCCAAAGCCGGTGCCAACCCTATCTTGGAACCCCCTATTGTGTTTTTCTAGTTTTTTTTTTTATGTTCGCTTCCGCTGCGTGCCCAGTGTTTTTCTGCTTTCCGTGCCTTCAGACACTCGGTGTTGATATGCTTCTGCTATAGTCTTTAGTAGGGGTGTTACATTTCTTTCAATATATCTAGCATAAATAACATGCAAAATATGTCTGAAAAAGAATATCAAATGGCCTTGTAAAAATAAATTGTTTTGCTATGTTATTTTAAATTAATACAAACAACTATCATTGAATTGTAGAAATTCCAGCAAGTACATACTTTAATCTTTGCTTGAAGAAATCATCTTCTTGGGTATATTGTAACACCCCACCTTTTCTTCCTGTTGTAGTGGGCCGGGCTCAGGTGGGATGTCGCCCCGTCTGAAGTCTCGGACTAGGGGTCTTTATAACGATTTAAACTTAAAGTAAGCGAGTAAAGTCCAAACTTAAGTAAATCTATGAAACATGCTCTTTATTTATATAAACATATGAGTCACGATGGTACATTGTCATAGTTCCCAAAATACATAAGCTGAAACAGCTCGTAGTCTATATACAATGATCACTCCAAAGGATTTGCTATCCAGTGCTATAGAAGAAGTCTTGGGATACTGTCATTATTCTTTAGTTCCAATCTCTAAAAAAAAACAAACATACGTGTGAGTGGTATACTCAGTGAGTCCCGTGTGTGTGCCAATGTTTTGCTTAGAAAAGAAAGATGATTTTCAAAATCTTTGCTGAAGTAAATTTTATAACAGGGAAAATAGTAGTGATTGATAAATTCAAGACATTTTATCATGTCCGTTCGAAAAACAGTAATTTCCAAATATATGGCCCCTCATTTTAATAAATTGCGGGTTCTTCCCTTATTAGAAGTGCGACCCACGTACAAAGTTCAAAGAACTTCGCCTTCGGCTGCATGGTTTCTTGTGCCAGGGACTGCGCCTTACGGTACGTCACCCGTGTCAGGCTGAAAGGGTGAGCAGCGTACAAATGTACCTCACCTTGCACTTAGGGATCTTTTACTTGCCACAATTAGCCAGGGGTCCCAATCTTGACGTCAATCACCATCGAGGTGGCAAGGAGTCAAACGCTCCAAACATCCCATCCTCATTCCAGCAAAAGACTCATAACAACAAGCATTCACAAACGCGTTCACAAACATAGAAATTGCCAGGGACTAAACGGCTAGCCAGGATGACTTATCCTATTGTCCTGTCGCCCTGTTTGGAGTAAGACAATCCCCAGAACTAGCCAGGTTACTTGGGGTCGTCTATCTCTAACATGGACTAGTACAAAGGTCAAAGTCCTTACTGAGTACTCAACGCAACAGTACCAACCCTATCTGACTGATCAGGCCAGAGGGTAATCTGATCCCATAGGATCTTCAAATCAAAACATTTTGGGGCCAAAACAACATTTTTCAAAATCATGTTGAAACCAGATAAAAGGTTCTATTCATACATCAAAATGTGTTTCAAAAAGCAACCGGGTTATTTTCCCCGTACTTGATCAAAAAAGTCATTTTTCCAAGGGTGTTCGGGTCATTTCACCCATGCCAGATTCCAAAAGACTTTTGAGGGTATCCGGGTAATTTTACCCTTACCCGTTTTGAAAAATATTCACCAAAGTTCCAATAAAGGATATTTCGGTCATTTACCGAATACCTGAGTTCCAAGAGTTTTCATAAAATATTCCAATAAGGATATTTGGATTATTCTCCAAATACCCGATTCCAAAATATACCATTTTTCAGAAATCTTAAATATTTAATCCGAAAAGGACTAAATTCACAAAATTCGTGTTTTAAACATCTAGGGAGGTTTCCAAGCTGAATATGAAATTTATTCGAGTTCAAAATAGCATAAAAGCAAATGTTACTCATGTAAACCTTAAACATATTCGAGGATTTCCAAAATGGCATAAAACATAGCATTTCATAAAAAAATCAAAGCACACTAGCCTTTAAAAAGGTTTAGAAATCAATAGGACTCACCTTGTATAATAGGTCGAAGTTGTACTCGTGTATAGTACTAAGGGAGTTCCCTCGACTTGATTCACCTACACCATTAGTATATCTCCGTATTATTACTTAATGAGTTCAAATGCTTAATGGTTCTAATAAGGTTTCAAAGACTTTCTTAAAGAAATAAATGGATTAATGCCTTTGATGGTTTTCCTGGTTTTACAGCTTTACCACCCTTCACCATTTTTCACATAACTTATTCAATATAGGTCCGAATAAGGTGAGGTTACTTCCCTAATTTTCCTAAGACATCCCTCTATCACTTTCAGGTCATGAGACATATAATCTTCATCCCATTTTGTACAGTTTCTCAGTTTCTTCCACTGTTCCGAGTTTTGGAATTCAGTTTTGCCATCTTCCAGTGTTTTGTACATATCTCTTTCGTTACAGGTCCAAATGAGGTAAAATTACTTCCAAAATACTCATAGGACATTTATATATCAACTAAAGGTCATGGGTATTCAAATATCCTTCTATTTTATTCAGTTTTTCAGCTAAGATTACTGTCCCGAGTTGAAGTTCACAATAACAGTTTAGGAGCACAACCTGTTTTAACTTATTCCCATGGTTTCTTCAACATATCCTACCTCATTTAAACCCTTAAATACTTCATTTAACATCCCAATATCAGTATTCTAATATGTTTTCATGCCCATCAGTTCTCTTTTGTTCGAACAAACAAATTATTCCAAGCTTACCAAACCAATAAATTTTTAACAGCTTTCACCATTCTTACTATTCATAATCTTTTAGCCATTCAAAACAACTTGTTCCAAATCCTTTCTAACTAGTCTAGGACATGTTTAGGATCATTTATGCTCAATTTCCAGTAATGTCTACTCAGATTTCCTTTGATATTTTCAATCCTCACAAGCTAGTGAGTTGTTAATAACATATGGCTGTCCTTGTTTTCTTTATCACTTCCGTCTTTTTCTTTTCAAGTGTTCGGCATACCATCACTCCAATACAGCTCAAATGAACTGAAAACCATGCTAACCCATCACCCCACCAACCGGCCAGTCCAACATCCATCACAACACTAAAGTATTTTTATTACTCAACATCAACAATTCATATGCAATTAGCTAGCTTCCAACTTCTAGTATCACTTTCTTAGGCTTTTTAAGAGTGATCCTTTACCTTCCAAGATGAGGGCAAAGCTGTATACTCCTTTCCTTCCTTTCTTCTCCTTCCTTTCTCCTTGATGCAGGTTTCTTTTTCTTCCTCCTTGCTGCCGGTTGTCTTCTCCTTGCTCCCTTGCTGCCAGAAATCTCCCTCTCTCCCTTAGTCTTTCTTTTTCTTATTTTTCCTCTCCTCTCTTCACTTTTCTGGTTTTTCTTCTTCTCCTCCCAACTTTGGCCGAAATTCTCCCCTCCTTACTCCTATTTATAGAGGTTAATCCTCTTGGTTTTGCTTTAAGGTGAGTTGGCATTTCTACAAGTCTTTAGACTTCTCTAGTATTCACAAAAAGAATAAGGATTATGCTAGAAGGTTGTAGAATCTTTTAAAAACTTATAGAATCTCTTAAAACATCTTAGGGCTAATATACACTTAATCATAATTAATTTACCCTAAGCTAGTTTAGCTTAATTATGATCACTTGCCCTAATCTAGTTTAACTTAATTAATCTTAACTAAGGAAGTCTAAGAATGGCTAATCTTGGTAAAAAAATGTCATGCTTGTGGGCCATCTTCATTTATTTCTTGCGGGCCCCCTAAAATATCTTGTATATAATATAATATAAATTAAGATATTTATGGTATTAGTTGTTACACACACACACACACACATAAATGATAATAGTAAAAATAATATAATAATTCAATATAATTATTGAATTTAATAATACTATAATTTAATATTACCAAGAAATATTTTTATTAAATAATAGATATATAAAAATAATAGTAATGGATAATAGAATAAAAGTAGTAATAATAATATTATCATTAAACTACAATAATAATGATGGTAAAATAAAATAGAATAGAATAAAATAATAACAATATTAGTAATAATACTAATAATACTATAATTAATAATAATAGCACTAGGGATGGCCATTCTATAACATTAGGAATAATATTATTACTTTATAGCCTTAGTAATACTTTTAATAATAAAGAAGGGAAAATATATCATTAATTTCTTATTATATATATATATATATATATTTCACTTTAAATGACGGGTTATTACATATATTAACTCATAAAACACATTCTTTGTGTACATAGAGGGAGGTGAGAACATCTCATAAAGAAAACTTGTCGATCAAGATCTTTCAAGAACCCATCAAGAAATCATTTTTATCTTAGAAACTTTTCAGCTTTATATGAATATAACAATTAAAGAAAACAAATGTGTTTTCTTTTATAAAAATCCTTTGAAACAAGGTTTTTATTAAAAGAACAAAGTAAGTATGATTTATAAGCATCAATCTTTGATCATTTTCAATTTATAGAAACATATTAGAAATTTATAAAACAAGAACCCTAACTTCCCCACATATGGCAGCACAAAGAATTGAAGGAAAAGAAGAGCCTTTCAATGTTACCTCTTGTTCTACATGTTTTGATCAACCTTAAAGTGGAAAAGAGGTTTTTCTAGCTTTTGATTTCACCCAAAACTTTAAGCTTTTAATCTAAAATAGGATTCGAAAGTAAAAAGTGTCAAGCAGAATTTTATTTTCAACAATGGAAATAATTTGCTTGAGGGGACTTTTAGTCTTTTGAGAGAGAGAAGAAAACGGGGTGGCTAGGCAGCTTGGTGGCTGAACAAAATTAGTCTTGTGTTATCCTTTGAGGTGGAAAAACATTGAAGTAGGGAAAAGAATAAGGTGAGGCAGCTAAGTGGAGTATAAAAAGGGAGTTTTCCTAAGTTTTCTAGGTTTCTACTTAAGTTAGGCTTTACCATGAATTAATCAAATCCTCGAGGATTTTGGACATGCAAGAGGTGGCCAAGAGAGTCCTTGTGGTGGCAAAAAAGAGGAGAAAAAGGAGGAAATTATTCCTATGTTAGGATTTGGAGTATTCCCCAAAATCTTTTCCAAACAAAATAAAAATTTCCCCCTTATTTTCTCCCAAGTCTGGTGGCATAAATTTTCTAGAAGCCTATGATTTTCCACAATATTTCCTTAGTTTGGATAATTAATTAAAATAAGAGAATTTAATTTCCCCCAAATGACTTTAATAAGAAATCCTAAGAAAATTTTAATTTTATATAAAATTCTTTGTATAAGTAAATGTCCACTCACTTCTTTTTTCCAAATAAATAAATAATGTAATTCAAGAAATTAATTCTTAACTAATTAAACACATAAATATATCTGTATAGATTTCCCAAATATTTTCCATGCAAAATACTCTTGGATCCCCTTATTCTAAGTAATGTCTCTGCACTTATCACCCAAGCAAATAATTCTTTCACATATGATCATCAAATAAATTCAAATAATTCATATAAGCCATATTCATAGCAAGAATTATATTATGTGCTCATATGCCCATATGCTCATGAATGACATGTTTTCCATCTTATGTAAATTTACAGCAGGGTATTATACCAAGACCCCAAAGGAGGGAGCTTGCCACTATTGTAGGAAATTAGGTCATTAATTAAGAAATTATAAACTCTATTTGGAAGAGAAGAAATAGAAGGATGGTGAGTTGCCGCTTCCGGTAATAGATACTGGATGTAGATCTCATATTTCTGTAAATATGTAGGGTCTAAAAAAAACTAGTTCCTTGGCAAAAAGTGAGGTCGACCTACGAGTTGCAAATGGAGCAAAAGTCTGTACAGTAGCTATAGAAACATTTGAATTAATCTTACCTACTGGACTTATTTTTGAGCTGAACAATTAGTTTTATGTTCCAACTATGAGTGGGAATATTAGTTCAATTTCTCATTTAAGTTTGGATGGTTTTGAATTTGTTATTCAGAATAACATTTGCTTCATTATATAAAATAGTACTTTCTATGAAGATGCCTCGTTATCAAATGGACTCTATAGTTGCAATCTTTGTGGGTCTTTTAACAAGTTTATCAATAACATTAATAATAAGAGATTGAAATCTAATAATTTGAATAAGATTTACTTCTAGCATTATCGTTGGTGCCGTATAAATGAGAAATGCATGTCAAAGCTTCATAATGATGGGTTTCTAAATTCATTTGATTTAGAACCATAAAAAGCATGTGATTCTTATTTATTGGGCAAAATGACTAAGGCACCTTTCAAGGGAAAAAATGAAAGGGCCACTGATTTATTGGGCCTAACACAAACTGATATATATGGACCATTAAATACACATGCTGGAGGAAGATTTTAGTACTTCATTACCTTACAGATGACTTCAGCAGATATGGCTACCTAGATATGATGGAACATAAATTTGAGTATTTTTAGAAATTCATGGAATTTCAAAATAAAGTACAAAATCAGCTTGGCAAAAGTATCAATACACTTCAATCAGATTAGCGCGGTGAATATTTAAGCCAAGAATTTGATGAACATCATAGGAATTGTAGAATTATCTTAAAATTGACTCCACCAAGAATGCATTAATAGAACAGTGTATCAGAACGGTGAAATCAGACTCTATTAGATATGGTTCGGTCCATGACGACTAAAATGGATCTTCCAATTTTCTTTTAGGGTTATGCCCTAGAAAGGGCTATATTTATACTAAATCGAGTTCCATTTAAAGTGATTCAAAAAACATTATATGAGATATAGACTGGGAAATGACCAAGTTTGTCATTTCTTAAGATTGGGGATGCGAAGCTTGTATGAAGTGATTATTATCCGATAAACTTACACCTAAATCAAATAAAAGCATATTTGTGGGGGTATCTTAAGAAAACTAAAGGATACTAATTCTATCTCCCAATAGACAATAGAGGAATTATTGCTCGAAATAGATTCTTTCTTAAAAAGAATTTATGTCCAGAAGAATTAGTGGGTGTAAGGTACATATTGATGAAATTTGAGAGTACAATTAGTGTCTAAACTGAATATTGAATCCTGAAGAGATGGCTCACAAGTCCGTGATAAGATAAATCTACTTAAGAAATTCGTGAGCTACAATTAGTGTTAAACTGAATATTAAATCTCGATTAGACTTGTGGGTCCTTGATTAGTCCACTTCTATAAAATAAGGTCCTCAAAGCTCTAGTAAGATTCGCCACTGACCTGAGAGATATAAATTCCTCACAACTGACGACCATATTATGAACTCATGGATAATGATGTGCCCACTTCCTATAAAAAAGCTATTAAAAGTTTTGACTCTAAGAAATGTCTAAAGGCCGTGAAATCCAAGATATAATCTATGTTTAATAACTAAGTCTAGACTTTGGTTAATCTATCTGAAAGTTCAAAATCTATTGGGTGGAAATGAGTTTTTGAAAAAAATATCGAAGGAAATATGCATACTTATATAGCACGACTGGTTGTGAAAGGTTATAGACAAACTAACGGTATAGACTATGATGAAACTTTCTCACCGTTATAATGCTTATATCTATTAGAATTATTCTCATCACAGTGGCATATTATCGCTATGAGATTTGGTAGATAGATGTTAAAATAATGTTTCTTAATTGAAACTTACTTAAGGATATGTACATGATACAACCTGGGGGTTTTGTTGATATTTTGAATTCTAATAAATTGTGCAAACTTCAAATATTTTACGGATTAAAGAAAGTATTTCAAAGTTAGAATCATCATTTTGATGAAGTAATTAAGGAATTTGACTTTATAACAATTGAAGAAGAGCTTTGTGTCTATACGAAAACAAGTGGGAATGCAATAGTATTTTTAGTGCTCCGTGTTGACAACATATTCCCAGTTAGAAATGACATCCCAACTTTACAAAGTATAAAGACATGGTTAGGAAATTGTTTCTCAACAAAAGACTTAGGAGAAATTACTTACATTTTAGGCACAAAAGATCTATAGAAGTAGATCTAGAAAGCTAATTACTCTTGTTAAAGTGCATCTGTTGATAAAGTATTAAAAAGGTTCAGTATACAAGATTCTACGAGAGGTTTCTTGCAAAAGTCATATGGCATTAAGCTCTACAAAACATAAAGCCCTTCTACGAAGGATAAACAGGAGTGCATGAATAAGATATCATACTCTTCCACTATAAGATCTATCTTTTATGCCATGTTGTGTACTCGACCTGATATTGTATATGCATTAAGCATGATGAGTAGGCTCCAGTCAAATCCTGGAGAGCCACAATGTACTGCAGTCAAGAACATACTTAAGTACTTAAGGAGGACTAAAGTGAAGTTAAAAATGGTTGCCAACATGCACATAGAAGCATAGAAAAACAATTCACAACAGAAGAAATATTTATACCTCTGCGTTTTCTCAATGTATACGTAGGTTGAACAAAGGGAGTCGTTTGAATTGCTTCTGGCTGACTGCTCAAAGCTTCTAGTTATTGTCCTGTGAGCCTTTGGCTACTTCTCATTTAACGCGAAGCCCTCAATCTTTCGAAATATAACCTCTGCCTGAAGCACGGTGAATGTTGATAGGAAAAGAAAAGTGGTATTCCTTCTTTGACTCAATGCTAACAAGTAACGATCAAAGAGGTGTGGTTTCTCTATCCTCTAGAATATAAAGACAACGAACGGAGAGAGATGAGAGACTAGAGAAAAAGTGGTAAACTTCACCTAACCCTCTGTTGGCTTCCTTCAACCTATAAAAACCTAAAAATCAAAAAGACCCCAGATAAAGAGCTGTCCAAAAACTCCTATGATATCCTTTTGGAATTTCAAAAATAGAAGCCACCGCCGAACACTCAGTCATAGGACCCATATTTGTTTAACCCTAACAAAAAAAAAAAAATGATTAAACATGGACTTCTGGTCCAACTTGTTAACCCAGCTAAAAAATTAATTAACTGGACTAGGGCTAATACAAGCCCAGTAGATAATTAATTAATTAACCTAAAATTGGACCAATAAATTTTCCTCAAACCTTTCCTAGTTCAGACTAAACCAACCTTAATTATTTAGTATGGGCTTAGGCACTGAATAATTAATTATCCAACTAAACTAGGCTAATAAATAATTCTCTCTTTGGACCTTTTATTTTATTCTAGCCTAATAAATAAACTAGGCTACTTAAATAAAATAAAATCCACTTTGTTAACAACCATTTCCTAAATCAAAATCCATCAAGATTTATAGGCTATTTCGAAGACCAAATAGCACATTGCCATGGAAACTAAAATGACCAAAATACCTCTACTACAGAAATAATTGTATTTTGCATTTTAAATATTTTCTAATATTACCGTATGAAAATATTGACCCCAAGGATAATGTTTCATTGGCAATGTCTCTGACCTACAAGTGTAATGACTAAAATACCCTTTACGCACCACCGTACATTTAGAGAAGAAGAAGTGTACTAACACCTCTCTAAATGACATCTATCATCTTTAGACTTCTAATCCAATAATCCACAACTCTCTAGAGTGTTTCTGCTTTACTATGGAGCTATCCTAAAGCAAACATCATAGTCATGTTTCTCAGGGCCTTGGATTATTAGATCATTCAAATTGTCATAAGGGACGATATAGTGTAGAAGCTATTTTGTATAAGTATGTCTCAACAAACTAGTGACATATATCTAATATACATGTATATTGGTCATACGATAGAACCTCAACAACATTATATATGCTTCTAGCTTTGTCAAACCACCAATTTATACTCAAGCTATAGAGTATAAGTCCACGATGTAGCAGTAGCAGTCTGAGTTTCTACCATATAGTACTTTCAGAAATCACTACTACAGGTCTAGTCCTATATATTCGAAATACGTTTATGTTATGAAGTGAGAGGACTATTCACAGGCTAAAGGTAAGCCAGTCCCCACGTGAAATTCATAACACAATGAACTTACCATGATGAGATTCCAATTCTCATCATTTGGTAAGAACAATTATTTATATGTTAAGTAACCTATGATCCATACCTTATTGTGAAAGACTACCATTTACGTGGACCATTTATTTAAACACAATTGGTCTTTTCCAATGTAATTGTGCATAAATAATAACGTAAATTCATAAACTATTTTTCAAAATTAATCTTTTATTAATATTAATCAAAATTACATTAGAAATCTAGTCTAAGAGGGTATACATTCCAATAATGTCCTACTTGCACTTTAAGACTAAGTAAGTCCATCGATGCCCTAACCTCTGGCATCTAAGTGTCTTTTAAAGACTATCTCAGCCAAAAAAGAGCTTGGGAATAGATCTACTAGATTGTTCTCCAAGGCTATGTGATCCGCCACGATTTCCCATCTCTATAGAAAATTCAAGATCAGGTGGTACTTCCTCTCTATGTGCTCTCCGTTCTTGTTGTTTTTAGGTTTTTTGGATTGTGAGACTGTGCCAATGTTGTGGCAATACAGTGCAATCGACTTGTCGATCTGTGGCACAATTCTAAGTTCTGAAAGGAACTTCCAGAGCCAAACTACTTCGTTGGATGTCTCTGAAGATGCCACATACTAAGCCACTTTAGTTGAGTCATCACTACAAGATTGTTTAATACTCCTCCATCAAATAGCCCCTCCACTAGTGGATTTTTTATAAGGGCTAAAATCACCATAAAATCACCATAATTTTCTTAGTTATTTGAGGTTGTTTTGAGATACATTTGTTGTAATAACTAGGCATACTGCTTCCTATTAGACATTTTGCTTGTAAAAAGTATTTTTAACAAATTTTTGCAGATTTGATTTAAGTTCGAGTAAAATTGGAGAAATTGCAGAATGCACCTGGTGCTAGGCCCAGTCAATGGACCAGGCGTCGGGTCCATTCTGGTCAAGCAGAGGAAACAAAGCAAATTCCAGGAAGAAAATAGAACCGACCTGGCATTAGGTGGGTCGACTGGACCTAGTGCCAGGTCCATTCTAGAAGGCAAAAATTCTGTGCACGAATTTAGAAACTTTTCAATGATTTTGGTATTTTCCGAATCCTGCTCGGCCAAGACCTTGCAAACTATGAATTTAGCATCCAAAAGGCCTATACAAGTAAGAAAAAACATAAGGAATTGAGGGTAAATCCAAGAGCAAAAATTCCAATCACTAAAAGAATGAGTAATTCATCAAATTAAGAAGGGTTGTTCAAGAGAGTCTTCAAGGAAGAAGAAAGAAGCTTGTCTATGAGTGCTTTCTTTTATCTTTATTTTCTTCTCCTTAAATAATTATGTATTTACTATTTGCATTGTAATTTGACAATATTATTTGGATTCATGATTTATCAAGTTAAGCCTTTTGATCAATTGATTGTTGTTCTTGGTGTTTGGTTATTTATTTTTCTTACAGAGTTGATTGATTGATTTTTGTTATTAACTTGCTTGAAAAAGAGGTTGGTAATGACATCAATTAATTAATTTTATATTTGTTATCTCTTAACTTGCTTGAAAAATTGGTTAATTATCTACAACATAGGTAATCAAATGTTAGTTGATGATTGCTAGAATATGGATTTATTGATTAATTTCATATTTTAAATCACCTAGAATATAGGTGTTTAAATAAGGACTAATTTTAATGCATCTTTTGGATAAGTTAGTCTAGACAGAATATGTTCATTAATTTAGCTAGAAGATAGTGATTCCATGGATTGCAAACGAAGTGGGTCTATATTAAATCCTTCATGAAACTAAGATAATAGTTGATTATGATATTGACTGAGTGATTCATTATCATGTTTTCAAAAGTTTTTGTCTAAATGGCATATTTTCACATCCTTGAGTTGTATATATTTTGTTATTTTTCTTTTTATTATTTCCTCTCTTTATTTGGTCGGTTAAACAATAAATGAAAAGTGATTAGTGTGTACTTGTTTCTTTGATGATCGATACTCATTAATTCCCTATGATATGCTTGTGATGAGTATTCTTTCTCGTATGTGTATTTTTGGATTAATTATCTAATTAAAACTTGACTAAGGGATGGATTTAAATTTGATGATTTTTATATACCCAAAATTTACACATCAATTTTCTCTCATTCTTATCATTTTGAAAGTATGAGTCTGTGTATCCTGTAGGAATCAAGTCATCAGTCCTCAAAATCAACATATAATGACTTATTCCCTTGAGGTACTTGAGAATATACTTTACAACTTGCCAATGAACCTCATCTTGATTTGACTAATATCTGCTTACTAAACATACGACAAAATAGATATCTGGCCTAGTGCAGAGTATGGCGTACACGAGACTTCTTATAACTGAAGCGTAAGGAATCATACTCATCCTGTCTTTTCCTTTTTTAGACTTAGGATAGTCCTTCGAAAAAAAAAGACAATACATGTCTACAAGGAATTAGTATTCTCTTACATGAGTCTATGCTTAAACTTAGCTAGTATCTTGTCAATGTAGGTGGCTTAGGATAATCCTAACATTCTCTGCTTCCTATTTATAAGAAGCTTAATCCTAAGAATATAACTGGCTTTTCCCAAGTCTTTCATGCTGAATTGACTAGATAGCTAAACCTTTGTAGATGACAATGTTCGTCCATCATTCCCAATAAGTAGAATGTTATCCACATATAGTACAAGAAAACCACATTAATGCTATCCAGTTTCTTATACATGCATGGTTCATCCTCAGTTTGAATAAAATTATAAGACTTTACAGTTTCATCAAAACAAATGTCCAATACTCTTGATGGCTATTGAAGTCCATAGATAGACTTCTTAAGCTTACAAATCATATGTTCCTAGCCTTTACTAATAAAGCTTTCTGGTTGGGACATATATATGTCTTCACAAAGATGGCTATTAAGAAAAGTCATCTTGACATTCATTTCCCATATCTCGTAGTCATAATGATAAGCGATAGCAAGGAGGATACGATTGGATTTAAGCATGGCTATTGAGAAAAAAAGTTTTCTCATAGTCAATTTCCTCTTTCTGAGTGTACCCTTTCGCCACAAGCCTAGCTTTGAAGGTTTTTCCCTTCCCATGCGCTCCCCTTTTCCTCTTGTATATCCACTTACTTCAGGTGAAGTTACAAAATCCTAAACCTGATTGAAGTACAATAACTTAATCTTGGCTTTTATTGCTTCATGTCATAGGTCTGCATCAACATCAGCAATAGCATTCTCGAATCTAGTGGGATCTTGTTCTTGGTGATTAGAGACTAGGTTAAAGACATCTCTAGTCCACCTTTCTGAAACCTTAAATACCCTCCCACTAGATGAGGCTCCCTTTGTATAGGTTCCTGAGGCCGTGCCTCATCTTGTTCAACAATTGGGTTAGAAGAAGTTGATTCAGAAGCTAACTTCTTCTTGAGTTCCAACATTGTTAAACCTTTTTTGGAAGTAGTCTGATCATCTTCCAAGCATCCAGCATTAGTACTTACCAGTACAATTTGCTCATTAGGATGATAAAAGTAACCACCCTTAGTCCTTTTTGGATACCTAACAAAATAGCATAATTCTGACCTTCGTTCTAACCTGTCTCCATTGATCAATACATAAACTAAACATCCCCATATCTTGATACGGTTCAGACTTGGTTTACGCCCACTCCACATCTCATAGCGTCCTAGGTACTGACTTCGAAGGCACCAAGTTTAGAATATATGCCACTGTTTCCAAGGCATATCCTAAAAAAAAACACTGGAATAGTAGCATGAGACATCATGCCTCAGACCATTTCTATCAATGCCTTATTCCTCCTCTCAGCTATTCCGTTCTACTGGGATGTCCCCAGAGTAGAAAGCTAAGATACTATCTGATGATATACTACGTAATCCTTGAATTTACTAAAGAGGTGCTCTTCACCACCATCCGATTGTATGGTCTTGATCAATTTACCTATCTGACGCTCCACTTTAGCCTTAAACTCTTTGAACTTATCAAATAAGTTAAACATACGCCTCATCAGGTAAATGTAACCATACCTAATATAATCATCCATGAAGGTGAGGAAGTACTTAAATCCTCCTCTCGTTGGTATAGTTAATGGGCCACATAGATCAGTATGAACAAGACTTAATATCTTGTTGGCTCTATCCGCCTTCTGGGTAAAAGACCTTTTAGTCATCTTTCCTATGAGGTAGAATTCACACTAAGGCCAACTTTCCAATCTTAATGAGCCTAAAGGCCCTTCATGGATTAACTTCTAAATCCTTGTTGAGCTAATATGACCCAATCTTAGATGTCAAAGATATGAGTCATTCATATTTGCCTTTCTCTTCCTACTTAAATGTTCACTTTGAGCGTTATTTAATTAATTGTTACTAGGGTTAATGAAGAACAAATTTCCATACATATACCCTGTACATAAAACTTCTTGTTTCTACTAATAGTAAAACTAGAATGATAAAAAACAGAAAAACCATGATTTATTTGTTTTGCAACTAAAATCAAATTCTATCTAAAATTAGGTACATATAAAATATCCTGCAAAATAACTATTCTATTACATTCAAATTTAAATGCCAGCTCTCTAACTGCCTGGGCCCATTCTTATGCTACATTTTCCATGCGTAGTCCATGTCTACTCTTTTGGAGTCTTCTTATCTTTATAAACCCCTGCAAGGAGTTATAGATATCATCAATGGCTCCTGAATCAACAATCCAAGTAGAAGTTGATCCAACCATTGAAATAGACTGTAGATAGTAAATAATACTTGTGCAGTTTTTCTTGGCTTGAAGATCTAGACACTATTTTTTCTAGTATCCCTTCTTGATACATTTAAAGCACTTGCCCTTAGGCTTATCTTTAGGTTAAGACTTAGGCTGGGCTGCTGCATTACTCTTCTTCTTCTTGAACTTTCTGGGCTTGGGTCTAATTCTTGAAGAAGAAGCCCTAGCAATCATAGCTTTAGACTGTGGCTTTTTGACATTTTTCACCCTCTAAAACTTTTTTATTAACTCAGTTAAACTTGTGTTTAATTTGTTCATATTGTAATTCAACTTGAACTGCATAAAAGAGCTTAGCAGAGATTCAAGAACCATATCCACTTGGCTCTCGAGATCAATCACAGCCCCCAAGACTTCTGCTTCTTTGAAAGCAGCAACATTTTGAGCATGTGCTTCCTAACTGATGCTATCTCAGCCATCTTAGTATTAATGATCATTTTAAAAGCCTCCTGTTGCGCTAGCCGACTCTTATCAGCAAATATTGTGGCTAATAACATGCAAATATCATAAATAGTGGTCATGTGCTAGTGTTTGGACTGGAACACATTAGACATAAAGGCCAACATGTAGCAACAAGCTATCTTATAGGCCTTCTTCCACGCCTTTTTAGTCTCACGCTCTTCATCGGTGGAACCCTCCCTAATAACATGGTAGGTTTTGTAAAGGATATACTTATACTCCTCTACAGTGAGTATTATATTCCAGTTCCTTTTCCAGTCCATAAAGCTTAGACCCATTAGCTTATTCTCCCAAAGAATAACTCCCAAATGACTGATATAACATCCACCAACCATTTTTAAAAATCAAAAATAAAAAAAAAATTCTCAGTTTGTGAAAAACAAATAATTTTTGCATTTTATCCTCATATTAAATATGATAATAGTTAACTCTATTACTATTATCTCTAACATGATTAATTTAGCTCTTAGAAAAACTAACATAGCTTTTTATGAAGATTAACAGTTTCTTTAACTAAGTGTGTTAACCACCAGAAATTAATTTTCCTTCTAGGTAATAATCTAGAAGATAACTTTATCCATGGGATGGTCATTTCTTCTCATTTCCTTTGGACAATCCTCATACTATAACCTCCAATGTGGGTTGGCCGATCACAATACGTGCCATAGGTTACTAATTACATCATTCTATTAGTTCTAGATCCTTGTAGTACCTCTATCACAAATGGATTCACTCCCAGGGTGACACGAGGAGATCTATGATTTCTAATGAGGATCGTGATGGAAACCGTGAGGCCATTGGAACCCTTCTCCCATTTAGTTTTTTTTTTTTTTTTTAAACAAGGGATTTTCCTTAGAAAAATATCCTTTTTGAAAAACATCCCATTAAGTTTCACATAAAACTTGTAAAATATCTAAATCTATACATCTTTATGTTAAGGTAAAATCCTTTAAGTGATTTTCTATGGATTAATTTTACCTTGTTAAGTACTTATTGATTTCCAAAAATTTTCCAAGAAAACTTTCTAGAGACTTTCGTTTCAAGTTTTATTTTGAGAAAAACAATTTTTCTTGTAAAATAAATTAAAATGATTATTCCTTTTAACTTAAAAAAATATCTAAATCCAAAATATTCTCTACGTCAAGGATAAAATCCTTTAAGATAATAACGAAGGTTTAATTTTTGTTTTGAGCTAAAATTAATCATTTAATTACAGAAAAATATTTTTCTTGTAAAAAATTCCCAAAGACTTGGTCTTTGAGAAAACGTGCACCTGGGTACTTGAAAGAAAATAGCATACCAGAAAACTATAAACGTTTTAATGCTTTTCTATTCTTTTAACCTAGGTATCCAAATAATAGAATTAAACACATTAATTAATTTAATTAATGGTCTTATTTAATCCTAAATTCCTTACAATTATTTTTTATTCATAATATTATAACAATATTATCTACACAAAAATAATAATTTCACCTAGTATAGGACCCAAAATGAAAAAGAAATTTGCATGAAAACTACAAGGAAAATAATTAAAAAATTGCACTGGTCTTCATGCACCCACCACATTAAATTAGAACCACCAAAAACGAATAACCCATGGACCATCACCAAACCTGGTCCACTTCCCATGAACCCACCCACAACCCGATCACTAGGTAACCAAGCTGTGGGAGGCTTGGCCTATGCTTCCCACGGTTTTGGTGCAAAAAATGCACTAAGTCACAGAAGGCTTAGGCCTTACTGCGGCTGGCTTGGACTCCTAAGTCGCAGATTGGCTGGGCCTTTCCTGGTGGCTTCTCTCTTATGAATGGTGGCTGGGCTTTCTGAGCCAGTATTGTTCTTCTTCTTGTTCATTTTTTATATGATCTTGAGTGGTTAAATTAGTGGAACAATGGGTAAATAACTCAGCTCATACATTGGAACCAGAACAGTGGAGTTTTATGGCTAAAATGGAGAAAAATAACTATCTATCTACACTCTAGCAAACCTATGAAGAACTAAGCATCAAAGACCCACAAGAATATTAGCAAGATCAACTATAGACTCATCCAAATATCCTTGAAACAACAAAGGTAAAAAAAAAAAAAAAAAAGAGTAGAAACTATAGGCACCTAAATAATGGAATTAAAGATAAACCTTAGAAAAACAAAGCAACTAAGACCCAATCAAGAGAAACCACATTGGATTATCCACAAAATATAGAAACTCATTCAAATGGAGGACTAAACCCTTAGCATGGTCTTGAACAAGATGAACAAGGAGGCAAAACCTCTCAAGACTCTCTTTCAAATTTGAATAAAGTAAGTAGATTGTGTTGTCAAATTACAAAAAGATGTACTTATGCTACTCTAACCCTAGCTAATTGATTACTATGGTCTTCAGTCAAATTAAGTCCTTAAAAGGTCTTTACATAGTGTTTAAAATAGAAAGAAATAGGAAAAAATCATTAAAATCTGGAAAATAGGGCCTCGGGCCCGACGTGGGCTACTGTCGGCTCTTCCTTGGAGAATGAAGAATTGGCCGACAGTGCATGGCTGGCACCGGTTTGGTGCTGTTGTGCTATTCTTCAGGTTTTTTCTCCCTCTTCTAGTGCTGGCTTAAGTTTTTATTGGGGTTTCTCTTGGAAAATCATCAAGTTGAGCTCTAGGATTTTTTTCAATATTTTTCCAAATCTGTTCCAACCTCAAACATATTGTATAAGCAATTGGATATCTTCTTTGAACTTCTTGGCCTATGATCCTATCATTGGTCCTTACAATGTCATTCCCCCTTCTTAAGGTTTACCTAATTGGCTAGCTTGATTCCTATCATCTCTCCCTTCTTGAAGTTGATTCTTCCAGGAATCATCACCTACATCAAAAGGAGTTACGTCACTAACGTTAAACATTGCACTCACTTTGTACTCATCAGGTAAATTGATCTTATAAGCATTATCTCCAACTTGGACAATGACTTGGAAGGGCCCATTGCCTATTGGGTCTAATTTGCTTTTTCTTTAAGTGAAAAATCTCTCCTTGCGTAGGTGCACCCATACCCAATTACCGGGCTCAAATGAAAAGTTTTTCCTTCCTTGATTTTGCTTAAGTACGATCTCTTCATTTTTCTTTTCAATAGTTGCTTTCACCTTCTTATAGAGAGTTTTCACCAATTTTACCTTCTTAGCTCCATCAAGGTTCATCAGTTCACCTACAGGTAAAGGAACCAAAACCAAAGAAGTTAGAGGGTTAAAACCATACATAATTTTAAAGGGAGAATAAGAAGTAGTAGAGTGAATAGCCCTATTGTAGGCAAACTCAATATATGGCAAGCATTCTTCCCAAGTCTTCAAGTTCTTCTTGATTATGGTTCTCAAGAATTGGGTGAGTGTTCAATTGACCATTTCTCTTTGTCCATCCGTTTAAGGGTGGCAAGCTATGGAAAACAAAGGTTAGTGCCAAGTTTATTCCATAAGACCCTCCAAAAATGACTAAGGAACTTATTATCCCTATCCGATACAGTAGTCTTTGGATTCCCATGCATTCTCACTACTTCCTTGAAGAATAAATCTGTAATATGGAAAGCATCATTAGTCTTGGAACAAGCCACAAAATGAGCCATTTTTTAGAATTGATCAACAATAACAAATATGAAATCCTTACCCCCTTATCCTAAGATAAAATCTATTAAAATATCTTCTCAATGAGTATTTAGAGTGGGTAAAGAAGTGTACAAACCATGTGAAAATGATCTAGATTTAGCCCACATATAAATTATGCATTGACAACAATGTTTCTCTACTTCCCTTCTCATTTTTAGCTAAAGGAAATGTTCCTTAATGATGCCTAACGTTTTTGCAACACCAAAAAGCCCCATCAATCCCGCACTATGGACCTTCTTAATTAGTAATTCCCTAATGGACCCTTTTGGCACACAAAGCCTTACCTCCCTCAACAAGAAACCATTATGCCTATAGTACTTAACAAATGTATTTTTCTCACAAGCATGAAAAATATCTCCAAACTCCTCATCATTATTATATAATTTTTTCACAAGTTCAAAACTAAGAAGTTTAGCATCCAAAGAGTTTAAAAGTGAAAAACCTCGAGATAGTGCATCCACAACCACATTCTCCTTACCCTCTTTGTATTGAATGATATAAGGAAATATCCCAATAAACTCTATCCACTTTGCATGCCTATTGTTAAAATTTTATTGATTTTTTAGGTGTTTAAAGGTCTCATGGTTGGTATAGAACACAAATTCTCTTGGTAATAGGTAGTGTTGTCAAAATTCTGGGCTCCTAACAAAGGTAAAGAGTTCTTTATCATAAGTGGAATAATTGATGCCTGCCTCGAATAATTTCTCACTAAAATATGCAATGGAATTTCAGTCTTGGGTTAAAACTGCACCTATCCCTACCTCCCTTACATCACACTTTATCTTAAATGCCTTTTGCAAAGTTAGGTAGGATGAGAATTGGAATTTAGCTCAATTTGTCCTTCAAGGTTTGACAGGTTGTTGTTGGGCTTCCTCCTACTCTCAATCCCACATTTTTCTTTACCACTTTGGTTAGAAGGGCTGTTAGGATGCTAAAATTCTTGATTAATCTCCTATAGAAACTAACAAGCCCGTGAAAACTATGAACTTAAGTAATAGTGGTAAGAATGGGCCAATCTTAGATGGCTTTTACTTTTTCCTCATAAACCTCAATCCCCTTATCACTCGCAATGTACCCAAGGAATGTAACCCTCTCCAAACCAAAAAGCATTTTTCCATGTTAGCATATAATATCTTCATTTGAAGATCAACAAGAACAAATTGAAAACGATTCAAATAAACCACATATGATTTGTTATATATCAATATATCATCAAAGTACACAACAACAAACTTTCTAATAAATTCCCTTAGAATGTGATGCATTAAATGCATGAAACTGCTAGGAGCATTAGACAACCCAAAGGGCATAGCAAGCCACTCATACAATCCTTGTTTAGTTTTAAAGGCAGTGTTCCACTTATCCCCTTTCCTAATCCTAATTTGGTGGTAACCAAATTTCAAGTCAATTTTAGAGAAAATTCATGCACCAAACAAGTCATCAAGCAAGTCATCTAGTCGAGTAATAGGATAGCGATACTGAATCATAATATTATTTATGACATGACAATCCACACACATGCGCCATATCCCATCCTTCTTGGGAACCAAGAGAGCCAGAACCACACATGAGTTTAGACTCTTTCTCACATATCTCTTCTCAAGCAATTCTTCCACTTACTTTTGTAATTCCTTAGCCTCTTCCAGATTGGTCCTATAGGCCAGTCGGTTGGAAATGACAGCTCTGGGCAGAAAATCTATTTGATGCTTGATTCCTCTTATGTGTGGTAATCCTCTGGGCACCACATTTGGAAAAAACATTGTTAAACTCTTGGAGAATGGCTGCAATTTCATTAGGTAAAGACAATGTACAATCATTTGTAGAAACATAAGATCCTTTGTAATAAGAAGAAAAATCGGTTCCTTAGCCTCTATTTCTTCTATGACCTCACTCCTTTTTGCAAAGTAGTTCACTCTTCTTTTACCTCTCATCTCTTGTTCTTGGTCACTTGTATCCGTGATGGCCAAAGGCATTTGTCTTCTCTTTCTCTCCGTCAACTCTTTTTTTTTTTTTTTTCCTATCTTATTTTTTCTCTCTAACTCTTATTTTTGTTTGGCATCTTGTGCTCCCTTTTTCGTCTCTCTTTCCCTCATGATTATTTAGTCTTTGTTCACCTAACTTGCGGGCATGTGGGTAAGAGTGAATTTGGACCTTTATTTGAGAATGGAATAAGTATTCTTCTTCCGATCATGCTTCATATTTCTATCATATTGCTAAGGCCTCTCTAGGAGCAAGTAACCAGCTTACATAGGCACGACATCACAAAGAACATCATCTTTGTACTTCCGCATCTCAAAATGTACCAAGACTTGTTAGTTAACCATCAATTCTCCACTATTATTCAACTATTGTAACTTGTAGGGTTTGGGGTGTTTAATCCATTTCACACCCAATTCATGAACTAAACTTGCACTAATCATATTAGTGCAACTCCCACTATCCACAATAACACTAAAAGGGGTCTTGTTAATTAAACACCTTGTGTAGAATATATTCTCTCTTTGTTGATGGTATTGGTATTCAATTGTTTGAGAATCCAATAATCTTCTTGTGACTCCAACTAAGGAATACTCTTAGCCAACTACTTTCCCTTGATCACTTTCCTCTTCCATACTTTCTTCTTGGTCTCTTTAGTACCTTTCTCCCTCTTCGTCTTTGTTGATTGAGACTTCTCCATAGGGATTGCTGTATATAGCCATTTTGCTTAGACACTCATAGGAAGTATGCTCGTAGCCAAGGCACTTAAAGCACTAGATGTCTCTATTCCATTGTGGCCTCCCTATAGCTTTTCCCTTATCCTTATTCTAGTCTTCCCTAGATTTCCAATCTTTCCTAGGCTTTCATCCTTCTTAGTTTTTTGTACTCCCTTTGGAAAAGTTTGGGAGCATCATCCCTCTTAATTAGCATCTTGCTGGTAGTTTTTGGATTTAGTAGTGTAGGCTTAGCAAAGACCTTCATCTTTAGTTTCCTCTCAATCTTCACAGCGGCATGAACTATATCTTCCAAATGGTCATAGAAGTGAAACTCTACCAAATTGGCTATTTCCCTATTCAATCTTTCCAAGAACCTAGCCCTTGTTGCTCTAGGGTCCTCATAGACTTGAGTCATCATCAACATTGCTTCCATTTTCTTATAATAATCTTCCACACTCTTATTTCCTTACTTAAATGATTGAAGCCTTTGGTAGTAGTCATGGTAGTAGTGGTGTGGAACAAACCTAACTCCTATTTGCCTTATTTAAGCACTAACTTGCTCCCACCAAACTAAAACATACTTTGAAAAACCTAAAAAAAGCTAGCCATACCTTTTATCTTTCACTATAGGTATGATACTCAAAGAATATTTTCATTTTTCTCTCCTATTCCAAATAGGCTTCAGAATCATTCTTACCATGGAATATAGGCACCTTCATGTTGATATGGTTTAACTCTCTCTTCTCTTCATTTCCTTTTCTGCTATCTCCTCTATAGCCCCATCCTTTATTGAGTTCCCCATATACATTGCCATGTTTCCCTTTATACCATTCAGCAACTCTCTTAAACTCTCTATCCAATCCCCTTAAATTATTTCTACCATTCCTTTCTTGGCCCCTACCTTGTCCTCCTCTTATACTATGTATTCCTCCTCTCATAGGAACTTGTTGGAACCCCCCAATAGAGTGCTTATCCCACTTGTCACATTGTTGAATATTTAACAGAGAAATATAGGTATCATTATCCCTTATTCTAGAGCTAGGAGCTTCAAATCATTCTTGGCCCCTTCTTTATGCCATAGTAGAAGACTGACCCAAATAATATCTCAATCCCGTGATCTCCCTTATCATATCTTCAAACCTACTGTGCATTGTTCTCATCATACCATTTAAATCCTCTCGCAAAGCCCTAGCATTAATTGGTTCTTCTTGTGGTCTACTAGGTCCACGTAGGTTTGGCCTAGGGATTTCTTGTTCATAAGCCATAGCAATGGAATATTCAATGAGTTGTACCTGCAAAAGAAATTAACAAAAGAAATAGATCCTCTCTTCACTCTCTTGCATGTTTACTCTTAAAAAACCCTCTTGCATTTTCCTTAACACTCAAGCCTTCTTGTTCAATCTCAATTCTCTCCAATAGCAAAAGATTTAGTCCAATTAAGTGAGTCAACAAAAACCAATGAACTTTCTAATTAGGGGTTTCTAGGGAAATTTCAACAAACATTTGTTTGGCATATTTAACAAACAAGTTTTCAATGAATAATTTCAAGGATTAAGGACTCATTTAACACAAGAACAAACATTAAAGCATAAGGAACAATTTCAAATAAGAAACGAACAAGAATTAGCAAGAACGAAGAAATAAGAACAACTAGTGAATTTGAAAATGATGAACAAGATAATCACAAGTCTGTAATTGTAAGGATGAGTTCAATGAGCATAGATTTCAACAATAGAGTGATATACCAAGTCCTAACATCCCAAGGTATGAAAGATAAAAGTCAAAACTCCCAACTATAGCTGCAAACATTGGCATAGAAAATTTATCAAACACCTTGGTTGCAATCCCGTCACGAGAGACTAACGAATATTTTCATCCATATTCAAGCCCATTTTCACAACAAACACAAGATAAATTTGTTCCCAATCATTATAATAACTTCAAGGAGCAATTTTCTCAAGGAAAAATCAAGAAATAACAAAGATATCATGACCTTTTTGAAGCATTTTTTTGAATTACGAGATTTTTCCTTTTTGTCTTCAACTTCGCAGGGCTCCTTTTCTTGATTTCAAGCTTTGATTGGAACTAAATATTCCCTTATGCCGATAGAATATGAACTTGAGTGGTTAAATTGGTGGAACAATGGGCTCTAATAACTCAGCTCATACATTAGAACCAAAATAGTGTAGTTTTGTAACTGAAATGGAGGAAAAATAACTATCTATCTACACTCTAACAAACCCTTAAAAAACTAAGAATCAAAGACCCATAATAATAGTAGTAAGATTAATAATAGACCCGCCCAAATATCCTTAAAACAATAAAGGTAATCAAGAACAAAAGAGTAGAAACTATGGGCACCCAAATAATGGAATTCAAGATAAACCTTAGAAGAATAAAGTAACAAGACCCAATCAAGAGAAACCACATTAGATTATCCACAAAATTTAGAGACACAGTCAAATGGAGGACTAAACCCGAAGCATGGTCTTGAACAAGATGAACAATGAGGCAAGACCTCTTAAGACTTTCTTTCAAATTTGAATAAAATAAGTAGATTCTGTTGTCAAATTTACTACTCTATTCTTAGCTAAGTGGTTACTGAGGTCTTACAACAAATTAAGGCTTTAAATGGTCTTTACATAGTGTTTAAAATTGAAAGAAATCGGAGAAAATCATCAATATCTGCAAAACAGGGCCTGGGGCATAACGTGGGATGATGCTGGTTCCGGCACTAGGGCCGGTGCAGGCTCTTTACTGGAGAATGAAAAATTGGCCAGTAGTGCAAGGTTAACGCTGGCTCAACTGGCTTGGCCTGTGCTAATTTGGCACTGTCGTGCTATTTTCAGCTTTTTTCTCCCTCCTCTGGTGTTGGCTTGAGTTTTTGTTGAGGTTCCTTTTAGATAATCATCAAGTTGAGCTCTTGGCTTCCTTCAACATCCTTCTAAATCTCTTCCATCCTTAAATATGGTTATATAAGTAATTAGATATCTCCTTGGAACTTCTTGGCATTTGATCTTGTCATTGGTCCTTGCAAGGTCATTCCTTTTTCTTGAGATTGAAATAATTGGCTAGCTTGATTCCTATCTATTTTTCTGCAGCATTTTAGTCCAGATTTCTTCTAGTTTCATCATCTAGATGAATCCATAGGCATGGAAAAATTTACAGATAATATAATAACTCATCTCTCTTTGTAAAATAACACACAATTTATCTATGAAAACCATTAAATACAGCACACCTATGTCTCGAGGGTGAGACTTATAGTGATCTACCCATGCCAGAAATACAAAGGTTCGCAAACAATAATCAAACATAATTTGATCTTGTTATTTCTGTTAATCTAGTATACATCCTAAGCCGTAAAAAAATAACATTCTCTGATACCACTTGAAGGTAAAAACGACTGAAAACATGCACACAGAAGTATATAAAAATAATGCATAGCAAAAGAAATATTTATACCTCTACGTTTTCTCAATGTATGCATAGACTGAGCAGAGGAGTTGTTTGAATTGCTTCTGGATGACTGCTCAAAGTTCTAGTCGTTGTCCTATGAGCCTTTGGCTCCTTCTCATTTAACACGAAACCCTCAGTCTTTTGAACATAACCTCTACTTGTAGCACGGTGAATGCTGATTGGAAAGGAAAAATGGTCTTCCTTCTTTGACTCAGTATTTACAAGTAATGATCAAAGATGTGTTATTTCTCTATTCTGTAGAATAGAAAGGCAATGAACAGAGAGAGACGAGAGGCTAGAGAAAAAATGGTAAACTTCACTTAACCCTCTATTGGATTCGTTCAGCCTAGCAAAACCCAAAAATCACAAAGACCCCAGATAAATTTGCTATTTGAAAAATCCTATGATATCCTTTTGGTATTTCAAAAATAGAAGTCACCACAGAACACTCTGTCACAGGACCCATATATGTTTAACCCTAACAAAATAAGGTTTAAACATGGACCTCCGGTCCAACTTGTTGGGCTAGCTAAAAAATTATAACTGGACTAGGGCTAATACAGGCCCAACAGATAATTAATTAATTAACACAAAATTGGACCAAATAATTTTCCTCAAGCCTTTCCTGGTTCAAACTAGGCCAACCTTAATTATTTAATCTAGGTTCAAGCCTTGAAAATTTAATTATCCAGCAAAACTAAGCCAATAAATAATTCTCTCTTTGGACCTTTTATTTTATTCTAGCCCAACAAATAAACTAGGCAGCTTAAATAAAATAAAATCCACTTTATTAAAGACCATTTCCGTAGCCCAAATCCATTAGGACTTATGGGTTATTTCAAAGACTAAAAGACACATCGCTTTGGCAACTGAAATAACTAGAATACTCCTGCTATAGAAATAGTTGCATTTTGCATTTTAAATATTTTCTAATATCACCATAAGAAAATATTAATACCAAGGATAATGCTGCGTTAGCAATGTCTCTGACCTACAAGTATAATGACCAAAAAACCCCTTTACACACCGATGTATATTTTGAGAAAAAGAAGTGCGCTAACACTTCTCTAAATGACATTTACAATCCTTAAACCTCTAGTCTAATGATCCATGACTCTATAGAATATTTCCGCTTCACTAGGGAGCTACCCTATAGCAAACATCCTAGTAATGCTCCCTACGGTCCTGGATTATTAGATTATTTAAACAATCACAAGATGCGATATAATATAGAAGCTATCTTGTATATATGTTTATCTTAACTAACTAGTTTTATATACCCAATATAGAAGTATATTGCCCTACAATGGAACCTCAACAATAGTATATCAAAGCATATGCTTTTGACTTTGTTAGACCACCAATTCATACTCAAGTCATAGAGTATAAGTCCATACTACAGTTATAGTAGTTTGGGTTTCTACCATATACTCTTTTAGAAATCACTACTACTAGTCTAGTTCTACGTATTCAAAATATGCTTATGTTATGAAGTGAGAAGACTACTTACTAGCTAAAGATAAGCCATTTCCTACTTGGAATTCGTAACACAATAACCTTACCATCATGAGATTCTCATTCTCAACATTCGATTAAGAACAATTATTTGTGTGTTAAGTAACACATTATCCGTACTTTATTGTGAAATATCACCATTCATATAAACCATTTACTTAAACATAATAGGTTTTTACTAGCGTAATTGTGTACAAATAATAATGTAAATTCACAAACAAACTTTGAAATAGTTTTTTTTATTAATATTAATCAAAATTACATCAGAAATCTTGTCTAAGAGGGCATACATTCCAACATAAAGATTTATTCTTAATTTATGAAGGATAAGAATGTGAGCTAGTTGTAAGTAATTATACTAATCCTAGCTTTCAGTCTGACATAGATGATTTCATATCACAATCAAGATTTCCATTTTGTTTGACTAGAGGTACAGCAGTTGGAAAAGTTCAAAGCAAGACACCGTGGTCGATTCTACAACAAAAGCTGAATACATAGCTGTCTTAGCTGTAGCTAAAGAAGAAATTTAGATTAGAAAGTTTATTACTAGACTAGATGTAGTCCCTAGAATTGTGAACCTAGTGGATCTTTATTGTGGTAATAATGGAACAATTGTATAAGCCAAGAAACTAAGATCACATCAATGATCAAAACACATAATCAAACGTTGCCAACTTATTTGAGACAGTTGATAGAGGAGATATAAAAATATGTAAGGTATCAACTGATAACAACACTATAGATCCACTGACAAAACACCTCATATTATCTAAGCATGACAGTTATATAAGACCAATGGGGTTACAGCTCATGTCAAATTAGTCTTTAGTGCAAGTAAGAGATTATTGGGGATACGCCCTGAGAAATTTACACTTGTACTGTTGTCAATTTGTATTTTATAATAATACGAGGCATCTCTTTCCATAAATAGTATATTTTGTTGTATGGTTATCAAGTATGTGACTTGATAATAAAATCATATAGCATGTAGATTGGCAATTCTTAAACTATCCCCAATCGATTATTATTCGTCGATCAATAATAAACTAAGATTAGTATATTTATGACTTAATGTCTATGTTTTACTAGTCATGGATATATGGGATCTTCAGTCAAAGCATAAATAAATGTTAGAGAATATTGTATTAAGCATGACCTATTATGAGAGAGTACTTCATGGGATGAGTCATAAATTCTTTCTTTCTAATAATGATATTCTAAGTCATTCACCCTGAATTCATTATAGTTTCTTACGTGAATACTTGTTACTTGAACAAGTACATTGGATGATGTGACTGTGAGATAATCACATGAATAAAAATTTAGTGCCAGTGATAGAATCTCATTATAATAAATATGCAAGTCATCTTTTGGACCTCCTCATTTTGTACTGCAAAGAGGTATTTCGAAACACTCGTATATGATATTTGGACACATGATTTGTTTAGTTTATACTCAATTTGGCTAGAGTTTTTTTATGCATGCAATAGTAAAGTTAAGATCTTCTAATTTAGATATAAGCATCTTTTATCAATTCTATGTTATGGAGATTGTGGATTGTTCAGTTATCTATTCCTCGTGATTTAAAGGGATAAGGATTGGTTTTTGAGATGCGCATGAAATAAAGAAATTTTGATACTGTTGTTTCATCGCATGAATAGACTAGGCTATTATGATGTCTAGACCAACTTACATAGAATTTGGTAATGTAACAAAAGTGGGTGTTAAATGTTGAGTTTGATGTACCCTTTTAAGAAAAGAGCACGTGTTTAGAATTATGACTCTTGTTGGCTTAGATATTCTCGATAATTATGTCATGTGTTGGAATAGGGTTTTGATTATAGAATTGTATGATTCTAGATAAGGGAGGTTTTTGGAGTGAATGATCAAGTAGTTGATTTTTTCATATCTGTCTGAGATATTCCAAGTAAGTCCTTGCATAAATATTTTGTTCAATGAAGCTTTTCTTGCAATTCAGCTGTTAAATCCTATTTGAGATTTGAGATTACTACTTGGGTTACAAGCGGGGTCATTTTATTTACTAAATGGTTTTTATCAAACAACAGCTTTAAATAGATGTTGTTTTCTCTTTTAACATACTAAACATTTTACAAGTACTCCATATGAAACCATGATTTGCAAAGCTAAGGTATTTAAAAATTGTTAATAAAGGATTAATTATTGAGCAAGATGTTAAACGGTGAGTACTCAATAAAGGTAGGCTAGTAGTACTAGTCTTGAAAGGTTAGAGTAAGTCTTTTTTGTAAGAAGCCACCTCCAGAAGATAAACTCTGCATGACAGGGCAATAGTACTAGTTGGTCAGACCAGTCCAAGCTAGCATTTTAGTCCAAAAGGACTATTAATCGGAGTAGATAGTCAATTTATTTGGGTGTAGAGATGAAGGAGTATCTCACCCTTGTGGGTAGATCACCCACTGCCTAGTGATGTAGGGTATCACTGGGAAGTTGTCATGATGGGTTTCATGGCATGGACTATGATACAAAGTTATCTAATCCCTTTATTTTATTGATGAGTAGTTGATTTTCCTAAGAACATTTTTTATATGCTTTAATGCCATGTTTTGTGAAATACCACTCGGTGTTTGGGAAATGATATATTCTTGACTTGCAAACACGTTTTTGTAAATGCTTCAAAAGTGCATACATGAAAGAATTAAAATATCATAAGCACATACGTGACTTACTGGGATGTGTTTCTCACACATTTTATGTCATGCTTTTAGGTTGTCAACATTGAAGTTTTTTGCTCCTTTTGAGGACTGATCTTTTATTTTAGATGATATTTTGTACTTTCTTTTTCTTTTTAGACATTTGTTGAGATTGATGAGACTTGTATACATTTTCTAGTGTAATAAGAGTTAGATAGTTTATTTTTGTTTTTATGAGTTTTTTCTTGTTTTAAAGACCCTTAGTCCTTTGCACAGGGTGACATCCCTATCTTTTTAAGGGAAATAGGTAATGGGGTGTTGCACCTTTGAAGACTTCGAGATTGTAGACCTTATTTTGAAGAAGATGAAGATAATCCTAACGTGGGAGAAAACTCGCATCTCTTTGTTATTAGAGATTTGGATAGTGAGTCCGATTAGGATGAGAGAGTTTTGTTTAGTTTATGAGAGTTTGGAAATTGAGAGATGTTTGAGCATGTATTTCCTTGTTTTAGGTGTTTAGTTGAATCAAAGATTTATGAACATCCTTGTGATGCTTTGTTAAAGCATATTGTGATTATATATATGAAAATTTGCTTTTGTTAATATAATTGAAGTGTTCTTATGAGTATTTGTATTTAGGGTTACTTGATATAATTATATGTTATGAACATATGCCATGCATAAATAAGGACATAATAGATATAGTAGTGGTACAATTATTGTATTTACAATACGAAAATTCCTCTAAAGATGTGATCTATGGCATACACTAACAGAGCTTCCACCGTGGTGTATTCTACTCGATGAACCACTCCTATGGCAAGCTCTCCGTCGAGTGTGTATGTTGAAGAGCAAGCAATTGAAGTTGAGGGAACTGAGGAAGTTTTAGTTAATAAAAACTTCGAGAAAGCAGCAGATATATTGCAAAACTTGTTTGAAAAAAAGGGATTTCAGGCTGACAATAAATCATTGGAACGCTTTCTGAAATTTCATCCCTCAATGTTCTTAGGAGAAGCTGAGCAAGACCAAAAGGCTAAACATGGCTTGAAGCTTAGAAGAAATTTTCTTAACCCTTCAATACTTTGAGGAACAATGGTTAAGTTTCTAGCTTTTCACCTACGAGGGCTAGCACACGATTGGTGGACCCGTGTCCAAGAAGTTTGGGAGTAAATTAGGATGGATTGGACTTTGTAAAAATATGGAATAGTGTTCTGAGCTAAATACATACCATAATGGATGAATTTTAGAAACTAAAACAAGGGACCATGCTGGTAGCATAGCATGCCACTCAATTCAACCAACTGTAAAAAATATTGTCGTTGTTTAGTAGATACTTAACAAAACTAAACCTAAAAATTTGTGAAAGGATTGAGGTCAGAATTAAGAAGAGCACTTGCTCCTTTCCTACCAAGTACCTACTCCTCTGCCATTGATGTCACAACAAGGACAAAAAATTAAGACAGAACCAGTTTGCAAGTAAAGCTATACCTCTTGCAAAGAAATTTCCAGTAAATAGGCTATTTGGACAATAATAGAACAATAAAAGGAAGCAAGCCCGCAACATCCTAACGAGGATTGTTCTTCATGAATGAACTATCCTACTTTTAGGAAGGAAGGATATTTGGGGAAGGACTATTGGAGTAAAAGTAATCATTGAAAATGCCACAACTGTGGTGATCCAATCATTTAAGGAACATGTGCCCAAACCTGAATCAATTTGGTCCAAGGAATCTTAACCCATTTATGAATCGAGTTAGGGAAGAAAATAGGGCAAACAATAGAATGAATCATTTAAAGCCTCAAGTAAAAGCAAAAGTGTTTGCACTAGATAGAACTGAGCTAGACGTTGACCCTGCAACTGTTGAGGTACACTTACTATCCAATATTGCAAAGTAAATGTATTGATTGATCCTGGTTCTACTTACTCCTATATAAATAGAGATTGTGCATATCATCTAGGAAGGGACAGGTTAGAAATATTTTATACTTTATTAATAAACATGCTGTAACACCATACTATTCCATGTTGTAGTGGGCCTTCGTGGGATGTCGTCCTATCTAATCTCCCTGACAATAGATCTTTATAATGATTAATAACTTAATTTGTAGCAAAATCATACTATAACTTCAAAATAGGGTATTTATTCATCAAAAAATCCCAAAATACATGGACTTCAAATCTTTCATACAATATTCTAATACTAGCAATATATCATGGTGCTTATTTCTACTCCATCTTGCTTCTGTTGCGTACACTGATCACCAACCTGTACAATTTAGCCTAAAACATGTAGGAAAACGTGTGAGTGCAAAAACACTCAGTGACTCTCGTGTGCTCGTGATTTCAAGTAAAATAATTTCACAATATTTCAGCAAGACAACTTGTTACCAACATATGAGATCTTATACTTAACACCTAACAAATATTTTCTTCATATGGATATTAATAGTCCCATAATTATTCAACTTTGCATCACAATCACCTTCGGAAGGAACATTAGTCCAACCGGTACCATTCCATTAATACCATAGGAGCATTTGTCCTATGAAGATGACCATAACAAATTTCACAATGAAAAGGAATTCAGTGGAACACATAATATCCATGCTTCATAAAATACTCATTGTCATATATTTCAAAAAATCACTAGCTAACGCGTGTTTTTAGCGTAGAAAATATTATCAACAAAGCCCACAACAAATCAAGCTTTAATTAAAATGCTAATCACTAAAACCACACATACGGGCAAGTATACCCATCATACAGTATACGGAATAACAAGTATCGAATCCACACAAATTTAGGCTTGCACCTTACTTTACCTAAATCTTTATTGTTTAGCTAATAAAATAAAAAGAGATTATAAAACACTAAACTCATATACTAGAAAATAGATCAAGTTCACACAAGACAAGTCACAAGAATTATCAAGGAGTAAGAATAAGGAGAAAAGACATGTAAATAAAAATAAAAAAAAAATCCTCAACGACATAACAATGATTGACTAGCACTTTTCACAATTAATTATAATCTTGACACCATGAAGGAATAAAATTTAGACTCCACTTCTTTCCCAATCTTTGGATCCACTATCTTTTAGTTAATATAGCAGATTTTCCAATCAAACTAAAGCGACCAAAAGATGTATTAAACTCATACCTCATAACATATGAAATTAGCCAATGACCCTATGCTCTAGACAAAATCAACAAATCATTGATTACCTAAGTTTAATTCTTAACATTCTTTTCCAATCCAGTTAAGATAACAAATAGAGATTTAACTTAGATTGAATTCGATCTAACTTCGTTTCCTAAGTCCATCAGAGTGAAAATCAGCTTCATCAACTCACCAAATAAAACAAGTAATCAAATCCCAAAAATAACAATCAATTGATCAAATAACTAAAATTAATACACAATCATGAATCCAAAAACAACCTCTAAATACAATTAAATAATTAAAACTTAAATTGTCAATAATTTACAAAGAAGAGAAAAACAAACTACTCATAGACAAGTAAGCCTTCTTCTTTTTCCTTGAAAACTTCTTGAGCAACCTTCTTTCCTTCTCCAACAGTCTCCTTGATCCTCCTAAATCTTAGTGTTTCTCTAGGAGTTTTCTAAAGATAATACATTGAAAAATTGAAAAATACCTTTGTGCAATGTTATTCTCTTGTATTTATAGAAGTTTAGATTACCAAAAAGTTAATACAAGAGTTCTAATTCGTTCCCATATCAAGTCCCAGAAGAATCCTTATGGAATTTACCAAAATCTGCTGAAAATAAGAAATCTGCAAGCATATTCCCAACAATAACCCAATTCAAGTAGGCCACCCAGTGCCAGTTCAGCTTTGTTCTTTCTTGAATTGCTCTGTTTTTCTCTGTATTGTCCAGTATTACACCTGGCCAGCTCTCCTTATTGGGCAGGCACCGGGTCAAGTTTGGAATCGCATATTTAAGCTTTAAATTCCTCATTTTCTGCATAGAAACATCAAAACTCCTTTCCAAAGGCAAGATATCAAATAGGAAGGAATATAACCAATTACTACGTCAAAAGTATCACAAAATAATCTCAAATAACAAGAAAAAATATAAGTGAATTTGGCCCCTATCACATTCCCCACATTTAAGCTTTGCTTGTCTTGAAACAAACAAGAATTAAAACACTAAGCAATAACAAGTTAAATCACTTCATCACATTTTTTTTTTTTCTTTGCAAACTCATCAATAATAAAGCAATAATCTACTTTCAACCTTAAACATAAACTCATCATTCACTCAACCTTTTCAAAACCTTGTAAACTCATGTATTAAATCAAACAATCCCTAGGCCATTAAAGTTAAGTTAAATAGGCTTATATCTGGTACAAGAAAATTATCCTATTCCTCAAGTAAAAGCATATATGACATAAATTATACAAGTCAATCCATTTAACCAATTCCAGCATTATAAATTTAAATTTACACAACTTAAGTTAGTGAAATAAGGAAACACTCCACTTATTTGTTTTTTTTTTCAATGACTTAGGGAATTGATAGCCTTAAGTGAATGGATTTCTCTTCACGCATCGCATTGGCCCCCTTATAGTCATTATTATTTTTCTTTTTCATCAAATTTTTCCATCATTTTCTTTCTTTGCTCTTTCTGGGCTTTTTGCCTTTAGGATAGCATCGAAAGAGTGTGTCGAACAATACTTGCTATTTTTCTCCATATTAACCCTCTTTTCAGCAAAAGATTTTTTTTTTCTTTTTTTCTCAAAAGATGAAAGAAATTTTTTTTCAACTCCATGTTTTTTTCAACTCACATTATTTTTTCTTTTCACTCAATTTTTTTTATTTCCTTACATTTCTTATTCACAACTCAAAGTCAAGCATACGTTAAATCTATAAATACAAGAATTAATCAACAACTCTTCACATATTTTGTCATATCATCTACATTCAATCTTAAAGAATAAAACAAAACTCAAATACCAAATATGACCAAGGTTAACTTAAATTCTCAAGATTTAACAAAATCTATTGTAATACCCAAGTTTACCTTTTAAATAAAAATCCAACCATAATAAATGACAAATCTATATCCAAAGTTAAAAAGAAAATCTTAACTTCATTATAGGCCAATAAGCTCAATTAAACTCCAAAATCTCCAAACTTTCAAATTTTAAAATTTTTAAAATTGTCAAAATTTTCAACAAATTTGTTTCAAATTTTCGCTTGATACCAAGAAAACACCAAGATAATTGATACAAACTTGGACAAAGAATATCATCAAACCACTCCCCCACACTTAAACTGGACAATGTCCTCATTGGCCAAAAATGAACACAAGAAATCATTTCCAAAGGGATAAAAAAGGATAAAGGAGGTAGAAAGTTAAGTAATACTCCTAAAGTACAATAAGTTCCATTAGATATCAAAACTGGAAATAGAGAAAAGAACTTGTCTAAAAGGACTGTATTCCAACCTACAAAAGAAAACACAAACAAAAGCACAAGGAAAATGATAATAAAATAAAGACATACCTAAATAAAAGAAAATAAACTAAAGAAAAATACCAATAAAAAAGATCCTAACAAAGCAAATAAAGACATAACTCACTCCCCCACTCTCAAGATGAAAAATATTTTCCTTATTTGGGGAAAATAATACCTAACAACTCCAAAAATATAAAACAAAGATACAAACACTTTCCACTCATCTTGCTTTCTCATCAAACCTTTGTAAAAGAAATTAATACTTATTGAAAAAGGTAGGCATGATGAAAGTAGAATGAAAAGAGGGTTTTGAAAAATGGGGGGTTCAAAGAAAATATTAGTTGCAATGAATGTAAATGCAGGACCCCCCCCCCCCTTTCTGTAGTACCTTTTTAGACATACAATTCCAGTTCCCAACACAAATATGTAAATTATGTCTAAAAAGTGTATAAATATTAGAATCACCACTTATCCTTTCAAAAGATTTGTCACAATTAAAATTTCTCCGAAACTTAGGATTTGAGTTCTCAAAGATGGGATCGAGAAATCCTTAATTTTCACCACATCTACAAATACCAAGTTACCTCCCTTTGAATGGGGTGAAGGGTAGAATGTACTAGCATACTCCAAGGGTTTCTTATAATGTATCATTGAATGATCCAAATCCTTGAGGCATGTCGAGCTCAACACATCATTAGCGCATAGAGTAGAATTGAATACTTCTCTTGCCACATTGTGTGATTGTCCCTCATAGTCTCTCTTCTCTCTTTGGGGGTCTTCGTGTTCAAGTGTATGGGCCTTTATGGCAACTGCAACCAACTTGGCCAGTTGTGTTCTAGATGGCTCATTCATTGGGAAGATTCATCTTGGTACTTAAGGAATGAATTGGTGTTGGCGACAAAAGAATTTATTCAGGCTTCATATGACGTCTCACAAAAAGCGTCAATCTGAGCTTGCAAATTTTCCAAATTCTAATCATTGTAGCTAATTTGAATTTGTGTCCATGGCCACATATATATCCATAGTTGATTGTCCATGATGATGATTTTAACCACACGCTCAAAGAAAAGCAAAGATTAAATTGAAAAGAAAAATAAAACAAGTAAAAATTCAAACAAATAAAAAATAAAATCATATAAAAAACGCAAATATTGACAAAGTACCTAAAGACAAAAGTTAGTGATATTGACAAATACAACAAAGGCTAAATCAATAAGACTCGAGTGTTTCAGATAGTGCACATCCCCGGCAATAGTGCCAAAAACATGATGCGTGTTTTTTAGTATAGAAAATGTTATCAACAAAATCCACAATCAATTAAGTTTTAATTAAAATTCTAATCACTAAAACCATACATATAGGTAAGTTTACCCATCATACAGTATGGGGAATAGCAAGCATCGAATCCATAGGAATTTAGGCTCCAAACTTACTTTACCCAAATCTTTATTATTTAGTTAATAAAAAAAGAAGAGATATATAAAACGCTAACCTCATATACTAGAGAATAGATCAAGTTCACAAAAGACAAGCCACAAGGATTATCAAGGAGTAAGAATAAGGATCAAAGACATGTAAATAGATAGGAATCCTCAAAAACATAACAATGATTGACTAGCACTTATCACAATTAATTATTTTCTTGGCACCATAAAGGAATAAAATCTAGACTCCACTTCTTTTCCAATCTATAGAATCACTATCTTTTAGTTAATTTAGTAGATTTCCCAATCAAACCAAAGAAATCAAAATATGTAATAAACTAAAACCTCATAAACATGAAATTCGCTAATGACCCTATGCTCTAGGTGAAATCAAGTAATTTTTTATTACTTAAGTTCAATTCTTAACCTTCTTTCCCAATCCAGTTAAGATATCAAATAGATAATTAAATTAGATTCAATTCCATTTAATTTTGTTTCCCAAGTACATTAGAGTAAAAATTAACTTCATCAACTCACAAAATAAAACAAGAAATAAAATACCAAGAATAGAAATCAATTGATCAAATAACTAAAATCAAAACAAAGTAATGAATCCAAAAACAACCTCTAAATACAATTAAATAATTGAAACTTAAATTATCAATAAATTACAAAGAAGAGAGGGGGAAAAAAACCACTCATAGACAAGTAAGTATTCTTCATCTTCCTTGAAATCATCTTGAGCAACCTCCTTTCCTTCTCCAGAGTCTCCTTGATCCTCCTAAATCTTGGTGTTTCTTTAGGGGCTTTCTAAAGATATTACACTGAAGAATTGAAAAACTCCTTTGTGCAATGTTATTCTCTTGTATTTGTAGGAGTTTAGATTGTCAAAAAGTTAATACAAGAGTACTAATTCGTTCCCAAATCAAGTCCCAGAAGAATCCTTATGGAATTTACCAAAATCTGCTCAATTTAGGAAATCCACCACCATATTCCTAATAGCAATCGACACCAGTTCAGTGGTATTACCTGTGCTGGTTCACCTCTATGTCTCGATTGTTCTGCTTCCAGTAATGAGCCAACGCCTGTTCAAGCAAGCCACCCGGTGTTGGTTCAACTTTGTTCTGTCCCAAATTGCTCTATTTTGCTCTATTTTGTCCAGTATTGAGCCATGGCCAGCTCTCCTTATTGGGTAGGTGCCAGGTCAAGCCTGGAATCACATAACTAAGTTCTAGATTCCTCAATGGCTTCATAAAAACATCAAAACACCTTTCCAAATGTACGATATCAAATAGGAAGGAATTTGACTAGTTCTTAAATCAAAAGTATCACAAAATAACCTCAAATAATAAGACAAATATAGATAAATTTAGTCCTTATCAGTTGCAAAAATAATTTTGTAAAATAAATGGGAACTCACCTTTCTTTCTTTACTAATTTCCTCAAGTCAAGCTTATTCACAACAATCAGTCACTTAATATTTCTACTACTTCATCTCTAGTCCTTTTTCACCTTACTTTCTCTCTTCCTCTTTCTTTTTTCTCGGTTTCCCTATCTTCTTTCTTTTTGCTTTCCTTTCTTCTTCTTTCTTTCTTTCTCTCTCTCTCTCCTCTTTCTTCTCTTCCTATTTTTGTCCCCCTCTCTGTCTTCTTGCTTCAAGTCTTGTTTTTCTCCATTCCTTCCCTATTTATAGGTGTCCAAGAAGCTTACATAGGAAGCTTTGCTTAGGTCATAGATTATGCGATGAATTAAGTCAACAGTGATGTAAAATACTTAGGAAGAAAGTAACTACATTGGATTGGGAGACATGGTAGGTGATTCACCATTTCTAGAACCTTTAGGTGATGACTCGCCAATTGTAGATAATTGTAGAAGCTTATGGAAGAATTTGGAAGACTTTAGAATAATATGGAAACATTTAGATCATACAAAATAATATAATAGTTGCTTGCGAATATAATATTAATAATAACAATAGTAAAGATAACAGAAAATTAATACTAATTATATATAATGCTATAATATTGTTAAAATTAGTAATAAAATAATATATAACATTAACATAGTAATGAAATGGAGTTGAAATGATAATGATGATAATAATATAATAATAATCATCAAAATGATAATGATAATATAGGAATAAAATAATGATATTGATAATAAAAATAATAATAAATTATAACACATAGAGAAATATATTTCTTTTCAAATATAAAATTTAGTAGTTTTTTTAAATTTAATTTTGTTTTTTCGTAGAAAATATTCATTTCACAAATAATGATTTTCTTGAAAATACCTTTATAAAATCCATGAAAAGGCAGGTTGTTACACATGCCCTTAGGGAAATCGGTTAAGGCCAAGAAATATGTACTCAAGTGCGTAATCAAAGTAGGAAGGAAGAATTTAGCTGGAAACTTAATTGTGATGCCATTTGAGCATTACGACTTTACTTTTGGGATAGATTGGTTGTCTAAGCATCACACTTAGGTAGATTATAAGAATAAGATAGTCCAGTTTGTTAGACCTAAGAAGAATGTTTTGGTATTTAAGGGTAACTGTGTAAAGGAACTGAAGTATGTGATATCAGTAACGAAGACCCACAAATTTCTCAAGAAAGATTGTCACAAATATTTTGTCATACCAAGGTTGTCTAGCATATTTTGGCATACTATATTAAGAAGGCTAATGATTATTAATGCACAATGCAGAGTATGGTTGTAGAGGATGATTACTCGGCTGTCTTTCCTGAAGAACTAATGACTTTACGTTTGATAGGGGCTAAAATCATCACTATTTTCTTAGTTATTTGAGGTTAAATTGAGATACTTTTGTTGAAATAACTAGGCATATTCCTTCCTATCATGACAAAAAAAAGTAACTTTTGGCAATGCCAGAGAAAGTGTGGCAAAATTGGCCAAAACTGTGGCAAATATGTTTTTGCCACAGAAACGCCACGGTTTTTGAGATGTGGCCGTTAGGCCATTGCAAAAAGTTTGGCACAATTGTGTAACCGTGGGGAATACCTTTTTCCATGGATTTACCACAGTTTTGGAATCATTGTAAATAAAGTGTGGTATTTGTTCATGAACTTTTGTCACAGCTTTTCTTAACGGTTATTAATTATGGGCAAAGATTTCAATTTATTGTCACGGTTTTTCCAACATTTTACGATTGTGACGAATATTATTTGTTACAATTAAATTTCTATTGGAAACAATCCTTTTTGTCACGATTCTTTTCTAAATTGACATAACCGTGGATAATGCCCATTTGCTACGATTTCCTTATTGTTGTAATTAAAACTTATTGCCACGATTTAAAGCTTCCATAGTGATTACTTTTTGCCATGATTTTGCCACAATTTTTGGGCAAATTTCCAAATCTTTTACATTTGTAGTGAATGAACATTGAATTCAATATGACGATATTAACAAAAAAATTTTACATCCGCGTTTTGACAAATTTTTGCCCCTTTACTTTAACAAGATCATCATCTACTATACATATAGAAATATGAAAACCTCTAATATTAACAATCAACTATCATCCATTGAATGAATATTCAAAATACCATCTTTGATTAATAATAACCTAATATACATTAAAAAAAAAAAACTAAATGGAGTCTGATAAGTATCATAAATCTAACCATTGATATTAGTTTAAAATAGTCCAAAACAAAACCACAATTCTAACCATGACATCCATCAAAAGTCATAAATTAATTGAGAACAAAAAATAATGCCATAGTTAAATCAACCTTCAACCACCTTGACCTTCATTCCTCATGTCATTAAGAAAAAAAGGACAAGATTACTCCTTAATAAAGCTACAAATCTGAAGTTCTAAAGTCACTGCAAATCTAGTCTCAGATATATGTAACCATCCACTTTAACATAAAATTCGGAATCATAAAGCACATAAGCTGCTTTGAAGAAAGTGAATCTGCATTGACATTTGATGCATAAAATTTGGGTATATAAAATCATCAATTTTAAATCCATCCCTTAATCAAGTTTTAATTAAAATATTAATCCCAAAATATACATGTAAGCAAGTATACTTATTGCAAGCATAGTATAGGGAATTAACGACTATCGATCCTCAAAGAAATAAATAAACACTAATCACTTTTCATTCATTGTTTAACCAACCCAAATAAAGTGATAAAAGAATAAAAAGATAAATAGAAGAAATATATACAACTCAAGGATGTAAGTTTATGTAATTTAGACAATTATCCTAGAAAACACGACAATGAACCAATTAGCAATTCTCTCAACTAATTATCAGCTTGACATCATGAAAGAACATAAAGTAAAACTTAATTGTCTCACAAGTCATGATTCTACTTAGATAAATCCCACTTCATGTCCCAATCTATAGAATCCTATATTTTGATTACATTAACAGGAAGTTGATTTATAAAATATAGGATTGCCTAATGCACGTTTTGTCCCAATTGGTTATGGTTATGTCAAATAGGAAGGAATATCCTAGTTATTAAAACAATCTCAAATAACTAGGAAAAGAATGATGATTTTAACCCCTATCAACATTCACATGTTAATGTAAGAACATCGACTTAGCGCTAGTTAAAGTATCCAACCATCAACTCCAAGACCTAAATTCTTTAAAAAATTAGAGAAGTACTTCACTTTTTTACCAGAGAAAACAAGGGCAACACTCAACCAAAAAAAAAAAAAAAAAGTGAACTTGACTGCAGTTCAGTCATAATGTTTATCAAAGAGAAAAAATGTGCATCCTTTATCTTCTACAAACAAAATCTGAAAAATAAGTTGTACCCACTGCAAGGTGTATATTATGGTGGCCAAGATAATTACTAGGCATATATAAGTATAGTAACATATGATATAGAGGATTGGAACATCTAGAACTAAATAATGGTAAAGAAACACAAAAGAACACCAGAATATAGTACAAAAAATAAAATAAAATAAGAACATCTGAAGCAGGTATAAGTAGAAAAAAGGGGATCACCAAGTAATAAACTTTAATCCAAACTGATCAAACTCCACTAGAAGTAGTGCACATGGTTTGCTACATGCAGCCTTTGAAATAAAAAGGAATAAAATGAAGATTGGAAAGATTCCCATATATTACTGACTAATTAACCGCTAATGCAGTTACAAAACAAACACAGTGCATGTTTAGCATTTTCAGCATCATTACTCAGCATTTACAGCTGGAAACTACTCAACATTTTTAGCATATCACCACTCAATTACTACTTAACATTTACATAGCATTTTCAGCATCACTACTCAGCATTTTCAACAGTTTTGGCTAGAAATTACTCAGCATAATACTCCAGATAATTTTCACTTAATACACGAACAAGGGATGGAAAAAGACATTAGGACTAAAAATATATATATATATACATAATCCGTCCACCGTTAAACAACAGATGATACTCCAAATATGCAGAAAGGGATTTCAGAAGCTCCAAGACAAATGATTAAATAATTTTGCAAGACAGCACAAATAGCTTTCAATAGCTAAAGTTTTAAACCTAATAGCATTAAAGAAAATGTCTTTAGGGTGGAATCTTTTAGATCACTAGGACAAAAAATCTAAGGTAAGTAGTACAGGAAAATCAGGTTCCAAAAGTAGGACATGGATAGAGAGAAATTACTAAGTCTACATTTTAAAAAATGATTATTGGCACCAAAATGCAACAGGAAAAGAAAATCATAAATTTCATAAAATCATCAACCATATGAGGCCACTGCAATGAATTCTTTCATTCCAATTAAAGGCTTATCAAGTCTAAATTGTTGAAATAAATAAACCAAAAAAAAAAAAAAGGCCAAAGTTGAAAACTTTGCCCTCTTAAACCAATCTATCAAAACTGTGGCTTAGATCATAGGCCTCTACCTCACTGTAAACTCACCCAAGATTTTAATTTGAAGGGAAACATTCGTCATCGAGATCATAACTTGCAGATAGAACTATGATCTTTTTGGATCACCCAAGCAAATCCAATTCCTTAAATAACATTAAGTAAGACACAATCCTGATCTTCTTCAAACACCAAAAATAATAACACAAATAGAAATATGTTCTATGCATACAAACTTTCAAATAAAATTTTTGTCATATAGTTTTTCACTGGGTGTTGCTTGACTAAACAAATTTCATAACTTAAGAACCTCCAATCCTAATTTTAGCTTTTCTTAAAGATGGAAATTTATCTAGACTCTTAATGACTCTACAAATGTAGGAAACAAAATAAAATAGAGATTTTGAAAGAAACACCAATTCACATATAATATTAAACATTCTAAAGCTCCATGAAGAAAAATCTGTTCCTACACCACTAATATTTAACTCATCAAGGAAACCGAGGAATTTCCATTAAATTTCATCAAACAAAATTTAAAACTAAATAAAAAAATAGAATACAAACTATGGTGTTATTAAAAGAAATGGCTCATTTTTTCTTTTTCCCCTTCTACTACTTTTCATTTACTCTATTTTGTAAAATTTCACATCTATTCCTCTCTAAAATAGCCCAAAATCATCTATTCCAATAGCATTACAACAATAAGAATTGTAGAGTTAAATGCAGCCTAAGAAATTAGAGTTTAGGAATTTCTCCCACGTATTGCAATAAACTAGGCTCATTCTCAAACAAGAAAGACATAGTGAAGCCCCATATCAGATGAAAATCTATGTGGCAATGCATCAACTAAACTTCTGCACCAATAGATAAATGAGCTGAAAAAAACAGCACATATTGCACATATTAGAAGCTATATTTGGAATGTGATATAGAATTATATTTACCTAGATTGTCAACCACGAAACATATATACAACTATCACTACTAAGAGAGATATTAGAATACTTAAAAACTAGTACCATTTATTTGTCACTACTAACCTGGTTGAAATTTAAAATAAATGTGAAATTTTTTTATAAATAAAATTTTTCCCCAACTAGAAAGATATTCTTGTCTTGCAATAGCCTATCTAGGTAACTGGGTAGAAATAATTACATTCTATTAAGCATATTAACTAATAAGATCATTTTCACCATTAGAAAGATATAGAAGCTGTGGTCGCAGAAAGATATGAACAAATCACACAACTTAATTCTAAGAATGTGCTTCAAAGATACCTACTACTTTAGCTTTTGGCAATCTATTATGGACACAAACTGGCTCTAAAATCAAAGAATTCCTCAATTATATCCTTATAAGTTAATCATAGCATTCATCTTGTCCCATGGTAACCAATAGATTTTTACAACAAAGAAAAAATGGTCAATAGCAAATCAACAACCATTCACAAAGAAACAGGCTTACAATCACTACAAAGATCCAATCCTAAAAAAAATAGTTATAGAACATATCAAAATTACTATTTCCCATCAAATCAACCCAAAAATTCAAATCAAAACCTATCTCTAGAATTCAATCGCAATGAAACCAATATAGAGAAACATAAAGATGCAGAGAAAAACAAAAATAATACAAAGTGTTTTTGTAGTCTAGGTCTAATTTAGAGAGAAATAGCCAAACCCACAATCTCCTTCCATAGGTCCTTGATCTCCACTACAAACCTTCCCCATGGTCTTTTCCTTGTGCCATGAAATCTAATCTATTTAGATCTTCTAGATCTATTAGCTTCCCCAGCCACCGTCACCACCACTATTGCTGCCTGGGAGAACTCTTCTGGCAAAACCCCAATTTTTTCTACTAGCTGAATCTTCTTCCCCATGTTCTTCCGCCCTCTCAAGAGCCTATCTACGATTCTATCCAACTTTGATCCTTCCATAACCTTACCACCATTTCCTAATTTGAGATACTGGCGGTGTTTGCTTGCTATTTTTTTATTGCAAAATCTGGTGATGACAAACAAAATATCACCTAGAAAAAAAATTGAAGGTATATAATCACCAAAATAGGAGAATAGCAGGGAGTCAATTCATGTAAGAAGTGGCAAACAAAATTCATATGACACAACACAAGATTTCGGGGAGCACAAAGAAATCAGGAATTCAACCCCATTTTCTCTCCTCCTTTCCTAGCTTATAAGGACCGCAGATTATCTCTGGATTGCTTAGCATATACGCTCTAGGCTTTTCTAAATCTACTGTTCAGTAGACACGGAGAACTTTGTTGGGTATCTCAGGCTCGTATCGTATTCGGCGCAGCAGAAAATAAAACGAGATACCCTCCTAGGACCCGTCTATGTGTGGAAAACAAGACATAAAGAGAGTAAAGGTAACAGCTTTTATCTTTGGGTAATTGTTCGAAGAACAAAATATTTTCTTCAAGTTGAGGCGCGATCCAGCAATCCTCGTGATCAACCTCCACATGAGTTGAACGTCTAACCACTATAATCACAGTGTGTGATTATCTTTAAGAGTAATCCACACAGAAGATACACTCAAGCACCAAAATATCCTGTGCTAGCAGAAAAAGATGGCGGCTAGGGTTTTTTTTATCAAGATCAAATCGAGTGAGAGAAGAGAGCAAGCTGTTGTTTTGTGGCTCTAGGTTTTTCGTGTGTGTTTTCAGCTAGGGTTTTCGTGTTTTATATCTACTATATATTACACGAAATTGCCCCCCCCCCCCCCCCCAAAACTAAGAGTTCTAATCCTATTAGAATTCCCTAATTGTAATTGGAAACATGAAGTTCTCACAATTACAACTTAGACCACAAATTATAACTAATTATAATTTGTCTACAACAACTTCTCTTTCTCTCAATCAACCCCACTATGTTATCAAATAATATCTTGAGTATATAATCCTCTATTGTGTGTGACCTATTAGGTTTCCCAGTCAATTGCTAGTGAACATGAATTAATCCAAACATCTGTGAGATTAATATTCCATAATTAATTAGAATTAATCATATTACTACTAATCATGATTGGTTTATTAATTCATCATTTAATAAACTCATATTCCCAAATCATGAGTGGTATCTAGCAATACATCATGACCACCCAAGAGTCCAAGAAGTCAAGTGGCTTGACATGAACCCTTCAATAACAAACTTCAATGTAATTAACTCATTTCACCATACAATATCTCATTCGATTTGGAGTACGGAATTAGTGCCAACTCCCTCCAGAAATAATTCTGGCCCGAATACAATAGTACTTGTACTAGGAACCCACTACTCTAGATGTGTATCAATTGAAACTATTTCCAATACACAATTGCCTTGGCTAAAGACTTCTCGAGTAGTAATTCCTACAAGTGGCCGTAAGATATTCGCCCCTACTATTAGGAATGGTGAATCCTTTATTGGCCCTCTCAACTACTTTCGTTTACTTCACAATGTACCCAATATCCGTCCCATAGGCGGCCCTCGATCGAGCTCCGGAGATTAGAATCAAAGTACAAAGCTCAGCAAACAAAGTATCTTGGAGATCTCAAGTCTAAGGATACTTGCACGTTTGCTATATTGAGATTATATCACTGGCACTAAATAGTTATCCATGTGATTATCTCAAAGCTAGGTCATCTAATGAACTTGTTCAATTAACAAGCATCCATTTGTTAACTTTGAGTATCTCAATACTCACGGTTATGAGAACCACCGCCTGATCAAATCAGGAAGTCTAACACATGCTAGTCTTGACGCATTAATGATGTCCTGTCTCATTAATACTATGACTAGGGACTGTTTAAGTACTAACACCATCCAGTGTAGTAGGAATCTTATATCATGATCTCTATCATGATTTTCTTAACACAGTGTTGTACTTGGGACTTTATCGAATAGTTATATTACTTAAACTAAATAAAAGAAACTGTAAGATAAATAATACCTTTTATTAAAATAAAATGTATCATATACAATATACAAGTGATTGCCTCTACGGCATAACACTAACAAACTCCCACTTGCACTAAAGCCAATCAGTCTTGTATCTAATGCTGAATGACTCAACATGACAATCATATTTCTTTTGGGATAGTGCTTTCATAAGCGGGTCAGCTATATTTTCATCCATGGAAACTCTCTCTATCTTTATTTCCTTTGCTACATCAGAAGCGGCTCTGTACTCAGCTTCTGTCGTAGAGTTGGCAATAGTTTTTTGTTCGGAACTTTTCCAACTTATTGCCCCTTCACACAACGTAAACACGTAGCAGGATTGTGATTTAAAATTATCTTTGTTAGATTGAAAACTGGCATCAGTATACCCGTTTATTTTCAAATCACCTTCTCTATATACCAAGAACATATCCTTAATCCTTCGTAAGTACTTTAGAATGTTCTTTACAGCCACCCAATGACCCTCACTAGGGTCAGATTGGCATCTGCTCATCAAACTGATAGCACAAGATACATCAGGCCAAGTATATATCATGCATGCATGATAGATCCAACTGCCGAGGTATATGGAATCTTATTCATGTGATTCCTTTCAACTTGTGTCTTAGGAGACATCGACTTTGAAAGGCTTACACCATGTGACATGAGTAAGAATCCCTTTTTGGATTGATCCATGCTAAACCTCTTTAACACTTTATCTATGTATGTAGACTATGAAAGACCAAGCAACCTTTTGGATCTATCTCTATAGATCCTTATTCCAAGACTATAAGTTACTTCTCCAAGGTCTTTCATGGAGAATTATTTGGACAACCAAACTTTAACCGTTTGCAAGACAGGTATATTGTTTCCTATTAGCAATATATCATCTACATAAAGTAGTAAGAAAACGATTGCACTCCCACTAACCTTCTTGTATACACAAGGCTCATCCATGTTTTGAATGAAACCAAACTCTTTAATTATTTCATCGAAATGGATGTTCCAACTCCTAGAAGCCTGCTTAAGTCCATAAATAGACCTTTGCAGTTTGCACACCATTATGCTATCATTGGATGTGAAACCCTCAAGTTGTGTTACATACACTTCCTCAGTCAGATTTCCATTTAGGAAAGCTATTCACATCCATTTGCCAAATCTCATAATCATGATGAGCAGCAATGGCTAGGAGTATCCTGATGGATTTCAACATGGCTACTGGCAAGAAGGTTGCATCATAGTCAATATCATGTCGTTGACGATAACCCTTCGCCACTAGTTGTGCTTTATAGGTAACTAAGTTACCATCCATGTCCGTTTTCTTCTTGAAAACTCACTTGCACCCAATAGGTTTAATTCCTTTAGGTGGATCAACTAAAGTCCATACTTGGTTGTCATACATGGAATCCATCTCTGACTTCATGGCCTCAAGCCATTTGCTAGATTCTAAACTGTTCAGAACATCCTTGTAGGTAGTAGGCTCATCTTCATCTATGAGCAATACATCATTATGGTCACTGATGAAAAATCTATATCTCTCAGGTGCCACATGTATCCTACTAGATCTACGAGGTTCTTATGTATTAGAAGGTTCATCTATTCTCTCAATAGATGTGGGGTTAGACGGTTGATCCTCGTTTGTTTGATCTTCATGAACTTCACTAAGTTCAATCCTACTCCCACTGTCCCCTTTAAGCATGTGCTCCTTTTCTAAGAAGACGGCATGCTATGAAATAAACAATTTATTTTTGGAGGGTAAATAGAAGTAATATCCGAAAGATTCTTTCAGATATCCCACAAACAAATATTTGTCAGACTTACTATCAATTTTGTCTGACTGTGGCCTTTTAACAAAGGCAGGACAACCCCATACTCGCAAGTGAGATAACTTTGGTCTCTTATCAAAGAACATCTCAAATAGGGTAGTATCAATCGATTTTGTCGAAACTCTGTTTAGTATATAAACTGAAGTTTCTAGTGCATACCCCCAAAATGATTTTGGTAGGTCTGCAGAAGCCATCATGGTCCGTACCATATCCAGAAGGGTTCGATTCCTTCTCTCAGATACACTGTGATGCTGAGGTGTATGTGGTGGAGTTAATTGAGATAATATCCCATTATCTCTAAGATAACTCAAAAACTCCTGGCTCAAGTATTCTCCTCCTCGATCAGATCTTAGAGTCTTTATACTTTTGCCAAGTTATTTCTCTATTTCATTCTTGAAGTCTTTGAACCTTTCAAAGGCCTCAGATTTGTATTTCAATAAATACAAATACCCGTATCTTGAGATGTCATCGATAAAGGCTATGAAATATTTGTAACCTTCTCTTGCTTGTATTGACAATGGGCCACATACATCAGAATGTATGAGTTCTAATAACTCCTTGGCCCGTTCTCCTTTTCCTGGAAAAGGAGTTTTAGTCATTTTGCCTAGTAATCAAGATTTGCATGTGCCATATGATTCATAATCAAATGACCCTAAGTCACCAAGCTTGTGTAACTTGGAAACACGATTTTCGTTTACATGGCCCAAAAAACAATGCCATAAGTAAGAGGTGTTAGAGTTATCCATTTTAGGTTTCTTATTATTTATATTGAGAACTGGATTATCCAAGTCTAGAACATATAAACCATTAACCAAAGTTGCTAAACATTCAAAGAAAAAGAACATAATGATAGTGAATATCATTCAAAGAAAAAGAATAACATTTATTCTTAAATATTAAATGAAATCTACATAAGTCTAAACATGCAACTGAGATAATATTTTTCATTAAAACTTGTACATAATAACAATTTTGCAATTCTACAATTAATCCTGAAGGCAGGTTCAACTTGTATGTCCCGACAGCAAGTGCACAACTTTTGCCCCATTTGCAGTATGTAAGTCCACATCACCTTTCTCTAGCCTTCTACTGCTCTCTAGCCCCTGCAAGTTATTGTATAAATAAGATACACATCCAATATCTAATACCCATATCTCATTTCTAAAGACAATATTTATTTCAATCATAAACATACATGGAGAAGAAGTAGAAGTACTTGTAAGCTTCTCCTTCTACTTCTTGTCCTTAATGGTCCCCAAGTGGGCTTTGCAATTGCGTCCCCAATAGCCCATCTTACTACAATAATGGCATAGGCCCTTGGTAGCTGCATCCTTCTTGTTCACACCACCTTTGTGCTTCATGGGAGTCTTCTTCTTCTTTTTTTGAACTTTCTTCTTAGAAGAGGAAGATTCTACCATTAAAACTATATTGGAATCCTTTTTCATAGAGGACTCCACAGTTTTGAGAAGATTGATCAACTCAGGAATGGTGAACTCAATCTTGCTCATCCGATAGTTAATCACAAATTTTGAGAAACTATTAGGCAATGACTGAAGAATTAAGTTAACACTTAAGTCATGATCCATCGCAAATCCGAGAGATCCAAGCTTCTCTAATAAGCCCAACATCTTCAGCCCATGAGTGGCCACAGAAGAACCCTCTGCTATTTTGCAACAAAATAGTTGCTTTGAGATCTCATATCTCTCAGTTCTGGCTTGGGCATCAAATAGCTTTCGAAGATGTAAAATGATCGATTGAGCATCCATATGCTCGTACTGTTTTTGCAACTCAAGAGTCATAGATGCTAGCATAATACATGATACTGTATCACTATCTTCTTTGTGCCTCTTGTGGACAGCATGAGCATCTTGGGCTGGTGGTGGTAGAAAAGGAGCATCTAGCACGTAGAGCAACTTTTCTGATTTGAGAACGATTCCCAAATTTCTATACCAGTCGAGATAGTTTGATTCTGTTAACTTGTTGGTTTCCAAGATGCTACGTTAGTTTAGGTTTGTTGACATGATGCAAGTTACCTAGATATAAAGATAGAAAACATTAGCTACTTGTATACGCACACGATATGCAAATAATTAGGACTTTAATTAAACGCATTTTTACTCCACTATTTTACTCAAACCAATAGCCTCCACTACTGACCACCCAAGAGTCCAGGAAGTCAAGTGGCTTGACATGAACCCTTCAATAACAAACTTCAGTGTAATTAACTCCTTTCACCATACAATATCTCATTCAGTTTGGAGTACGGAATTAGTGCCAACTCCTTCCAGAAATAATTCTGGCCCAAATACAATAGTACTTGTACCAGGAACCCACTACTCTAGATATGTATCAATTGAAACTATTTCCAATACACAATTGCCTTGCCCAAGGACTTCTCGAGTAGTAATTCCTACAAGTGGCCATGAGATATTTGCCCCTACTATTAGGAGTGGTGAATCCTTTATTGACCCTCTCAACTACTTTCGTTTACTTCACAATGTACCCAATATCCATCCCATAGGCGGCCCTCGATCGAGCTCCGGAGATTAGAATCAAAGTACAAAGCTCAGCAAACAAAGTACCTTGGAGATCTCAAGTCTAAGGATAATTGCAAGTTTGCTATATTGAGATTTTATCACTGGCACTAAATAGTTATCCATGTGATTATCTCAAAGTTAGGTCATCTAATGAACTTGTTCCATTAACAAGCATCCATGTGTTAACTTTGAGTATCTCAATACTCACGGTTATGAGAACCACCGCCTGATCAAATCAGGAAGTCTAACACATGCTAGTCATGACGCATTAATGATGTCCTATCTCATTAATACTATGACTAGGGACTATTTAAGTACTAACACCATCTAGTGTAGTAGGATATCATGATTTCCTTAACACAGTGTTGTACTAGGGACTTTATCGAACAGTTATATTACTTAAAGTAGATAAAATAAACTATAAGATAAATAATACCTTTTATTAAAATAAAATGTGTCATATATAATGTACAAGTGATTGTCTATAGGGCACAACAATAACAAACTTTACTCCGCAATTGATAGGTTTGAGTTAAAAAAAGAGCACCAAAAAGATCCAAAATTTTGGGCATATTGATAGAATTTGAACACTTTGAGCAAACTACGAGTAGCAAACTAATAATAAACCCCAATATATATAAATATAAATACACACACACACACACACACACACACACACACACACACACACATTTATATTAACATACATACATACATACATACATACATACATACATACATACATACATACATACATACATACATACATACATACATACATACATACATACATACATACATACATACATACATACATACATACATACATACATACATACATACATACATACATACATACATACATACATACATACATACATAAACATGAATATACACATATATAAACAATTAGTATACTATTTTAATGATTAATATATTTATACACCAAATACATGCAAAAATAAATATATAGATATACATATATATATATACACACCATACTTTTTAATATATTAATAAATACATATATATAAATATATATATATATATACAAATATACATATATTAATATACATATATATATATATACATTTATATATATATATGTGTGCACAGACACATACACACACAAATATACATATATATTTATATATATACAATTAATATACTATTTAAATAAATATATATATATATAGCATATTAATATGTATTAATATATATACAGTAAATACATATTGGTGTATCAAATTAATGATCCAACTGTTAGATTTGTTAAAATTTCTAAAAAAAACTGTTATAACAAAATTTGAAGGTAATCCAATATATTTTGACACATCATCTACGATAATATTTTAAAAAATATTCAAAACCTAATACATTTACAAAAGTAGGCACATCAAATTAACAATCCAACTGTTAGATTTCTTAAAATATCTAAGAAAAGTGTTATGACAAAATTTGAAAGTAATCGAATATATTTTGAAACATTATCTATTATAACATCTAAAAAAATATGCAAAACCTAACAAAAAGTCTGCAAGACCTAACGTTTTTTCAAAGATAAGGATATCAATTTAACGATCCAACCGTTAGATTTGTTAAAATTACTAAGAAATGTGTTGTAACAAAATTTGAAGGCAACAGATATATTTTGGCACAAAATCTAGCATAATATTTTTTAAAAAATATCCAAAACCTAACGCATTTACAAAGATATGAATATCAAATTAATAATCAATTTGTTCAATTTGTTAAAATTGCTAAGAATAGTACGATGACAAAATTTGAAGGTAATTGAATATATTTTAGCACAAAATCTAGTACATTATCTAGAAAAATATCCAAAACCTAACTCATTTACAAAGATAGACATATTAAATTTACGATCCAACTGTTAGATTTGTAAAAAATTGCTAGAAAAAGTGCTATGACAAAATTTTAAGGTAATCGGATATATGGTCCAAAATCTAGCAAAATATCTTAAAAAAAATGAAAATCCTAGCGTATTTACAAAGATAGGCGTATTAAATTAACGATCCAATGGTTAAATTTGTTAAAATTACTAAGAAAAATGCTATGACAAGATTTGAAGGTAATCGGACATATTTTGGTACATTATCTAGTATAATATCTAGAAAAATATCCAAATCTTAGCGCATTTACAAAGACACGCGTATCAAATTAACAATCCAATCATTAGATTTGTTAGAATTGCTAAAAAAAAAAAGTGTCATGACAAGATTTAAAGGTAATTAGATATATTTTGGCACGTTATCTAACATATTATCTAGAAAAATATCTAAACCTAACGCATTTACAAAGATAGGCGTGTTAAATTAATGATCCAACTATTTGATTTGTTACAATTACTAAGAAATCTATTATGACAAAATTTGAAGGTAATCGGATATGTTTTAGCACATATTCTAGTATAATATCCTGAAAAATATCCAAAACCTAACGTATTTACAAAGATAAACTTGTCAAATTAACGATCCAACTGTTAGATTTTTGTAAAATTACCAAGAAAAGTGATATGACAAAATTTGAAGGTAAAATCGGATATATTTTGGCACAGAATCTAGCATAATATCTATAAAAAAAAAATCCAAAACATTGCGCATTTAACAAGATTAGTGTATCAAATTAACGATCCAACAGTTAGATTTGTTAAAATTACTAAGAAAAGTGTTGTGATAAAATTTGAAGGTAATCGAATATATTTTGGCACATAATCTAGTACAATATCTAGAAAAATATCCAAAACCTAACACATTTACAAAGATAGGCGTATCAAATTAACGATCTAACTATTAGATTTATTAAAACAATTTAGTAAAATTACTAAGCAAAGTATTATAGAAAAATTTGAAGGTAATCAGATATATTTTGGCACATAATCTATCGTAATATCTAGAAAAACATCTAAAACCTAATGCATTGACATAGATAGCCATATCAAATTAACGATCAAACCGTTAGATTTGTTAAAATTTCTAAGAAAAGTGTTACAACAAAATTTTAAGTTAATCGGATATATTTTGGCACATAATCTAATATCTAGAAAAATATCCAAAACCTAATATATTTACAAAGATATGTGTGTCAAATTAATGATCCAACTGTTAAATATGTTAAAATTATTAAGAAAATTGTTATGACAAAATTTGAAGGTAATCGAATATATTTTGGTATATAATCAAGCAGGATATCTAAAAAACTATCCAAAACCTAATATTTTTACAAAGATAAGCGTATCAAATTAATGATCCAACCATTAAATTTGTTAAATTACTAGGAAAAGTATTATGACAAAATTTTGAAGGTAATCAGATATATTTTGACACATTATCTAGAAAAAATATCCAAAACCTAACGCTTTTACAACGATAAGCGTATCAAATTAACGATCCAACCATTATATTTGTTAAAATTACTAAGAAAAGTGTTATGACAAAATTTGAAGGTAATTAGATACATTTTGAAACATAATCTAGTACAATATCTAGAAAAATATTAAAAATAACTAGGTACTTGGTCGAAAAAAACTATATAAAAATTAATAAAATATCTAATGAAAGTTTCCATTTCATGTTGACATTTTTTAATATTTGATAAAATAATAAAAAATAGGTTTTTTCCACAGCTTAGTAAAACTATGGGTAATAAAATTTCTTTACCCACAATTTCAAATCTCTATGGCAAAAAATTATTTTTACCCACACAATTTTTAAATCTATGGTAAGAAAAGAACTTTTACCTATAGAAACGTAGCCGTGACAAAATAAAGTGTTACTAAAAGTGTTTATATGCCACAGAATTCAAAACTGTGGTTAAAACCAATGTTTCACCACAGATTTTGCTATGTTACAAATAAAAGTATTGCCAAAAGCCAATTTTTTTGTAGTGTATTTGACATTTTACTTGTAGAAAGTGTTTTTGACAAATTTGTGCAGATTTGAGTTAATTTTGAGCAAAACTAGAGAATTTCCAAACCACACCTGGTGCCTGGTCTGGCAAGTGGACCAAGCGTCAGGTCCATTCTGGTCTGGCCAGTGAAAATGGAGCAAAAGCTCCGGGGAAAATAGAACACTGGGTCGACTGGACTTGGTGCTAGGTCTCATCTAAAGTGGCAAAAATCCTGTGCACGAATTTGAAAATTTTCCAAAGATTTCGGTATTTTCCAATTCCTACTCCGCCAAGACCCCTCAAGCAATGAATTTGGCATCAAACAAGCCTATAAAACTAAGAGAAAACACAAGATATTGAGCATATAAAAAATTCCAATCACTTAAAGAATAAGAGATTCACCATTCAAGGAGGGTTGTTCAAGAGATTCTTCAAAGGATAAAAAGGAGGCTTGTCTATGAGTGCTTCCCTTTAACTTTGTTTTCTTGTTATGGTGTATTCAATGTTTTATTTGTAATTTGACATTATTTCAGGATTTATGGCTTTGTGTTAATTTAGTTATTTGATTAATTCTTTATCATATTTGGTATTTGATTACATGTTATCATTGGTTATTGAAGCGAGTTCTTCTAATTTACTTGGGAAACGATATTAGGAGTTCATTGTATTGATTTCATATTTGGCAAATCTTAATGGACTTGGAAAATGAAGTTAAGATTAAAGGACTAATGTGATCAATGATTAGTTGATTTCACCTCGAGCAAAGGGTCATTAGCTAATTTCATGTTTATGAGGAATTGAGTTTAATGCATGTTTTGGTTATGTTAGTTTGATTGGGAAATCTACTAAGTTAATCAAAAGATAGTTACTCTATGCATTGGGAAAGAAGTGGAATCTATTTAAGTGAATTCATAACTTGGGAAACGATTGAATTTTATTTTATATTCCTTCATGATGCCAAGATGATGATTACTTGAGATAATTGCTAAATGATTCATTATCATGCTTTCTAGGATAGTTGTCTAAATTGCATATTCCTACGTCATTGAGTTGTGCATATTTCTTTATTTTTCTTTTTATTATCTTATCATGTTGTTTATTTAGTTAAACAATGAATGAAAAATGATTAATGTGTACTTGGTACTTTGAGGATCGATACTTGTTAATTCCCTATACTGTGCTTGCGATGAGTATACATGCTCGTATGTGTATTTCAGGATTAATGTTTTAATTGAAACTTGACTAAGGGATGGATTTAAATTTGATGATTTATATACAACCAAAATTTATGCATAAAGGTTTGGGCATCGTTGTTGGGGAACAACATTATGAAATCTTGGAATTTGTTGATTTAACCATGTTTATATGTTTATATCTAAATATGTGAATATGTATATATGTTCCTTGTATGAATAGGTTCCATATTTTTTTTTCTTGCATACTTGTACTTTAATGTCCCTACATGTTTTAGTTTTTCTAACTTAATTTGTGAACATATGCATTAACTGGCTTACTTGATTTAATATTGCAATGTGTACTAACAATTTTTTTTTTTTTTGGGTAAGATGGCCAATTGGAACATAGGATGGTATCCTAACATGTCTCAAGGGATGACATCTCAACCATCTGACTCTACTACCTTAGAAGGGGTATTAGGAAAATTTGACACCCATGTAACTAAGACTTTTTACAAGATAGATGACACATTGACAAAATTTGAGGACATGATTAGAAATATGGAAAGGCAAATTTGGGGTTTAATAGATTTAGTGGTAAAGTCATCATTAGGGGCAAAAACACAACATGATTTAGCCGCCATTACATTACGAAGTGGTAAGGAGCTACTGGATTCTAGCACGGAACCGGTACCATCTAAAGAAGATGGGCTGGAGCCAACCCCTCTATACATGTGTCCAGTGCATATAACTTCTCTATTTCTACTGATAGTTATACCAGAATGGAAAGAAACATGATATTCTTGATTTATTAATTTTACATCCGAAAACAAATTCTGTCTAAAATCAGGAATGAATAAAATATCTTTCAATACAACTATTCTATTACAATCAAAAGTAAGTTCCAGTTCTCCCACTACAAAGGCCCAAACTTATGCTTCATTTTTCACGCGTAGTCCATGTTTGCCCTTCTGAAGTGTTCTAATCTTTCTAAACCTCTGCAAGGAGCTACAAATATGATCAATGGCTCCTGAATCAACAATTGAAGTGGAAGTTGATCCAACCATTGGTGTAGACTCTAGATAGAAAACATTATCTGTGGGGGTTTTATTAGCTTGAAGATTTGGACACTAATTTTTCTAGTGTCCCTTCTTCCCACATTTGAAGCATTTGCTCTTGGGTTTGTCTTTGGGTTGGGACTTGCACTGCTGCACTGCATTACCCTTCTTCTTCTTGAACTTTTTGGGTTTGGGCCTAGTTCTTGAAAAAGAAGCCATCATAGCCTTAGCTTGTGGTTTCATGGCCTTCTCTGCCACCTGGAGCTCATTCATCAACTCAGTTAAACTCATGTTTAACTTATTTATGTTGTAATTCTACTTGAACTGAGTAAAAGAGCTAGGAAGATATTCGAGAACCATGTTCACTTGGCTTTCGGAATCAATGACGACCCCCAAGACTTCTGCTTTCTTGAAAACAATAATCATTTTGATCATATAATCTTTGACTGATGCCCCATCAGCCATCTTGGTGTTAATTATTATTCGAATAGCCTCCTACCTTGTGGGCCAGCTCTTGTCCATGAACATCGTAGCTAATGACGTACTTATATCGTATATAGTTGCTAATGCATAAATTTTGGATATATAAAAAATCATCAATTTTAAACCCATCCCTTAATCAAGTTTTAATTAAAAGATTAATCCCAAAAAAACACATGTGATCAAGTATACTCATTGCAAACATAGTATAGGGAATTAACGAGTATCGATCCTTAAAGGAACAGCTACACACTAATCACTTTTCTTTCATTGTGTAACCTATCAAATAATGTAACACCCCATATTTTTATAACGTAGTGGGTTATAATTTTGTGGGATGTCGCCCCGTCTGGTTGCTTAGACAAGGGGCCTTTATAACAAACTTTACTCAAAAGGCAGCGAAAATTTTTCCAACATAGAAAAGTACTAGAATTTGGCTTCTGATACATACACACATAGGTATAACAAGTTCAAGATGCAACATGAGCCTCTGGGATTCCACTGCGCTTTCACTGCGCCTCTGATCCTGAATTTTTCAAAGAGATAACACGCGTGTGAGTGAAAATAACTCAGTGAGTCTTATGTGTGCTAGTGCTTTAGTAAAGGGATAGAGTACATAAAACTTTTATGTGAAAGCATTTCATCTGTTTACTGGAAACGATTCCAAAACATTTTAAAGAAGAGTTTATTCAGAACTCAGTTATTTTTTGTTAACTATGTTTCAATTTCAAATCACTGCCCCAAGTTCTAAATCACAGGCATTCCTCTAACAGAAGATCAGCCTGTATGTAAAGCTCACAAGGTTTTACCTTAGGCACCATGTATCATTATACTTAGACCGCAGCCTACAACACTCAACCATCCATTGCCGAAAGGGTAAGTACACCACAACGTACTATCGAGAATCAAGTTAGCACTTACGTCAAGTTTTCAAGTTAGTGCATACGCCAACTATTCAAGTTAATGCTTACGCCAAGTATTCAAGTTAGTGCATACACCAAGTGAATTAGTACTTCGCCAAGTATTCAAGTTAGTGCATACACTAAGTAAGTCAGTGCTTACGCCAAGTATTCAAGTTACTATTTATGCCAAGTATTCAAGTTAGTGCATAGGCCAAGTATTCAAGTTAGTGTATATGCCAAGTAAGTTAATGTTATGCCAAGTATTCAAATTAGTGCTTACGCCAAGTAGGTTAGTGCTTATGCCAAGTATTAAAGTTAGTGCTTACGCCAAGTATTCAAGTTAGTACGTAAACCAAGTATTCAAGGATAGTCAAGTTCAAGAAATCAAGATTTATATTGTTCATCATGTTTCCATATCCATAAAAAGGCTCGTACTGGAGCACATTAGGAAACCATTTCCCATACCAGGAAAACCATTTTTTAGGGCCACATATCATTTTCAGAATTTGATCCCACTAACTCGCAAGTCAGATAATAATTCCCATAGGCTCCATAGGGCCAACAGTTCATTCCATAGGCACATCAGGCCAATAAATAATTTTTGGGATTAAAATGTCATTTTCCAAAAATCAATCTCATATTGAGAGATCATTTTCTAAAATCATGTCGAAACAGGATAAAGAGTTCTTTTCATACATCAAAACAAGTTTCCAAGAGTATTCGGGTCATCTTACCCGTACTCAATCTCAAAAATCATTTCTAAGGTTATTCAGGTCATTTTACCCATGCCCGGTTGCAAATGACTTTCCAAGGGTATTCAGGTCATTTTACCCTTACCCGATTTGAAAAGAGTTCACAAGAGTTCTAATAAGGATAATTCGGTCATTTACCGAATACCCGATTCCAAAGGTTTTCATAAAACATTCCAATAAGAATATTTGGATCATTTTCCAAATACCCGATTCCAAAAGGAACTCATTTCAAGAAATTTACAATTCTAATTTGAAAAGAGGATTAAATTCAAAGTTTCTAAATATGTTTCCATAAAATGTTCTAATAAGGGCATTCCAGTCGATTCATGATTAACCGGTTCCAAAAATTACTATCTTTTGAAATTCCCAAGTGTTTAATCCAAAAAGGACTAAATTCACAAAATTTATGCTTTAATCATCCGTTAAGGTTTCCAAGCCAAATGTAAAGTTCATTCGAGCACAAAATGGCATAAGAATAAATCTTACATAGATAACCTTAAATACATTCAGGGATTTCCAAAACGGTATAAAGCATATCATTTCATGAAAAACCAAAGCACACCAGCTTTCAAAAAGCTTTTAGAGGTCTAAGGGACTCACCTTGTGTCCTGACTAAACTTTTCTGTTCACGGCCGTTCGACCACCGTTTCTACCATTTTTAACGAACCATTGGCCGTTTACTGATAAACCTACAACACATATCATTTTCAAGTCAATTTGTGTTTGGCTGAAAAATAGCCAACAGTAGCCGAGATGCCCAACGGGTAGCCAATGTCCAACTGACATTTAGCTGATGGAGGCTGACAATTAGCCGACGGTTAAGGAAAATGTCCAACTTTCGTTCACGTCTTTTTTTTTTTTTTTGGGTCCTTTTTTCTATTATTTCATTTTCATTTTTCCACATCCTTTCTCCCTTCATGGACAAGGGATTCACTTCATATTTCCCATTTATTTTATCCAAATTCACACTGTTAGTCATCCTTAAATTCGTCCATGTTCCAAGCAAAATTCTGAAATTTTGCTGCTTTGATACATGATTTTGTTTCAGACATAACTTTCAATCCACAAATCCGTTTTGGCTATATGATATACCAAAATGACCGAAAGACTCTTAAATTTAATTTTGTATAAGCTATTTTCCAGAATTATGGTTCCCAAGGCATAGTACTGGGCAAAAACAGCCCCAGTAGTTTTACCTTACTTTTACTATTCATGCTTTCTTTTGTCATCTTTTAATCTTTAACACCTTAAAACTATTAATTCATTCAATTCTCCTTCAAATCATCTTTAATTCTGAAATTTCAAATTTCCAGTTGCTCACAAAAGTCACACTTATTCAACACAAATGCATCTCTTCTAATTAAAAACTAGTTTGATCCATTTTTCCAACCAAGTAAATTCCATTTTTACTCTACTTTGATCATCACCTCTTCAACCGAAAATAAGCCTTCAAATTCCATTATTCATTTCTTCCTCACACAAAACATCATTCAAAGACCCTTAGGCAGCTGACACATATACAAGTATATATAAAGTTCATACGCAGAAGTTCACAAACCCTAGCTTTAATCCAAAATCAAGACATGAAAATCATGTTTTCATGTTAAAATTTATATCATAATGATCACCATAATAAAATCGACAACTTTAATTCTTGAAGCACAGGATTTTACCTTGTGTTTAAGTTGTTCTAACTTCAATTTGCTCCAAGAATCTCCAACTCTTCAAGAACAATATTTTCTCTCTCAACCCTTTTCTTTCTTGTTTTTCCTTCTTCAATGCTAGCCAAAATTTTGGTTATTATAATAGCCTCCTCACTACCATACATGGTCCAAATTGGTGACCATTCGGTCACAAATTGTAGGCTATCTGCCACGTGTCGCAATATTATTCGTCCACCTATTTATTTTTTAAAACTTATTTGATAAGATTTATCTTTTACAAAATCTCACACAACCTCTCATAATGTGACACATGTTCGTATCCACCAATCACATATCACCACACATCCAAGTTTTACCCGCTTTTCTAATTTTCCTCAAAAATGACTAAAATTACGTCCAAAATGGAAAAATATTTTATCTCACCATTCAACTCCAAAAATTCCACTGAATCCATTGGTAACACTTAAATTCCCTAATTCTTTCTCAGTTTGGTCAAATTTGTGGTCAAAGTCGCTGGTGCGGTTAAAATAACGAAAATGCCCCCAGTGACTCGAATATTCACACCAAAACGTGCGTTTCATCGCATTGATCAATTTCTCTTCTCACCGTATCCTCAAATCTTATTTTATTAACAATAATAGCCTTCTAAACACTTAGGGTATGAGTAGAACAAATCTAATAATTAGATCAAGGTCCCGACCAAATATTATCATGCCAAAATATTTGTCTCATTACACCGATCAACTTTTGTTTTAGCTATTGATACAAATTCTCATCCTATTACAAATAGTCGCTAGTCAAAGATAAAAAGGTGGGGTATTACAAATAAAGAAATAAAGAAATAAAAAAAATAAAAATAATATATATATATATATATATATATATAACTCATGGAGAGAAAAATATGTAATTAAGTAATTATTCTCAAAAGCATGACATGAATCATCTAACACTTATCATAACCAATTATTTTCTTGGCATCATGAAGTATTATACAGTAAAATTCAATCGTTGCCAATCCATGGAATTACTATCTCTTAATTAAATTAACAGATTTCCCAATCCCACTAAAATAACCAAAATATGCATTAAACTCAATCCCTTATAAACATGAAATTAGCCAATAAGCCTATACTCTAGGCAAAATTAACTAACTTTTGATTACCTAAGTTCCTTAATCTTAACTTCATTTCCCAAGTCCATTAAGATTTAACAAATATGTAACATTGATTAAATTAAACTCAATCTAACTTTGTTTCCCAAGTCCGTTAGACAAAAATCTAATTCCATCAACCTATAAAATAAAGTAATCAAACACAAAGGAAAATAATTAATTAATCAAAGAACTAAATTAACCCAAAATCATAAATCCAAGAATAATATCCAAATACAATTAAAGAATTAAAATCATCATTGATGAAGAAAAAGAAAACAAAGGAAATAGATAAATACTCAGAGACAAGCTATTCAATTTACAATGAAAACCCCTTCAAGAATCAATGCTTCTTGAGTAATTTCTCTAGAGAAAATATTGGTAATGCACTCTAAAAAATATATGTCTAAGTCTCTACATTGTGCACCCCCTTTTCTAAGTAAATAGCCTTTATTTATAGGCTTACAAAGTTCCTAAAAGAATCCTAAGTAAAGAATCAGTAATTTCCTAAAAATTCAAAACAAAAAAGGATTAGTAATTGTCCAAATAAAATCTAAACAAAAAATAAAAGAAGAAGTCCACCGCATTTGAATATTGAGAATTGAATTAGAAATCAATTGGATTTGATTTTGTGTTTGTCGTATGCTCTGAACGCCTTCTTTTCTTGGATTGAAATTGGCTTCAATTTCAGCCACTAAAACTGCTTTGCTACCGAGCCTCTCTTGAATTTGCATCTGCTCAATTGAGTGGCAAATGAGCCGAACAGCATTTGCTATTAAGCCACATGGAAGCTGAAGATGATTTCCTTCTCTTGCTGTTACGTCAGATCAATTGAGTCGTTTTTCTTGCATTGGCTCAATTGAGCCGCAAATCATCCGAAATCCAATTTCTTCCTTTTGTTTCTCTTATCCTTTTGCCTTTCCATTTTTGTTGAATTTGTTTCTTTGTCCATGACCCACAGAAATTTGTTGCCTCCTTTTTCTTTGTTTTCGTTTTGCTTTTGTTTCCTCTGGTGAAGCCGTGAGCCACGGCTTCCTCCTTTTACCCATTGTTCTTCTTTTCCTCTCCAATTTCCAATTGCTCTATTTTACCTCTTCTTTTCTACTTTTCTCTGTTTTTCTAGTATAGGACCCGCGCCAGGTCCACTTTCTTGGCCTGGTGCTAGTTCTGTGCTAGAAAATTACACAATGAGCTAAAAAATTTCCCTATTCTTGTATAAAATTATAGAAAAGTATTTTTCTAGGTGAAATATGAAATAGGAAGGAATATAACTAGTTATTGTATTAAAAATGTCTCAAATTAACCTCAAATAACTAGAAAAATAACAATAATTTTAACCCCTATCACGTACCCCCATACTTGAATATTTACTTATCTTCAAGTAAATACTTAGACAATGTACTCAAAATAATTTATTTATTTTCATATTCATCCATAACAAAGCTATAATTTTTATTTTCCAACTTTAGATAAAAAATTGTCATTTATTTAACCTTTAAAAAACCTTTGTAAACTCATGCATTAAATCAAATAATCCAAGGCCATCAAAGTTAAGTTAAACAAGCTTATATCTAGTACAAGAAAATTATTCCACTCTTCAAGCCAAAACATAGATAATATAAATCATAAAAATAAAGTCATTTAACCAATTCAAGCCTTATAAACTCAAATTTACAATACTCGAGTTAGTGAAACAAGGAAAACACTCTACTCTTCTTCTTCTTCTTTTTCTTCTTATGACTTTGGGAATTGATAGCCTCAAGTGCATGGATTTCTCTTCACATACCGTATTGGCCCTCTTATAGTCATTATCATTTTTTCAACATATTTTTTTTCAACTCATTTTTTCTTTGCACTTTCTTTTCTTTTTGCCATCAGGATAGCCTCAAGAGAGTGCATTGAATTCACTTGCTACTTCTCCCCACATTAACCCCCTTTTCAGCTAAAGGTCTTCAATGATCATGAATAAGAGCATTTTTTTTCAACTCAATTCTTTTCATCTAACATTTTTTTCAACTTAATTTTTTTCTCACATTGTTTTTCAACTCAATTTTTTTTTCTCACCTTCCTTATTCAAAACTCAAAGTTAAGCAAATTTTAAATCCATAATATAAGAATTAATCCACAACTCTTCCCATATTTCATCATATCATATATATTCAAACTTTAAGAATAAAACAAAACTCAAATACCAAATACAACCAAGGTTAACTTAAATTCTCAAAGCCAAGCAAAATCTAACTTAATACATAAGTTTACCTTTTTAAATAAAATCAATCATACTGAATGATAAATTCATATCCAACGTTAAAAAGGAGATCCTATCTTCATTGTGAACAAATAAACTCAATTTAGCTCCAAATCTTCAAACTTTCAAATTTTCAAAATTTTCAAAGAAATTTTTTTCCAAGATGGCAAAATGGTTGTCCAATTTGAAATTCTAAAGTAACTCAACAACAAGAAAACATCAAGATAATTGATAAAAACTTGGACTAAGAATATCACCAAACCACTCCCCAACACTTAAACTGGACAATGTCCTCATTGGCAAAAAATAAATACAAGAAAGCATCTCCGAAGGGACCAAAAATGATAAAGGGGTAGAAAGTTTAAGCAATACTCCCCAAGTGTAAATTAGCTCCAAGAAAAAAGAAGTTCATCCTTCAAAAAGTTTGAAGAATTATTACCAACGACATAAGCCTATGAAAAAAAAAAACACACACACACACACACACACACACACACACACAAGTAAAAGCCTAAAAAGGAATTGAAAGAAATCAAGATAAAAGATCAATAGAAATCAAAGGAAAAGAAGAATAGAAAGCCAAAGCCTTTAAGTCTCCCTCGGAGTAGATTCTCCAAATGGGCCTCCGATTGTCTAAAAGAACCACCAAATAGACCACCACAACCCCAAAAGGGTTCATGAGGTCCTCCTTATCTCAACCAAACATACTTTGCAAATGGTTCTTTTTTCAGTGGAGAATGTTTCCAAACTTTTGATGCTCAAGAAAAATAAGACAAGGGGAATATCCAACACAGATAGCAAAAGTACAATTTAAAAACCAAATAAACTGAACAAAGATATGTCCAAGTCTAGTAACTTTTTTCTCAAAAATACATATACAAAATGCCAAGAAATTCAAGAGGGTAAAATCTACCTGAACATGAAGAGAGTTTTTCTACCAATGTATATCCCCAAAGTATGATCTTTAAAAATTTAAATTCATAGGGGATAATCCAAAAGGAAAGAGAAATAGAAGAAACAAGACAAAAGAAGAAAGAAAGAAATGAAATAAAACACAAAGAAGGGAATTGTAGGGGGGTAGGTGCTTCATGTGAATACACAAGAGAAACAAACAAAAAAAGTAAAAGAAAAAGGAAAAGGAAAAAATAAGAAAAAGAAAAAATAGAAAAAATTTGGGAAGAAAATAAAAAGGGTAAGGGAACAAACGAAAAAGGAAAAAAGAAGATTTTGTTTTTTTTTTTTTTTTTTTGGGTGCCAGTACTGTTGGGCAGAGTTGGCCTGGCGACTGGGCCATTTTCTGGCCAAGCTGATAAGCTCTAGTAATTTTTTTTTTCTTTTTTTGCTTTGGGCAGCGCTGACCCGACGTAGGTCCATTTTCGATACTAGCACCACGTCCATTGTGGCCTAAATTTTTTTAAAAATTTTTTAAATTTTTTAATTTTTTTACATAATGAAAAACTATCCTAATTGAATGCATGAACAAAAATTCATAAATTAAATATTAAACTAAAATTAAAATTGTAAATAAATAAATAAATAATAAAATAAAATAAATTCAGTCCGTCTAAAATATTATTAGCAAAAGTCTAAACTTGACAAGAAACAGAGTTAGTATTGACTCAAAATTATAGACGTAAAAATCATCCAATTAAAAATCCAATTAGTACACATATTTCACATTAGCATTTGGTTAGTAAAATTAAATAACTAAATATACAACATATACAAACATACAAAAACAAGTTAATAATTATTAACATGTATTTACCTATTTATATATTTACAACATATAGTGAAATTAAAATGCAATTATACAAACAACAAAATATGGCACTTATTCATACAAGGAACGTATATACATATTTACATATTTACAAATCAACATATAAACATATAAACAATGTTGAATCAACAAAATTCAAGCTTTTATGATATTGTTCCCCGGCAACGGCGCAAAAAACTTGATGGCTAAATCAAGTTTTTCAAAAACACCTTCATGATGAAACAAAAAAATATCCTAATCCCCGGCAACGGCACCAAAAACATGATGCATAAATTTTAGGTATATAAAATCATCAATTTCAAGTCCATCTCTTGATCAACTTTTAATTAAAACATTAATCCCAAAATACACATGTGAGCAAGTATCCTCATTGCAAGCATAGTACAAGGAATTAACGAATATTGATCTTCAAAGGAACAAGTACACACTAATCACTTTTTTTTCGTCGTTTAACCTATCAAATAAAGTAGTAAAGAAATCAAAATGAAAATAATATATATATCTATATATATATATACACACACACCTCGTGGAGAGAAAAACATGTAATTAAATAATTATTCTCAAAAGTATGACATGAATCATCTAATACTTATCATAACCAATTATTTTCTCGGCATCATGAAGGAATATAAAGTAAAATTCAATCATTTCCCAAGTCATAAATCTACTTCTATAAACTCCACTTCTTTACCAATCCATTGAATTACTATCTCCTAATTAAATTAACAGATTTCTCAACCGCACTAAAATAACCAAAAGATGCATTAAACTCAATCCCTTATGAACATGAAATTAGCCAATAATCCTATGCTGTAGGAGAAAGTAACAAACCTTTGATTACCCAAGTTCTTTAATCTTAACTTCGTTTCCCAAGTCTATTAAGATTTAACAAAAATGTAGCATTGATTAAATTAAACTCAATCTAACTTCGTTTCCCAAGTCCATTAGACATAAATCTAATTCCATCAACCTATAAAATCAAGTAATCAAACACCAAGGAAAATAATTAATTAATCAAAGTACTAAATTAACTCAAATTCATAAATCCAAGAATAATATCCAAATACAATTAAACAATTAAAATCATCATTGATCAAGAAAAATAAAACAAAGAAAAGAGATAAATACTCATAGGCAAGTCTTTTAATTTCCAATGAAAACCCCCTTCAAGAATCAATTCTCCTTGAGTAATTACTCTGGAGAAAATATTGGTGATGCACTCTAAAAAATATATGTCTAAGTCTCTATATTGTGCACCCCCATTTTTCTAAGTAAATAGCCTTTATTTTTTGGCTTACAAAGTTCCTAAAAAAATCCTAAGTAAAGAAGAAGTAATTTCCTAAAAATCCAAAACAGAAAAGGATTAGTAATTGTCCAAATAAATTCTAAAAAAAAAATAAAAGAAGTCCACCGCCTTTGAATATTGAGAATTGAATTGGAAATCAATTGGATTTGATGTTGTCTTTGTCGTATGCACTAAACACCTTCTTTTCCTGGATTGAAATTGGCTTCAATTTGAGCCACTAAAATTGCTTTGCTGCCGAGTCGCTTTTGAATTTGCATAGGCTCAATTGAGCCGCAAACGAGCCACACCCCATTTGCTGTCGAGCCACACAGAAGCTGAAGCTGATTCCCCTTTTTTGCTGTTGCATCGGCTCAATTGAGCCGTTTTCCTTGCATCGACTCAATTGAGCCGCAAACCATCCAAAATCCAATTTCTTCCTTTTGTTTCTTTTGTCCTTTTCTCTTTCCATTTTTATTGACTTCGTTTCTTTGTCCAAGACCCACCAGAATTTGTTGCCTCCTTTTTCTTTGTTTTCATTTTGCTTTTGTTTTCTTTGGTAAAGCCGTGCGCCGCGGCTTCCTCTTTTTAGCCATTGTTCTCCTTTTCCTCTCCAATTTCCAATTGCTCTGTTTTACCTCTTCATTTCCGCTTTTCTCTATTTTATTGTATAGGACCAGTGCTAGGTCCTCTTTCTTGGCTTGGTGCTGGGTTTGTGTTGGAAAATTACACAATTAACTCCAAATTTCACCTATTCTTGCATAAAATTACAAAAAAACATTTTTATAAGTGAAATATCAAATACGAAGGAATATGACTAGTTATTGTATTAAAGTGTCTCAAATTAATCTCAAATAACTAGGAAAATAATGATGATTTTAACCCCTATCAGTTGCCATATGCTCTTGTTTGGATTGGAGCCCATTTGACATGGAGGTAATCATATAGAATCGTGCCATCTCATCAGCCTTTTTCCATGCCTTCTCAACCTCACGCTCCTCAACAGTGGAATTTTCCCCGATCACAAGATAAGTCTCATAAAGGACATACTTATACTTCTCGCCTGTGAGTATTATCTCTAGGTTCTTTTTTCCAGTCCATATAATTTGGATCCATTAGCTTATTCTCAAGGAGAATAATGGCTAAGGGATTAAAAGAAGCTCTACCAATCATTTTTAAATTTTGAGAAATAAAAGAAATTCTCAAATTTGGGAAAACAAAATAATTTTGTACACTTTATCCTCTTTTTAAACTGATAATAACTAACCACATCACTATTATCTTTAACATGATTAATTTGGCTCTTAGGAAAATTGACATAGCTTTTTGGGAAGATTAATAGTTTCCTAAGCTAAGTGTGTTAACAACCACAAATTAATTTCCCTTCTATGTAATGATTTAGAAGATAACTCCATCGAAGGGATGGTCATTTCTTCTCATTTCGTATGGGCATGTCTCACACTATAACCTCCAACGTGGGCTGACTGATTATAGTACGTGTCTCGGGTTATTAATTACATCCTTCCATTAGTTCTAGATCTATGTGGTATCTTTGTCATATACAGGTTCACTCTCAGGGTGACGCGAGGAGACTGGGGTTATTGGAACCCCTCTCCTACTTAGTTTTTAAATAAGGTTTTTCTTGAAAAAATATCATTTGAACATTTTCAATTAAGTTATCTTTTAACTTGAAAATAAAATATCTAAATCCATAAAAATTTCCATGTCAAGTTTTATACCCTTTGAGAAATTTTCCTCACGGATTAATTTTACTTAAGTTAAGAACTTGACAATTTCAAAAATTTTCCATTTAAAACTTTCTAGAGATTTTGATTTCAAGTTTTTATTTGACAAAAATAATTTTCGTTTGCTAAAATGAATTAAAATGGTTTTCCATTTTAACTTACAAAAATTTTTAATTCCAAAATATTTTTCATGTCAAAGATAGAAACCTTTAAGAAAATAACCAATGATTAATTTTTGTTTAAGTTAAAATTAACCATTTAATTAAAGAAAAATATTTTTTCCTTATCAAATAAAATTTTCCAAAGATTTTGATCTTTGAGAAAATGTGCACCTAGGAATTAAAATAAATAGCATGCTAGAAAACTGGAAACATTTTTATTCTTTTTTATTTTTAAATCTAAGTGCTCAAATAATATAATTAAACACATTAATTAAAGGTCTTGTTTAATCCTAATAATCCATTACTATTATTTTTCATGTAAATATTCAAAGAATATTAAATATTACAAAAATAATAACTTCGCCTGGTATGGGTCCAAAAACAAAAAAGAAATAGCACAAAAAATAGAAAAAAAAAGTAATTAAAAAAAATTTTCTTCTTGGTCTTGTGCACCCGCCACACTGGATCATGGCCTATGAGAAGACCTATGGACAATGAACCGCAGCCGCATGCCCGACACCCATGGGCTACCCCAGGATTCGGTCACAACAGTGACCACATCCTATGGAGCGTGACTTGCATCCTGCCTAAGATGCAAGTCACACTGCGAGCCAAGGTGCATCGGGGCCTTGGCTACGGCTTGCAAGCCGTGGCTGGCCCGAGTCCTTGCTTGGGCTCGGCTCGGCTGGTCGTCTTCTCCAGCTTTTTTTCTCTTCTGCGAATATCTCCAAAAAGCTTCTGCAACTTCGCGATCATCAAAGACGGCTTGCTTGATCCAATTTTTCATCAAAACAAAAAACATATCCGCCTATACCCTTTCAAATCGAGTTTACATGATTGCTAATCAAAGAATTAATTTTTTTTTTATAGACCTTCCTAAACCTCAACCATGAGGTGCACAGAGAATTCTACCCATACCAAAATAGTGAAGGATCTCAAGAATAATCAAGTAATTATCTGGCAAATTTTAATTAACTAACATGCATCATTCCTAAGCCATTCAAAGTAACATCACTCTGATACCACTTGAAGCAAATGAAACAATAGAAGCCATGCATTCTTTGAAAATAAAAGCCAGAAAACCAACGAAAACTCATAGTACACAATGGAGAAGCTTTTTAAAAGATTATACCTTTGCGTTTTAACACTATTTTTGGCGCCAGAGTGGATGATGAAACCACCGGTGCCTCTTCTTCTAGATTGGAAGATGTCTCTAGATCAAAACCAACGATGCATCTACTCCTTTGGGGCATGAATGCCAAGGCTTTTGAGAGCTCAGAATATTCCACTGCCTAAACACTTGTTGGTGAAACAACTTAGGCGAGGAAATCCACTATCTCAGGCACTTCTTGATTTCTTGTTATTAATGAACAATACCAAGAAGAAGAAAGGAAAAAGAACGAGAGCAAAGAAAAAGAAATCTTAAGGCTTTTTTCCCTATACGTTCTTTGTGTAGAGATTGGAACACCCGATTTTTCTCTCACCTCCTCATAACTTATCACCGGGGTTTTGATATTTCAAAACTTCTAGAAGCTATCAACAGAAGAGGTTTGGCTTAGCCTAAACTCTTCTGTTTCCTGAGTTGAAAAAAAAAACCTTTTTGGTTTAGACTATTGGATTATTAATAATTTATTATTTTCCTTGGACCCAATTAGCCCAAAATAATAACCATTAATTATTTATTTCCTGGGCCTATTAAATTAATATAATAAATAATTAATGAGCCTAAATGAACTAAAATAATTATTAAGCCTTTTTATTTACTAGTTTAGGCCCAAGTTAATTTTCTAATTATTTAATCTGGGCTTAGACTCTGAATAATTAATTAACCAATTAAACTAGATAATAAATTTAATTTCTTTCATTCTTTTATTTTTTTCCAGTCCAAAAATGAATTATACTTCTTGAATAAAATAAAATCCTTTTAATTGAAACTATTTTCTCGACTTAAAATTAATTAGGACTTACGGGCTATTCCGAGAACCAAAAAGACACATTACCTTGGCTACTAAAATGACCAAAATACCTGTGCTATATAAATTTTTGTATTTTCCATTTTAAATATTTTCTAATATCACTATAACGAAATATTTACCCTAAGGACAATGCTGCGTTCGCAATGCCTTCGACCTATAGGTGAAATAACTGAAATAACCATCTACATATTGCTGTACATTTAGAGAGGAAAGAGTGCACTAACACCTCTTTAAAAGACATCTACAATCCTTAGACTTCTAGTCCAATGATCTACGACTTCTTAGAATATTTTTTCCTTCCAAAGGAGCTACTCTAAAGCCAATATCCAAGTCATGTTCCCCAGTACCCTGGATAATTAGATCATTCGGATAACCACAAGGGGCGATAAAGTGGAGAAATTATCTTGTACAAGTCCATCGTAACTAACTAATTACATATACCAAATATACAAGTATATTGATCCTTCTAAAGAACCTCACATATAATATATCAAAGCATACACTTCTAGCTTCGTCAGACTACCAACTTATACTCAAGCTGTAGAGTATAAGTCCACACTGTAGCTGTAGTAGTCAAGGTTTCTACCACACAGTACTTTTAAAAACCACTACTACAGGTCTAGTTTCACGTATTTGAAATACGCTTGTGTTATGAAATGAGAAGACTACTCATTAACTAAAGGTAAGTCATTCCCTATTAAGAATTCATAACATAAAAACTTTACCATCATGGGATTCCCATTCTCATCATACGGTCAGGAAAAAATGTTTATGTGTTAAGTAACCCATGGTGTATACCTTACTGTGAAATACCTCTATTCACATGAACTATTTACTTAAACACAATGGGTTTTTTTTTTTTTAATGATAATTGTGCACACAAGAAAAGAAGATTTCATAAACAATTTCTTGAGAAAAATACTTTTATTAATATAAGTCAAAATTATATCAGAAACCTAGTTTAAGAGGGCATACATCCCAACAAGGATGAAGTCATCCATTTTGAAACCATTGGAATTGGACCTCAAAGAACTCCCCAAGCACTTGGAATATGTATTATTAGATAATAGGGAGAAATTGCCAATAATCATAGCAAAAGACTTTACTTGTGATCAAAAGATCAAATTGGTAAATCTATTGGGAAATATAAGGAAGTTGTTGTATGTAATATCGCGGACATTAAGGCAATTAGTCTTTTTCTTTTGTACTCACAAAATTTTATTGGAAGAAGGAGCCAAACCCATAGTGCAGCACCAACATAGATTGAACCCAAATATGAGTGATGTGGTAAAATGTCAAGTGATTAAACTCTTAGATTCCGACATCATTTACCCTATTTCTGATAGTATTTGGGTGAGTCCAATACAAGTGCTACCAAAGAATGGAGGTATAAATATGAGCCCAAAAGAAAAAAATGAGTTGATCCTAATGAGATTGGTAAACTGGTTGGAGGTTTTGTATTGAGTATAGGAAATTAAATGAGGTAACTAGGAAGGACCATTTTCCTCTCCCTTTCATTGACAAAATGTTAGAAAGGTTAGCAGGACATGAGTTTTATTATTTCTTAGATGGTTTTTCCAATTACTTTCAAATTCCCATAGCACCGGAGGATCAAGAGAAAACTACATTTACATTCCCTTTTAGTACTTTTGCATATCGACGTATACCTTTTGGTCTTTCCAATGGTCCCAAAACTTTCCAAAGATGCATTATGGCTATTTTCAAAGGACTTGTGGGAAACATCATGAAGATATTTATAGATGATTTTTCTGTTTTTGGTGATTCTTTTGACTTATGTTTAGCCAATTTAGAAAAGGTACTTCAAAGATGTAAAGAAACCATCCTTATGTTTAATTCGAAAAAATGCTACTTCTTATTGTACGAAGGTATAGTATTGGGACACAAGATTTCAAGGAAAGATATTGAGGTTGATTGAGCAATGATTGAGGCAATTGAGAAACTTTCTCCACCCACTTCCGTGAAGGATATTCAAAACTTTCTTGGTCATACCAATTTTTATAGGATGTTCATCTTAGATTTCTCAAAAATTTCTAAACCTCTTACCTCTTTACTTGAAAAAGATGCGATTTTTTATTTTGATGAAAAATGTCTCAATGCTTTCAATGTGCTTAAAAAGAAATTGATCAATTCTCCTATTTTAATTATACCGGATTGGTCTCTTCCTTATAAATTAATGTGTGACGCAAGTGATTATGCAGTAGGTGTGGTGCTTGAACAAAGGAGGAATAAGCATTTTTAACCAATTTACTATGCAATCAAAACTCTTACTGTGGCATAAGAAAATTACACCACAGCAGAGAAAGAATTGCTTGCAACAGTGTTTGTTTTCGATAAATTCCATTCTTATGTTGTTTCATCCAAAGTCATTGTGTGTATAGACTATTCTACCCTTAAATTCCAACTACAAGCATGATTCCAAACCAAGATTGATAAGATGAGTTTTGTTATTGCAGGAATTTAACATGGAAATTGGGGACAAAAAAGAAGCTGAAAATTTAGCTGCGGATTACTTATCTAGGTTGGAAAATCCCACCCTAGAACTTTTGGCCGAAGAAGACATCAATGTCACCTTTCCAAATGAATGACTTCTACTTGTTGATGGTGAGATTTCTCAAACACCTTGGTATGTGAATTTTGCTAATTACTTGGTTGCAAGAATTATTCCGGAAGATTTCACTACGCAACAAAAGAAGAAGCTCCTATCTGAGGTAAAACATTACTTTTGGGAAGATCCCTACTTATTTTGGTATTGTGCAAATCAAATCGTTTGAAGATGTGTGGATTCCATAGAAAGTGCAAACATCTTGACAAATTATCATGAAGGACCTGCAGGAGGCCATTACCAAGCTAATAACACCATAAGAAAGATGCTTGACTCTACATTTTAATGGCCTACACTCTTCAAGGACTCTTAAGTTTTGTTCAAAATTGTGATAGGTGTTAATGTACAAGTAACATTTCTAAATCTAACGAGATACTATTACAAAATTTTCAAGCTTGGGAAATTTTTAATTGTTGGGAAATTAATTTGATAGGCCTTTTTTTTCCAAATTCTTTGGGTAACAAATACATCTTGGTTGCGATTGAGTATGTATCTAAATGGGTTGAGGCATAAGCCTTGCCTACTAATAGTGTGCGGGTTGTAGTAAAATTTCTTAAAAAACGTTTCACCCGGTTTGGAGTGCCTAAGGTACTTACTAGTGATAGGAGAACCTACTTTTGTAGTACCTAATTGGATAAAGTTCTCAAACACTTAGGGGTTGTTCATAAGTTTTTTATCCCCTATAACCCTCAAACTAGTCGCCAAGTTGAGGTGGTTAATAGATAGTTAAAAAATATTGGAAAAAGTGGTTAATTATACAAGAAAGGACTAGAGTTTGAAGCTAGATGATACTCTTTGGGCTTACAGAACTGCTTTTCAAACTCTCGTTGGTACAATTCCCTATCGATTGGGTATGGAAAATCGTGTCATCTACCGATTGAAGTTGAACATAGGGCTTATTAGGTGATTAAACTTGTCAATTTTGACCTTCACCTTGTAGGATAACAAAGATTACTTCAAGTGAATGAGTTGGAGAAGTGGCATAATGATGCGTACCATCATTCGCGAATTTATAAAGATAAGATGAAATGCTAGCATGATAGACATATTCATTCACCTCGTGAGTTTCAAAAAGGAGATAAGGTATTAGTATTTAACTCTAGGCTTCGACTTTTTCCGGGTAAGTTCAAGTTATGATGGTCGAGGCCATATGAGATATATCGAGTTTGTCCTTTTGGAGTTATTAAGGTTTCTCATCCAACTAAGGGGATCTTTAAGGTAAATAGAAATCAACTAAAACTACATTTGGGTGATTTAGCATTTTAGAGCATCTTGATGTTACCCTTTATGAGTTATGATTGTCCATTGGTCCTTTGTACTTCTTTTTTTTTTTCTTTGTCTTTTCTTTTATTTTGCTTTTCTTTTTCTTTTTCTATATTCCTGTTTTTTTTTTCTTTTGAAGTTAGGTACTCATGTGACTTCTCTAATAACTACTCCTTGTGGTGGATTTACACATGTTGGAAATAATATATAGTAGAAGTATTTTCTTCTCTTTATTCTTCCTCTTTATTTATTTTGATCTTTGTGGCTTGTGGCTTTGCTTTGATTATTATATCATTGGCCATTGAAGATAATGTCCAGTTTAAGTGTGTATGTGGGGAGGGGGGGGGGGGGAGAATGTTGGTATTGAAGATATTTTCCATATCATTTTTATGTGAAAGTTTTTGGAATTTTTTTGTTTCTTTCATTGTTTAGCAAGGTTGTAATTTTTTTTCTTGCTTGATATGAATTTTTGTCATTCATTTGGTGGATTTTTATGAAATTGGTTTATTGGATAAGATATTTGTCAAGACTTGAGAATTTGGATTAATCTTGTTTATGCATTGATGTTTGAATATTATTTGACTCATCTAGTTTGAATATGAATGATATGATGAATATAGGGAAAGTTGATGGCTAACTCTTGTATTATGAGTTAAAACTTTGCGTAGCTTTAAGTTGTGATAAAGAATGTGAGGAGATAAAAGATCTTTAAGTAGAAAAATTATGGAAAATTATTGTGAGTAGAAAATTTGAGACAATGAGTTGATTAGTGTTTCCTTTTTAAAGATGAAAGAGTATTGTTTTTGCTTGACTATAGGGGCCAATACTGATAGTGAAGAGAAATCTGCTTTCTTGAGGCTATGAATTCCCAAGAGCAAGAAGGAGGAAAGAGGTTGAAAAAATTATGAGTGATGACTAAAATAGGGCCAATACGGTGTGTGAAGAGAAATCCATGCACTTGAGGGTATTAATTCCCTATAACATTGAAAAAAAAAATGGAGTGCTTTCCTTACATAATGACTTGAGTTGTGGAGTTTTTTTTTATTTATAATGTTTGAGTTGGTAGATAGCTTAATTTGTGTGATTCCTGTTATCTATATTTTTACTTGAAGGGGAAAATAATTTTTTTAGACTAAGGTATATACTTGATTAATTTGACTTCGAGAGTTTTATGATGTCATGTTAAATGTTTATAAAATTAAATTGTTATCAAAGGGTTTGATGAATGGCAAGAGTTTTATCTAAAGTTTGAAGGGAAGTTATAATCCTTCCTTTGTTCAAATTTTTTGAATGAGAAAAATAAAACTTGTGTTTTCTTGATGATTTTCTTGGCCTAAGTGTTTTTGCTTGAGAACAAGCAGAAAGTTCAAGTGTAGAGGTATGCGATAGGGGCTAAAATTATCACTATTTTCCTAGTTATTTGAGGTTAAAATGAGATACTTTTGTTATGATACCTAGGCATATTCCTTCCAATTTGACATTTTGCTCGTAGAAAGTGTTTTTAACAAAATTTTTGCAGATTTGAGTTAATTTCGAGCAACAATGGAGAATTTTCAGACCACACCTGGCACCAGGTCTAGCAATTAGACCAGGCTCCAAGCCCAGTCTGGTCCAACGAGTGAAAACAGAGCAAAAACTCAAGGTAAAATAGAACACACCTGGCGCCAGATGGGTCGACTAGACCCAGCACCAGGTACGCTCTAGAGTGGCAAAAATCCTCTGCACGAATTTGGAAATTTTCTAAAGATTTCAGTATTTTCCAATTCCTACTTGGCCAAGACCCCTCAAGCAATGAATTTGGCATAAAAAAAGCCTATAAAACCAAGAGAAAACACAAGAGATTGAGTAGATAAAAAATTTCAATCACTCAAAGAATGAGAGATTCACCATTCATGAAGGGTTGTTCAATAGATTCTTCAAATGAGAAGAATGAGGCTTATCTATGACTACTTTCTTTTACCTTTGTTTCTTGTTCTTAAACAATGATGTATTCAATGTTTTATTTATAATTTGATATTATTTCGGGATTGATGGTTTTGTATTAATTTAGTTATTTGATCAATTCTTTATCATCTTCGGTATTTGATTATTTGTTATCATTGGTTATTGATGCGAGTTCTTCTAATTAACTTGGGAAACGATATTAAGAGGTCATTGCATTAATTTTATATTTGGCAAATCTTAATGGACTTGGAAAACAAAGTTAAGATTAAAGGACTAAAGTGATCGAAGATTAGTTGATTTCGTCTCGAGCAAATGGTCATTAGTTAATTTCATGCTTATGAGGAATTGAGTTTAATGTATGTTTTGGTTATGCTGGTTTGATTGGAAAATCTGCTAATTTAATCAAGAGGCAGTGATTCCATGGATTGGGAAAGAAGTGGAATCTATTTAAGTGAATTCATGACTTGGGAAACGATTGAATTTTACTTTATATTCCTTCATGGTGCCAAGATGATGATTACTCGCATATAATTGCCAAATATTTCATTATCATGCTTTCTAGGATAGTTGTCTAAATTGCATATTCCTACATTCTTGAGTTGTACATATTTTTTTGTTTTTCTTTTTATTATCTTATCACTCTATTTGGTTGGTTAAATAATGAATGAAAAGTGATTAGTGTGTACTTGTTCTTTTGAGGATCAATACTCGTTAATTCCCTATATTATGCTTGCAACGAGTATACTTGCTCATATGTGTATTTTTGAAATTAATATTTTAATTAAAACTTGATTAATGGATGGATTTAAATTTGATGATTTTTATACACCTAAAATTTACGTATCAACCTTCTCCACAAGATGTAGAATTTGCTACTAAATTAGTGACAGAAGCTAAACCAATTTCTAAGATCTTTGATGTGTCCGAACTTGGGTATAAAAATCATATAAAAATTAAGCACATTCCCAATCAAGTTTAAATTAAAACGTTCAGCCCAAATCACACATATGAGCAAGCGTACTCATCACTAACCGAGCATAAGGTTCAAACGTGTGTCGATCCTCCAGAAACAAGTAGAAATTAATCACCTTTCTTTCATTATTTAACTGACTCGATAAAGTGAAAAACAAATAAAACAAAACAAAACAAAACAAAAATAAAAATATACATATGTCAAGGATGGAGAAGTATGTAACTCAAACCACTGTTTAGACAACCATGATCTCAAAAGACCTAACCATTGTCATACCTAATCAATCTCTTGGCACCATGAAGGATAGAGGTAAATTAGCATCACTTTGTCTGTCTCAACAAATTACTACATTCTAGATAAATTAGCATCACTTGGTCTGTCTCAACTAATTCATCTACAAGATGCATTAAACACAATCCTTGATTAAATTTCCTTGGTCTGGCAAATTTAAAACATGAAATTAATCAACGAATCCTTGGTTTGGCAAACATCAATTAACTTTCAATTACTCAATCCTCAGCAATTAACCTTTTTGGTCTAGCAAGTTAACAGCCAATAAATATGAAATTAATCAATTGCAACTACTATCAACCTCTTTGGTCTAGCAAGTTAATGAAAAGAAACAACTAATTAATCTCATAATACACCTAAGTAATTGAATATCGAGAAGAACAATCAATTAATCAAAAGATTAAGTAACTCTAAAAATCATGAATATCTCAAACAATGTCAAATTACAATGAAACAATTAACATATCATTGTTCAAGAAAAAGAATACAAAGTAAAAGAAAGCACTCATAGACAAGCCTCCTTCTTCTTCCTTTAAAGACCTTCTTGCACAACCCTCATTGAATTGAAGAATTCCTCCTTTGATTGAGTAATTTTCTATGATGATCAATGAATTCTCCCATTTTTCCTTGTGTTTTTCATCTATTTATAAGCTTAGGAAGTGCTTAAACTCGTAGGTACAATGTTCTTGGCTGAGTAGAAGTTGGAAGATACTAAAACTCTGCAGATTACTAAAAATCACGTAGAAAAAAATCAAGCACCGCCTTATCTTCAAGGCATAGCCGACACCGCCTTGGCTCTTGGAGCCGGTGCCGGTTGTGTTTTGCTTCTCTACTTGTTTGCCGATTTTTCTCCGAATTTTGCACAATGAAAACCAGAATGCAGCCGGCGCCACCTTGACTTTTGGAGTCGGCGGCGATTCACCTTTGTTTGGCTCTGTTTTGACAATTTTTTATCACTTCAAAGTTCGTGTAATCTAGTGCATGGTTGGCGCCAGTTCTAGAGCCCTAGCCGGCACCGCCTCTCCTCTGTTCTACAACGTTTTTATTTTGTTTTACCCTAAAAATCTAAAATAATGAACAAAACACCTTTCCAAAGGGTAAAATCTCAAATATGAAAGAATATGACTAGTTATTGCACAAAATTTCTTACAAAAGAGCCTCAAACCAAATCAATTTGCAAACCATATCTTCAACGCTTTCTTCATTCAAGAACATAAAACACATGATGCTACATCTTTCACAGCGAATGTAAGACTTGTGTAAGTGATAAATGACTCAGTAGAACCATCTCAATACTTAACAATATTCTCAAACCAATGGAAAGAATTTAGTTCAAAAAGAATATGCATTCCATAGGCTTACTTTTCAAATACTCTCTCCACTAATCCGAGACATATCATGATTTTACTTAGATCAAGTAGGACTTTTAAGCTTGTAATGTAAGGCTAAAGGCTTATAATATAGCTTATCAAACGAAGGATATAGGAGAATCAAATACTAAAGAAACTAAGAGTTAGCAAGAAAAGGATAAACAAAATGTATCAATAATTTCCAACTCTTCTTGCTCTTCTATTCCAAGAATCAATCAAACCATAACCTTATTGAGAAATTACAACTCCACTCAAGCAAATCCTACATTTTTTCTCTTTCTTTTTCTTTCTCAACTCTTCTTTATTCCTTTCACAAGATCAATCAAATTTTCTAGCAATGGTGTCAAGTACTTTAATATGAACATAACTTTTACAGCTCAATCACCATTCCTTTTGTGATCTTTTCTTTCTTCTTTCAATAAGTTTTTTCTTCTTTCTCTTTCTTTCTTTCTCTTTTTCTTTTTCTTTCTAGCTCAACTTGTTATTAATCCATGACTGAAAGTAACAAGTCATGATCTTTATCCCAACATTCTTCCTCAACATTTTCTTACATATACTTTCATCCATCAAGAGTATAAAGATTTGGAAAATCATTCAAACTCTTAGCAACAAGCAATGGACAAAATATTGTGATGGGTTTTATTGAAAGAAACTAATAATTTAGGCTCAAAATCAGCATTAGGGATAATATGACAATAGGTAGGCTCAACAAGCTCAAACTATCCAAAGAAGTTCTATTACCGTCATCCCTAAGTTAAATCATTACAGTTTTTCTTATTTTTCCTCGAGAGGTATTCAAGTAAGTTCTAGAATGCTCCATGAATTTTAGTAGAAAAACAGGTTTAAGAATAATGCAAAGCATTAGATCAGGAACTACTTCGTCCAAGTGCATGCAAAAAGTCATACATAAACCATAAATGATCTAGAGCATACTCTCTATAATCCACCATAAAGATATGCATTAAAAATACAGCTTGAAATCTCAAAGAAAATCAGAAAATTTTTGAAAATTTTTGGTCAAAATTTGCTCCCAAGAAGGTAAAAGTATATGTATAGAAGACTTGTCAATCAAATCACTCCCCTATACTTAAACTGGACATTGTCCTCAATGGCTAAATAAATATAACAAGACCAACAATACCATGGGACCAAAAATATAAAGGAGAAGAGATTAAAAAATAAACTTCCATTCGTTTGGCATTGTGCTGTACAAGATCTGAATGTTGGAAGAATGAGGCATTGGCAAAGTTCCTAAAAAGAAAAATACAAAAGAAAACACACCAAAGCATAAAAACTAGAAAAGAAAATAAAGCAAAAACAAAAGAAAGAACATAGTACAAATGAACAACCGCCGCACGATGAACCAAAAATTTCTACATGGAAGCGTCGAAAAGCATCTCCACCTACTCGGTGTTAGGAAGACCTTCGCCCACATAGTGCTTTACGCGATTGCCATTGACTTTGAAGGTGCCCCTAGTGGGGTGAGTGATTTCAAGAGTGCCAAAAGGGAATATCTTACTCACCGTGTAGGGTCCCCACCACCTTGATTTCAATTTCCTTGGAAAAAGTCTTAAACGGGAATTAAAGAGCAACACTTGATCGCCTTTCTTAAATTCATGTTGTTGATTGATATGCTTATCATGCCATCTTTTGACCCGCTCCTTATATTGTATTGAATTATCATAAGCATCTGCCCGCAATTCTTCCAAGGCAGTGAGTTAAAGCAATCTAGACTTACCAGTTGACTCAAGATCAAGATTACCAAGTTTAATAGCCTAATAAGCCTTATGCTCAATCTCTACAGGTAAATGGCATGTTTTCCTATAGACTAACTGAAAAGGATTTGTGCCAATTGGGGTTTTAAAAGTTGTCCTATATGCCCAAATAGTATTGTCTAATTTTCGACTCCAATCCTTTCTAGTATGGTTAACAGTTTTTTGCAAGATTTTTTTAATTTCCCTAACCACTTCAACCTGTCCACCTGTTTGGGGATGATAGGGGGTGGCAAACCTATGGTTCACTCCTAAATATTTGAGAACTTTTTCCATTGGTGCATTGCAAAAATGAGTCCCCCTATCACTAATGAGTGCCTTAGGCACACCAAAATGATTGAACAGCATTTTCAGAAATTTTACCACAACCCTTGCATCATTAGTGGGTAAAGCTTGAGCTTCTACCCATTTAGAAACATAATCTTCTGCCACCAAAATATATTTATTCCCCAAAGAACTAGGAAAAGGTCCCATGAAGTCTATCCCCCAACAGTCAAATACTTCACAAGCTTGAAAAATTTGTAATGGCATCTCATTAGATTTAGAGAGGTTACCTGTACGTTGACACCTATCACAACTTTGGGCAAACCTGTGGGCATCTTTGAACAACGTGGGCCAATAGAATCTAACATCGAGCACCTTTCCTGTAGTGTTGTTGGCTTAGTAGTAGCCTCCAGTAAGTCCTTCATGACAATGTCTGAGAATATCTTTGCTTTCCTTAGAGTCCACACATCTACGAATGATTCGGTCCGCACAACACTTAAATAAATATGGATCTTCCCAAAAATAATGCCTTACGTCAGAGAGGAATTTCCTCTTTTGCTACATCGTGAGATCTTTTGGAGTAATTCCTACAACCAAGTAATTAGCAAAGTCGGCGAACCATGGAGTATTTGGAATCTCACCTTCTATGAGCAAGAGTTGCTCATCCGGAAAAGCGTCATCGATGTCCTCTTTTATCAAGGATTCCAAATTTGGGCTATCTAATCTTGACAAGTGATTCGCAGCCAAGTTTTCCACACCCTTTTTATCTCTAATCTCTGATATGTCTGGACTTGGGTGTAAAAATCATATAACAACTAAGCACATTCCAAATCAAGTTTAAATTAAAACGTTAAACCCAAATCACACATATGAGCAAGCGTACTCATCATTAACCGAGCATAGGGTTCAAATGAGTATCGATCCTCAAGGAACAAGTAGACATTAATTACATTTATTTCATTGTTTAACCGACTCGATAAAATAAAATCGAAAAAAATAAAATAAAATAAAATAAAAACAAAAATATATACATGTCAAGGATGTAAATTTATGTAACTCAAACCATTGATTAGACAACCATGATCTTAAAGTACCCAACCTCTATCATAACTAATTATTCCCTTGGCATCATGAAGAATTAAAATAGACTCACTTCTTTCTCAATCCATGAATCCCTATCTTCTAGGTAACATAGTATCACATATTCCGTCTCAACTAGTCTTACCCAAAAGATGCATTAAACACAATTCTCTGATTAAGTCCCATTCTCAGGCAAACTTAACCCATGAAATTAACCAATTGAATCCATATTCTAGCAGACATCAATTAACCTTTAATTACTCTGTTCTTGCAATTAACCCTATTTTCAGGTAAGTTAAAAGGCAGCAAATATGAAATCAATCAATTTAAATCATCAACCCTATTCTCAAGCAAGTTAACGACACAATCAATTAATCTCGCAATCAACCCAAGTAATTAAATACCAAGAATAACAATCAATTAATCAAAAGATCAAATAACTCTAAAAACCACGAGTATCTAAACCAATGTCAAATTACACTAAAACAATTAAAACATCATTGTCAAGAAAAAGAAAACAAAGTAAAAGAAAGCAGTTATAGACAAGACTCTTTCTTCTTCCTTTGAAGATCTTCTTGTACAACCCTCCTTGAATTGAAGAATTCCTCCTTAGATTGAGTGATTTTCTATGATGATTTATGAATTCTCTCATTTTTCCCTTGTGTTTTTCATCTATTTATAAGCTTAAGAAGTGCCTAAACTCATAGGTACAAAGTTCTTGGCTGAGTACAAGTTGGAAGATACTAAAACTCCTCAGGTTTCCAAAAATGCGTAGAAAGATCGCAGCACGCCTCAAGGACAGAACACAGCCAGTGCCGCCTTGGTCCTTCGGAGCCGGCACCGCCTGTGTTCTACTTCTCTACTCGTTCACCGATTTTTCTCCGAATTGTGCGCATAAGTTCCAGACTACAGCTGGCGCTGGTTCCAGCCTCATAGCCGGCGCTGCCTTTGCTCTGCTTCATGACGATTTTGATCCGTTTTATCTAAAAATCTAAAATAATGAACAAAATACCTTTCCAATGATAAAATCTCAAATATGAAAGAATATGACTAGTTATTGCACAAAATGTCTTACAAAAGAGCCTCAAATAACTAAGCAAAGTATGACTAATTTAGCCCCTATCATATTCCCACACACTTTGCTTTTTGCTTATCCTGAAGCAAAGTATCAAGAACAAGTAGAAAAAACACAAGGTTTTAATCAAGTCACTCAATCAATTCCAAAACCATATCTTCAATGCTTTCTTCATTCAAGAACATAGGACATAGGATACTAAATCTTTCACAACCAATGCAAGACTTGTGTAGTGATAAATGACTTAGTAGAACCATCTCAATACTTCACAATATTCTCAAACCATTGGAAAGAAGTCAGTTCAAAAAGAATATGCATTCCATATACTTACTTTTCATACACTCTCTCCACTAATCCGAGACATATCATGATTCTACTTAGATCAAGTAAGACTTTTAAGCTTGTAATGTAAGGCTGAAGGCTTGTAATGTGGCTTAGCAAACAAAGGATATAGGAAAATCAATAATCAAAGAAATCTGAGAATTAGCAAGACAAGGGTAACCAAAATAAATCTATAATTTCCAACTCTCATTGCTCTCCTATTCCAAGAATCAATCAAACCATAACCTTATATAACAAACCTTATGCACTTCAAGCAAATCCTGCATTGTTCTCTTTTTCTTTCCCCTCTTTTTGTCATTAACTCTTTTTCTCAAGATCACTCAATTTTCCAGCAATGGTGTCAAGTGTTTTATATGAACTTAACTTTCGCAGTTCAATCACCATTAATTTTGTGATCTTTCCTCTTTTTTTCTTCTTCTATTTTTTTTTTCTCAATTCTCTTTTCTTTTCTGCCTCTTTTATTTTTCACTGCTGCTGTTTTTTCATTTTTCCACTCACTTTTTTAGCAGCTTGTTGTTTTCTCTTTTCAATTCCTCTCGTTTCTTTTCTTCTTTCTCATTTTTCCGCTCAAAAAGTTTTTCTTTCTTCCTCGATTTTTTAAACTTCTTTCTTCCATTCTACTTCCTTTCTTTTCCCAGCTCCACTCGTAATTAATCCATGACTGAAAGTAACAAGTCATGATCTTTATCCCTGCATTCTTTCTCATCATACATATACTTTCATCATTCAAGAGCATAAAGATTTGGAAAATTGTACAAACTCTCAGCACAAGTAATGGACAAAATATTGTGACGGGTTTTAAAGAAAGAAATCAACAATTTAGACTCAAAATAGGCACTAGGGATAATATAACCATAGGTAGGCTTGAAAAGCTCAAACTCTCCAAAGAAGGCCTATTATCGTCATCCCTAAGTTAAATCATGATTGCCTTTTTTATTTTACCTCGAGAGGTATTTAAGTAAGTTCTAGAATGCTTCATGAATTTTAGAAAAAAAAATAGGTTTAAGAATAATGTAAAGCATTAGATCAAGAACTACTTTGTCTAAGTGAGTGCAAAAAGTCATGCATAAGTCATAAATGATCTAAAACATATGCTCTATAATCCCTCATAAAGACATGCATTAAAAATACAGTTTGAAATCTCAAAGAAAGTCAGAAAAATTTTGAATTTTTTTTTGAAAATTTTGCTCACAAGAAGGATAAAATATATGCATACAAGAAGGATAAAGTATATGCATACAAGAATTTTCAATTGAACCATTCCCCCACACTTAAACTGGGCATTGTCCTCAATGGCCAAATAAATATAACAAGGAAGAAGGTGCCATGGGGCCAAATATAAAGGGGAAAAGAAAAGAAAGAAAATACTTCCATGACAAATTAGCTCCAAAAGTTTCACTCTTCTAAATCTTTAAATTTTCAGAACTTTTTAACTAAAATTTTCTAAAGTAGCTCACCATTAAGAAAACACTATGATAATTGATAAAAACTTGGAAAAAGTATATCACCAAACCACTCCTCCACACTTAAATTGGACAATGTCCTCTTTGGCAAAAAATAAACACAAGAAAGCATCTCCAAAGGGACTAAAAATAATAAAGGGGTAGAAAGTTTAAGTAATACTGCCCAAGTGCAAGAATGCTCCAATAGATATCCAAACATAAGGAAAAGAGAAGGGCTTGTCCAAGAGGGCTTTATTCCTATAAAACAAATCAAAAATAAAAGCACAAGATAAATAATAATAAAATGAAAACATACCTAAATAAAAGAAAACAAACTAAAGAAAAAAACTCAAAAAAATAAAATAAAATAAAACAAAACAAAAACTTTTCACACTCAGCATGCTTTCTCATAAAATCTTTTGAAAAGAAATTAAAGCTTAAAATAGAAGATAGGCATGATGACTTTAGAATGAATGAAGGATTTTGAAAAATGGAAGATTCATGAAAACGTTTTGTCTCAGCAAAGCAAAACACATAAACCTCATTCGCTAACATTCCTTTAGACACATAAATATCTTTTTCAACATATAAGTGCACATGGTATCTAACGGAGGCATCAACTTTGAAATCACCGAGTAACCCTTCAAAAGAATTTTTACAATTTAAAATACCCCTTTGAACTTAGTACTTGCATTCTTAAAGATAGGATTGGGCAATCCTTACTTTTCAATGCTTCTACAAATACCAAGTTACCTCCCTGAAATTGGGGTGAAGGGTAGAAATTACCACCATCCTCCAAGGACTTTTACGATATAGTATTGAAAAATCCAACTCCTTGAAGTATGATAAATTCATACACATCATTATTTGGACCTATATTCTCCAAGAAAAAATAGGAACCTAAGAAATCATGTGACAAAGAGAGATCTAGAGTATTAGCACATAGCGAAGAATTGGATACCTCCCTTCCCACATTGGATAATTGTCCCTCACAGCATTTCTTCTTGGAGATTCTCTTGTTCGAATGTATGGGCTAGCATGAACTTATGATTCTCCTCAAAAATCATAACTAAGTGTTTCCTTTGATCGCACAATCGTTGGAAAGCTTTTTCATGCCACTGAATAGATGAATTTGTATTGGCAACAAAAGAATTCACTAATGCTTCTAATGACGTCTCACTAAAAACATCAATGTGAACTTGCAATTTTGCCAATCAACACACTAATGTTGGTTTTTCTTTTCGTTCTTTCTTTTTTTTTTTTTTTTTAATGTAACATGCAGTAATGATGAATCATGCAATTTTATTTATGAAAATATGATAAAAAGAACAAAACAAAACTACAAAAATAAAAATGTTTCAAACAGCAAAAATGACTTCACTGTTTTCCACGACCGACACCTATAAACGACAAGAAGAAAGTTAGATAACAAAATTAAACGAAGAACAAGTTAGTCAATAAAACAGGGTCAAGGTTAGTAAGTTAGGTTACATAGCTATACAGAAGATACACAAGATACAAAAGATAGAACTTTTTTGCAGAGAGAACAAGTATACCTATTTACATATTTACATGGTTAAATCAACAAAATCCAAGCTTTCATGCTATTGTTCCCCGGCAACGGTGCCAAAAACTTGATGTGTCCGAACATGGGTGTAAAAATCATATAACAACTAAGCACATTCCCAATCAAGTTTAAATTAAAACGTTAAACCCAAATCACACATATGAGCAAGCGTACTCATCATTAACCAAGCATAGGGTTCAAACGAGTGTCGATCCTCAAGGAACAAGTAAACATTAATTACCTTTCTTTCATTGTTTAACCGACTCGATAAAACAAAACCGAAATAAAATAAAACAAAATAAAATAAAAACAAAAATATATACATGTCAAGGATGTAAATTTATGTAACTTAAACCATTGATTAGATAACCATGATCTTAAAGTACCCAACCTCTATCATAACTAATTATTCCCTTGTCATCATGAAGAATTACAATAGACTCACATCTTTCTCAATCCATGAATCCCTAACTTATAGGTAACATAGTATCACATATTCTGTCACAACCAGTCTTATCCAAAAGATGCATTAAACACAATTCTCTGATTAAGTCCCATTCTCAGGTAAACTTAACCTATGAAATTAACCAATTGAATCCATATTCTAGTAGACATCAATTAACCTTTAATTACTCTGTTCTTGCAATTAACCCTATTTTCAGGTAAGTTAAAAGGCAACAAATGTGAAATCAATCAATTTAAATCATCAACCCTATTCTCAGGCAAGTTAACGACACAATCAATTAATCTCGCAATCAACCCAAGTAATTAAATACCAAGAATAACACTCAGTTAATCAAAAGATCAAATAACTCTAAAAACCACGAGTATCTAAACCAATGTCAAATTGTAATAAAATAATTAAAACATCATTTTCAAGAAAAAGAAAATAAAGTAAAAGAAAGCACTCATAGACAAACCTCCTTCTTCTTCCTTTGAAGACCTTCTTGTACATCCCTCATTGAATTGAAGAATTCCTCCTTGGATTGAGTGATTTTCTATGATAATTTATGAATTCTCTCATTTTCCCTTTTTTTTTTTGATCTATTTATAAGTTTAAAAAGTGCCTAAACTCGTAGGTACAAAGTTCTTGGCCAAGTAGAAGTTGGAAGATACTAAAACTCCTCAGGTTTCCAAAAACGCGTAGAAAGATCGCCGCACCGCCTCAAGGACAGAACACAGCCAGCACCGCCTTGGTCCTTCAGAGCCGGCGCTGCCTGTGTTCTGCTTCTCCACTCATTCGCCGATTTTTCTCCGAATTTTGTGCATAAGTTCTAGACTACAGCCGGCGCCGGTTCTAGCCTCATAGCCTGTGCCGGCTCTGCTCTGCTTCGTGACGATTTTGATCCATTTTACCCAAAAATCTGAAATAATGAACAAAATACCTTTCTAAGGGTAAAATCTCAAATATGAAGGAATATGACTAGTTATTGCATAAAATGTCTTACAAAAGAGCCTCAAATAACAAAGCAAAGTATGATTAATTTAACCCCTATCAATCTCCAAATCAAATTCCTGCAGTAATAGCACCCATCTTATTAATCTTGGTTTGGAATCATGTTTGGTCAGTTGGTAATTCAAGGCCAAATGGTCCGTATAAATAATAACTTTGGATAGAATAAGATAAGTACGGAATTTATCAAAGGCAAATACTATAGCAAGCAGTTCTTTCTCTGTTGTTGTGTAGTTTTCTTGTGCATCCATCAAAGTCTTGCTTGCATAGTATATAGGTTGGAAGTGCTTATTCTGCCTTTGTCCGAATACTGCACCAACTGCAAATTCACTTGCATCACACATTAGTTCAAAGGGAAGAGACCAATCAAGTGCGATTTGCATGGGTGAATTAATCTACTTCTCTTTAAGTATGGTAAAAGCGTTGAGACATTTTTCGTTAAAATTGAACACAGCATCCTATTCGAGTAAAGAGGTAAGAAGGTTTTGAAACTTTTGATAAGTCTAAGATAAACCTTCGGTAGAACCCTACATGACCAAGAAAACTTCTTATGGCTTTTACCGAAGTAGGGGGAGGCAACTTCTCAATTACTTTAATTTTGGCCCTATCGACTTCTATACCTTTTCTTGAGATTTTATGCCCCAACACAATACCTTCTTGCACCATAAAGTGGCATTTTTCCCAATTGAGCATGAGGTTAGTCTCTTCACATCTTGTGAGTACCTTTTCAAGATTAGATAAACACAAATCAAATGAATCAGGAAAAACTAAAAAATCATCCATAAATACCTCCATGATGTCCCCCACGAGTCCTTCAAATATGGTTGCCATGTAACACCCCGCTACCTAGGCCCGCCAGGGCTAGGGATGTCGCCCCGTCCAAAGGACAAGGGGTCTTTATAACTAGGATACACAAATATAATAGTGGAAATAAAATGATACTTCAACTTAAAATTTATTACAACCCAAAAGAAATAATAATAAATCCAAGAATACTCAAAATAAATACATAATAAAAATTCATCTGCTCTCAACTCTCCCAACATTACACAAAATAAATCCTCAGAAAATTCTTCCAAAGCAGACAATATATAGCTACTCATGCCCACAGCAGGATGGACCTGAAATCATGATAAAATGGTGGTGAGACAAAAATCTGAGTAAGTCCGTGTGTGCTTCGGGTGTTTAGTGAAAACAGTTCGTGGATGCAAAGTGTGAAACCTTTATAAGAGAAATACTGGCAAGAAATAACATTAGTAAAAAACAAGAGTGGCGTTTTAGCTTTTCCAGCCATACATAAGTAATAAAATCAACCACTCAAAAGAAAGGGATATGGGTTACCACACGTTGGGCCCCATAACCGGTCAGAATGCCGACACTTTGTGCAGACTGACAAAAGTAGGTGATCGGCCTACTGGGCAAGATACTCCTCCTTCTTATACCTAAACAACAACCGGGTGTCCATTCCAGCAATCCACAGTCACTTGACTGAAAACAAACTGCTAGCTCGGACCGGCACGGCTGACTGGACTTTCTTCTTATCCGGGAAGGACTCACCCCTCAGAGGTGGCCACCTACTGAGAGACTTACCCTAACCCTTCAAAGACTAAACCTAGTAGTCCACTCTTATTGAGTACTCAATGACGTTTCCCACTTGGGATAAAATGAACAAAACACTGTTCCACATGAAAATGGCAATTTATGGGTTTTCCAAAGTCTTTAACAAAATCAGTTTTAGAAAGAGTTTGAGTTTGAGTAAATCTGCTCATTGGATTTTAAATAATTTAAATGTTTGAAATAAGAAAGGATTTAACCCTCAATTGCCTTTACATAAATGAGTGTCCATGCACTCTACACTTGGCTTGCCATAATAAACATTTTGCATCAAACAGGTTTTATGCAGGAGCTTATCTGATTCTTGCTCACAATAACAAGGTCTCCAACGGCAAACCTAACCCCACATGGGCAAATACAAATCACAATCAATTTCAAGCCACAAATTACTTCCTTAATTTTAAATCAACTCAACTTACTACTACCATAATCCTAGTGTCCCAAGCTTTAAGGTTAAACAATAAGTAAATAGGTTTAAGAGTTGAGCCTAGCTCAATTATTTAAAATAATTAATGGTTTGGGAAATAAATTTAATAAGCTGAAAGCCTAAATCTTGTTAGGAAAAATTTAGAGTTTATTTGATCAAGAATTCTAGGTAGTATTAAATAAAATATTGATTTATTAATAATTTAGTTGTTAGAAAATAATTTGTAGCTAAAATTAGTTGAAAATAAATTTAATGAGTCTCACTTGAACAATATTAAATAAATTCTTAAGGAGTTTTGATTAGAAGATAATAGTTAAATTTTTAGTAATATATATTCTACTAATTGTAATTATTTTCATAAAGGCTTTAATTGATCTCATTATATTAAGTAATATATACATATAAATATATATATTTTTTATTTTTCTAGCAAAAATTATTATTTGTTTGACTAAAATATCCTTTATACATATGACAATCCAAATCTACCCTTCCTAGGGTTTTTTTTTTTTCGAAAATACTAAGAGAAATTATTTTATTGAATATTTTATTCATGAAGTAAAAATTTGTTTGGGGACAACTAGATCATGATCAAATTCCTATGGCTAACCACAATCAATACATACACAATCCTTTAATTCATCAAATCATCCGAATCATGCATACAAGCATAGATCTCAATTTATCAACACATGATCTAACCCCTACTTGAATAAATATGATCATGGCTTCAATATTAATCCATCATGAATATAAACCCTATTCACCAAAGGTGACGTAATCTCTAGCATACTTCATCACATATACTACTTATGACATGCATCAACCTCAAATCATCATATAATCATCCAAGACAATCCTTCCATGCATAAATCCCATCTCCTTCATAATCATACATATATTCATACTTCAATCTCAACAATATATATATATATATATATATACTCAAATCCTATCACCATCCACCTATTATCATTATCACCCTAGAGACATGCTTCTAGAGTTTAAAAGAAGGATTGATGGTATTTACCTGGTTGATGAACGCCTTGAAGGAGTTTAGAGTAGATCTCAACTCCTAGGTGTCTAACATTGTCCAAAGGAGATGGCGAGAGCATGATTATGGAGAAGAAGTCATCCGGCCAAGGGAGAGGAGTTTCGGCCGTGAGAGAGAGGGAGAGAGAGAGAGAGAGAAGAAGAAGAAGAAGAAGAAGAAGAAGATGATGATGAAGAAGAAGAAGAAGAGATCATTAGTATGTTTATTCACATAGGTTCTCACTATAGATCATGTTTGGAGAAGATGAAGTTGATAGAATAAATTTACCTTGAAGATGTTCTTGTCCTTCACAGAAATTTCTTCTTTTGATCCGAAGTAGCAAGATGATTTGAGGAATTTGATGTTAAGAATGGTGTTAATGGACTCACAACAGTGAGTAGGTCAAATCTGGAAGTTTTTGAGATGGTTTGGAGGGGTATTAAATGTAGGGAAGAGGTAGGTGTTCTTGGTGTAGTGTGTGCATTCTTGGAGATTGAGAGATTTCGAGAGGTGGTTCTTGTGCAGCTGTCGAATTTTTGTGAGGGATAGGGCTGGCCGAATTTCTGTAGGTTTTAGGGAGTTGTTTCTCTGATTTGGAAGAGAAAAGGGAGGGTTAGTTGTCACAATCCTTGGAGAATATTTTTAGGAAGTGAATTTGGAAACTAAATATTCTAGGATATCTTGATAATTTGGAGAGCTTTGAAGGTCTCCTATGGCCGACTGGTTGAGCAGCTTTTCTGAGGAATTAAAGCTGATTCAAGGTGGCTTATGGTGGCCGAAACTAAGGTGCACACTGATGAAGAAGATGTCTGGTCATTTGAGTAAGATATTATGGAAGGTTGCTAAACAAGAATGGCTGGAATTTTGGAAACCAATCAAGCTAAATTGCAGGGATTTGTTGGAGAGATTTTTGGATAGCCATTGCTAAATTTCATGCAGAAGCTTGAGAGAAACAATGGAGCTCTTTTAATGGAGGTTTAAGGAAGGTTTTGACAGATTAAGGCTGGTGTTCCGGCCAGAAGAAAAATAGGAAACAAAGCTGGAAATTTGGACTGCCCAGCATTTCGCTGAACAGGAATTTTTCTGGGCAGATTTTCGGCTGCCACTTCCAGCCAATTTGTAGCGAGTTTTGAAGGGAATTTTAGGGGTATTCAAGGCTGGTTTCTAGCCTTCTTCATGAAGGAAAAACATGGCTAAGGTACTGAACAAGATCTGGAAGAAAATAGCTTGGTTTTGGATTCTCAAAACTGTTTTTCGTACAGGAATTTTTTCCTGTTTTGCTCCAGCTTTGAGCTTGGTCAAGAATTTTCAGATTTCAAACTGATCCTAAAGATCATTTTTCTGGCAGCATTTGGGAGGGAATGTTAGCTAAAAATTTCGACATTTTGAAGGTACAACAAGCTGGAACATTTCAGCTCATGACATGAAGGAAGATTAACTAGTCTAGAGTGAAATTTCAACAAGCTTACTAGAGGGATTTTTCCCCTTGGAATTTCCCACCATTCTTCCACATTTTTCAGACCATGAGAAGCCTTTTACTAGGGCATTTTGATCCCACAAGATTACAGCATTTTACTGAAATTTCTGGAAAGAAAATGGATAGAACATCTTGATCAAACTAAGAAGTTGAAATCTAAGGAAAACCAAAGATCAAGGGAGTAAGAATTCCCTTTAGGAAATTCGAGTAGGGCAAAAGAGTGGCATGAGAATACTCCTAGCATGTCTCTCTTAGGACATCATCCCTACCTGACTCTAAGCTCCTAAGACCGAAATTTCCTCCACTAAGCAAAAATAAAATTTAATCTAGCTAAAGCTTCTATGATGGAATTTGAACCCAAGACCTCAAGAATTAATTCCAAAGCTCTAACCACTACACCACAACAACTCTTGTTGATATTTTCACTAGAAAATTATTTTCTATTCAATCCACAGGTCATTTTCCTATTTTCACCTCGAGCAAAAACTACCATCTTGCCCCTCTCACACAATACTCACCAATAAGACTTCAAGACAATAAAACCCGAATCCAAAACACATAAAAATCATATAAAAATATATTTAACCATGAAATAAAATATAATATGTATCCCAACCCCCTTACTCTAATGTTGGTTTTGACCGGGGTTTCACATGCCATGCATCTTTGGAATGTTCCAGGACTATTGCAAAGACCAAACGACATCCGACGATATGCAAAAAGTACCATATAGACACGTGAAAGTGGTTTTTTCTTGGTCCTCCGGTGCTATGGGAATTTGCAAATAGCCAAAAAATCCATCTAAGAAACAATAATACTCATGTCCAGCTAACCTTTCCAACATTTGGTCAATGAAAATGAGAGGGAAGTGATCTTTTCTAATGGCTTTGTTTAACATCCTATAATTTATGCAAAATCTCCAACCCGTGACCAATCTCATAGGGACTGGCTCATTTTTGTCATTGGGACTCACCGTCATTCCTCCCTTCTTTAGTACCACTTGAGTAGGACTCATCTAAACACTATCAGAAATAAAGGTAAATGATGCCTGAATCTAGGAGCTTAACCACCTCACCTTTTACCACTTCACTCATATGCGGATTCAGCCTACGTTGGGGTTGCACTACGGGTTTTGCACCTTCTTCCATCAAAATCTTGTGAGTGCAGAAGAATGGACTAATGTCCTTAATATCAGTGATCTTCCAAGCTATAACTCCCTTATACTTTCCCAACATACTTACCAATTTGGTCTTTTGTTCTGTATTGAGATTTTTGGCAATGATCACAGGCAATTTATTTCTTTTAGACAAGAAAACATATTCCAAATGCTCGGGCAGGTCTTTTAAGTCCAATTCGGGAGGATCTTCTATGGATGATTTCATTCTCCCTAAACTGCTTTTCTTAACCAACTTATTTATCCCATCCTCATTGGGGATTTCCTTCGGATATGCCATTGATGTTTCCATCAATTCTTCCTTGATAGATTCCTGCATTAACTCAAAGATAGGTTTGTTAAGAATATCCATTCTTAAACAAGAATCATCAGAAGACAATGGGTGTTGCATGCTCTTGTGGATTTTAATCACTACTTCTTCATCCCTAACCCTAAATGTTAACGTCCCCCATAAACATCGATTAACGCTTTTGCTGTAGCTAGGAAAGGTCTACCTAGGATTAGAGGGACTTTGGAGTCTTGATCCATGTTAAGAATAACAAAATCCACTGGAAATATGAATTTATCAACTTTAACCAACACATCTTCAATTATAACCCTAGGATATTTGATGGATCTATCCGTGAGTAGAATACTCATCCTAGTGGGTTGTGGTTCTCCTAGGCCTAGCCTTTTAAATATTTTATAGGGTAATAAATTAATGCTAGCACCTAGGTCAGCTAATGCACTATAGACAGGAAGAGTGCCAATTAAACATGGGATAGAGAAACTCCCTAGATCATTTTCTTTATGTGGCAAATTCAAGTTATCCTGCAGGATGGCTGAGCATTCTTCGTTGAGGACTAATGTGGACAATTCTTCTAATCGCTTTTTGTTGACGAGTATGCTTTTGAGAAATTTGGCGTATTTGGGCATGTGAATTAAAGCTTCACTAAGGGGGATGTTTATGTGCAGTTGTTTGAACATCTCAAGGAATTTGTCGAATTGAGCATCTTTTCGGGCCTTATGTAGACGAGTAGGGTATGGTATGTTAGGTTGAAAAGTGAGACTTTCAGAAGCTGGATAGGGGATAGCCAGCGTTGGTTCCAATGTTTCGGCTGACGCCGGTTCAGTTCTGGGTGGCTGGGTCTCGGGGTTACTGGATAGCCGACACCAGTTCTCTTCTTCCAGCCGGTCGGTTGCCATCTATAATGTCTGGCAACTCTTTTCCACTTCGCAATGTGACAGCAGACGTTTCCTCACTGGCTATTGGGATTAGTTCGTGAGATTTTATCACCGTGTCCATAAAAAATCAGATTCGTTGTTCCATGTTGCGGATCATCGCTTCAAATTTCTCAAAGGTGGAATCTATTTCTTGGAAATGTCTCGTGACATGAACAGCAAATTTTCCAATTACGGTTTCGAGCTCTCCTAATTCTGGTGCTACACGTGTTATTTCTGAAGTGTAATGGGGGTATTGCCCCTCATTAAACTTCCTCTGATTCCAATTCGCCATTTCTCCTAAACATAGAAGTGAGTTAGACATAGAATTCATGATTTAAAACCAAATTAAAAGAGTACAATGTTAGTTAGTAGAACATAGTCAAAGTTAGTAGGTTAGATTACAAGGGTATACACAAATACACAAAATACAACAGATAGCACCTTTTTCTGCGGGAAGAACATTTGTATATATTTTACATATTTACATAGTTAAATCAACAAAATCTAAGCTTTCATGCTATTGTTTCTCGGCAACAGCACCAAAAAACTTGATGTGTCTAGACTTGGGTATAAAAATTATACAAAAACTAAGTACATTCCCAATCAAGTTTAAATTAAAACGTTCAACCCAAATCACACATATGAGCAAGCGTACACATCATTAACTGAGCATAGGGTTCAAATGAGTGTCGATCCTCCAGGAACAAGTAGACATTAATCACATTTCTTTCATTGTTTTACCGACTTGATAAAGTGAAAAATAAATAAAACAAAATAAAAGAAAAGAAAAATAAAAATATACGCATGTCAAGGATGGAGAAGTATGTAACTTAAACCATTGTTTAGACAAACATGATCTCAAATAACCTAACTATTGTCACAACTAATTATTCTCTTGGCACCATGAAGGATAAAGGTAAATTAACATTGCTTGGTCTGTCTCAACTAATTCATCCACAAGATGCATTAAACAAAATCCTTGTTTAAATTTCCTTGCTCTGGCAAATTTAAAATATGAAATTAATCAATGATTCCTTAGTCTGGCAAACATCAATTAACCTTCAATTACTCAATCCTCAGCAATTAACCTCTTTGGTCTAGCAAGTTAATGAAAAGAAACAACCAATTAATCTCATAATACGCCCAAGTAATTGAATACCAAGAAGAACAATCAATTAATCAAAAGATCAAGTAACTCTAAAAATCATAAATATCTTAAACAATGTCAAATTACAATGAAACAATTAACATATCATTGTTCAAGAAAAAGAAAACAAAGTAAAAGAAAGCACTCATAGACAAGCCTCCTTCTTCTTCCTTTAAAGACCTTCTTGCACAACCCTCATTAAATTGAAGAATTCCTCATTTGATTGAGTAATTTTCTATGATGATCAATGAATTCTCCCCTTTTCCCTTGTGTTTTTCACCAATTTATAGGCTTAAGAAGTGCCTAAACTCGTAGGTACAATATTCTTGGTTGAGTAGAAATTAGAAGATATTAAAACTCCGTAGATTACCAAAAACCGCGTAGAAAAAATCAAGCACCACCTTATCTTCAGGGCACAGCCGGCTCCACCTTGGCTCTCGGAGCCAGCGCCAGTTGTGTTCTTCTTCTCTACTTGTTCGTCGATTTTTCTCTGAATTTAGCACAATGAAAACCAGAATGCAGCCGGCGTTGCCTTAACTCTTGGAGCTGGCGCTGGTTCCCCTCTGTTTTGCTTTATTTTGACCATTTTTCGTCGCTTCAAAGTCCGTGTAATCCAGTGCATGGCCGGCGCCAGTTCTAGAGCCCTAGCCGGCGGCGCCTCTCCTCTGTTCTGCAACGTTTTTGTTTCGTTTTACCCTAAAAATCTGAAATAATGAACAAAACACATTTCCAAGGGTAAAATCTCAAATATGAAGGAATATGATTAGTTATTGAATAAAATATATCACAAAAGAACCTCAAATAACTTGAAAAAACATGACTAATTTAGCCCCTATCAAGCTTGTATCAGATAGCACCTTTGAAGCTTAAGGAATTGATAGAACAATTAGAAGAACTGTTGAGTCAAGGTTATATTTATCCAAGTACCTCCCCTTCGGGAGCCCTAGTGTTATTTGTGAGGATGAATGATGGGATACTACGGCTGTGCATAGATTACCGAGGATTGAATAATTTGATAATTAAGAATAGGCACCCTTTCCACTAAATTCGAGTAATTTGATCAACTCCAAAGATCAAGTTGTTTTTCCAAGTTGGATTTTCAGTAGGGATACTAGCAAGTGTGAATCCATGAATAGAATATAACAAAGACTACATTCAATATGCGGTATGGTTACTATGAGTTTGTTGGGATGCCATTTGGATTGACGACTGCCCCTCGGTGATTTTCATGCATTTAATACCTTACATTTTCCAACCGTATTTGGATAAATTTGTTGTGATCTTCATCAATGACATTTTGATAAGTTCTAAAAGTCTGACTGAACATGCAGAGCATTTTAAGTTGGTGTTAGAGAAATTGAGAGAGCAGTAGCTTTATGCTAAATTTAACAAGCATGACTTTTGGTTACATTCTATTTTATTTTTGGGGCACATTGTGACGAAAGAAGGAATCAAAGTAGATCTAGCACAAGTGGAATCAATTATCAAATGGAAGCAATTGGAGAAGGTCACAAAGATCATACCTTTTTAGGATTAGCATGATATTATCTATGTTTTATTAAGAGATTTTCATCTATTGCATCACGGTTGACCGACTTTTGTATAAGAATACACTATTCATGTGGAGCAATAAGTACAATAGAACTTTTGAAGAATTGAAGAAGAGACTTATAACATCACTTGTGTTGAGTTTGGATGCGTGTTTTTTAGTGTTGAAAAAATTAACAATATTAGGTCACAATCATTAAAGTTTTAATTAAAATGCTAACCACTAAAACCATACATAATACATGTATACCTATTGTATAGTATAAGAAATAACAAGTATTGAATCCACAGGAACTTAAGCTCCTACCTTACTTTATCCAAATCTTTATTGTTTACCTTACAAAATAAAGAAGATAAAATAAATAAACAACTAACCTAATATATTAGAGATTATATCAAGCTACACAAGAAAAGTTACAAGAATTATCAAGGAGTAAGAATAAGGAGAAAAGACATGCAATGAAGAAATCACTCAAATCTCTGACAAGTAAGGGAAACACCTTTAAATCAATTAAGTCCCAATCCAAATACCAAATGAGCTTAAAAGGCAATTCACTCTCTCTCGAGTTATGAAATTCTTATTCTTAGATTTAATTAAAGGGTATTTCAACCTCCCTAATTAAATCTAAGAAGTATTAAGAACAACTTAACTTATAAAAGTAATAACATCCCTATCTCTAAGCAATATTCTTAACTCTCAAATTAACAATTAATGTCCATATCCTTAGGTAATACTAAAGTATTTATGGAAAAAATAAATAATCCTATTTCTAGGCAAAAGTAATCTCTTTTTGATTAACCTTTAACCTCTCTCGAGTTAATTCAGAGATAACAAGTGTTGAATTAATTAATTGGTACCACTCTCCTAACCTCTCTCTCTCTCGCTCTCTCTCTCTCTCTCTCTCTCTCTCTCTCTCTCATTAATTTGAAAAGTACCAATCAACTCAACAAAACAATAAATTCAAGTAATCAAATATTTGAAGTTGGAATCACTAGATCAAAAGAAATCCAATCTAAGAACTTAAACTTAGGTTTCAACCCTAAAATACAATTTCAACATAAGAAACTCAAATTATCAATAAATTACAAAGAAAATGAAATGAAATAGCTTATAACAAGCAAGTCTTCTGCCTCTTCTTTGGAACTTTCTTAATCAGTCTCCTATTCTTCTAGAAGAATTCTCCTTGATCCTCCTTAATCTTGTTGTTCTTGAGGCTCCATAGGAGTTTCTAATTACATAGAGTGAAAACTGATTTAATAGTATTATTCTCTTGTATTTTTAAGAGTTTAGATTGCTAAAAGGTCTATACAAGAGTCTTAATTTGTTCCCAAATCAATTCCCAAAAGATAGTTGCCATATTTTGCACAAAAACTCTTTTTTTGTGTCAAATTCCCAAAATCAGCAGGCCCTAGCTCATGGGGATGAACCAACACCAGCTCTACCTCTGTTTTGCACAATCAAGTAGATTTTAGCCAGTGCTAGCTCAACATTTCAGCTAAGGCCGGTTCAATTCTATCTGGGCCTTGAAAGTGCTCTATTTTGGTCCTTTTACACGAAGAAACTAGCTAAAACTCTTTCGCATACACTAACCAACATTGATGGCCATTTATTTTGATATTGTCTCATGTTTTTATGCTTATTTTCACCATTTATTCATCAATCACCAATCTACAATAAAGTATATCAAAGTGAGGAGAATAAATAGCATTTGATCCAACATTAACATGAATTCACCACAAATGACTAAGAAAATATAGGTACATTTTAGCACTATCAAGTTTGCCAGAAGAACCAAAGCAGTATAACTTTTATACTGATGCATCGGAAGAAGGCCCAGGAACTATGTTGATGCTAGATAGAAAAGCTATCTCGTATTGTTTGCATAAGGTTAGACCTCATGAAGTCAACTATCCTACTCATGATTTGGAGCTAACAGCCATTGATTTTGCTCTGAAGAAGTGGAGATATTATATATACGACACGAATTATAAAGTATTTTGATGGTGCAAGTGTTAGAAATGATACCAACAATGTCTACAAATCACTCAAGTTATAAAATATTAAAATACTAAATTAACTTACACAACACACCTTTAGGCAAATGTACCTATCATATAGTATAGAGAAATAATGGCAAGCATAAAAAACCTAAGGGAAAGATGGCAAGTGCCCTATTTCCTTCTTATCCCATTGTTTAGATAACTGATTAAGTAGAAAAAGACTAACTAATTACACTAGGAAGTAGATTAAGCACTCACAAGGAAACATCCTAAAGTGCACAAAGGAATATGAAAAAGTGAAAAGTAAAATAAGGAATTCCCTTAATTAAATACCTAATGAAAAATGCCCCTTAAATCAATTAATCCCAACTCTAGGCACCTGATAGGAATCCACCCACGCAATAAGGCACATTTAAAGAGGGGAGATGGAGAGTGAAGACTTACTTCAAGGTTTCTTGGGAAAACCAAAATTCAAGAGGATTTTCAAGCCATCAAAGCATACAAACCAAGAACCAAGAAGATAATCAAGGAATGGGTGCCAAAAAGAAGAATCAAAAGAGCTCAAAATCAGCACAATCATGTATGGAAGATAAAGAACCAAGAAGAGCTTGAAGAGAAGTTGATTCAAGTGGAAGAAAAGGAGGTTGAGGAATGATTCAGCAATTAATTGGCACCCTACTACAGCATAGAATCGGAGCTAGCTCATCTACTTGTTCAACACCAGAAGGAACAGAGAGAAACAAGCGCCTATCTAACAAAAGAACTGGCGTTAGATATGACAAGCAACCATGCATTTTTTGATCAACAAGCACCAAATTGTCCCATTATAAGCACCAATTAGAATAGAAGCTAACTAGCACCATTTAAATGGCTAAACAGGGTCTAGCTATGTTCGGGTAGGAAATGCCCAGTTTTGATTTAAGTTTATTTTTCTATGTTTTGTATTAATTTCAATTCTCACAACATTTATTATATTTCTATTTATCCAAAGATATGTAATAGGTCTCAAACTTGTATTTAGGCCACTTATTAGTTAAAGATTAGTTTGCTAAATAGTTAAGGGCAATGCCTCTATATATAGGCCAATTATAACTCCTCTAACAGAACTTTGACATATTAGACATTTTATTTTTGAAATTGAAGAGTCTCTCTCTTAAGAGTTGAGTGGTGATTCCTAAATGAATCAAGCTTATCTTAGGCTTTAATCCAACTTAAGAATAAAGTCTTTAATCTTCTTGGATGGATCAATTCTGTTTCTAAATGGGTCTTAGATTTCAACTCATGTAGGGTTCATTTAGAAGATCAATAGGTTGCTTAAATTCTTTCTTTCCATATTGTTCTTTACTCCTAGTTAGGTTGGGGGAAGGGGGGAGGGGGTTGATTTGGATGGTTCAATTCTTAATTCTTAATGTTCTAGAATCATTGCTATCCTAGGGTTCAAGTCCTTCGCAATGAATTTTTGTTGCCACAATTGAAGCTAAGGATTTGGAGCTCCCGATTTTGTATCAAATAATTTGGTATCACAGCAAGGTTGTATTGATTATAATTAACATAACTTTTTTTGGACAAAAGGTACAATCTTCTTCGAGAATTTGTGAAAATTTTTAAAATTTCGCCACTTATTTTGAGGCTATTTTTGAATACTTGGAACTCAAAATTATACCATGAACTTGATAGTAAATTGATCTTATATGTTGGTATGAAGTTTGAGGAACCATTTGGCATGAATATTTGTTGATTTTCAGCTAAAACAAGTGGAAATCTATTACTGCGATTTCTTAATCCCGTGACTATTTTTCTTGCAATTTTTGAATGTTAAGAACTTTAAAATTTGCCATGGGCTTGATGTGAAATTGATCCTATATGTTTGGTTGATGTTTAGGTGGCTATTTGAAGTTTGAAATTGCAGAAATTTAAAGGTTTCTTGGGTTTATTTTTTGGAAATTGCTTAACACAAGAAAAATCTCGTAGCTCATATTTGTGCTATTTTTGTTTGATATAAAACTCAAAATTTGTCTATGTTCTTGCTTTAAAATTGTTTCTTTATGTTAGTATAATCATTGGGGATTGATTTTATTGTGAATTTTGAGTTCTTGAGGCTGTTATAAAGGTGAAAACATTTGGAGTTGCTTGAGTTACGAGTTTGCATACAAGGTGTTTAATAAGTTACTACAATGACTTGTTAATACTTAAATATTACTGCCAAGAGTTTCCTACAATGACCTCTTATGGTTTTCTTGTTTGATATCTTGTTTCAAGTGAGAATTATCATTTGAGTTGCTAGTAGAAATTCTTGACATTAAGCTCTATGCTAAAGCTTGGGAAGTCATTGGTGCATGCTGAATTCATATCACTTGCTTCTTTGAATTTTGAATTCCTTGTGATGTCAGCTCTTTTGCTGAGTGTGTTGAGCATTAAGATTCATTTGTTAAGTTTGTGGTAATACCCTATTGCTTGAAATCCTTCGTTTCAACTAGTTATCTTTTAAGTGTTTGATGATATGCTTGAATTCTACTATAGTGACTTATATGAGTTCTTCACTTTCATCTACCACCTTTTTTAGACATCTTGTAGGGGATTTCTTATTTTTGGGAGTTGTTTAAGCATTGTCCATCTTTGAAACCACATCTTATTATCTTTCTACTTGATTGCTTGTAGAGCTTGCTTAGTGCTTTTTCATTAAACTTGTTCTTGAAAATCTTGAGCTTGTATGAAATGTCTTTACTTAGAACTCTTGTAAAAATCATGTCTCATCGTTGCTTGATTAATTCCCTCGAGACTCCTAGTTGATTGTCCTTAGAGAATTGGTTTGAATTGTCTAGTTAGACTAACCCCTAAAGTAATTTGGGAGGCTGTTTTGGGAAAAATTATTTAAGGAATGGAGTGTTTAAAAAAGGTAAAAGGATGAGCTCATTGTATTAGAAGCTAAGAAGAGAACAAACATGAGTGAAGAGTGACTTATAAAAATTTAGTGTAAACACATGTGGGAGTGAAGCAAGAAATTTCTCTTGCGTTTCCTACTTAACTTTGTGGTAGTTTCTCTTGAAAGAGAATTTTCAAATAGCTAGTTGGAGTAATAGTGAAAGTGAAGAGCATAACTATGATGTGGAATCTTGTTTAAGTAGAAATAATCACGGGGAGTATGATGAACAGGAATATGACCGTGAGGAAGATTATTGGGAAAATGAAGATGAATATGAGAACTTGCTTAATTGTGGAGTTGAATCTTTTAGGAATAGCCTTGATGAAGGGCCAAACACAAGTGGAAGAGGAAATTGGAAATATGAGGAGGAAGGATTTTAGGAAGTTTATGTGGAAGGAGCATAAAAACATTCAAATGGTAGCTTAAATAAAAGGAAATAGGATGAGGGGAAAGAGAAGTTAAAGTACAATGAGAAGTTGATACCTCCATTTCATAGGAAGAGAGATTTGAGGGAGTATTATAAATGGGAAAGAAGAATGGAAATTTTGTTTAAATGCTTTGAGTATAGTGAAAAAAATAAGGTGAAATGGGCATTAATGAGGTTTTCCAAAAATGCTTTAGAATGGTAGGGGCAAGTGAATACACAAAGAAACTGAAATGGGTATCAAATAGTGGTCTCTTGTGAAGAGAGAAAAGATTTAATAAGGGAGCAGTTTGTACCAGACGAGTGCACAATATGTCGGAGCTTTGCTCACATTTCTTATGATTGTCCAAAAAAGAATGATAGGCATGTTGTGTTCATATAAAATATAAATTAATTGAGCCCACATACGCACAAGTTTTAATAAGTAAATTGTAAATTATAATTACACAACACACACATATTTAGGAAGTGCACCTTTCGTATAGTCTAGTATTACTGGCAAGTATTTAACTACTTTCTTCTTTTCTCATTGTTTAGCCAAATCTAAATATAAGGTGATAGGGCCTAAATTAGTTATATATTTCCTAGTTATTTGAGGCTATTTTGAGACTCTTTTTATACAATAGTCGTATTCCTTCCTATTTAATATTTCTCTTATAAAAACATTTTTTCTATAATTTTATGTAAAAATAGGTGAAATTTAGAACTAATTGTATAATTTTCCAGCACAGAACCAGCACCAGCCCAGGAAAGAAGAGCCGGTGCGGGTCATCTATTGATGGAACAGAGAAAAGTGAAGAAATAATAGAGGAGAATAGAGGAAGCAAATTGCAATTAGAATAGGAACAAGAAACAATTTCGGCAATTGGCTTCACGGCTCATGGCTTAGCCAAGGAAACAAAAGCAACAATTGAACAAAAGAGAAAGGAATTTGGTGGGGCCAAGGCAGAAAGAGAAAGTCAACAAAAGTGGCTGAGAAAAAGGACAAAAGGAAGAAAGGGAAATTGAATTTCGGTAGGGATTTGTGGCTCAATTGAGCCGATGAAATAACAGGAGAAGAGAAGGAAATTCGGCAGCTGCATATGGAATGATTTGCAACTTAATTGAGCCGATTGCAACAGCATGAATAAGAAGCAGCCTTGGTCGGAAATAAAGAAAGTGCAGTTTCATGGCTCCGAGAAGCCGATAGCAAAAACAAAGATTTCGGCTGAGCAAGAGGACAAAAGAAAGAAGAGGAGAATAATCAATTGCAATCTTCGGTGGCTTGAGTAATTTCGACGGCTTAATTAGAAGCCAACTTCAGGCAATTCCAATTAAACATCAAAATCTTCAATAGAAAACGACAAAAGTCCAATTGATTTCCAATTTCAAAAGTCAAAGGCGGTGGACTCATTAATTTTTATGTAGGTTTTTATTTTAGATTTTATTACTAATCCTTTTTGGTTTTAGATTTTTAGGTAATTACTTCTTCTTTATTTAAGACTCTTTTAGAAACTTTGTAAGCCTATAAATGAAGGCCACTTTACCCTAGGAAGAGGGAGGTGCACAATGTAAAGACTTAGATTTATTTTAGAGTGCATCATCAATATTTTCTCGAGATAAATAGTTCAAGGAGGATTGTACAAGAGGGTCTACAAAGGAAGAAGAAGGAGGCTTGTCTATGAGTGCTTTCTTTTACTTTGTTTTCTTTTTCTTGATCAATGATGTATTAATTGTTTTATTGTAATTTGACATTATTTTAGATATTCATGATTTTTAGAATTATTTGATCTTTTGATTAATTGGTTGTTCTTCTTGGTATTTAATTACTCATGCTTATTACGGGATTAATTGATTGTTTCTTTCCATTAACTCGCTCGAAAAAGGGGTTGATGGTAGTTTGAATTTATTAATTTCATATTAGTTGTCTCTTAACTTGCTTGAAAAATGAGTTAATTGCTAAGAACTAGGTAATTAAAGGTTGATTGATGTCTACGAGAATATGGATTCATTGGTTAATTTCATGTTTTAAGTTTGCCAGAATATCGAGATCTAATCAAGGATTGTGTTTAATGAATCTTTTGGGTGAATTAGTTGAGACAGAATATGTGATGCTAATTTTTCTAGAAGATAGTGATTTCATAAATTGACCAAAGAAATGAATCTACCTTCATCCTTCATGATGCCAAGAGAAGGTTGGTCATGATAATGATTAAGTACTTTAAGATCATGTTTGTAAGAATAATGGTTTGAGTTATATAATTCTACATCATTGACATGTATATATTATTTTATTTTATTTTATTTCCCTTTTTATTTCTTTTTCACTTTATTAAGTCGGTTAAACAATGAAAGAAAAGTGATCAATGCATACTTGTTTATGGAGGATCGACACTCATTTGAACCCTATGCTATGTTTAATAATGAGTACGTTTGCTCATATGTGTAATTTGGGGTTAACGTTTTAATTTAAACTTGATTGGGAATATGCTTATTTTTATATGATTTTTATACCCAAATTTATACTCATCATAAGGTATAACACTAACTATAATGGAAGAAAAGTAATGTTCTTAGACACAATAGAGAGTCACAATTTCCCCAAAGAATAAGAAAGAGAATAGCCCATGCAACAAAAAAAAAAAAAAAAAATCCCTAATTCAAGACCTAAGAAATGTGTGCCCCGTAAACCTATAATTCTCAATTCTAGACACCGGAGTAAGTCACCTATCACCTCACACTCTCTTGAGTTATTAGATTTCTACCCTCAAGTTTGATTAATCAATATCTCTACCCAACCAACCAAACCTAAGGGTGCATTAATCATAACTCAGTATCCCAAATCATTTGGAAGGCATAAAATCCCTATCTATAAGAAATTTCATAAGCCCATTGGTTACTAGCCCTAATTCCCAATCTCTTTCTCAGGTTATTTGAAAATGACAAATGTTAACCTAATAAAATGGGTGTACTATCCTCAACCTCGTCTCTCGAAATCATTAAGGAAGAACATTTAAGTGAAATAAATCAATTAAACCCAACTCAATCAAGATAACTAAATAAGCTCAAATAACCAAATACCCAAGAATAAGAATCATAGATCTAAAGGAAATACATCATTCTCAAGCACAAAAATAGGGTACAACTCTTAATGAAATCTTAGTATAAGAATACAAGTAAAATTACAAAAGGAATCAAAAGGCAAACTCAGAGACAAGCTAGCTTCTTTTTCCTCTTGCAATCTCCACATAAGCTGTCTTCTTTCTCCTTGGATCTCTTAGTCTTTCTTTCTATTTTGTGCTCAAACTTACAAGAACTAGGATTTTTTAGAGAAACCCTAGCCTTTCCCAAACTTTTCTCTCTTCATTTTGTGTGTAAAGAGTGATTATATAGAGGTTTTCTGTGAAAAATTTGAAAACTCGCTCAAAACAGTACCTTCTCTGCAACTTCCCGGGGCAGCCATGTCTTTCCAAAACTAAGGCGGCCTAGACTGCCATGTTTCTAGAAAATTGGCATGCAAATAGTAGAGTTTCCAAGGCCGCCATGTTTCTAGACAAAGTACAAAATGGAAAGCTACCAAGCGGCCTAATGAAGCTACACTTCCCTAAGCCGCCAGGTTTCTAGAAATATATACAAATGCACAAAACTTGGTGGCCTAAGCAACTTAGAGTTCCCTGAGCCGCTTAATCTCTGTACAAAACGCAACTTTTGTTCAGCTGGCAGCCAAAGGAACTTCAAGTTCCCTTAGCCACTGATGCGTGTTTTTTAGTGTAGAAAATACTACCAACAAATTACACAATTAATTAAGCTTTAATTAAAATGCTAACCACTAAAATCACACATACGGGCAAGTATACCTATGTATAGTATAGGGAATAGCAAGTATCGAATCTATGAGAACTTAGGCTCCTACCATACTTTACCCTGATCTTTATTGTTTATCCAATAAAATAAGAAGAAATTAAAAAAATAAATAAAGATAAAAATAGATATAACTCAATGATTTAATTTCTTGTAACTAGACAATTATCTTGAAAATATAGTATTAAATCACTTAGCATTTATCACAATCAATTGTCATCTTGGCATCATAAAGGAACTTAAGTAAAATTTAATCGTTTTCCAAGTCATGAACTTACTTTTTTAAATTCCACTTCTTTCCAAATCCATGGAATTACTATCCTTTAATTAATCTAGCAGATTTCCCAATCAAACCAAAGCAATCAAAAGATGCACTAAATGCATACCTTATAAACATGAAATTAGCTAATGACCATTTGCTCGAGATGAAACCAACTAATCTTTGATCACTTTAATTCTTTAATCTTAACTTCGATTCCTAAGTCCATGAAGATCTAACAAATATGAAATCAATGCAATAAACTTCTAACATAATTTCTTGAGTCAATTAGAAGAAAACATATTAATAACCAATGACAGCAAGTATTCAAAAACCAAGGATAACAATAGATTGATAAAAAAAAAAAATTCAATTAACTCAAAATTATAATCTTCAAAATAATATCCAATTACAATAAAAATATTAAGCACATTATTGTTTCAGAAAAGTAAACAAAGGATACAAGATAAACTCATAGACAAGCCATTCTTCTTCTCTTGAAAACCTCATTTGAACAATGCCCCTTTGAGTGATGACTTCATCTTTGAATAATTAGTAGCTAGCTTGGATCCTTCAAATCACACCCTTCTCTTGTATTTTTCTTTTATTTATAAGCCTCCTTGATACTAAAATTTGGTGCTTGAGAAGTCTAGTCCGTGTAGAATTCAGAAAATACTAAAATCTTCTAGAAAATACAAAATTCACGCACAAACACATATGGGTAGAGTAGACATGGCACCGGGTCTAGTCGGGCGACCTAGCACCGGGTCAAATCTATTTTTGTCCTCAATATCCGCTTTTCCAAAGTAGACCTGGTTCCTGATGCATTATTTGGACTTGACGTTGGGTCCAATCTAAAATCCTTCACTTTTCGCTCGAAATCTACTCAAATCTGCACAAATTTGTCAAAAATACTTTTTTACAAGCAAAATGTCATATAGGAAGGAATATGCCTAGTTATTATAACAAAAGTATCTCAAAACAACATCAAATAACTGGTAAAATAATAGTAATTTTAGCCCCTGTTACATACCCCCACACTTGAACTTTTGCTTGTCCTCAAGCAAACAAGAATTAGACACTAAGCATTTAGAACAAGAAAAAATAATTTTTCAAAATTTTCCTTAGCAAATTCATCCATAATGAAGACATAACTTTCTTCCAACCTTAAACATAAATTCATCATTCACTCATCCTTTTAAAACCTTGTAAACTCATATATTAAATCAAACAATCCTAAGGCCAACAAAGTTAAGTTAAACAAGCTTATATCTAGTACAAGAAAATCATCCTACTCCTCAAGTAAAAACATCGATAACATAAATTATATAAGTCAAGCCATTTAACCAATTCAAGCATTATAAACTCAAATTTACTTAACTCAAGTAAAGAGATAAGGAAAACACTCCATTTTTTTTTCCTCTCAAAAGTTTTTTCAATGACTTAGGGAATTGATAGCCTCAAGTGAATGGATTTCTTTTCACACACAGTATTGGCGCCCTTATAGTCATCATTTATCATTTTTTTCAGCAATTTTCTTTTTCTTTCTTCTTTCTTTCCTTACCTTCTTGCCTTTGGGATAACCTCAAGAGAGTGTGATGCTTCTTTGTTTCTTCTCTTTCACTCACCGTATTGGCCCCCTTTTTTTTTAACAAAAGGTCTCCAAAGATTAAAAATAAAAGCATTTTTTTTCAGCTTAATTTTTTCCATCTCACATTCCTTATTCAAAACTCAAAGTCAAGAAAATTTTAAATCCATAATACAAGAATTAATTAACAGCTCTTCCCATATTTCATCACATCATTCATATTCAAACTTAAAGAATAAAATAAAACTCACATACCAAATATAACCAATGTTAACTTAAATTCTCAAGACTTAGCAAAATCCAACTTAATACACAAGTTTACTTTTCAATAAAAATCAAACCATTATAAATGACAAATCCATATCCAAAGTTAAAAAGAAAATCATAACTCCATTGTAGATAAATAAGCTTAATTTAGCTCCAGAATCTCCAAACTTTAAAAATTTTAAATTTTTTCAATTTCTCAACAAAATTGTTTGATACCAAGAAAATACTAAGATTACAAATAAAAACTTGGACAAAGAATATTACTAAAGCACTCCCTCATACTTAAACTGGACAATGTCCTCATTGGCCAAAAGTTAACACAATAAAACATCTCCAAAGGGACCAAAAATGATAAAGGAGGGATAGAAAGTTAAACAATACTCCCTAAGTGCAATAAAGCTCCAATAGATAGAAAAACGTGAAATAGATTGAAGAGCTTATCCAATAGGACTTTATTTCGACCTACAAAAGAAAATACAAATAAAAGCACAAAGAAAATAATAATAAAAGAAAGACACACCTAAATGAAAGAAAACAAACTAAAAATCATAAGAAAGAAAATAAAGACTTGACTCACTCCCCCATATTTAAGGTGGAAATATTTTCCTTATTTGGGAAAATAACACATAACAACACAAAACAAAGATACAAACTCTTTCCACTCATCATGCTTCCTCATCAAACTTTTGAAAAAGATATTAATGCTCATTGAAAAAGATAGGTATGATGAAAGTAGAAATAAGAGAGGGTTTTGAAAAATAGAGGGTTCATGGAGATTATTAGTTGTAATGAATATATATACAGGACCTCCCTTCCATAATACTTTTTTAGACATGCAAAACAATTTTCCAACACAAAGTTATAAATTATGTCTAAAAAGTGTGTAAATATGTGAATCACCACTTAACCCTTCAAAAGATTTGTCACAATTGAAATTCCCCTTAAAGCATAGTATTTGAGTTTTCAAATATGGGATCAAGAAATTATTGCTTTTCAATGCTTCTACAAATACTAAGTTATCTCTCTAAAATTAGGGTGAAGGGTAGATTTTGTCAACATCCTCTAAGGGCTTCTTATGATGAATCACGTATAAATCTAACTCCTTGAGACATGTTGAACTCTATACATCATCATTTGGACCATTATCCTCCAAGAATGGAAAGGAACCTATGAAATCATGTGACAAAGAGAGATTAGAAGTATTAGCACATAGAAAAGAATCGAATACCCCCCTTTCCACATTGGACAATTGTTCCTCATATCCTTTCTCCTTTCTTTGAGGAATCTCTTGTTCAAGTGTTTGGACCTTTATAGCATCTTCAACCAACATAGCTAGTTGTGTTCTGCAATGGCTCATACGTTGGGATGCTTCTTCATGCCACTTAACAGCTAAATTTATATTGGTGACAAAAGAATACATTGAGGCTTCAAGTGACATCTCACAAAAAGCGTCAATCTGAGTTTGCAAATTTACCAATCTATCATAATTATAACACCTTTGTTCTTGTGCCCAAACGTAATTGTCCATGATGATATCAATCTTGTGCTCAAAGAAAAATAAAAAAACAAATAAAAAATAAAAATAAAAACAAACAAAAAATAATAGAAAAGAAAAGAAAAGAAAAATACACAAATTAGAAATATTCACAAACTACATTAACACAAAAGTTACAAATACAACAAAAGCTAAATCAACAAGACCGAGTGTTTATGATAGTGCCCGTCCCCGGCAACAGCGCCAAAAACATGATGCGTGTTTTTTAGTGTAAAAATATTACCAAAAAATTACACAATTAATTAGGCTTTAATTAAAATTTCAACTAGTAAAACCACACATATGGGCATGTATACCCATCGTATAGTATAGGGAATAGCAAGTATCGAATCCACGAGAACTTAGGCTCCCACCTTACTTTACCCAAATCTTTATTGTTTAGTCAATAAAATAAGAAGAAAATATAAATATAAATAAAGATAAAAATAGATATAACTCAATGATGCAATTTCATGTAAGTAGACAATTATCTTGAAAATATAATATTGAATCACTTGGCATTTATCACAATCAATTGTCATCTTGGCATCATGAAGGAACTTTAGTAAAATTCAATCGTTTCCCAAGTCATGAAGTTACTTATGTACATTCCACTTCTTTCCCAATCCATTGAATCACTATCCTTTAATTAAGCTAGTAGATTTCCCAATCAAACCAAATCAATCAAAAGATGCATTAAACTCATACCTTATAAACATAAAATTAGCTAATGACCATTTGCTCGAGGTGAAATCAACTAATCTTTGATCGCTTTAGTTCTTTAATCTTAACTTCGATTTCTAAGTCTATTAAGATCTAACAAATATGAAATCAATGCAATGAACTTCTAACATCGTCTCTTGAGTTAATTAGAAGAAAACGCATCAATAACCAATGATAATAAGTAATCAGATACAAAGGATAACAATAGATCGATAAAAAATTCCAACTAACTCAAAACTATAATCTTCAAAATAATATTTAATTACAATCAAAATATTAAACACGTTATTGTTCTCGAAAAGTAAACAAAGGATAAAAGATAAACTTGCAGACAAGCCATTCTTCTTCTATTGAAAACCTCATTTGAACAATGCCCCTTTAAGCGGTGACTTTATCTTTGAATTATAAGCAGCTAGCTTGGATCCTTCAAATTACACCATTCTTTTATGTTTCTCTTGTATTTATAAGCCTCTTTGATACCAAAATTTATTACTTGAGAAGTTTAGTCTGAGTAGAATTCAGAAAATATCAAAATCCTTTGAAAAAATACCAAATTCGCATACAACTACCTCTGGACAAAGTGGACATGGCGCCGGGTCCAGTTGGGCCACTTGGCACCGAGTCCAATCTATTTTTGTCCTCAGTTTCCTCTTTTCTAGAGCAGACCAGGCACCTGGTGCATTATCTGGACTTAGCGCGGGTCCAATCTGGAATCCTTCACTTTTTGCTCGAAATCTACTCAAATTTGTACAAATTTGGCAAAAACACTTTTTACAAACAAAAAGTCAAATATGAAGGAATATGCCTAGTTATTATAACAAAAGTATCCAAAAATAACCTCAAATAACTAGTAAAATAATAGTGATTTTAGCCCCTATCAGACACATTTTTCTTGGATAGCATGCACAATTTCTTTTTTTTTTTTTTCCCCTTCTTCTTTCTTATTCTTCTTCCTTTTCTCTTTCCTTGATCTTTTCCATTTCCTAGCTCAAATAAGATAAAAATGATGTGTTGAGTAGTGGAATATGTAAGAATTTATCTCAATTAAAGCCTAAGAACAGTAGACAATGTATACATTATAAAGCCTCATCAAGCATGCCCACACTTATATCTATGCTTGTCCTCAAGCAAACTATAAAGTATCACAGGCAAATAGTTTCTCGCAAAATAGGATGAGATTTTCAAACATAAGTTGGCCAAGATGGTAAAGGTATTATTTCCAATTTATTTAATAATCAAGTCCCAAACCCAATTAGCCAACCCAATTTTTGCGTAAACTAATAAATTAGGAACGAAATGATCAAAGCCATCGAAGTTAAGTTAAACAAGTACATACCATTCAAAGTGTTCCATTTTTATTCTTTAAGTTTTGAAAGCAAGTAGTGTGATTCATTTAAATTAGGCCCAATAATTTAATTCTAAATTCTATGATCTACTAACCACCATAGTCCAAAAAAGTAAATATAGGATTCTTCCATGAGCTCACATTATTCTCTCAATTCTTTTTTAATTCTTTTCTTTTTCTTGTAGTAAGGCAATGCAAAAGCTTAGTAAAGATGTGTAATAAGGATTTTTCAGCTTTTGTATTACCTTACTCCAAATATTTTTCTATTTTCTTGTAGGTTAGACAAGGTAATACAAAAGCTTAGAAAAGATAGAGATAAGGATTTTTTTTTGCTTTTGTATTACTTTGTTTTATCCTCTTACTATTTTTACCTCAATCCACTTTTACTCACCCAGAATAGAGATGCATTGAGGAACCATAGAATAAAGATTAACCTAAAGTTCAATGCTTATCATTCATCACACCACCACCTCAATTCCTAAGAAATAATTTGGTCACTTTTACTAAAGCCTAAACAAGGTTAATTTAAATTCTCAATATCTAACCATTTTACTTCAAATGTACAAGTTTATCTAAAAAAAAAACACATCCAATAGGTTTTAGATTAAACTCTCATGCCAAAAGAGAAACAATAACAATACCATCAAGGCCTAACAAAGTCCGAAAATTGAAAAAAAAAAAACCCCCAATTCATACAATTCCTTAAAATCAAGACAAATTGGCCTAATTTATACACAACTCCTTAAAATAAAAAACAATTCCACAAGCATAGTAAAAACTTAGCAGCTTGAAGAGAATGTTATCCAAACCCTTCTCCCACACTTAAATCAAACATTATCCTCATTGGCACAAATATAATAATAACTACATCTAAACTGGACAAAAAGGAATAGAAATAGGTAAGAATGTTAGAAATACTCCCTAAGTGGTTGCAACTTCATGGAGAAGTGTAATAGTGTCAAAAAAACGAAAAGAAAACTACCAAAAGAAGATAAATATTATAAATGTCAAATATAAGTAATAATAAAATAACATAACCAAAATCAAAATTAACATCAAATATATACACAAAACTGAATCCAATAAGAAGAAAAGAAAATCAAAAGCAAATGAAATCCCTAAAACTAAAAACCAAAACTCAAGGCTTATCTACGCCGTGTAATATGTAGTCCACTCTCTCCATGTCTCCAATGTTCTCTCCATGGTATAGCTTCAACCGGTGTCCATTTACTTTAAAGACTCATTTTTCTAGATGAGATAGCTCAACTGTTCTAAAGAGGGAAACCTTGGTCATCAAGAATGGTCTGGACCACCTAGATCTCAACTTTCCAGGAAATAGCCTCTGCTTTGAAGTGAACAGTAGTAGTTGATCACCCTCCTTGAATTTGTGACTTTCTATGATGTGTTTGTCATGCCATATCTTCACATTCTCCTTGTAGATTCTTGAGTTCTCATAGGTTGTGTTCCTCCATTCATCTAACTCATTCATTTGGAGAAGCCCTTTTGTCTCTATAGAGTGAAGATCAAAATTAACTAACTTTATGGCACAAAAAGCTTTATGCTCCACTTCTACAGGTAGAAAACATGACTTCCCGTAGACTAATCTATATGGAGTGGTTCCTATAGGTGTCTTGTATGCTGTCCGATAAGCCCAAAGAATATCATTTAACTTCAAACTCCAATCTTTCCTAGTATGATTCACCACTTTTTCTAAGATCCTTTTTAGTTCTCTATTGACTACTTCTACTTGGCCACTAGTTTGGGAGTGATAGGGAGTAGTTAGCTTTTGGGTCATACCAAACTTGTTTAGCACTCTATCCAATTGATTGTTGCAAAAATGAGTTCCTGTATCAATTATAAGCACACTAAGTAGACCACAGTGAGTAAATAGCTTTTTTGAAAACTTAATTACCACTCTAGCATCATTTGTAGGCAATGCCTATGCTTCTATGCACTTAGACACATAGTCAATAGCCATTAAAATATAGTTATTACCAAAAGAACTTGGAAAAGGTCCATTAAATCAATTCCCCAACAATTAAATATCTCGTAGGCTTGAAAAAGTGGAAAGAGGCATCTCATGAGCTTTAGAGATATTACTTGTCTGCTGGTATCTATCACAATCGGTTACAAACCTATGTGCATCCTAAAATACTAAAGGCCAATAGAATATAGAGTCAAGGACCTTTCTTGTTATCCTATTTGCAAGGTAATGCCTCCCCATCTTGTCCTTCATGGCAATGTTGAAGAATATCCCAAGAATTAACAATGTCCACATATCTTCAAATGATATGATCTGCACAACAACGATGGCAGTGTTATGCCCTAGAGGCAATAACATATATTTTGTATATTACATAATTATTTAATAATATAGGGCATTCTTTATCTTTTACTTTATTTTATTTATACTTTCTTGTGAATATAACTGTTAGATAAAGTCCTAAGTGCAATCATGATAGAGATCAATATGTGAGGTTCCTACTATATTGGATAGTGTTCATACTTAAATTATCCACAGTCATAGTATTAATGAGATAGGATATCATTAATACATTAAGACAAACATGTATTATAATTCTTAATTTGATCAAACAGTGGTTCTCACATCCGCGAGTATTGTGATACTCAAAGTTAACACATGGAGGCTTGTTATGAAACAAGTTTATTGGATGGCTTAACTATGAGATAATCACATGGATAAATATTTAGTGCTAGTGATAGAATCTCATAATTGCAAATGTACGAGTATCCTTTAACTTGAGATCCTCAAGGTACTTTGTTTGCTAAGTTTTGTACTTTGATTTTAATTTTTTGAGTCTCATCAGGGACCACCTATGGGATAGATATTGGGTATAATGTAAAGTAAATGAAAATAGTTGAGATGATCAATAAATTATTCACCACTCCTAATAGTTAGGGCGAATATCTTACGGTCAATTGTAGGAATCCCTACTCGGGAAGTCCTTCACCAAGGTGACTCTGTATTGAAAATAATTCCAATTAATACATATGATGAGTAATAGATTCTGAAAACAAGTACTAAAATATTCGTGTTAGAATTAATTAATATTCTGGAGGGAGTTGGAACTAATTTCATACTCTAAACTGAATGAGATATTGTATGGTGAAATGAGTTTATTGCACTATTATTTGCTATTGAAAGGTTCAAGTTAAACCACTTAACTTTTTGGACTTTTGGGTGTTCATGATGGACTGATAGCTACCACTCATGATTTGCTTAATATGGATTTATTAATTAGAGAATTATTAAATTAATCCTACTTAGAATTAATAGGTTAATTCTAATTACCATGGATTATTATTCCTAGATACTTGGATTAATTCATATTTCCTTACCAATTGACTAGGAAACCTAATAGGACACACATAATAGAAGATGAAGGGCTTCAAATGTTATTTGATAACATAATAAGGTTAATTACAAGAAAAAGAAGTTTTTGTGGCCAATTTATAAATTATTATAATTTACAAGCCAAAACATAATTATGAAAACTTTAAGGTTTTGATTATAATTATTAAATCCTAAATTGTTTAGGATGTTGAAAGATACATGGACGTGTATATTAGATGACAGATGATGCATTTTTCGTGTGTTGATTTCACAGAAACAGAAACACTATTTCTGTAGTGTTTTTCTTCTTCTTCTTCTTTTCTAAAAACCCTAGCTGCCTATCAATTCTTGCTAGGACAAGAAATACACGGTCCTGGTTTTAAATCCTTGTGTGGATACTATTGGAGACAACTTACACTTAGTTTATGGTGGCAGTGACCGAACGATGAAGAAGACAAACTCGATTGGAAGATTGCTGGATCACGCCATTAGTGAAAGGAAATTTTTGAACAGCCGTGACACAACCAAAAGCATTAAAGGTATAATTTTAACCTTTTCTTTATCCATAATAATGTATATGAGTAATCCTGGGGATTGGTTTTTGGTTTTTCTTTCCACCATGTAAAATAATTGCATGACCGTTTATCTACAGTGGAATTAGAGCTCCTCTCTATGTTGTTCATGGATTATAGTTTTTTGCATGAAATCATTTCTGTGTTTGTCTCTTTTTTCTTGTGAAAGTGGTTTCATGATTTGTTTGGGGTCTCGATGCATTTTGAAATTGTTTCGAATGCACTGGTTTTTCTGGAAAACTGATTTTATGGAGTTTTCAAAATCCCTGAAAACTTGTTTTCTGAAAGGTTTCACGTTAGCTTCCGGCAGAGAAGAACGTTTCTGTGGATTTCCTTAGTAAAGAAATTGTTCTTCATCAGGGTTTGATTAAAAAGAGTAGAATGTCTATTCGGTTTAGGAATATGATCAGTGAAGGTTTTGGAAATTTTCACTAACATAGGTTTTATGATTAAATTAACAGAACTTGTTTTCTGATATTGATCAGAGAAACAAGTTGATGGAAATTGATTAAATTCGGTAATTTCTACGCTCGAAATTGTTTCTGGAAATTGTTTTACGAAGAAAAAAAAAAAAAAAAAAAAGGATTTTGCGTAAAGCCCGCGCAAAGATTGAGGAAGCCTCCGCGGGATTGAGGGCCAAGGTTGTGTGGGGCTACCGTGCATCCTACACGGGGATGAGCACAACCCATGACGGGCTTGTGCACAACAAGCTTGTGGCAGGCTGTGCAAAGCCTGTCGCGGGCTTGCGTAAGCCTTGCCTGGCTGGGATATGATCTCAGCAATTTCTTTTTTTTCTTTTAAATAATATATTTTTCTTTTCTCTGTTTTTGGCAAGAAGGCCCATCAAAACCAGTTCTTCAAAATCACCCTAAGTCTTTCCCAAAATTTAATTTTTGGAGTAACGAACCAAAATTTGATTTTGAAAAATTAATAAATTTTCTAAAAGATTGATTTTAGATTATATATTATTTTAATTCCTAAAATATAATTTTAGGAGTTAATATATTTTCTAAAATATTGAGTTTGGATTATATATTATTTTAATTCCTAAAATATGCTTTTAGCAATTAAGATATTTTCTAAAATATTAATTTTAGAATTTATTTTATTCTTTTAAAATAGTGATTTTGGAATTATATGCTATGTTTAATTTTATTTGAGTATGAAATTAGCATGGTGGTTTGGTTATGAACAATGGACCCAGTTAAATTGTTTATGCATTTTATCACTTTGGTTTTAAATTAAATAGGGTCTGCATGCCCTGCCTTCTCTATTTTTCTTGTGTAAATTCTCTTCTCATCTAATTCTCCTTGAATGTAACTCGAAGTTTCTTTATTTGGATATTATGTAATTAGATTACATAGATTAGTTAGGATTAGAATTTATTACAAGTCAAAGAGAAGGTAATCAAGACCAAAAGGAGGATGGTAAGACTTTCTTCCTAAAAACAAGCATGAACACTTATGATTGACAAAATTAATTTCCTTTGTGGCTTAAGGAAATTAATATAGTAAAGTCCATAACCAAACCATATGTTGATATTATGCATGCAATGTATAAGACCACTAAAAATTACAAATCCCTCAAATTAATATTAAACCTAATGCCTTCCATTAATATAGTAAGAATGAGAGTCATTTTTTGAGACCAAGTTGTTAGGATAACCCAAACCAACTTGACATTGGATATCTTCAAGTTATAGAATTAAATTCCTAATTAATGGGTTGGGTTTAACTAATTTCTTTATCCCAGTTAGACTAACCTAAGCATAAAGAATATTAGAGGTAAGGTTGGGTTAGCTTAAAGGCTTTAAGATTAAAGTCTGTTAATTACCCAATGATTCGATAATTATATTCGATGTAATAGATATTGGATACCTACAATTGAACTTAAGGGTATCTTGTTGGGTGAACCCATGGTCATTCCTGAGGGATTTGGATACTAGTCCTGTAGGAAAACTTCTAACGGTCTTTCCTGAATCAATAGTTAGGGCTATTGGTTTAAGTAAAATAGTGAAATAATTATGCGCTTAATTAAAGACCTAATTATTTGTATTACATGTGCATATACATTTAGCTAATTTCTCAATCTTTACATCAATGTCATATGCATCATGTCAACTAATCTAAATTTATGTAGCATCTTAGAAACTAACAAATTTACCAAGTTAAATTTTCTGGACTGGTATAGAAACTTGAGAATGTTCTCAAGTCGAAAAAGTTGTTCTACGTGATAGATATTCCTATTACACCACCAGCAGCTCAAGATGCCCATGTTGATGAGCATGTTGTCAGCAAAAAGCACAAAGAGGACAGTGACACAACATCATGTGTGATGTTAGCGCCAATGACCCCTGAACTGCAAAAAAAGCATGAGCATATAGATACTTACTCGATCATTTTACATCTTTGAAAGCAGTTTGATCCCCAAGCTAAAAAGGAGAGATATGAGATCTCGAAACAACTGTTCCGTTCTAAAATTGCTTAGGATACTTCTGTGGCCACTTATAGGCTGAGAATGTTGGGCTTAATAGAGATTCTTGGGTCTCTTGGGTTTGTAATGGACAATAAGTTAAGTATTGACTTAATTCTGCAATCATTGCCAAGTAGTTTTTCAATGTTTTTGATTAACTACCAGATAAACAAGATTGAGTCCACAATACCCGAGCTTATCAATCTTCTCAAGCCTACGGAATCCTCCATGATGAAGGAATCCAATCCAGTTATTATGGTAGAGTCTTCCTCTTCTAAGAAAAAAGTTCCTAAGAAGAAGAAGAAGGCTCCCACTAAGCCAAAATGTGGCATGAAGAAGAAAAAGACATCTGCCAAAGGCTCATGCCATTACTATGGCAAGATGGGCCATTGGAGGCGCAACTGTAAAGCCTACTTAGAGACCGTCGAGGATAAGAAGAAGAAGGAGAAGCTTATGGGAACTTCTACTTTCTTTCTGATATATTTATGATTGAGATTAATACTACATTTAGAAATAAGATTAGGGTATTGGATATCGGATGTAGATCTTATTTATATAATAACTTATAGGGACTGAAAGACAGTTGAAGGCTTGTGAAGGGCAACATAGACTTACGTGATGAAAATAGTGTAAAGGTTGCTGCACTTGCCATGGGGACCTATGAGCGACATTTGCCTTCTGGATTAGTCTTAGAAGTCTCAAAATATTTTTATGTACCTATTTTACTTATGAACATTATCTCAGTTGCTTGTTTTGATATGAATAGATTTCATTTAATTTTTTAGAACAAAAGTTATTCTTTTTTCCTTAAATGGTGTCCAATATGGAAATGTGATTTTGATAAATAGTTGGTATGTTCTAGACGTGAATGATCTAATTCTCAATATAAACAATAAGAAACCAAGAATATATAACTCAATCTCAGCTTATTTATGGCATTATCATTTAGGCCATATAAATGAGTATCACAAATTTAAGTTACACAAGCATGGTGATTTAGGGTCATTTGATTATGAATCATACGACATATGTGAATCTTGTTTACTTAGTAAAATGACTAAAACTCATTTTTCTAGAAAATATGAAAGGGCCGAAGAGTTGTTGGAACTTATACATACTAATGTATGTGGCCTAATGTCTATACAATTAAGAGGAAGTTATCACTATTTCATAATATTTATCAATGATTATTCACGATATGTGTATTTGTATTTATTGAAATACAAATCTGAGGCTTTTGACAAGTTCAAAGACTTTAAGAATGAAGTAGAGAAATAACTTGCCAAAAGTATGAAGATTTTAAGATCTAATCGAGGAGATAAATACTTAAGCCAAGTGTTTCAAAGTTATCTTAGAGATAATGGGATATTATCTCAATGGACTCCACTATCTACATCTCAATATAATGGTGTATCTGAGAGAAGGAATCGGACCCTCCTAGACATGGTACGGACCATGATGGCTTTAGTAGACTTACCAAAATTATTTTGGGCATATGCACTAAACGCTTATGTTTATATTCTAAATAGAGTTCTGTCAAAAATGATTGACACTATCCCATTTGAGTTATTCTTTGTTAAGAAACTAAAGTTATCTCACTTGGGAATATGGGGTTCCCCTACCTTTGTCAAAAGGCCACAGTCAGATAAACTTGATAGTAAGCCTGACAAGTATTTATTTGTTGGATATTCAAAAAAGTTATTTGGATCTGAAAATAAAGTATTTATTTTGAAGCTGCCGTCTTCTTGAAGAAGGAGCACATGCTCAAAGGAGATAGCGAAAGTAAAATTGAACATAGTGAAGTTCAAGAAAAACAAATAAACACAAATCAACCATCTGATCCCACATCTATTGAGATAATAGATGAACCTTCGTCTACACAAAAACCTCGTAGGTGAAGTATGATACGTGTAGTAGTTGAGAGATATGAATTTCTTATTAGTAACCACAAAGACGTATTGCTCATAGATGAAGATGAGCTTACTACTTACATGGATGTTCTGAGTAGTTCAGAATCTAACAAATGGCTTGAAGCTATGAAGTCAGAGATGGATTCCATGTATGACAACCAAGTATGGACTTTGGTTAATCTAACTAAAGGAATTAAACCTATTGGGTATAAATGAGTTTTCAAGAAGAAAACTAACATGGATGGTAATGTAATTACCTATAAACCACGACTGGTTGTTAAGGGTTATCATCAATAGTATGTTATAGACTATGACGAAACCTTCTTACCAATTTCTAAGCTAAAATCCATAAGAATACTCCTAGCACTTGCCACCTATTATGACTTTGAGGTTTGGCAAATGGATGTGAAAATGGCTTTCCAAAATGGAAACTTGACTGAGGAAGTATATATGACATAATCTGAGGGTTCCATATCCAATGACAGCACAAAAGTGTGTAAGCTGCAAATGTCCATTTATAGACTAAAGTGATATTGATAGTGTTGGAATGTATGCCATCTAAACTAGGTTTCTGATGTAATTATCAAATTTATTAATAAAAGAACTTATTCTCAAAAATTTGTTTGTGAATTTTCATTTTATTGTGCATGATTTACCTTTGGAAAAGACCCATTGTGTTTAAGTAAGTGATCCATGTGAATGGTGGTCTTTCACAAAAGGTATAGATCATGGGTTACTTAACACATAAATGTTTGTTCTTAACCAATTAATGAGAATGAGAATCTCATCATATTTCGATTATTATGTTATGAATTCCAAATGGGGAATAGCTTACCTTTAGCCAGTGAGTAGCTTACTATCTTCATAGCATAAGCATATTTCGAATATGTAGAACAGGACCTGTAATTTTCAAAAAGTATCAATTAGAAGAAACCTATGCTATTACTGCTACAACATGGATTAATACTCTACCGCTTGAGTATAAGTTAGTGGTCTGAAGAAACTAGAAGCATGTACTTTGGTATGTTATAGTTAAGGTTCTATTATAGAGCCAATATACTTGTATGTTGGGTATATGTAACTAGTTAGTTAAGATAGACTTGTACAAGATAGCTTCTACGCTATATCGCCCTTTGTGACTATTCGAATGATCTAAATGTCTAGGGCCTTGGGGAACATGATTTAGATATTTGTTTTAGGGTGGCTCTCTTGGAAAGCAGAAACATTTCAGGAGTCGTGGATCATTGGACTAGAGATCTAAGAATGGTTGATGTCTTTTAGAGAAGTGTTAGTACACTCTTCTTCGCTAAATGTACGGCGTTGCATAGAGGGGAATTTTAGTCATTACACATGTAGGTTAGAGACTTTGCTAACACAGTATTGTCCTTGGGGTTAATATTTTCTTATCGTGATATTAAAAAATATTTAAAATACAAAATACAACTATTTTTATTGCAGAGGTATTTTGGTCATTTTAGTAGCTAAGACGATGTGTCTTTTGGTCCTAGGAATAGCCCATAAGTCTTGATGGTTTTGGGTTGAGGGATTGGTCATATATTAAATGGATTTTATTTTATTTGAGTAGCTTGGTTTATTTATTGGGTTAGAATAAAATAAAAGGTCCAAAAAGGGAGAATTATGCATTGGCCCATTTTGGTTATTTAATTAATTTAATTATTAGGCTTGTATTAGTCTAGGAATAATTAAATTGAATTAAAGGATTAACCCAATGAACTGGGCCAAGGCTTGAGGTTTATATTTGTGAAACCCCAATCAAAACCAACCTTAGAGTAAGGGGGTTGGGATGCATATCATATTTTATTGCATATTTAAATATATTTTATATGATTTTATGTGCTTTGGATTTGTGTTTTCCTGTCTAAAGGGCTTGGATATGATTATTGAGTAAGAAGGGCAAAATGGTAATTTTTGCCTGAGTTGAAAATAGGAAGATAGCTTGAGGATTAAATAGGAAAAATATTTTAGAGAGAAAATAAAAACATGAGTTGTTGTGATATACTGGTTAGAGCATTGGAATTAATTCTTGAGGTCTTGGGTTAAAATTCCATCATTGGAGCTTTAGCATGATTAGATTTTATTTTTGCTTGGGAAGTGATATTTTCGGCCTTATGTGCTTTAGAATAGGGTAGAGGTGTTGTCCTAAGGGAGATATGATAGGAGTATCCTAATCCTATTGTTTTGCCCTACACAAAATTCCTAAGGAAATTCATTCCTCTTTGATCCTTAATTTTTCCTAATTCTCAATTCATTAGATTTGTTAAATTTGTTCTAGCCAATTTTCATTCCAGAAATTTCAGTAAAGTGATGTGGCTTTGAAGGTTCAAAATGTCTTAGTGAAAGACATCTTATGGACCGAAAATGTAGAAAAGATGGGGAAGGTTCCAAGAGATTAATTTCCCTAGTGAACCTTCTAAATTTCACTCTAGCTAGGTTCATTTTCCTTCATGTAATGAACTAAAATTCTTCCAACTTCTTGTGCCTTCAAGGTGTCGAAATTCTCAGCCATTATTCCCTCCCAAATGCTGCCAGAAAATGGCCCTTTTGATCAGCTTGAAATCTAAAATTTTCTGGTTAATTTCGGGCTGCACAAATACTGTGCAAAACCAGAAAAATTTCTGGTTAAAATCGCAACTTTGATGGTCTTCAACCAAGCTGTTTTCTTCCAGTTTTCTCCCAGCTCCTTAGCTACATTTTTCTTCCATGAAGAAGGCTGGAAACCAGCCATGAAAGACCCCTGAAATCTCCTTCAAACTCTCTGCAAGTTGACTGGAAAATGGCAGCCAAAACTGCCAAGAAAAATTCCAGCAATGGCGAAATTCTGTGCAGGATTTCTGTCCAGCTTTGTTTCCTGATCCAACCCTGGCCGAAACTCCATCTTTCTTCTGTACAAACCACTCTTAAACAGCCATGAACTAAACTCCATTGTCTTCCCCAAGCTTCTGCATGAAAACCAGACATGGCTGCCGTAAAATATCTCCAACAAATTACTACAATCATGCCTTGATTAGATACCAAAATTCCAGCAATCTTAATTTAGTAACCTTCCATAAAATGTCCCTTAAACAACCAGGCCTTTCCTTCACCATTACACTCCTTCTTTTCGGCCACCATTAACCTTCTTCAAGCAGTTTTCATCCAGCCAAATCACAGAGCAATCAATCAGCCATAGCAGTTCCAAAAAGCTCTCCATTGATCAAAATATTCTTACTATATTTTGTTTCCAAATTTGATTTCCAAAAATATTCTTTTAGGATTTCAACAACCAGCCTTTCCATTTCCTTTCAAACCAGAAAAATCATCTACCTAAACTACACAAGAAATTCGGCCATTGCACACACACAGAATTTCGGCAGCCTCCAATCCAAAATCTCTCCATTCTCTTCAACCTTCAAGCACACATAGAACACCAGGAACACCTACTCCTTTCTTTCGCCTAATACCTCTCCAAACCACTTCAAACTTCTTCCAAAAATTCCAGATTTCATCTACTCACTGCCGTGAGTCCATCCGTACCATTTTTAACATCAAACTCCAAAGTTCAACTTGTTCTTTTGGATAAAAAATTAGAATTTTTGTGAAGGCTCAAGAACACCTTTAAGGTAGGTTTGTTCAATCAATTTCATTTTCACTAATCTTTGATCTCTAATGAATATATATATATATATATATATGAATACGCATGCTAATGGACTCTCTTCTTCTCTCTCTCTCTCTCTCTCTCTCTCTCTCTCTCTCTCTCTCTCTCTTGGCCGAATGCCCTCTCATTCTTGGCCGAATGAATCCTTCACCAATAGCCATGCTTTCTACATCTCTCTTAGACGGATTTAGTCATCTAGGAGTTGAGATCCATTCAAAACTCCTTCAAGGTACTCATCAATCAAGTAAGCCTTTTCAACCTTCCTTTTAAATTCTAGATTCATGTCTCTAAGATGATATTGGTAGGAGATGGATTATGAATAGGATTTGAGCATGTATTGTTGTAATGAGTAGAGATTGAAGCATGAATAAATGTGTGATTATGATGGAGATGGGATTTATGCATGAGTTGATTATCTTGATTGATTGTATGGTGTTTTTAGGATTTAATGCATGTCTCAATGTCATAAGTACTATTTGTGGTCAAGTATGCTAGAGATTATGTCACCTATGGTAAATAGGATTTATATTCATGTATGATTATTGAAGCCATGATTATGTTTATACTAGTAGAGGTTGGATCATGCATTGATAAATTTAGATCTATACTTTTATTCATGATTTGGATGATTTGATGAATTGAAGTAGAGTATATGTTCATGATTATAGTTAGCAAGTGGAATTATGATCATGACCTAGTTGTCCCTAAGCTAAATTTTATTTCTTTAATAAAATGTTTAATACTATGAATTTTGCTAGTAATTTTGAAAAACCCTAGGAAGGGTAGATTTGGATTATTATATATACATAATAAGGATATTTTAGTCAAATAAATAATAGCTTTACTAGAAAATAAAATATATATAGATATTATATAAAATGATAATATCAAATAAAGCCTTTTATGAAAATAATCATAATAAGTAAAAATATTAATTTTGTAAGTCTTATATTCATAAATATCCATAAAATTTATCACCTTTCAATTATTATCTTTTAAACAAAACCTGTTAAAATTTATTTATTAGCTTTCAATCAAGACCCATTAAAATTTATTTTCAACTAATTTAAGTTATCAATTATTTTCAAATAATTAATTATTAATAAATCATTATTTTACCTAATACCACCTAGGACTCTTCATCAAACAAACTCTAAATTATTCTTAGCAGGATTTAAACCTTCAACTTATTAGTACCTATTTCCCAAAGCATTAATTATTTTAAATATCAAATTAGACTTAACTTATAAACCTTTTTATTTATTATTTGGCCTTAAAGCTTGGGACACTAGGATCATGGTAGTAGTGAGTTGAGCTAGTCTTATTTGTGAAAGTGGATTTTGGCTTGAGTTTGATTGTGGTTTATATTTATCCTAGGCGGGATTGTGTCAGCAGTTGAAGATCTTTATTTTATCTCGAGCTAAGGATCAGGTAAGCTCCTGATTGATGTAAAATGTTTATTATGGCAAGCCAAATGCAGAGTGCATGGACACTCATTTCTGTAAAGGTAATTGAGGATTGACTCATTCCTTATTCCAGTCAAACAATTATTTGAAAATGAATAAGCAAATTTACTCAAACTCAAAACTCTTTCTAAAACTGATTTTTACAAAGACTTTGGAAACCCTTAATTGCCATTTTCAAGTGGAACTGTGTTTTGTTCATTTTTTCCAAGTGGGAAAAGTTACATTGAGTACTCAATAAAAGTGGACTGTTAGGACTAGTCTTTGAAGGGTTAGGGTAAGTTTCTTAGTAGGTGCCCACCTCTGAGGGGTGAGCCCTTCCTGGATAAGATGTCAGTTCAGTAGATCGTGCCGGTCCGAGCTAGCAGTTTATTTTTCAGTCAAGAGACTGTGTTTTGCCAGAATGGACACCCGGTTGTTGTTTGGTTATAGAGAAGGAGGAGTATCTTGCCCGGTAGGCCGATCACCTACCTTTTGTCAGTCTGCACAAAGTATCGGCATTCTGACCGGTTATGGGGCCCAACGTGTAGTAACCCATGATCATTTCTTTTAAGTGGTTGATTTTATTGTTTATGTATGGTTGGAAAAGCCAAAACACCACTCTTGGTTTTTGACTAATGTTTATTGCATGCCAGTATTTCTCTTATAAAGATTTATACTTTGCATTCATGAACTATTTTCACTGGACACTCAAAGTACACATGGACTTATTGAGATTTTTATCTCATCAACCTTTTTACCGTGATTTCAGGTCGATCTTGCTGTGGGGATAAGTAGCTAGATATTGCCTTCCTTGGAAGATTTTCTGATATTTGATTTATGTAATGCTTTGGGGAGTTGAAAGTGGATAACTTTTTTTTTTTGGATTTGCTTTTGGAAATCTTGGATTTAATCTTGGATTTATCCTTGGGTTGTAATAAATTTTAAGTTAAAGTATTATTTTTATTCCGCTATTATATTTGTGTGACCTAGTTATAAAGACCCCTTGTCCTTTGGACGGGGCGACATCCCCGGCCTTGGCGGGCCTAGGTAGTGGGGTGTTACAATATTGGCCCATTTGGATTATTTAATTAATTTAATTATTGGGCTTGTATTAGTCCGGGAATAATTAAATTGAATTAAAGGTTTAACCCAATGAACTGGGCTAAGGTTTGAGGTTTATATTGGTCCATTTAGGTTATTTAATTAATTTAATTATTGGGCTTGTATTAGTCCAAGAATAATTAAATTGAATTAAAGGCTTAACCTAATGAATTGGACCATAGTTCCATAGGCCTGGTTAATGGCTTAATATGACATGGGCCTTAGGGCTTCTTTGATTTTTGAATGCCCAAATAATAGCCTATTATCAAGATAGTTGGGATTGAATAGAACAAATGAGTCTTTCGCAAAACGTTTTTTTCCTCAAGCTTCTCTTCTACTCTCTCGTGAGTCTATGTTCTCTTGCCATTGAATAGCAAGAATAGAGGCACAATTCTTTTCCTGATTAATGCTTAATAGCATTTAGTCGGAAAAAGGAAGATTATCCTCTTCATCCATAGCCTTCACCAGGTTTTCAGTGCGGTCATATTCCGAAAGACAAGAGGCATTACGTTGATGCCCAGAACATGCTGACGGCTTGTGGGACAATAGCCTGAAGAATTGATCTCAGAACTAGAAGTGGTTTAGACCGAGTCAACGACACCCCTTAGACCCGTGAAAAAACGTAGAGGTAAACAGCTATTCTGCACTACTCTGTTTTTTTTTTCTTTGTGACATGCATCGGTGTTTTTCATTTTTTCCATATTTACATTCAAGTGGTATCAGAGCATGGCTTATATAATAATATAGGTTACATGTTAGTGAATAAAAACAGTTAGATGATTATAATCTGTGATCCTTCGTGTTTTCTGGTATGGGTAGTCATCCTCGGTAAGTCTTGTAGTTGAGACATAGGACCTTTGTAATTTTTTTTTCTTTTTGTGGCTTTCATAGTATCTATGTAAGCCTATAATTAAAGACATAGGCATTTGTGGATTGTTTTAGATGATTTCTGGTGAAATCTATGAAAAAAACGAGGATCAGTAGCCTATAAAATGCAAAGGAAACAACGAAGAGGATGATCACTGTAGTAGCCGAGCTGCGTTGCAGATGTGAGAGGAGCTAAAGCCGTCCAAGCCAGTCATAGCTTGGAGCTGCTGCCGGTGTAGAAGATGAGAATGTTGGGCATAATGAGAAATTAGGTAATCCATTGAGTGACGAGTCCAAGAAAATTTAAAATAGTCAAGTTGTGAACATGGCTTACAACAAAAAGAGGAAAATGAAGAAGAGGAGTTGAGTGGTGGTGATGTACTTGACATAGAACATTTGAGCTCAACAAATGGGGTGACTAAGGAGTTCTACAATATACTATTCTTAACATCCATTAGAAATGTTGGATGAGAATGATCAAGAAAAAATTAAGCCCAAGGGTGTTGAATTTATTAAAAAGCAAATGAATTCAAGGAATGAGGTAGAGAATGAGCAAATGCGTGCTATAGATAAAGGTTCCAAAAATGCTTTAAGTACTTCTAAAGGGGGGAAGCTCATAACAACAAGAGGAGAAAATGTAGAGTTAGCTAGAAGTGGTGTAAGAACAAATGAAAAGAAGTGAGACTAGTTAGAATGAGCCATCTAGTACAACAATGCAAATGTACACCAAATTTGGCGGAGAAATTAAACTAGATAGAAGAGATGGAATTGAGGTTGGACAACCATGTTCATTAATTAGTGTTATGAAGGAGGTTATAGATGAGTGTGTGGTTGGAAAAGAAGAGGATTTCCAAAAGGAAAACATTTTCTATTTTAGGTGTCAAATCCAACAAAAACCATGTAGTATAATAGTACTACATTGGTGGAGGAGTTGGGAATAGAGACCTTGAAAAATCTTAGGCCTTACAAGCTTCAATAGTTGAGTAATTGTGGTGAAGTGAAGGTAAACAAATAAGTGAAAATGGAATTTTTCATGGAGAAGTACAAGGATGAAATTTTGTGTGATGTTTTTCCCATGCATGATGGGTATTTTTTGTTGGGACGACCTTAGCTATATGATAGAGGTTGTTCACCATAGAAAAAGAAATGCTTACTCCTTAAACAAGGATAGAAAGAAATTTACACTTTTTTCCTCTGTGCCCTAGAAAGGTTTCAAAAGATTAAAATATTTTAAGGGAAGATGATGAAAAGAAAAGAGAGCACAAGAAGAAAGAAAAATAAGAGAAGGTAAAATAAGAGTGTGAGAGAAGAAAAGATGAGAGAAGAAGGAAAGAATAGAAATCCAAAAACAAGCAAAACCAAAAAAAGAATATGGAGTTAAAATTAGAATGCTTCATTCAGATTTGAGGGGTGAACACAACAAGAGGGTGCAGGCAAAACAAGCATGAAAGATTGGATAGTGAAGAGAGAAAACAAGGAAGTTGATGAGGAACAAAAGCCTAAAGCTTTAATTTCACATACAAACTCTTCTTTACATTCTTAAGCAGTGAAATCTATCCAAGCAACATGGCACAACAATCTGAGGATGAATCATCCCAAAGAAGGGGGAAGTGATAGGAATCCACCCACGCAACAAGACACATCTAAAGAAGAGGGATGAAAGTCAAGACTTACTTTATGGTTCCTTAGGAAAAACTAACATTGAAAAGGATTCAAGAGGATTTTCAAGCCATTAAAGCATACAAGCTAAGAACTAAGAAGATAATTCAGGAATAGGTGCCATTAATGACTATAGTGAAATACTAGAGAAAATTTATATACATATTCATACACACGTGGATCTAACAAATAACATGTCTACTTATCCAAAAATAGGCTTTTATTAACATACATCACAACAAGGGTGATCTTCTACTAGCCATAATATTATTTATGGATTTATTGAAAAATATAACATCATGAAGGCATAATCAACAATGATGGTTTAATGTCTATCATCCATCAAACATCCATAAAACTCTTAATTATAATATGTTTAACATACAATGATCTTAAAGCATAATCCATACTTCTTGAGTCACAACATTGATTTAATGCTTCATGTTTTAAATCTATTCCCTTCACCCACATATATATCTCCAATCGCACATTATTCTATCAACCTATCAAATCCATGATCTATAAGTCTTGATTTTGAGAATTTAAAGAGGAGATCGAGAAATAAATACTTCATTTGATGAACATTTGTTGAAGGTTGCACCTTGCTTAGTGGAGATCCTTGAGTGCTTGATGGCTTTTAGTGATCCGGAAATAGTCCATTATTGTTCATCAACATTTTGGCCTAAAGAGAGGGAGAGAGTGAGAAAGGAGTGGATAAGAGTAGAAGAGGGGAATAGAAGTTGAATAAAAGAAGGAGAACAAGAAGGTTATTCTTATTTTACCTTTTTGGTGTTCTTCGAATCTTCAACAAAAAAAAGGTGGTTTGATCCATTTGAAGGTTCAATTTTTTTTTTTTTTGGTGTTATAAAGTGCACCAATGAAGAATATAGGTTGAATACTAATGGTTTAGAGTGTTTGGGAGTGATTGAAGGTGTTTAGAGGTGATTTAGGCTTGAAGATGTGAAGTGCGTGTTCTTAGTGTTTTTGGTGTTTTTTAGAGGAGATGAATTTCGTGTGTGTTTGTGAGTGTGATGGCCTAATGGCATAGCATAGGGAGAGCTTTTTGTTATCTAAGAATGAGAGAGAATGTTTTAGATTTTTTTTTTTTTTAAATTCAAATTGAGAGAAAAGTGGAGTTGTTTGAGGTATAGGATTGGGTAATAGTGTTTGCTCTTGGAAGGTTTCTTGTCCTTCAATGGTGTATGGCTGAACTAGCTATGTTTCAACAAAAGGATGGATAGTTGTTTTAGGCTAAGGTAGGCTAAAAATAGTTGTAGAATGGCAGAGAATTTTTTGGTTTTATGAACTAGCTAAAGGAGTGTTTTAATGAAATAAACCCTTCAATTTTAATTTGAAGTTTGAACAAGTTTGGATAGAGTGAAGATACGAGATTTTGGAGGTATGATAATGGAGTCCTATTACTCAAGGTTAGTGGAGAAGCCAAGATGTTCAATTCATGGCTGTATAGGGGCTGAAATTTGGTGAAGCTTGGTGAAGAATTTCAGTCTTAGTATGAAGAGGTAAAGCTGGACAAAAATTTTTGGAATTGAAGCTCAAGAACACTAGAAATGGAAATGGTTTTTGTGCAGAATTTTTTGTCCATTTTAGAACGATTTTTCAGCTGGAATTTAATGGTGTTTGAAGGTTAATTAATGGTGGTTTTCCAGCCATCATGTTGAAGAAAAAAAGAGAAAGTTCTAGCTGTTCATATGTTCTAACGGATGGCTTCAAGTTCATGTGTAATGTTGCTAGTTTATTGGAAAAAAAAATTCTGGATTGGCATTGTTTGTAAAACTATGAAAATTCAAGGAATTCCATCCTTCATCTTCACATAAGATGTTTGGTTTTCTTGCAAGAATTAGGTAGGAAAGCTTGCTGCAATTTTTGAAAACAGTGATGATGGAAATCTGGAAAATTTTCTAGATTTTTTACCAAGACAAGAAGAAAAAAAAGATGATACTCTTGAAGAATTAGCTATAGTGTTTTACTTGCAACCTCTACCTATTATCCCTCCTCATTTTCGGCCACTCCTATCCCACAAGAGCTGGGATTTTCAAAATTCCAAGCTAGAGAATTTTCTCAGAATTTTTATGATTAAAAATAAATTAAAGAATCTAGAGTAGTTTAAATTTCAAAAATGTTAGGAAATGGCTAGCAAAATTAATGGAGACAAGAATTCTTCTAGAATTCTTTTTAGGACAAGACCACATGTTCAAGACATTACCATTGTGTCTTCCTTATGACAACATTCCTATCTTTAAGGAATGTAAGGAAAACAAAAATTCAAACATGGCTAAGAGAAATATGAATAAAACTTAAGTGATGGGATTTGAACTCAAGACCTTAGAGATTTAATCACAAAGCTCTAACCACTTAATCACATTAATTTTTGTTCTTATTTTCTCAACCAATATTCTTCTTATTTAAACCTTAAGCCATCTTCATATTTTGACCTAATGCAAAATTACCCTTTTACCCTTTTCTACTCAACAAGCGTAGATGAATCATATAACCTATAAACCACAATTCTAAGGCATACAAAGTCATTCAAAAGATATATTTTATACATGACGACATGATATGCATCCCATCTCCCTTACTCTAGGGTAGGTTTTAGGTGGGATTTCACAAATTGGAACCCTCGGTAGTCTCAAATAAAATTATATTTGAAAAAACCATAAAACGTGAGTTAGAACTTTGAAAATTTCTCAACTTTTCTCTAGGATTGGGGCCCCTGTTATCTTGACATGGTGAAAAAATTCTATGCAAATATGCATAATAAGAATCATCATCATTTTATGTATATTAACACCATAGTCATGGAAGTCCCTATTCAACTCACGAGACAAGCTCTAGAACAAGTTCTTGATGTTTCGGAAGAGAGTGATTGGGTTGTTATGAACTCTTTCAATAAAAAGGTCACTTTAGACGAGTAATAGGAGTTCGATACTACAAAGGATGATATAGGGTTAAACTAAAAGCGCATTACACAGTTACTTATGTTATAGACGAAGGTTTTGTCCCTTAGTTGTGCTTAGTGGTTTATCTATTGGGGTAAAAATTCTATCCAAAAGTGTGTTCTATCAATGAAGTAAATGTTATTGATGTGTCGTATACTCATAAAATGCTGCGCTCAGATCGAATACCCTTAGCTCCCCTTCTCATCTTATCTATGCATAAAGTGATCGCATATGGCAGCCTTTCCAAGGCCTTTGTGCTTTCCATAGTTATTACACAGATGCTTCTTCATTCTAGTATCTGTTCAAGACATGCCTTAGAGCCAATCACAGGTACTTTGTATATTGCACATTTAATCAATAATACAAGGGATTCTTATGTTTTTAGCTTGTTTTATTTATGCTCTCAAGTGTTTGTAATTATTAGATAAAATCCCAAGTGCAACACTATGCTAAGGTAATCATGATAGAGATTATGACATGAGGTCGTTATTACACTGGATAGTGTTTGTACTTAAATTATCCTTAGCCATAATATTAATGAGAGAGGGCATCATTAATGCGTTAACACTAACAAGTGTTATACTTCCTGATTTGATCAGGCGGTGGTACTCATATATGTGAGTATTGTGATACTTAAAATTAACATGTGGATGCATGTTACTTAAACAAGAATATTGGATGACCAAGTTATGAGATAATCATATGGATAACAATTTATTGCTAGTGATAGAATCTCATTACAGCAAATATACAAGTCTCCTTAGACTTGAGATTTCCAAAGTACTTTGTTCACTAAGTATTGTACTTTGATTCTAATCTCTGGAGTCCCAACACAACCACCTATGAGATGGATATTGGGCACAACATGAAGTATACAAAAGTAATTGAGTGGGCCAATAAAAGATTCACCACTCGTAAAAGTAGGAGTTAATATCTTAAGGCCACTTATAGGAATCATTACTCAAAAAAGACCTAAGTCAAAAAGACTATGTGTTGGAAATAGTGCAAATAGATACACATGAAGAGTAATGGATTTTGAGAAAAGTACTAAAATATTTATGCCAGAATTAATTAATATTCTGGAGGGAGTTGATACTAATTCCATACTCTAAACCAAATGAAATATTGTATGGTAAAAGGAGTTTATGGCACTGATATTTGTTGTTGAATTGTTCATGTTAAGCCACTTGGCTTTCTACAATTTTGGATGGTCATGACATATTGCTATATGTCGCTCATGATCTGCCAAATATAGATTTATTAATTAGCAAATTTATAATCAATTCTAATTAAAATTAATAAGTTAATTCTAGTTATTAAGAATTATTAATCCTAAAGATATTTGGATTAATTCACATTTTGCTACTAATAGACCGGGAAGAGAATATCATTTTGAGTGCTCAATATATATTATTTGATAATATTATGGGGTTAATTATGAGAAGATAATATCATTTTGGGTGAATTACGTGTCTGTTATAATTCGAGGGCTTATTTACAATTTTATGAACTTCAAAGACTTGATTGAAGTCAATGAATCTTGTAGGGTTTAACTGTAATTATTAGTAGACCATATACCTATTACTAATTGAAAAATCTATTATGTAATTGAAAAAAAAAGAATTCATTTTCCTTTATCCGTGGGTGGACTCCTAAAAATAAAAGAGGTTTTTTCCTTCTCTTTGAAAATCTTCTTCTTCTTCTTCATGAAAGGATCCCTAGCCACCTTTATCCCTTCCAGCAGAAGGTTAGCATTTTGCTTAAGTATTCGGACTTGTGTGGACTGTGTTAGAGTCAATAATACACTTAGTGTTGGGGATATGCCTTAGAGTCAATTTGTACTTATACTATTGTCATTATGTTTTATATAATAATATGAGGCTTTCCTTTCCATGAATAGTGAGTTTTATTTTGTGGTCATCAAGTACATGACTTGATAGTAAAACCCTACAATGAATACAATGACTATTCTAAAACTGTCCCTGATCGATTATTATTATTGGAATAATAATAAATTAAGATTAGTATGTTTGTGACTTGATGGCTATGTTTTACTGGCCATGGATATTTGTGATATCGAGTCAAGACATAAATAAATGTTAGAGAACATTGAATTGGACATGACCCACTGTGAGAGTACTTTATGGAATATGTCATAAGTACTTTCTAGCCATAATAATATTGAAAGTCCTTCGACCTAAATTCATCATAGTTTCCTACTTGATAAATTCTGTATTTTGACATTTTCTAAAGTTGTCTTTAACCAAATAATAAATTAGACTACTGTTGGATATAGAATAAATCAAGGAGAGGAATATGATTGATTGTGAAAGAATTTGTCCCTCTCAATTATGGGAGAGATATCCATGGGCCCCTTGATAAGTTAGACTGTTAAAAATGCATGGCCGTGCTCAAATATATCAATCTAAGATATTGATATCATTTGTTTGAACAGTCTACTATGAAATCAAGAAATAATTGATTAAGCTTAATAAGGATGACATGCTCCGTGCCTTATGCTTAATCTAGATATTGTGTGACAAAAGGACTAAATATAAAATAATGGTTTGGTTCATAGAGATCACCGATCTTCATTTAACCTGGATAGTTATAATGTTTTGCTAGAAACTGCTTATAACTTGTGGGCCATTTAAATATGATTTAGGTACATTGCCAATGTTAAATGAACCTATAGGGTCATACAATAAGCGAACTTGTTAGGTTATTTTTCTGGTGACCAGATTCGATGAATCTGGAAATATGTCCACATTCGATATATCTGGATGATATCCAGATTATAAGAATCTGACTCGGTAAATTAATTAGTTAAATTACCGAGATAATGGCAGAATCTTATCATATTAGTTTTAATTTAATTTAAATTTAAATTAGAATATGATAAGATATTATTAGGGTTGGACTCTAAGAGGTTCGAGGGTTTTTAAGAAAACCCTACCCGTCTTTTCAATAGTCCAATTTTTCGGTTAAGAACATTCGTGCCATTCTCTACTAGAAGAGAAAAAGAAACCTCTCAAACCCTAGGCGCTAGCACTCCCCGGGTATCGAGTAAGTTCGCGGTGTGTATCCGATAAAGGACGTTCGCATACTGCAGCGTCTGGTGATTGTTCGGGTTGAACGTATAACAACGCAATCCAAATTGAAGGATTTCGATTATAGCAACCAGAGGTAATTCTTAAATCTTAGATCTTCTTAATCGTTTACTTGGGTCCTCGGGAGGGATTCGTGGATGTTTTCCGCATTTAGGAGTCCACGAATCCTAACACTTAGATCATAGTGCGTTTGACGGGCAAAACAGAGAAGGCATTCTCGTTGGCTGGTGATCGACTGTGATTTACAATAGGCCGCTTCAAAGGGAGAAAATTTTAAACGCTCAATGCGTTTAGGTGAAACACGAAACTTGTCTTTGGTCTTTTTCTTGCAATGTTGTGATCTTTTGGATCCATTTATTTCTCCTATGCATAATCATTTTATGCATAGGATAAATCCTAACAATGGTATCAAAGCCAATGGTTCTTTCATAATTTAGATCTTCAATTTTTGTCAATTTATGCTCGTGTTTTTGCCTAGTTGATTCATAGAATTGTTCATCGAATGAATTAGCAAATATGATATTGTCTTGCTACTTGTTAAATGGTTTACTAAATCAATTCGTTGTGGGATTTATTATACTTTACATGTTACATTATGGTTTCTGTAATGGATTCTTGAAATCCATGTGATTGTTTCTCTTCTGAAATTGTTTCTAGCATGAGTACGGATATGTGAATTTATTTTATGTTAATGCTTGAGTCTATGTTTTTGCCTCGCAAACTTATTTTGTGAATGCTCTCAGGTCTTTTTTGTGTTTTGAAATTTACAGTTCCTGTAATGGTTACAGTGATGATTTAGAAAACTTTTCAAGAAAATGGTTTTTTGGAAAATTTTCAAATACTGGATATTTTACAGAAAGTTGTTTCTGTGCATTTCTTTCTATGAAGAAGACGTTCTTCGACCAAGTTTTGATCCCTAAAACAGAGGTTATGTTTATTAGAAAGCAAAATGAAGTCTGGAAGATTATTTTCTTTGGTGTTTAATGGAGGAATTGTCTTCTCAAAACACTAGTGAAGATGACGGATCCGCATGAACCGTTCGTGGCTTAGGCATGTTTTGTGCCCAAGCCACGGCGAGCTAATGCCAAGCCTACGTAGGCTTGGCATTTTTTTAATATAAAAAAAAAATCGTTTCCTTTTCCAGCATTTCTCAATTGTGATATGATCTTGGAAAGCACCAAACTTGTGGATTGAACTCAAAACAAGAACCCTAACAAACTTACACACAAGAATACCAAAATGATAGGAAATTAATACTCTTATGATAATGTGAATCTATTCTACTTCAATGACATCTTAACACCCTAATCTAACTATAGATTAGAACACTAAGGAAAGAAATTTGAAGGCCCCTAACTTAATCCTATCAAACAAACTAGGCAACCTAGCACATAGAATAGAGGAGTTTAGATTATCCCTTAAGATTTAGAGACAAGATCAAATGTGTGATTAAATCATTTGATTTAATCTTGATGTTTAATGGAATTAACCATAAGGATTACCCCCAAAAACTCTCTTTCTAGAAAGAAAAACTAAATTCTCTTTCCTGAAATACCAAAGTTATGTTTACGTAGTTATAATAGGGTATTTATAGTCCCCCAACATAATCCAATACAAAGTATTATTGAAGGGTGTTCTATTCCTAAACTAAACACTTTTAAATATTATAAAATGACCCCAAAATAGTTGAAAAATGTCTGGGGTTCAAGTTGAAGAACAGGGTTGGCGCTGGGTCTAATTTGGAGAAACAGTGTTCACAAAAAGTTGGAACAAAAATCTGGAATCAGCCAGTCCACAGTTGGCGCCGAGTTGGGCAGTTAGGTCCGGCGCCAAGGCTTTTCTGTTGGAATGGTACCTATGCCCATAATTGAAGAATTTTTGCGTATCACAGGCAGCGCCTAGTCGGTCAATGTGCGTCGGTGCCTGGTCAACTCTAGGTAGCCTCTCTTGTTTTGATGTACTCCAATCCCTATTCATTTGACCTCTATTCCGTTTTCATGTGTTCATTTGATCTTCTAAATAGTTTTGAAGCCAAGATTTTTTCCATTTGAGGCTCTTTTGGGTAGCATTCCTTCATTTGCCCGTTTGCTCTTGAATCCTTGTTCAGTTGTTTACTTAACCTTCCACAAGGATTGTTGCCTTCTTTGTACTCTTTTTGCCTTCCTTTCTTTATCTACTCTTTTATCAATCTCCTGGCCCTTGGTTTGTTAGCTTGGTTGGTGGAATATTCCAGTTGAAACCTCTTGAAAATAGATCTCATCCAAGGTGCCATAAGTTGTGGCTTTGATTTCTCTTTGTCTTCTTTTGAGTGGCCTTCATTCTTGGGGCTTTGATTTCTCTTTGTCTTCTTTTGAGTGGCCTTTAGTCTTGGGATAGCGAGTCCCATGTGCCAGTGTTTTGCTGAAATAAATTTTATAACAGGAAAACAACGGTAATTGATAAATTTAGGTTTAATGTACATTCGAAAAACATTGGCTTCCAAACACATGGCCCCTAATTCAATAAATGTGGGTTCTTCCCCATTTAGAAGTGCGACCCGTGTGCAAAGTTCAAGGAACTTCGCCTTCGGCCACACGGTCACTTGTGCCAGGGACTGTGCCTTACAGCACATCACCCGGTTATGCTGGAAGGGTGAGCAGCGTACCAATGTACCTCACCGTGCACTTAGGGATCTTTTACTTGCCACCATAAGCCAGGGCCCCCAATCCTGACGTCAATCACTATCGAGGTGGGAAGGGATTGAACACACTGAGTGTTCCCGCTCGGTATCATGTGAACAACCCACCATCATAATCACTAGGCAATTGCCAGGCTCACAACGGCTAGCCAGGGACGACTTATCACAATGTCCTATCGCCTTGTTTAGAGTAAGACAATCCCCAGAACTGATTAGGTTACTTGGGGTCGCCTACCTCTAACATTGGCTAGTACAAAGGTCAAAGTCCTTGCTGAGTACTCAACGCAACAATACCAACCCCTATCTGACTGATCAGGCCAGAGGGTCATCTGATCCTGTAGGATTTCTAAATCAAAACATTTCTTATTGTCTGGGGCTGTACTTTATTACAAAAGTCATTTTCCAAGGGTATTCGGGTCATTTCACCCATGCCAGATTCCAAAAGAATTTTTGAGGGTATCCGGGTCATTTTACTCTTACTCGATTTGAAAAATATTCACAAAAGTTCCAATAAGGATATTTCGGTCATTTACCGAATACCCGAATTCCAAGAGTTTTCATAAAATATTCCAAGAAGGATATTTGGATTATTCTCCAAACACCCGATTCCAAAATTTACCATTTTTCAGAAATCCCAAATATTTAATCCAAAAATGACTAAATTCACAGAATTCGTGTTTTAAACATCCAGTAAGTTTTTCAAGCTGAATATGAAATATATTCGAGTCTGAAATAGCATAAAAGCAAATATTGCTCATGTAAACCTTACACATATTCGAGGATTTTCAAAATGGCAAAAAATATAGCATTTTATAGAAAATCAAAGCACACTAGCCTCTAAAAAGGTTTAGAAATCAATAGGACTCACCTTGTATATTAAGTCGAAGTTGCATTCGTATAGTCCTAAAAGAAGTTCCCTCGACTTAATTTACCTACACCATTAGTATATGTCTATATTATTACTTGATGGGTTCAAATGCTTGATGGTTCGAATAAGGTTTCTATAAGTTCCTTAAAGAAATAATTGAATTAATGCTTTTGATGGTTTTCTGATTTTACAGCTTTACCATCCTCCACTATTCCTCACATAACTTATTCAATATAGGTCCAAATAAGGTGGGGTTACTTCCATAATATTCCTAAGATATCCCTTCTATCAATTCCGAGTCATGAGACATGTAAACTCCATCCCATTTTGCACAGTTTTCAGTTAATTCCACTATTCCGAGTTTGGAGTTCTGTTTTGTCATCTTCCAGTATTTTGTACATATCTCTTTCAATACAGGTCCAAATGAGGTGAAACTACTTCTAAAATACTCCTAGGACACTTCTCTATTAACTTCAGGGCATAGGGTATTCAAAATTCTCTCCATTTCGTTCAGTTTTTCAGCTAAAATTACTGTTCCGAGTTGGAGGTTCAAAATTACAGTTTAGAAGCCCAACTTGTTTTAATTTATTTCTATGGTTTCTTCAACATATCATACCACATGTAAACCCTTTAATACCTCATTTAACATCCATACATCATTTTTATAACTAGTTTTCATGCCCAGTACTTCTCTTTTGTTCAAACAAATAAATTATTCCAAGCTTACCAAACCAGTAAATTTTTAACAGCTTTCACCATTCTTGCTATTCATGATCTCTTAGCCATTTAAAACCCTCACAACCTCCACACAACTTGTTCCAAATCCTTTCTAACTAGTCTAGGACATATTTAGAATTATTTATGCTTCATTTCTAGTAATTCTCACTCAGATTTACTTTGAAGTTTCCAAACAACACAAGCTAGTTATTCATCACCATCAATTAGCTCTTCTTGTTTCTTTATCATTTCCATCCTTTTCCTTTCCAAATTTTCAGAATACCATCACTCCAATACACCTCAAATGAACTGAAAACCATACTCAACCCATCACTACACCAACCGGTCAATCCAACATCCATCACAACATCAAAATATTTTCATTACTCAACATAAACAAATTCATTTGCAATTAGTTTCCAACTTCTAATATCATTCTTTTAGCTTTTTAGAAGTGATCCTTTACCTTTCCAAGATGAAGGCAAAGCTGTATGCTCCTTTCCTTCCTTCCTTCTCTTTTCTTTCTCCTTGCTGCCGGTTTCCTTTTCTTCCTCCTTGCTGCTGGTTGTCTTCTCCTTGCTCCTTTGCTGCCGGAAATCTCTCTCTCTCCCTTAGTCTCTCCTTTTCTTGTTTTTCCTTTCCTCTCTTCACTTTCTTGATTTTTCTTCTTCTCCTCCCAGCTTTGGCCAAAATTCTCCCCTCATTGCTCCTATTTATATAGGTCAATCCTCTTGGTCTTGTTTTGATCTTAATAAAAATGACTTAGGGTGAGTTGGCATTTCTAGAAGTCTTTAGACTTCTCTAACATTCACAAGAAGATTAAGGATCATGCTAGAAGGTTGTAGAACCTTTTAGAAGTTTATAGAAACTCTTAAAATTTCTTAGGACTAATATATACTTAATCATGATTAATTTATCCTAATCTAGTTTAACTTAATTAAGCTTAATTAGAGAAAGTCTAAGAATGGTTAATCTTGGTCAAAAATATCATGCTTGTGGGCCATCTTAGTTTATTTCTTGTGGGCCCCCTAAAATATCTTAGTATATAATATAATATAATTAAGATATTTATAGTATTAGTAGTTGTTGTTGTTGGGGGTGTGTGTGTGTGTGTGTGTGTATACATACATACATACATACATACATACATACATACATACATACATACATACATACATACATAGTAAGAATAATATACTAATTCAATATAATTATTGAATTTAATATTACCAAGAAATATTTGTATTAAATAATAGATATAAAATTAATAGTAATGGATAACAGAATAAAAAAATAATATTATCATTAAACTACAATAATAATGATAATAGAATAATGTAAAATAAAATAGAATAGAATAAAATAATAACAATATTAGTAATAATACTAATATTAATAATAATAGCACTAGGGATGGCCATTCTATAACATTATGAATAATATTATTAATTTATAGCCTTAATAATATTATTAATAATAAGGGAGGGAAAATATATCATTAATTTCTTTTTATATATATTTTCATTTTGGACGACGGGTTATTACACTCTGTCTACAAAGATTTTGGATTTGAGAATGATCAAATTATATCGGGTTTGAATAAAAAATATATATTTCAATTTGAATTCTATTTTTATATTTATTTCAATTTATTTTATTCAATTTTAAAAATATATATAATAATAGATAATAAATAATAAATAATAATAATAGATATTAATAATAACTCGCAAGTCTGATAATTATTCACATAGGCTCCATAGGGCCAATCAATTCATTTCATAGGCACATCAGGCCAATAAAGTAGTTTTCGAGATCAAAATGTCATTTTCTAAAAGTCAATCACATAACGAGAGATCCAAAATCGTGTCGAAATAGGGTAAAAAGTTCTTTTTGCACATTAAAACAAGTTTCCATGAGTATTCAGGTCATTTTGCCCATACTCAATATCAAAAGTCATTTCCAAAGGTATTCGGATCATTATACCCATACTCAATTCCAAAAAGACTTTTCGAGGCTATTCGGGGTCATTTTATCCATACTTGATTTGAAATGTGTTCACAAAAGTTCCAAAAAGGATATTTCGGTCATTTACCGAATACCCAATTTCAAAGGTTTCCATAAAACATTTCAATAAGGACATTTAGATCATTTTCCAAACACCCGATTTCCAAAGAAATTTATTTCAACAAATCCAAAATTCTAATCCTAAAACAGTATTAAATTCAAAGTTTCCAATCACATTTCCATAAAATGGTCCAATAAACGCATTCTAGTCAATTTGTGAATACCCAATTCCAAAAATTATCATTTTTAAAAAATCCCAAGTATTTAATCTAAAGAGGACTAAATTTACAAAATTCATACTTTAATCTTTTGTTAAGGTTTCGAAGCCAATTACGATGTTCATTCAAGCCCAAAATGGCATAAAAATAAATCTTGCTTAGATAAACCTTAAACATATTCAGGGATTTCCAAAATGGTGTAAAACGTAACTTTTCATGGAAAAATAAAGCATATTAGCTTTCAAAAGATTTTAGAAGTCAAAGCGACTCACATTGTGTCCTAAAGAAATTTTTTCCGTTCACGGGCCATTCGACTACTGTTTCCACAATTTTCAATGTGTCATTGGCCGTTTACCAACAAACCTATATCAAATATAGTTTTTAGGTTTAGTTGTGTTTGGTTGAAAAATAGCTGATGTGCCCAACAGTTAGTCGACGGTCAGCCGTTGTTCAAGAAAACGCACGACAGTTGTTCGCGTCGTTTGTTCAATTTTTCTGTTTTAATTTTTCCATATTTTTTCTATCTTCAAGAAAAAGGAATTATGTTCGTATTTCCCGTTCATTTCATCCCAAAATCACACAATTAATCATTCTTAAATTCATTCATTTTCCAACTAAATTTCTTGAACTTCGCTACTTGACACACGATTTTGCTCTGCACATAACATTCAATCCACAACTCCGATTGGGCTCCATGGTATATCAAAACGACCATAAGACTCCTAAATTTAATTTTGTCTTAGCCCTTTCCTGAGTTCAAATTTTTGTGATACAGTACAGATGCAAAAAACGCCCCATTAGTTTGTCCTAACTCAACCATTCAAGTTATCCTTTTCTATCCTTTAATCTTTAATACCTTGAGAAAATTAAATTCATTCAATTTTCCCTTCAAATCATCTTTGATACTTCAATTTTCAAATTCCAACAACTCATAAAAGTCATGTTTATTCAACACAACTTCACTTCTTTCAATCAAAAGCTAACATAATTAATCCTTCAAACCAATTAACAATCATTTTCATTCCACTTTGATCCTTATTTCATCAACCAATATCAACCCTTTGAACTACCATGAAAACCTACTCCTTCATCACACAAAACAATATCCATAAATCCCCTAAGTAGCCGACACACATAATCACACACAAATTTCACAAATAAAGTTTATGAACCCTAGATTTTGATCCAAAATCAAGAAATGAAAAATCATGTTTTCATGTTAAAATTGATAACAAAATGATTACCATTCACCCAACAACAACTTTAATTCTAGCAAGGTGAGGTTTTACCATGTATTTAGAACTCTTTGGTGTGATTTGCTCCAAGAATCTCTCAAGAATTAACACACTACACCAAGAACACACACTAGCTACCATTTTATTTCTTCTTGCTATTTTCTTTTGATTTCTTTTTCTCTTGTTTTCCCTTCCTTGTGGTTGCCGAAATTATGGGTGTAAAACAGCCTTTCCACCCCCATTTCTCATCAGAATTTTGGCCAACAAAATTTTAATTCAATTAATTGTATGGTGGATTTCATATAGGTGTGTTCCAATCAAAATTTTACACACCATTTTCCTTATTTTTCTTCCTTAAATTTTCTCTTCTATTCTTTCTTGTGGCTGCCAATTTTCAGGCCAATTTTCAGCCATTCCACCTCTATCTCCATGCCAAATTATTGGCAATTTAAATTGTGCAAGACATGTAATTGAAAGGCTCCACAAGTGATGTGTTTCAATCACAATTTAACATATTATTCTTCTATTTATTTTATAATTCCTTAATTCCATATGTCTTGCATGAATTCCTCATGCAACATCTGTAACACCCCACTACCTAGGCCCGCCGGGGCCGGGGATGTCGCCCCGTCCAAAGGATAAGAGGTCTTTATAACGAGATCACACAAATAAAATAGTGAAATAAAAATAATAAAAATAATACTTCAACTTAAGATTTATTACAACCCAAGAATAAATCCACGAATTCCCAAAAGGAAAAAAATCCATAAATAAAAGTATCCACTCTCGTCTCCCCAAAGCAATACGTAAAATCAAAAGACACATTCTCTTCCAAGGCAGATAACACTAGCTACTCATCCCCACAGCAGGATCGGCCTGAAATCATGGTAAAAGGTGATGAGACAGAAATCTCAGTAAGTCCGTGTGTGCTTTGAGTGTTTAGTGAAAACAGTTCGTGGATGCAAAGTGTGAAATCTTTATAAGAGAAATATTGGCAAGCAATAAATATTAGTCAAAAGCAAGAGTGGTGTTTTCCTCTTTTTGAAACCATACAAGTGCACAATAAAATCAACCACTCATAAAGGTGGTCATGGGTTACCACACGTTGGGCCCCATAACCATACAATGGTCAGAATGCCACACTTTGTGCAGACTGACAAAAGAAATACTGGCAAACAATGAATGATGTTCAAAAATAAGAGTGGCGTTTTGGCTTATCTAGCCATACATAATTTATAAGATCAACCACTCGAAAGAAATGATTATGGGTTACCACACGTTGGGCTCCATAACCGGTCAGAATGCCTAACACTTTGTGCAGACTGACAAAAGGTAGGTGATCGGCCTACTAGGCAAGATACTCCTCATTCTCTATACCCAAACAACAACCGGGTGTCCATTCCGACAAAACACAGTCACTTGACTGAAATAAAATAAACTACTAGCTTGGACCGGCCTAACTAAGTAGTACTAACGTTTCTCTAAGTTGAGCTTATCTTCTGGAGGTCGCCTCCTGCCAGAAGACTCACTCTTACTCTTCAAAACTAGTACTACCAGTCTACCCCCAATGAGTACTCAACGTAACGTATCCCACTTGGGAAAAATGAACAAAACATAGTTCCACTTGAAAATGGCAATTAAGGTTTTCCAAAGTTTGGGGCAAAACTGATTTTGGAAAGAATTTTAGGTTTTGAGTAAAACCGCCCCTTGATTTACAAATAATTTATTTGTCTGAAATGAGAGTGGAAATAATGCTCAATTGCCTTTACAGAAATGAGTGACCATGCACTCTTCATTTGGCTTGCCATTAAAAAAATCATTTTTCATCAAACAGGTTTTATGCTGGAGCTTACCTGATCCTTGCTCACAACAAAGGTCTCCAACAGCTGACCTAACCCCGCATAGGGTAAATACAAACCACAATTAAACTCAAGCTAAAGACTCACTTTCTCAAATAAAACTAACTCAACTTACTACAATCATATCCCTAGTGTCCCAAGCTTTAAGGCTCAATAATAAATAAAAAGGGTTTATAAAATAAATCTAGTTTGATATTAAAATAATTAGAGTTTGGGAAATAGGTACTAATAAGTTGAAGGTTTAAATCTTGCTAAAATAATTTAGAGTTTATTTGATGAAAAGTCCTAGGTGGAATTAGGTAAAATAATGATTTATTAATAATTTAGTTGTTAGAAAATAATTGATAACTAAAATTAGTTGAAAATAAATTTAATGAGTCTTGCTTGAAAAATAATAAGCAAATCCTTAATGGGTTTTGATTAAAAGATAATAATTAAATTTTTAACAATAAATATTTTACTAATTATAATTATTTCCATAAAAGGCTTTAATTGATTTTATTATTTTAAATAATATATATATATATTGTATTTTTTTTAGCAAAAACTATTATTTATTTGACTAAAATATCACTATTTTATATAAAAGACCAAATCCACATTTTTCCATGGTTTTCAAAATTTTACTAGAAAAATCATATTATTAAATATTTTATTAATGAAATAAAATTTAGCTTAGGGACAACTAGATCATGATCATATTCCCATAGCCAACTACAATCATGAACATATACAACCCTTCAATTCATCAAATCATCCAAATCATGCATACAAGCATAGATCTCAATTTATCAAAACATGATCTAACCCCTACTAGCATAAATATGATCATGGCTTCAACAATCCAATATGAATATAAATCCTATTCAGCAAAGGTGACATAATTTCTAGCATACTTCATCACAAATACTACCTATGACATGCATCAACCTCAAATCATCTTATAATCATCCAAGATAATCCATCCATGCATAAATCTCATCTCCTTCATATTCATACATACATTCATGCTTCAATCTCAACAATATATATATACTTAAATCCTATCGCCATCCACCTACTATCATCATCATCCTATAGACATGAATCTAGAGTTTAAAAGAAAGGTTGAAAGCACTTACTTGGTTGATGAATGCCTTGAAGGAGTTTAGAATGGATCTCAACTCCTAGATGTCTAACTTTGTCCAAGGGAGATGGCGAAAGCATGTTCATGGGAGAAAAAGTCATCCGGCAAAGAGAGGGGAATTTTCGGCCATGAGAGAGAGAGAGAGAGAGAGAGAGAGATGATTAGCATGCTTATTCACATAGGCTCTCACTAGAGATCAAGATTGGAGAAGATGAAGTTGTTAGAATAAATTTACCTTGAAGGTGTTCTTCACCTTAACAGAAATTTCTGGTTTTTGATCCAAAAGTGCAAGTTGGATTTTGGAGTTTGATGTTAAAAATGGTATGGATGGACTCACAGCAATGAATAGATGAAATCTGTAATTTTTAGAGGTAGTTTGAAGTGATTTGGAGAGGTATTAGGTGAAAGGAAGTAGTAGGTGTTCTTGGTGTAGTGTGTGTTCTTGAAGGTTGAAGAAAATCGAGAGATGGTAATGTGCAGCTGCTGAATTTTTGTGAGAGATAGGGGTGGACGAATTTATTTAGGGTTTAGGAGGTTGATTCTCTGATTTGGAAGGGAAAAGGAAAGGTTAGTTGTTACAATCTTTGAAGAATATTTTTAGGAAGTGAATTTGGAAACTAAATATTCCAAGAATATCTTGATTGTTGGACAGCTTTTGGAAATCTGCCATGGTCGACTGTTTGAGCAGAATTTCTGTGGGATTAAAGCTGGTTCAAGGGGGCTTATGGTGGCCAAAATTATGGAGCATAATGGTGAAGAAGAGGTCTGGACAATTGAGTGATATATTATGGAAGGTTGCTAAACAAAGGTGGCTGGAATTTTGGAAACCAAATCAAGATATGATTGCAGAAATTTTTGGAAATCTTTTAGGCATCCATGGCTGGATTTTCGTGCAGAAATTTGGGAGGACAATGGAGTTCTGTTAATGGAGGTTTAAGGGTGGTTTTTGCAGAAAAAGGATGGAGTTTCGGCTAGAAGAGAAATAGGAACCAAAGCTAGAAAATTTTTCCTGCACAGTTTTCGCTGAACAGCAATTTTCTGGACAGATTTTTGGCTGCCATTTCCAGCCAACTTGCAGAGATTTTGAAGGGGAATTTCTCGGGTATTCAAGGCTGGTTTCCATCCTTCTTCATGGAGGAAAAACATGGCTAAGGTGCTGCACAAAATCTGGAAGAAATCAGCTTGGTTTTGGACCTCCAAAGTAGCGATTTGTACAGGATTTTTTTCTGGTTTTGCACCATCTTTGTGCAGTCCGAAAATAGCCATAAAAATCCAGATTCTAAGCTGATCAAAAGGGCCATTTTCCGGCAGCATTTGGGAGGGAATAATGGTCAAGAATTTCGACACCTTGAAGGCACACAAAGCTGGAAAAATTTCAGTTCTATGTACAAAGGGAAATGAACCTAGCTAGAGTGAATTTTTAGAAAGTTCACTAAGGAATTTAATTCACTTGAAATATTTCCCCCTCATCCATTATTTCGGTCCATATGATATCTTTTACTAAGACATTTTGAACCTTCAAAGCCACAACACATTGCTGGAATTTTTCTAGAATAAAATTAGCTTGAACACAATGAACAAACTAATGAATTGAGAATTAGGAAAAACTAAGGATCAAGAGGAAATGAATTCTCCTTAGAAATTTTGTGTAAAGCAAAAGAGTAGGATTTGAAGACTCCTATCATGTCTCTCATAGGACAACATCTCTACCCTACTCCAAACACCACTAAGGCCGACAATGATACTTTCCAAGCAAAAATAAAATTTAATCATACTATAGCTCTAATAATGGAATTTGAACCCAAGACCTCAAGAATCAATTCTAAGGCTCTGACCACTAAACCACAATAACTCTTGTTCTAATTTCCTCTCTAAAAATATTTTCCTATTCAATCCTCAAGCTATCTCCATTTTTCCACCTTAGGTAAAAATTACCATTTTGCCCTTCTTACTCAATAATCACAATCAAGCCCTCTGGACTATAAAACACAAATTCAATGCACATAAAACCATATAAAAATATATTTAAACATGAAATAAAATATGATATGCATCCCAACCCCCTTACTCTAAGGTTGGTTTCGACTGGGGTTTCACAACATCTCATAAGTTGACACATGTTCATGGCTACAAATCACAAAATGTCACACGTCCAAAATTTCAATTGCATTTTCAATTTTTCTTAGTAATGACCAAAAATTGGGTTCAAAATGGAAAAATATTTTACTTTCTCATTCAACTACAAAAATTCCATTGAATCCATTGGTAATAGTCAAATTCTTCAATTCTTTCTCAGTTTGGTCAAATTCTAGACAAAGTCATGCGCGCGGTCAAAATGACAAAAATGCCCCCGATAACCCGAGTAATGTAATTCACACCAAAACGTCCATTTAATCGCACTGATCGATTTCTCTTCTCAACATAACCTCAAATTCATATTTTATTAACAACAGTAGTCTTTTGAAGATTTAGGAATCGAGTAGAACAAATCCAAAAATTACATCCAGGTCCAAACAAAATGTTATTATACGAAATATTCATTTTATTATACTAATCAACTTTTGTTCTATCCATTGATATAAATTCTCATCCTATTATAAGTAGTAACCAATCAAAGGTTAAAATACAAGGTATTACAACTGGGACAATACATCTACATTGAGTGCAATCTCATAGCTCAACTTTGTATAGCAAATTTCAGCTTGTTTGAGCCCCCAAATCAACCAATTTTTATACCATATAACTCCCTGAAACAGCAATATATCATACAAGGTCCAATTCACAACATTTTCATGGCATAATTTCAAGTTTTTAACATCCAAAAATAGCAAGAAAAAAAGTGACGAAAATTTGAAAATCAATAGATCTTGAAGAAGATTGCACCTTAGTCCAAAGAAAGTTTGGTTGATTAGAATGAGCACAATGCAAGCTCTGATACCACTTGATAAGATCTTGTGAAGCACGAAACTTGTGGATTGAACTCAAAACAAGAACCCTAACAAACTCACACACAAGAACACCAAAATGCTAGGAAATTAACACTCTTGTGATAATGTGAATCTATCCTACTTTAAAGACACCTTAACATCCTAATCTAACTATAGATTAGAACACCAAGGATAAGAATTTGATGGCACCTAACTCAATCCTATAAAACACACTAGGCAACCTAGCACATAGTTTACAGAAGGAGTTTAGATTATCCCTTAAGATTTAAAGATAAGATCAAAGGTAGGACTAAATCCTTTGATTTAGTCTTGATGTTTAATGGAATCACTCTCAAGAGCTCTCTCTATAGAGAGAAAAAGTGAATTCTCCTTCCCAAAATACCAAAGTTATGTTTACATAGTCATAATAAGGTGTATATAGTCCCCCAACATAACCTAATGCAAAGTATTATAGAAGGGTGTTCTGTTCATGAACTAAACACTTTTAAATATTATAAAATGACCCAAAATAGTTGAAACTGCCACGGGTTCGAGTTCCAGAACAAGACAGGAACCGAGTTGGTCTACTGCGGATGGCGCCAAGTCAAATATGGAGGAATAGTACCCGTTCACAAAAAGTTGGAACAAAAATCGAAAATCACCCAGTCCACAGCCTGCGTTAGGTCTGGCTGTTAGGACCGGCACTGAGTCTATTCTGTTGGAACAATACCTAGGCCAAAAATTGAAGAATTTTTACAGATCACAGCCGATGCCTGGTTGTCGATATGGGACGACGCTGAGTCGGTTCTGGGCAGCCTCTCTTATTTTGATGCACTCCAACCCCTGCTAATTTGACCTCTATTCTTTTTCCATGTATTCTCTTGATCTTCCAAATTGTTTTAAAGCCAATATTGTTTCCGTTTGAAGCTTCCTTGCATCGCATTCCTTCATTTGCTTATTTTCCTTTGAATCCTTGTTCATTTGTTTGCTTGACCTTTCACAAGGATTGTTTCCTTCTTTTTCCTTTTGGCCTTCCATTTTTTATCCACTTTTTCATCAATCTTTTGCCATTGGTTTGATGGCTTTGTTGGCCTTCAATTCCTATTGAAACCTCTTGAAATTGGATCTCACCTAATGTGCTATGAGTTGTGGCTTGGATTTTTCTTTGTCTTTGTTTAAGTGGCCTTCATGCCTAGGGCGATTCCTATTAGATATTCAATAAAGGCCCATAAAAAATATTTTTTTCAGAAAACACGTCAAGGTTTTTTCCAAAATTTGATTTGGGACTAGGGAATTAATTTTCCAAAATGATGATTTTGGAAATTAATATTTCAAATGAATTTATTTTATAGTTTCTAAAATTCAGATTTTATATTTTATTTTCTAAAATAGTGATTTGGAAGGGAGTATCTTATTGGATGAAGGATGGAAAAATCAAATTTTGATTTTCCAGAAATAGGGGCCCAAAAGTAATTCTCACAATTTGATTTTGGGACTAACTATTTTATTTTTCCAAAATAATGATTTTGGAAATTTATATTTTTTATATATTTATTTAGAAATTTCCAAATTTTGATTTTGGAAACTTTTGTTAATTTCTAAAATTTGATTATGAAATTAATATATTTTAATTTCTAAAATATATTAATTTTAGAAATTAATATATTTTCTATAATTCTGATTTTAGATTTTGTTTCCAAAATAGTGATTTTGGAATTGTATGCTATGTTCTATTTTGCTTAATGTGTTTTGGGCATGATATTAGCAAGGTGGATGGTTATAGACTAATACAAAATATATATGTTCATGCATTATTTACAATTTTGGTTTTCATGAAATTGGGCTTGCGTGTCTTGCCTTTTCTAAAATTCTTATGTAATTCACTTCTCATCTAACTCCCCTCAAATATATCTCAAGGTTTCTATATTTATGAAATTTATGTAACAAGATTACATAGGTTACATAGAGGTAAAAAAAAAAATTATTTACTAGATAATAAAGATGGTGACCAAAATGAGACGAGAAGGTAAGACCTTCTACTTTTATCACGCATGAACACATAGGGTTGAATATATTAATTTCCTTCATGGATCAAGGAAAATAATTTATGAAAAGTCCATAACCATACCACATAATTATGTTGTATGCCATGTATATATATGTTGATATTATGCATGTTATGTATGAGACCACCAATATAAACAAATCCCTCAAACAATATTAAATCCAAAGCCTTCCATTAATATAGCAAGGCTGAGAGTTCTATTTCTAGATTTGGTTGTTGGGTATACCTAAGCTTACTCAGCATTGAGTATGTTCAAGCTATGGAATATGATTGTAGATTAGTGGGTTAGATTTAACTAATATCTTTATCTCGGTTGGGCATACCTAAGCATAAAGAATATAGGAGGCTAAGTTTGGATAGCACTAAATGCTTTAAGATGAAAAGATATTAATCACCCAATGATCCAATAGTTGTATTTGATGTAATTGGTATTGGAAACCTACCATTAAACTTAAGAGTGATTTGTTAGGCATACCCATGGTCATTCTTAAAGAATTTGGATACCAATCCGCTAGGAAATCTTCCAACAGGCTTTCCTGAGTCAATAGTGAGGGCTATTAGTTTGAATAAAATATTAGAATAATAATGCACACAATTAATGACCTAATTATTTACATTACATGTCCATATACATTTTGCTAATTTTCCTATCTTTACATTAAGGTCATTTGCATCATAACAATAAACTTGAACTTATGTAGCATTTCGGAAACAAACAAGCTTACCGAGACAATATTTTAGATTGGTATAGAACATGAGAATTGTTCTCAAGTTCAAAAAGTTGCTCTACGTATTAGATGGTTCTATTCTATCACTTCCAGCTGCAGATGCTCCTACTAGTGAGCATGAGGTGCACAAAAAGCATAAAGAGGATAATGACACTGCATTTTGTATCATGTTGGCATCGATGACACTTGAGCTACAAAAGCAACATGAACATATGGATGCTTACTCTATTATCTTCCATCTTAGGGAACTATTTGATCAGCAAGCAAGAATAGAGACACACGAGATCTCTAAACAGCTATTCCGATCCAAGATGGCTGAGAGTGCTTTTGTGGCCACTCATGGGCAAAAAAATATTGAGCTTAATTGAGATGTTTGGGTCACTTAGTTTTGTGATGGATCATGAAGTAACTATTAACTTAATTCTACAATCTTTGCCAAGTAGTTTCTCACATCTTGTGATTAATTACCAAATGAACAAGATTAAGACCACACTATTTGATAAATCAATCTTCTCAGGATTGTAGAATCTTCTATGAAGAAAGAATCTAATGCAGTCATGATGGTAGAATCTTCCTCTTCTAAGAAGAAAGTTCCCAAGAAGAAGAAGAAGGCTTCCACGATGCCCAAATGTGGCACAAAAAAGAAAGAGGTAGCTCCTAAAAACCCATGTCATAATTGTGATAAAATGGGCCATTAGAAGTGCAACATCAAGGCCTATATGGAGATCGTCAAGGATAGGAAGTAGAAGGAGAAGCTCAGAGGTACTTCTACTTCTACTCCTGATATGTCTCTAAATGTGATTAATACTATCTTTAGAAATGAGATATGGGTATTGGATACTAGACGTGGATCTCATTTGTATAATAATTTGTAGGAACTAAAGGATAGTAGAGGGCTTGAGAAGGGCGATATGGACCTACGTGCTACAAATGAAGCAAATGTTACTGCACTTGCTATGAGGACTGATGAGCTGCTCTTGCCTTCTAAATAAGTCTTAGAACTTACAAACTGTTTTATGTACATGTTTTCCTTAAGAACATTATCTCAGTCACTCGGTTGGACATGAATGGTTTTCATTTAATTTTCAAGGAAAAAAGTTATTTTTTTCCATTAAATTATGTCCACTATAGAACTACGACTTTGGTAAATGCTTTGTATGTTCTAAACATAAATGATCCAATTCTAAATATAAACAACAATAAACCAAGAAAAGATAACTCGGACTTATCTTACTTATGGCATTGTCGTTTAAGCCAAATAAATGAGAATTGTGTTTCTAAGTTGTACAAGCTTGGTAACTTAGGTTCATTTTATAATCATATGGAACATGCGAATCTTGTTTACTTAGAAAAATGGCTAAAACTCCTTTTTCTAGGAAAAGGGAAAGGATAAAGAGTTATTAGACCTTATACATACTGATGTAAGTGACCCAATGTTAATACAAGCAAGAGGAGATTATCAATACTTCATTACCTTTATTGATGACTACTCATGATATGGGTAATTGTATTTAATGAAATACAAATCTGAAACCTTTAAAAAATTTAAAGACTTCAAGAATGAAGTAGAGAAATAACTTGGAAAAAGTATTAAAGCTCTAAGACCTGATCGAGGAGGTTAATATTTAAGCCAAAAGTTTAAAAGTTATCTTAGAGATAATAGGATAGTATTTCAATGGACTCCACAATATAAACCTTAACAAAATAGTGTATATAAAAAGTAGTCAAACCTTTCTAGACATGGTATGGTCCATGATGGTTGTTACAAACATAACAAAATCATTTTGCGGGTAAGTACTAAACACTATAGTTTATATTTTAAACAGAGTTCCATAAAAAACAATTGACACTACCCTATTTGAGCTTTTTTTTTTTTTTTTAAAGATAAAGTTATCTTACTCAAGAATATAGGATTGCCCTACCTCTGTTAAAAGGCTATAGTCAGACAAACTTGAGAGTAAGTCTAAAACATGTTTTTTATAGGATATCTGAAAGAACCTTTTAGGTAGTACTTCTATCTCTTTTCCAAAAACAAAGTATTTATTATAAAGCATGTCATCTTCTTGGAAATGAGCATAGGGTCAAAGGGATAGTGAGAGTAAAATTAAACTTTGTGAAGTTCAAGAAAAACAAACAACCATGGATCAACTTTTGATCCCAGATCTATTGCGAGAATAGATGAACTTTCGTCTATACAAGAAACTCCTAGATTGAGTGCAATACATGTGGCACCTGAGAGATATGGATTTCTCATAAGTGACCATAATAACGTATTTCTTATAGATAAAAATGAAACTACTACTTACAAGAATATTCTAAATAGTTCAGAATCTAACAAATGGCTTGAAGCCGTAAAGTCAGAGATGGATTCCATGTATGACAATCAGGTATAGACCTTGGCTGATCCACCCAAAGGAATAAAAACTATTGGGTGCAAATCGGTTTATAAAAAAAAGCAACATAGATGGTAAAGTAGTTACTTATAAAGCACGATTGGTTGCTATAGGTTATCATCAACAATTTGGTATTGACTATGACAAAACCTTCTCACCAGTTGCTATACTGAAATCCGTAAGGATAATTCTAGTACTTGTCGCTCATTCTGATTATGAGGCCTAGCAAATGGATATGAAAATAACTTTCCTAAAAGGAAACATGGCTTCAGAGATTGGAATCAAAGTATAATGCTCAGCAAGCAAAGTACCTTGGAGATCTCAAGTCTAAGGATTTTTGCAAGTTTGCTATAACGAGATTCTATCACTGGCACTACATAGTTATCCATGTGATTATCTTATGGTTAGGCCATCCAATGTACTTGTTCTATTAACAAACTTTCATGTGCTAACTTTGAGTATCACAATACTCACGGATATGAGATCCATCAGCTGATCAAATTAGGAAGTCTAACACGTGCTAGTCTTAACGCATTAATATCCTACCTTATTAATACTACAACTAGGGATTATTTAAGTGTTAACACTATACAGTGTAGTAGGAATCTCACATCATGATCTCTATCATGATTTTGTTCACACAGTGTTGCACTACGGACTTTATGTAATAGTCATTTTACATGAAAGTAAAGAAAACAAACTAAAAGATAAGTAATGCCTTGTATTATGTCACACAAAATTTACAAGTGATTGTCCCTACGGCACAACACTAATAACAAGAGTGTTAATTTCTTTGCATTTGGGTGTTCTTATATGTGAGTTTGTTAGGGTTCTTGTTCTTGAGCTTGATCCACATTTTTAGAGCTTCCCTAATCATAACAAGTGATATCAGAGCTTGCATTGTGTCAATTCTAATCAACCAACTTTCTTTGGGCTAAGGTACAATCTTCTTTAAGATCTATTGATTTTCAAAATTTCGTCACTTTTTTCTCTTGATATTTTTTATAGTAAAAAACTTGAAATTGTGCCATGGAAATGTTGTGAATTTGACCCTATATGATATATTAATGTTTGAGGAGTCATTTGGTATAAAAGTATGTTGATTTGGGGCTAAAACCAAGCTAAAGAATGCTATATTAAATTGAGCTACGGGAATGCACATAATGTGTTTGATATATTGTCTTAATGAATTGTGATTTCTTATACTTAACTACCAAAGCTTCCATTCATGAAGTATGATGACTAATTTGATTAGTAGAGTGCATTTGTGAAGTTAATTGGTGTTCTTGTTGATGCTAGAAGATTTCTTCATATTGCATTTGTATCAAGTTTGGAAAACATTTGCACATCTTAAACTCCTACTACTATTTCTTGAATTTACTTGTGTCATTATTTCCTTAAGTGATTGTTAAATTGGTAAATTGTATTCTTGAGGTTGTGATAGCACCGCCTAGTTTAACAACTATTGAAATCCATGCATTTTCCTTGTTGCATACCAAGTGTTTGATAAATTGCCTTTAAGACGCCTTTCTTTCTTATCCCTTGGAATTTAGTTAGCTTGATTAGTAGAACTAAATCCTTTGAAGGGAAAGAGTTGGCAAGAAGTTGAGTATGGAATTAAGAGTTTAAAAAAGAGAGTGAGCTCATTGTGATAAAAGCAAAGAAGAGTGCAAACACAAATGAAATGTGAGTACTAAAAATTGAGTGTAAACACGTGATGGAGTGAAGTGAGAAATTGTCGTTATGTTTTTTACTTTAATTTTGTGGGTACTTCTCTTGAAAAAAAAAATTCACAATGGCTAGTTGGAGTGAAAGTGAAGGGTATGACAATTATGAGGAGTCTTGCTGTAGTAAGAGTAGCTATGGGGAAGAAAATGAATATGAGTAAGAATATGAGGAGGATGCTTATGAGAGCATAGGATATTTGGATGAACCTGAAGAAAGGTCAAGTACATGTGGAGGGCAATATGATAGCCATAATGGAGTGTTAGTGTTGTGCCCTAGATGTAATCACTTGTACATTGTATATGACATATTTTATTTTAGTAAAAGACATTATTTATCTTACAGTTTCTTTTATTTACTTTAAGTAATATAACTGTTCGATAAAGTCCCTAGTACAACACTGTGTTAAGAAAATCATGATAAAGATCATGATATGAGATTCTTACTACACTGGATGGTATTAGTACTTAAATAGTCCCTAGTCATAGTATTAATAAGACAGGACATCATTAATGCGTTAAGACTAGCATGTGTTAGACTTCTTGATTTAATCAGGTGGTGGTTCTTATAACCGTAAGTATTGAGATACTCAAAGTTAACACATGTATGTTTGTTAATGGAACAAGTTCATTAGATGACCTAGTTTTGAGATAATTACATGGATAACTATTTAGTGCCAATGATATAATCTCAATATAGCAAATGTGCAAGTATCCTTAGACTTGAGATCTCCAAGGTACTTTGTTTGCTGAACTTTGTACTTTGATTCCAATCTTCGGAGCTTGATCGAGGGCCGCCTATGGAATGGATATTGGGTACATTGTAAGGTAAATGAAAGTAGTTTAGAGGGTCAATATAGGATTCACCACTCCTAATAGTAGGAGCAAATATCTCACGACCACTTGTAGAAATTACTACTTGAAAAGTCCTTGGCCAAGGCAATTGTATATTGGAAATAGTTCCAATTGATACACATCTAGAGTAGTGGGTTCCTGGTATAAGTACTATTCTATTCGGGCTAGAATTATTTCTAGACGGAGTTGGCACTAATTCCATACTCCAAACCGAATAAGATATTATATGGTGAAAAGAGTTAATTGCACTGAAATTTGTTATTGAAGGGTTCATGTCAAGCCACTTGACTTCTTGGACTCTTGGGTGGTCATGATGTGTTGCTAGATACCACTCATGATCTGGGAATATGGGTGTATTAATTGATAAATTAATAAACCAATCATGATTAGAATTAATAGGATTCACTCTAATTAATTATGGATTATTAATCTCAAAGACATTTGGATTAATTCATGTTCATTACCAATTGACTAGGAAACCTAATAGGTCACACACAATAGATGATTATATACTCAAGATGTTATTTGACAATATAGTGGGGTTGATTGAGAAAAAGAGAAGTTGTGGACAAATTATAATTAGTTATAATTTGTGGTTCAAGTTATAATTGTGAGAATTTGATGTTTCCAATTACAATTAGGGAATTCTAATAGGATTAGAATTCTTATTTTTGGGAGAGAAATTTCGTGTAATATATAGTATATGTAACACACGAAAAACCCTAGCTGAACAACACACAAAACAACAGCCACGGACATTCTCTCTCGATTTGATCTTGAACAAAGAACCCTAGCCGCCATATTTTTCTAGTAGCACAGGAAATTTTGGTGCTTGAGTGTACCCTCTATCTGGATTACTGTTAGAGATAATCATATATTGTGATTATAGTGGTTAGACATTCAACTCACGTGGAGGTTGATCACAAGGATTGCTGGATCGTGCCTCAATTTGAAGAAAAAGTTTTTGTTCTTCGGACGATTACCCAAAGGTAAAAGCTGTTACCGTTACTCCCTTTATATCTTGTTTTCTACACATAGACGGGTCCTGGGAGGGTATCTCATTTTATTTTATGCTGCGTCGTATACGATACGAGCTTAAGATACCTAACACGGAGACCTAGAGGCAAGCGATCAAGAATGTGAGAACTTGAGTCCTATAGCAAATTAGAGTAGGAAGAGTGCAAATAATGGAGAATCTTATTCAACTGGGGAAGGATATGGTAGTTTTGAGGAACAAAATTAGGAATATGAAAAAGAAGGACATAGGAGTTAGATATATTGGAATGAGAGAGTTTATGTGGGAGGAGCACAAAAAATAACAAAATATGGGGAGCAAAAGAACTTGAGGGAGCATGAGTACAAAATGTGTGGGAGTTTTGAGCACACTTCCTATTATTATCCAAAAAGAGTTAAAAAAAAGAGGGAGGAATGCAGTGCATAGGACATCGGAAGAAGGGTTGCATGAGGGGAAAAGCCATAATTGTTCCAGGAGTGATACAATTATTACTACAGGTACCCAAGTTTGCCACAACTAAAAGAGAAGGAAGAGTTGTAAGGAAAAATGGAAGAATTTCAAGCCTCTACAATCATGGAGCAATAAAGAAGTAGTAGAGGATTAACTTGTGAGATTTGCTATAGTAAAAGGCACACGAAGGTTGATTATCCAAATAAATTGGAATATGAAAGATTTTACAAGGTGCAAGAAAATGAAGAAAATGTTGAGAAAGTTGAACAAAAGGTGATGACGAGAGTAGAAGAAGATGGTGAGCTTATTGATAATAAAGAAAAAGAAGTGTACCCATTGAGTTCAACAAATGGGGTGACTAAGGAATTTTATAACATTCTATTCTTTCTAGAAAATGAGTCAAAGCCATTGGGAGTGTTAGAGGAGAATGAGGAAGGAGTGGAGCATGATGGTGTTGAATTTGTTGAGGGAGCTCTAAAATAAAAGAAGAAAAATAAGAGTTGGCTAGAAAATGTGTGTGAACAAATGAGGAATGAAGCTAGTAGGAGTAAGCCATCTATTCTAACCTTGCATGAAAACCCCAAGACTCAAGACGAAAGGAGAACAAAAAAAAGGGAAAGCCTTGTTGGGATCACAAAGGTGTAGGGACATCAAATGCTACAAATGTCTAGGATATGGGCATTCTTTCCCAGAGTGTCTGAACAAGATGACAGTGTTCATAAATGACCAAGGTAATATCTCATCCAGTGAGGAAGAATGCGGTGAGGCCTTGCAGGGAAAATTTGAAGGGGAAGAAAGTTGAAAAAGGGGAATTGTGATTGAACCCATTTGTTCATTGATTGGAGTAGCAATGGAAGTTGAAAATGCTTGTGAGGGTGTGGAAGAAGGAGAAAATTTGGGAGATTGATTTGTGACTAATACCAGTGTCAAGAATTGAGATTTATGGGTCTAAGGGATACTTGTCTTTAAGGTGTTTAATAGGGGAATTTTCTTTGTTACATTACCTTTTCTCTTTCTAATTCCTTGATGAACTTGTAACTCTTGCTCGTGTAAAGCTTAATTCATCTTCTAGAGTATAATTATTTATATCTCATGTATATTTGGGCTAGACAATGAGATTAGAGTAAAATAGTGGTAATTGGTAAATGATGCTTGTGGATTCGATACTTGCTATTCTCTATACTATGCAATGGGTATACTTATCCTATTATGTGGTTTTAGTGTTTGGTATTTTAATTTAAAACTTGATTTATGTGGATTGTTGTTACTATTTCCAATGCACAAAAAACCTGTATTAGTATCCGAAAGAAGGAATCAAACCCCATTAAATATGGTTCGAACAATGAAGGATTTTTCAGACTTGCCCATATCATTTTGGGGATATACACTTGAAACTGCTGTTTATATTTTAAATAGAGTTCTATAAAAAATGGTTTATACTACCTCATATGACTTATTCTTTGGTAAGAATCCAAAATTAACTTACTTGAGAATTTAGGAATGTTCTGCTTATATGAGAAGGACATAATAATACAAATTAGATAATAAGTCTATTAACTATTTGTTTGTTGGATATCAAAAAGAATATCATGGATATTATTTCTATCTCCCATAAAAAAATAAAGTGTTTGTTTCAAAGCATGTAGTCTTCCTTGAGAAGGAATTCATAGTTAAAGGAGATAGTGGAAGCAAAATTGAACTTAGCAAAGTTCAACAAGAATAAACAAATATTGATCAACCAACTAATTCTGAGTCTATTGATAACATAGACAAACTTCCAAATACACAAAAACCTCGTAGGTCAACTAGGATGTGTATGACACATGAGAGATATGGATTTCTCATCAGTAACTATACTGACTTATTATCTATGGAAGAAGATGAGCCTACCACTTACAAGGAAGTTTTGAATAGTTCAGAACTTGACAAATGGCTAGAGGCCATGAAGACAATCATGTTTGGACTTTAGTTAACCCACCCTAAGGGATAAAACCCATAGGGTGCAAATGAGTTTTCAAAAACAAAACTGACTTGCATGGTAAAGTAATTACCTATATAACATGACTAGTTGCAAAAGGTAATCATCAACAAGGTGTTGACTATGACGAGACTTTTACACTAATATCAATTCTAAAATCCATTAGAATACTACTAGCACTTGCTGCTCATTATGACTATAAGATTTGGCAAATGGATTTGAAAATAACTTTCTTTAATAGAAATATGACTGAGGAAGTATGCATGACACAACTTGAAGATTTCACATCCAAAGATCACATTGTAGTGTGTAAGCTGTAAAGGTCCATTTATGGACTTAAGCAAACATCTAGGAGTTGGAACATCAATTTTAATGAAACAATTAAAGAATTTGTGACGGGAATCAAGCTAGCCAAGAAGTTCAAACTCAAGAAGGGGGAACGACCTTGCAAGAACCAACGACAAAATCAAAGACCAAGAGGTTGTAAGGTGAAATCTAATTGCTCATAAAACCATGTTTGAGGATATAAGAGATTTGGAAGGATGTCGAAGGTAGCCAAGAGCTCAACTTGATAACTATCCAAGAGAAGTCCCAACAAAAACTTAAGCCAACACCAAAGGAGGAAGAAAAGGCTAAAGAACATCATAATAGCGATGAATTGGTATTGGCCTAAGCTAGCTGAACCGGCACTGGCTATGAATTGTAGGAGAAAGGCTTGTGTCCAGCGAAGAGTCGGCGCTGGCCCTAGTGCTAGAATCGACGCAGGCTTATGTCGGCGCCCAGACCCCTGTTTTGCAACTACTGATATCTTCTCCAATTTGTTTCTATTTTAAACATCTTGTAAAAACATTTTAAGGTCTTAATTTATCTTAGGACCCAATGAGTCACTTAGTTAGGGCTAGGGTAGTATAAATACACCTTTTTTTTTATTTGACAAAACAATCTACATACTTTATTTAAATTTAAAAAGAGAATCTTGAAAGGTCTTTACCTCCCCGTTCATCTTGTTCAAGACCATACTTACGGTTTAGTCCTCCCTTTAAATGAGTCTCTAAATCTTTTGGATAATCCAATATTATTTCTCTTGATTAGGTCTTAGTTGTTTTACTCTTCTAATGTTTATCTTGAATTCCATTATTTGAGTGCCTATAGTTTCTACTCTTTTGTTCCTAACTACCTTGTTGTCTCAAGGATATTTGGGTGAGCCTTTTAGTTAATCTTGCTACTATTATTGTGGGTCTTTGATGCCTAGTTCTTCAAGGGTTTACTAGAGTGTAGATAGACAGTTATATTCCTCCATTTTTGGCCACAAACTCCACTATTTGGGTTCCATTATATGAATTGAGATATTTAGCACTTTGTTCCATCAATTTAACAAAGAAAACTAGTCAAGATCATATTGAATTTGTTTCATACAAAATATGGAAATACCTTGTGTGTATAAGAAATTTATTGTGTAATTATTTTTCTTTTACTATATGTAGATGACATATTGCTAATAGGAAATGATATCGCTACTCTTCAATTTGTAAAGATTTGGTTATCTAATACATTATCCATGCAAGACCTTGAAGAAGTAACCTATATTCTAGGAGTGATGATCTATAGAGATAGATCAAAGAGGTTGTTTGGTCTTTCATAGTCTACATACATAGACAAAGTCCTAAAGATGTTTAGCATAAGTCAATTCAAGAGGGGATTCTTACCCATGACCCATGGGATAAACTATTCAAAATCTACGTGCCTTGAAACACAAGATGAAAGGGATCACATAAGTAGAATACCAAATGCTTGTGCTTAAAATTGATAAAGGATGTATTCTTGATTTGTGAAAAAGGTGACTTACAAGTCAAAGTGGATACTGATGCTAGATTCCAATTTGATAAGGATGACTACAAGTCATAATTAGGCTACGAGTTCAATTTAGGTGCTATCACTTAATTTGTGAAATCATTAATAGAAAAGATGTAAAAATAGAAAGAGTCCCACTAATAAGAAAATAGTTGATCCGTGTACTAAAGTTTTTCCTGAAAAGAAGCATGATAGTCATGTTCAATCATTCGATGTTAGATAGATATATGATTGGGTCTAGTGCAAGTGGGAGATTTGTTAGAGCTATGCCCTAGAACTAATCTATTTGTAAAATGTATTTTGCATATTTATCTAATAAAGACACTATTTATCTTTTAATATATTTATTTTATGTGCATGTGTGTAAAACTGATAGATAAAATCCCTAGCACAAAGTATAATGTTAAGGAAATCATGATAGAGATCATGATGTGAGATTCCTACTACACTATGTAGTACTTGTGCTTAAACCACCCCTAGTCATAGTATTAACTTGCTGGAACATTATTAATGCGCCAAGACTAGTACATGTTAGACTTCTTGACTGGATCAAGTGATGGTTCTCACATCCGTGGGTATTATGATGTTCGAAGTTAGTATGTGGATGTTTGATATTTGAACAAATCATTAGATGACCTAACTATGAGATAATCACATGTGATAGCTATATAGTACCAGTTACAGAATCTTATTTATAGCAAATATAGAAGTATCCTTAGACTTGAGATCTCTAAGTTACTTTGTTTGCTGACTGTTATACTTTGATTCTAATCTTTACAGTCTTATCAAGAACTGCCTATAGGATATATATTGGGTACAATGTAAAGTAAACAAAAGTAGTTGACAGGGTCAATAAAGGATTAATCATTCCTAATAGTAGGGGTGTATGTCTAACGGCCACTTGTATGGAATCATTACTCAACAAGTCCTTGGCCAATGTAACTATTTGTTGGAAATAGTTCCAAATGATACATCTATTGAGTAGTAGTATCTTAAATAAGTACAAATAAATTCGAGCTAGAATTAATTATATTCGAGAAGGAGTTGAACTAATTCTATACTCCAAACTGAATGGGATATAGAATGATGAATGGAATTTATTGTAATGGTATTTTGTTGTTAAAAGTTCATGTAAAGCCACTTAACCTTCTAGACTTTTTGTGTGGTCAGGATGCATTGCTTGATGCGCTCATGGTATGTTAAATATGAATTTATTAATTGATGAATTAATAAATTAATCTTAATTAGAATTAATGAGTTATTACTAATTATCAAGGATTATTAATACAATAGTGATTAGAAATAATTTATATTTTGATACCAATTAACTATAGGCCACACATAATAGAGGTATATTAGTATACAAGATATTATATGATAATATGATGTGTTAGATTGTGAGAAGAATTAATTATTATGCGCAAATTATAACACATAATAAGTTTGGTGAAATTGGAATTTCTAAATCGTAAAGCCTATAATAGAAAAGGCTTTGATGACTATTTCCTAAAAGGTTTAGGAAAAAGATGTGGGTTCCCTCAGCTTTTCTTAAGGTAGTGAATATTCCTATATATATGAATATTGAAAATGCCACGGGGGTTAAGAAAATACATAGAACACACAAAAAGCAATTTTCTTTTTGTTCTCTGAATGAATTTAAATCCCTTCACCTACCACAATATAAATCTACTAGCATAGATTTTTCGGTGCCATGTTTCTTGAGTGAAATTCCTTGTGTGGATTACCCTTAGAGGACTCCTACACTTGGAATTTAGTGGTTCAATTTGATCAACTTTCGACGGGATTCACGTGAAGAAAAGATTTTAAAAGCTACAAATTTGAGATAACAAAATTTTCCTCCCTCTTTTAACTTGTTTAATTTTATATGAGTGATCTTGTTGCATGGATTTTATGTTAATTTATGCTTCGCATTATCTGGTTTTAAACGATCGAAATCCAACATGCCTCCTATATCTAAATCAGAGTATCCATCAAATTTTATCTTTCTATTCCCAAAGCAGATACTTAATTTGGAAGTTCCTTTGAGGCACCTAAAAATCCACTTGACAACATTGCAATTTTTTCTACCAGGATTAGAGACATTTCGATTAACTACCCAAATTGTTGAGCTATACATGGCTAGTGCATACCATAGTATGCATCAAACTACCAACTACTAAAGTACAAGGAATCTTCTTCATGTATTCTTTATCTTTCTCACTTTTTGGACACTGCTTAGTGTTTAACTTGAAGTGACCCACAAGAGGATTAGAAACTTCCTTAGCATTGTTCATGTTAAATCTATTAAGTACTTTCTCAAAAACTTTTCTTAAGATAACCAAAGCTTTCTACGCCTATCTCGAGTGATTTTGATCCCTAGAATTTGTTTAGCTAAACTTAAATCTTTCATTACAAAAGATTTGCTTAACTCCTTTTTCAACCTGTTGATCTTCATAGCATCATGCCCAACAATTAACATATCATCTACATATAATAAGAGGATAATAAAATCACCATATGAAAAATTCTTCACATAGACATAATGATCTGATGTGGTCTTATGATATTTCTGATTTGTTATGAAAAGGGTTAAAATTTTTTTACCATTATCTTGGCACCTGTTTTCGTCCATATAAATTATTTCTGAGATGACATACCAATTCTCCTTTCCATTTTCTTTGAACCTCTCCGGCTATTCCATATAGATTTCCTCTTCCAAACCACCATACAAGAAGGCTATGTTCACATCAAGTTGCTCGATCTCAAGATTCAAACTAGCACCAATACCAAGAATAACCCAAATAGATATTATGTTTACCACTGGAGAAAATATTTCTTCTAAATCTATACATTTCTTCTCATTGAACTCCTTTATTATCAATTTTGCTTTGTACTTCAGTTGTGAGCTATTCTCTTGATTCTTCAATCTACAGGCCCACTTGTTCTTCATTGTTCTCTTACTTTTAGGCAATTTCAATAAGTCATAGGTGTGATTCTCTTGCAAGGATACTGTCTCCTCTTGCATACCCTACAACTATTCTTCTAATGCTCCAAAGCTTCACTATAGGATTCTAGTTCTGCTCTTTTAGTCAATAACATATATTTATTGGGATTATACATGGCAGAAGGTCTTTTCTCCCTACTGGACCTCCTAAGTTCATCTTGCGGAATTGGTATTGGTGCTTCTTGTGCAATCTAACCAACATCATTATTATCATCCATATTTTTTCCTTGCTCTACCTTAGCTCCCTCTTGATTAGAATCATCTGATTATAGAATTGGCTTTTTAGAACCAGTTCGCGTTAGTGTTATATCCTAGAGGCAATTACATGTATTTTGTACATTAAACATTTGATTAATAATAGAAGGCATTCTTTATCTTTCAGTTTGTTTTATTTTATACTTTTGTATGAACATAACTATTAGATAGAGTCCCAAATGCAACACTATGTTAAGAAAATTATTATAGAAATCATGTTGTGAGGTTCCTACTACATTGGATAATGTTCATACTGAAATTATCCCTAGTAATAGTATTAATAAGATAGGACATCTTTAATGCTTTAACACTAGCACATGTTATACTTCCTAATTTGATCAGGCAGTGGTTCTCACATCGGTGGGTATTATGATATTCAAAGTTAACATGTGGATGCTTGTTACTTTACATTGGATTACCTGACTATGAGATAATCACATGGATAACTATTTATTGCTAGTGATAGGATCTAGTTATAGCAAACGTGCAAATATCCTTAGACTTGAGATTTTCAAGGTACTTTGTTTTCTAACTATTGTACTTTGATTTTAATCTTTGGAGTCAGATCGAGGGCCACCTATAAGATAGATATTGGGTACAATGCGAAGTAAACAAAAGTAGTTGAGAGAATTAATAAAGGATTCACCACTCCTAATAGTAAGGGTGAATATATCACGACTACTGTAGGAATCACTACTCGAGAAGTCATTGGCCAATGCAACTGTGTATTGGAAATAGTTGCAATTGATACATATGATGAGTAGTGGATTTTGGGACCAAGTACTAAAATATTCAGGCCATAAGTAATTAATATTTTGGAGGGAGTTGACACTAATTCCATACTCCAAACCGAATGAGATATTGTATGGTGAAAATAGTTTATTGCACTGTTGATTGCTATTGAGAGGTTCATGTCAAGCCACTTGACTTTCTAGACTTTTGGGTGGTCATGATGTATTGCTAAATACTACAGCATGATCTGTTGAATATGGATTTATTAATTAGAGAATTAATAAATCAATCTCATTTATAATTAATAAGTTATAATTATCAAGAGTTATTAATCCTAAAATGTTTGGATTAATTCATATTTTTCTACTAATAGGCTAGGATACCTAATAGGTCACACATAATAAAGATTTGAGTACTTAATATATTATTTGATAACATTATGGGGCTAACTGTGACAAGGAAATAATCTTATAGGTGAATTATAAGTTTGTTATAATTCATGCGCCTAATTGTGACTATACAAACTTGAAGGATTTAATTGTATTTAATTAAAACTTGAAGAACTTAGTTGCAATTAGTTAAAATCTTAAAACCTATAGAAAATAGGAAAAACATTTTCCTTGATAGACAATACACAGAAACCGGTTCTGTGGTGTGTTATCTTCTTCTGTTCTCTTCTCTAATTAAAACCCTAGTCATTGTATTGTTCTACTAGCATAGAACTATGTAGGTTTTTGTGAGTGCTCGAACCTTGTGTGGATTACTACTAGAGGAAATCCTATTCTTGGATTCTAGTGACTTGTCTTGGACGATCGTGGTAAGGCTTTTTTCGAACAAGCAATATACACTTACTATATCGCGCCATGAAAGTATCACAGAAGAAGGAAATTTTGAATTACTGAGACGACACCGAAGGTATTTTTCTTACCTTTTCTTTGATCTGTAAGTAGCATATAAGTGATCCTGGGAGGTGTTCTCGAGTTTTTTTTTTTTTTTTTTTGCTGCGTAATCTGATTACATGCCTAGATATCTAATAGTTGGTACAGGAACTGGATCTAAACTAGAAGGAATGTCATTAGAGAATCTTTGTTTTAACTTTGGCTTATCATGTTTCTCAATATTTGTAAAGGTTTGATCTTCAAGAAAGATAAATATCTCTGCTTCTAATTATTTTTTTTTCATTGGATTGTAATTTGTAACCAAACTCTGCATGTGTATATCCTAAGAAAATACATTGCTTAGATTTTACATCAAGCTTGGATCTTTTATCTTTGAGAATGTAAACAAATGCATGATAACCAAAAACTTTCAAGTGGTTGAAGGCTACTTCTTTCCTACCCATACTCTCTAAAATATCACCATCTAAAGGAACTGAAGGAGAAAGATTAACTAGATTAACTGCAGTTCTCATTGCTTCACCCCAAAAGAATTTTGGCAGCTTGGGATTGGAAAGCATACATCTGATCTGCTTAGTGATGGTTTTGTTCATCATTTCTACTATCCTATTCTCTTGTGATGTTTTTTGGTATAGTCTTCTCTAGTATGATCTCAGGAGACTTATAGTAGCTTTCAAATGGTCCTCCAAACTCGCCACTATTGTCAATTTGAACACATTTTAACTGTTTATCAATCTCCCTTTCCACCTTACTATGAAAATCATTAAACACATACAAGACCTGGTCTTTTGATTTGAAAATTGTACACCAGCTTTTTCTAGAGAAGTCATCAATAAATATGACAAAGTAAGTTGCACCAGCAAGAGACCTATCTTTCATGTAGCAGACATCAATATGCACCAACTCTAACAGATTCAGCTTTCTAGATAAAAGAAGTCTTTGAAAAGAAAAGCTATGTTGTTTTCCATAAATGCAATTAATGCAAGATTTAAGAGAAGTACCTGTTATATTATGGAGAAGTTGGCTATGAAAAAGTGTTTAGATTCCCTACTTACTCATGTGCCCAAGTTGCTTGTACAAAAAATTAATAGAGCAGTCTTGAATTGGATTTATCTCTCATTTCCCCAACTTGGCTAGCATCAATTAGAGAGTTTTTTGTTTCTTTCCTCTGGCAACAATCAGATTCCTTTTGTTAAGATTCCATTTGCCTCCGCTTTGAAATCTATAGTAGCCTTTATCATCAAGCTTTCTAGTGCAAACAAAATTAAGACAAATATCAAGAATATGTCCGGCATTTCTCATGACTAATTGGTATCTAGTATTTGTATCAAAATATACATCTCCCTTACCAACAACTTTGGAAGAAACTTTGTTTCTTATCCTAACGTAGCCAAAGTCTCATTTGGTGTAGGTTGAGAAGAAATATGTGTGTGGAGTAACATGATATGATGCACCTGAATTATTTATCCAATCACTACCTTGATTGGTAATATTAAGATGACCATCATCACAGAATGCTAATATATCATTATCGGCTGTCACAACTACTATAGTCTCTTCTTTGTCTCTTACCATACAATTACACTTTTTCTTAGTAAATTCCCGTTTCAAGACTCTATAGTGCTTCTTGCACTGCCCTCTTTTTTTAACAACAGATAGCACTCAATATTTTTTAGCAACTCATGTCTGCTCTTTGATCTGTCATTCTTATTGCGTGGACCTCTACTCTAACTTATCCCCTTTCCTGAAGGATCGTGGTAAAATAAATACATAGCAGAAGTATAAAAATTAAAAATTTTCCCCAGCCAAAATCTAAGAAGACTTTTAAGGTGTTTTACTTAAATAATTGAAGTTTGATTCGGGTTTAATGGTGCTTCCTGAACTAGTACATTTACTTGTTCCGCGAGCATACCAGCTAACCGTTGGCTCCTTTGCCTTTAACACTTACCACATTTGCAAGGTTTTGAACCTCTAGAATATTCTTGAACCTCCATGGACTTCTATGGTGAAATTAGAACTAGGGTGAAGAAGATTGGAAGAAAAACAGAGGAGCTAAACATTAAAGGAAAAACCGAAGTAAAAAATGAAAACTAATGGCTTTTGTTTTTAATAGAAAAATTGAAAGCTTTTTTGTTGTCACTGTGTGTATGTCAGTCAGCCATAGATCTGACACACGTGAAGCACTTTTATTTAGAAACACAGCTTTCCTTTTCCCATACAAACAATATCACTGAAATTATTATTATTATTTCTTATTTCCTTTTCCTTCCTTATGACTCTAAAAAATCATTATGCTGTCACAACACCCTAGTAGGCTAGGGTTTTCCTTAATTAGTCTAAGACTAATTAAATTAGCTCTTTTATTAATTAATTAATCTACTTAGGGCCAATATAAAATTATTCAAGATAATTAATTAATAAATAAATTTAATTAAATTGGACCAATTAATTATTCTAGCCTAAATTACTAATTAATTGGATTTGTAAAACAATTCTTCCAATAACAAATTCACCTAACAAACCTAAATAATAAATAAATTTACTAAAATTATTTGAGCTACTTTGGTGACCAAAAGACATATTATTTTTTGCTACTAAAATGACCAAAATACCTCTGTTAACAAATTGCTATATTTTATCATTTTAAATATTCCCTTTATCACCATATGAAAATATTGACCTCGAGAATAATATTACAAGTACAATGTCTTCAACCTACATGAGTAATGATTAAAATACCCTTCTACGTAATACCCATCATTGAGATAGAAAAAATGCACTAACACCTTTATTAATGACATCTACCACTCTTTGATAGCTAGTCTGACAATCAATGGCTTCCAATATGTATCAACTTATCATAGGGAGCTAACTCAAAGTGTACATATTTAGTCACGTTTTCCAGGTCCCTAGATTAGTTAGATTATCCCGAACAATCACAAGAGGGTGATTTCTTCATGTAATGAAGCATAGAAACTCTATTGTATAAGTTTGTCTTAATTAACTTGAGTCATACACCCAACGTATAAGGTTATTAGTCTTGCAATAAAACCTCACCCAACATATATCAAAGTGTACAAGTTCAGCTTCACCAAACCACCAACTTATACTCAAATCGTAGGGCATTCATCCACGTAGTTGAAGGTGGATTACAGCCTCAAGAAGCATTTAAAATAATAAGAGAAACATAGAAAAATTGCGCAACAGAAGAACGTATACCTCTGCATCGTCTGATCTGCTTAGCTAAAATTGATGGAACTGGAGTTGTCTGATCGGCTACCAGTTCTTCTATAGATGCCTTTGGAGCAATCCTTGCAAGTTGTCAACTTTGTCTGGGCATGAATACTAGGCTTCAAGTCTTTCAAAATATGACCTCTGCCTAAACTAGTAGGTGAAAACCAAAAAGGAATAAGAATTCGCCTACTACTGATGGGGGTTAAAATCACCATTCTTTTCCTACTTATTTGAAGGTGTTTTAAGATACATTTGTTGTAATAACTAGGCATATTCCTTCATATTTGACATTTTACTTGTAAAATGTGTTTTTGGAAAATATGTGGAGATTTAAGCTATAATTGAGCAAAAAGTGCACAAAACCAGAATGTAGCTAGTGCCAGGCCTAGCTAGTGGACCAGGCGCCGAGTTCATTCTACTCTAGTAGTAGAGTTTGAGCAAGCTTCAGGGATTTTTTCAGAACAGACTTGACACCAGGTCTGGCAAATGTACCTAGTGTCATGTCTATTCTGCCTGCCCAAGAAAGACTACCAAAAATAGAGAAAAACCAGAGGAAGAACAGACTACACCTGGCGTCAAGTTGGTCGAAGGTATCCGATGCCAGGTAGGCTCTGGAGGCAAAAATTTTGTACGTAGAATTAGGGCTTATCCAATAATTTTGGTATTTTCCTTTTCCTACTAGGCCAAGACTTTCTTAGCCATGAAATTGGCATCCAAGAGGCCTATAAAAATATAAGAGAATACAAGAGTTTGAGATATATAACTAAGAGAGGTGAATTAAAAGGCAAAAATTATAATTCTCTCATTGAAGAAGGAATTCACCCAAGTCAAGGAGAATTGTTCAAAGGAAGTCTTCAAGAAAAAAGAAAGAGACTTGTCTATGAGTGTTCTCTTTTCTTTTTATTCTATTTTTCTTTAGCAATGATATATTCAATGTTTTTATTGTAATTTAACATTATTTTGGATTCATGATTTTGTGTTAAAATAGTTATTTGATCAATTCTTTGGTATCTTTGGTATTTGATTACTTGATTTCATTGGTTATTGATGCGAGTACTTGTAATTGACTTTGACACAACGATGTTAGGAGTTTCGTTGCATTGACTTCTTACTTGTTAAATCTTGATGGATTTGAATGATGAAGTTAGGATTTGAGAACTAAGAGATCAAAGGTTTTATTAATTTCTCCTTGATATATGGTTATTAGCTAATTTCTTGTTTATAAGGAATTGAACCTAATGCATGTTTTGATTATGTTAGCTTGATTGAAAATTTTGTTAATATGAATCAAAATATAGGATTCCATGGATTGACAAATGAAGTGGAATTTACCTAAGTAAAATGATGACTTGTGAGATGATTGAGTTTTACTTTATATTCCTTCATGATACCGAGATGAGAATTAGTTGAAAGAATTGCTAATTGGTTCATTGTCATGTTTTCTAGGAGGCTTGTCTAAATTGCATAAACCTACATCCTTAAGTTGTACATGTTTCTTTAGTTTTTTTCCTTTTTATTTTCTCATGTTATTGGGTCGGTTAAACAATGAAAGAAAAGTGATTAGTGTGTACTTGTTCCTTTGAGGATCAATACTCGTTATTTCACTGTACTAAGCTTCCGATGAGTACCCTTGCTCAGATGTGTATTTTGGGATTAATGTTTTAATTAAAACATGATTAAGGAATGAATTTAAAACTGATGATTTTATATACCCAAAATTTACACATCAAGTTTTTAGCACCGTTACCGAGAAATAATATCATGAAGGCTTGGATTTTGTTGATTTAACCACATTAATATGTTTTGATGCGTATTTTATTTGGGTGAAAAAATAAATATATTCCCAATCAAGTTTAAATTAAAATGTTTACCCTAAATTACACATATGAGCAAGCGTACTCATCATTAACATTGCATAGTGTCCAAACGAGTGTCGATCCTCAAGGAACAAGTATACATTAATCCCTTTTCTTTCATTATTTAACCAACTTTATAAAGTGAAAAGAAAAAGAAAACAAAATAAAATAAAAATAAAAATATATACATGTCAAGGTTGGAGAAATATGTAACTTAAACCATTGTTTTGGCAAACATAGTCTTAAAGTACCTAATTATTATCATAACTAATCATTCTCTTGGCATCATAAAGGATTAAAGTGGACTCACTTCTTTTCCAATCCATTAATCCATATCTTCTAGATAACTTAACATCACATTCATGTCTCAACTAGTCTTACCGAAAAGATGCATTAAATACAATCCTTTGATTAAATTTAATTTCCTGGCAAACTTAAAACATGAAATTAACCAATGAATCCATTCTTGATAGACATCAATTAACCTTTAATTACCTTGTTCTTAGCAATTAACCCCTTTTCCAAGTAAGTTAAGAGACAACATATATGAAATCAATTAAATTGAAACTACCATCAACCCCTTTCCAAACAAGTTAATGGAAAGAAATAACCAAATAATCTTGGAGTAGGCATAAGTAATTAAATACCAAGAAAACAATCAATTAATCGAAAGATTAAATTACTCTAAAAATCATGAATACCTAAAACAATGTTGAATTACAATACAATAATTAATATATCATTGTTCAAGAAAAAGAAAACAAAGTAAAAGAAAGCACTCATAGACAAGCCTCATTTTTCTTCCTTTGAAGACATTCTTATACAACCCTCCTTAAATTGAAGAATACCTCCTTTGATTTGAGTGATTTTCTGTGATAATCAATGAATTCTCCCTTTTTTCCTTTGTGTTTTCAATCTATTTATAGGTTTGGGAAGTGTCTAAACTCGTTGTTGTAATGTTCTTGGCTGAATAGAAGTAGGAAAGTACTAAAACTCCATAGATTACCAAAAACCGCGTAGAAAAATCACAATCCCGCCTTTTCCTTAGAGCACAGCCGGCGCCTCCTTGGCTCTTGGAGCTGGTACCGGTTATGTTTTGGTTCTCCACTCGTTCGCCGATTTTTTTCTGAATTCCACATAATGTATTCCAGAATACAGCCGGCGCCGATTCCATTCTGTTCCGCTATGTTTTGACAATTTTTCATCGCCTCGAAGCTCGTGTCATCAATGCATGGCCGGCGCTTGTTCCAGTGCCTTAGCCGGCGCCGCCTCTCCTCTATTTTGCGATGTTTTTGCTTCGTTTTACCCCAAAAATCTGTAATAATGAACAAACCACCTTTCCAAGGGTAAAATCTCAAATATGAAGGAATATGATTAGTTATTGAACAAAATGTATCACAAAAGAGCCTCAAATAACTAGGAAAAGTAAGACTAATTTAGCCCCTATCATGTTTATGTGTAAATATGTAAATATGTATATATATTCCTTGTATAAGTAGGTGCTGTATTTTGTTTTCTTGTATATTTGTACTTGAATGTCTTTATATGTGCAATTCCTTGTAACTTAATTTTTGAACATGTACCTTCACTAACTAACTTGATTATAATGTGTATATATGATACTAACCAAATATTTTGTATAGGTAAGATGGCAATTGGAGGTTAGGACGGTATCCTAACTTATCTCATGGAATGGCATCTCAACTATCTGACTCTAATGCCTTAGAAGGGGTGTTGGAAAAATTTGCTACCCATGTAACTAAGCATTTTTCTGAGATAAAAGACACACTGAAAAAATTTGAGGGCATGGTTTGAAATATGGAACGACAAATTTGGTTTTTAATGGATTTAGTGATAAAGTCGCCATTAGGGGTAGAAGTACAACATGATTCAGTTGCCATTACCCTAAGGAGTGGTAATGAGCTACCTAATCCTAGCATGGAACCAGTACCATCTACAGAACATGGGCCCGAACTAGCCCCTATTGTTGAACCTTTCGAAAAACAACTTAACACTAGATTTTTAGCCACCGGTACCCTACCCCACTCGCACACACAAAGTAAGAAAAGATGCAGAATTTGACAAGTTTTTTGAAATCTTCAAATAGCTGCATATAAATATTCCACCTAGTGAAGCCTTAGTGCACTTGCCTAAATATGCAAAATTTCTTAAACGCGTGCTTGTAAACAAAAAAAAGTTGGAGGAATTATCCACTGTGGTGTTAAATGAAGACTGTTCAGTTATCTTGTAGGACAAACGGATGATGCCACGAACAGAAAGTGATCCAGGGAGTTTTTCTATTCCTTGTCTTGTTAGTGCTCTTACATTTTGCAATGCTTTAGCTGACCTAGGTGCTTAGGTATCTCTCACGCATATCATATATGACACAGCGAAAAATAAAATGAGATACCATCCCAGGATCCGCATATGTATGGAAAACATGATATAAAGACAACAAAGGTAACAACTTTAACCTTTCTTTGACTGTATGAAGAACAAACATTTTTCCTTCTTCAAGTCGAGGTGCGATCCAGCAATCCTCTTGATCAAACTCCACGAGAGTTGAATATCCAACTACTATAATCACAGTGTGTGATTATCTCTAATAGAAATCTACACAGAGGAATACTCAAGCACCAAAATTTACTGTGCTAGCAGAAAAAGATGGCAGCATTTCTCGTTTTCTACAAAATGAGAGAGAGAGGAAAGAAGAGAAGAGACTTTTTGGCGGCTGCAATTTTCGTGTGAATAACCCTCATAGGGTTTCGATTATATCATCATATAAACCAAAAAATTCACTGAAAAAACTGAAATCCTAAAACAATTAGAATTTCCTAATTGTAATTGGAAACATCATATTCTCACAATTACAATTTGGACAACAAATTATAACTAATTATAATTTGTCCACAACAACTTCTCTTTCTCGCAATTAACCCTACTATGTTATCAAATAACATCTTGAGTATATAATCCTCTATTATGTGTGACCTATTAGGTTTCTAGTTAATTGGTAGCGAATATGAATTAATCCAAACGTCTTTGAGATTAATAATCCATAATTAATTAGAGTTAATCATATTGTTCTAATCAGGATTGGTTTATTAATTCATCAATTAATAAACCCATATTCTCAGATCATGAGCGGTAGCTAGCAATACTTCATGACCACCCAAGAGTCCAGGAAGTTAAGTAGCTTGATATGAACCCTTCAATAACAAACTACAGTGCAATTAACTCCTTTCACCATACAATATCTCATTCAATTTGGAGTATGGAATTAGTGCCAACTCCCTCCAGAATTAATTCTGACCTGAATACAATAGTACTTGTACCAGGAACCCACTACTCTAGATGTGTATCAATTGGAATTGTTTCCAATACACAATCGCCTTAGCCAAGGACTTCTCGAGTAGTAATTTCTACAAGTGGTCGTGAGATATTTGCCCCTACTATTAGGAGTGGTGAATCTTTTATTGACCCTCTCAACTACTTTCGTTTACCTCACAATGTACCCAATATCCATCCCATAGATGGCCCTCGATCGAGCTCCAGAGATTGGAATCAAAGTACAATACTCAGCAAATAAAGTTCCTTGGAGATCTCAAGTCTAATTATACTTGCACGTTTGCTATATTGAGATTATATCACTGGTACTAAATAGTTATCCATGTGATTATCTCATAGCTAGGTCATTTAATGAACTTGTTCCATTAACAAGCATCCGTGTGTTAACTTTAAGTATCTCAATACTCACGGATATGAGAACCACCGCCTGATCAAATCCGAAAGTTTAACACATGCTAGTCTTCACATATTAATGATGTCATGTCTCATTAATACTGTGACTAGGGGCTATTTAAGTACTAACACTATACAGTGTAGTAGGAATCTCATATCATGATCTCTATCATGATTTTCTTAGCATAGTGTTGTACTAGGGACTTTATCGAACAGTTATATTACTTAAAAGTAAACAAAAGAAACTGTAAGATAAATAATGCCTTTTATTAAAATAAAATGTGTTATATACAATGTACAAGTGATTGCCTCTAGGACACAACATTAACATCTGTTACCTTATAAAACTTTCAAAAAGTTAGGCTTAGGTGAACCCACGCCTACTAGGATGAGTATTCAACTTATGGATCGATCGATTAAATATCCTAGAGGAATAAATGGAGATTTCTTGCTTAAAGTGGAAAATTTCATATTCCCTATGGATTTTGTAATTCTTGACATGGATGAAGATTCTAAAGTGCCTTTAATCCTAGGTCGACCTTTTTTTTAACAACTACTAAAGCTTTAATTGATTTTTATGGAGGAAAACTAACAATTAGGGTCGGGGACGAGGAAGTCATTATAAAAATCCACAAAAGCATGCAACACCCTAGTTCTTGTGATGATTCTTGTTTAAGGGTTAATATTCTTGATGAACCTATTTTTGACTTTGTGTAGGAATAATTTATTTAAGGTTATATGGAATAATCTATTGAAATTTTGGAGAACTCAATTGAGGGCTATAGGTCGGAGAAATTTGAGGAAATAAGTTTGGGAAGGATGAAGTTATCTACTGAGGAAGCACCGGAATTGGATTTGAAAGACCTCCCTGAGCACATAGAATATGTATTTTTGGCAAAAGGTTAAAAACTGGCCATGATCATTGCCAAAGACCTTGCTGTTTAGCAAAAGACCAAATTGGTAACTCTATTGGGAAAATATAAGAGAGTGATTGCATGAAAAATTACGGATATTAATGGAATTAGCCTTTCTTTTTGTACCCATAAAATCTTGTTGGAAGAAAGAGCCAAACACGTAGTGCAACCCTAACGTAGGTTGAACTCAAATATGAGTGATGTGGTAAAAGGTAGGGTGATTAAACTTTTACCTTATTTCTGATACTATTTGGGTTAGTCCAACACAAGTGGCACCAAGGAAGGGAGAAATGATGTGAGCCCTAATAAAACAAATGAGTTGATACTAATGAGATTGGTAACTGATTGGAGGGCGTGCATTGACTATAGGAAATTGAATGAGGAAACTACGAAAGACCATTTTCCTCTCTCTTTCATTGACCAAATGTTAGAAAGATTAGTCAGATATGAGTTTTATTACTTCTTAGATGGATTTTCTGTATACTTTCAAATTCCCATAGCCCCGGAGGATCAAGAGAAGACTACCTTTACATGCCTTTTTGGTACTTTTGCATTTCGACGTATGCCCTTCGGTATTTGCTATAGCCTCAAAACATTCCAACGATGTATGATGGCTATTTTCAAAGGCCTTGTGGGAGATATCATGAAGGTATTTATGGACGATTTCTCTGTTTTTGGTGATTCATTTGATTTGTGTTTGACCAATTTAGAAAAGGTCCTCTAACAGTGTGAAGAGACTAACCTCATGCTCAATTAGGAAAAATGTCACTTCATGGTGCAAGAAGGCATAGTATTGGGACATAAGATTTCAAGAAAAGGTATTGAGGTTTATAGGGCCAAAATTGAGTCAATTGAGAAACTCCTCATCCGACTTCAGTAAAGGCAATTCAAAGCTTTCTTGGGCATGTAAGTTTTTATAGGAGGTTTATCTTGGATTTCTCAATAATTTCTATACCTCTTACTTCTTTGCTTGAAAATGATGCTATTTTTTATTTTAATGAAAGATGTCTCAACACTTTCAATATGCTTAAAACAAAAGTAATTAATTCTCTTATTTTAATTGCACCAGATTGGTCTCTTCCTATTGAACTAATGTGTGATGCAAGTGACTATGTAATGGGCATAGTACTTAGAAAAATGAGGAATAAGCACTTTTAGCTAATTTACTATGCAAGTAAAACTCTTATGAAGACACAAGAGAACTACACCACAACAGTGAAAGAGTTGCTTGCAATAGTGTTTGCTTTTGAAAATTTTCATTCTTATCTTGTTTTGTCCAACGTCATTATGTATACGGATCATTCCACCTTTAAGTATCTACTAAACAAGTATGATTCCAAACTAAGATTGATAAGATTGGTTTTATTGTTGTAGGAATTTTACTTGGGGATTAGGGACAAAAAGGGAATGGAAAATTTAGCTACGGATCACTTGTCTAGGTTGGAGAATCCCAACCTTGGGTCATTGGTCGAGGAAGACATCAATGTCACCTTCTTGGATGAACAACTTTTACTTATTGATAGTAAGATTTCTCAACTACCTTAGTATATGGATTTTGCTAATTACTTGGTTGCAGTAATTTTTCTAGACGACTTTGATGCCCAACAAAAGAAGAAATTCCTCTCTAAGGTAAAGCATTACTTTTGGGAAGATTCGTATTTATTCTGATGTTATGTGAATCAAATCATTCGAAGGTGTATGGATTCCACGAAAAGTATCAATATCTTGAAACATTATCATGAAGGACCTGCGGGAGGACACTACCAAGCTAACAACACTACAAGAAAGGTACTTGAGTCTAGTTTTTATTGGCCTACACTCTTTAAGAATGCTCACAGATTTGTTCAAATTTGTGATATGTGTCAACGTACAGGTAACATCTCTAAATCTAATGAAATGCCATTACAAAATTTTCAAGTTTGTGAAATTTTTTATTGTTGGGGGATTGAATTCATGGGTCTATTTCCTAGTTCATTGGGTAACAAATACATCTTGGTGGTGGTTGAGTATATATTAAAGTGGGTTGAGGTGCAAGCCTTGCCTACTAATTATGCACGGGTTGTTGTAAATTTTCTAAAAAAACTTTTCACCCAATTGGGATTACTTAAGGTGCTCATTAGTGATAGGAGAACCCACTTTTGTAATACCCATCTAGCCAAAGTTCTCAAGCATTCAGGGGTTACTCATCAGGTTTCTACTCCCTATCATTTGTAAACTAGTGGCCAAGTTAAGGTGGTCAATAGAGAATTAAAAAGAATCTTGGAAAAAGTGGTCAATCATACAGGAAAGGATTAGAGTTTGAAGCTAGATGATACTCTTTAGGCATATAGGATTGCTTTTAAAACTCCTATAGGTACAACCCCCTATCTCTTAGTGTAAGGGAAATATTGTCATGTATCGGTAGAAGTTGAACATAGGGCTCATTGGGTAATAAAACTTGTCAATTTTGACATTCATTTTGCTAGAAAAGAAAGAATGCTTCAAGTCAATGAGTTAGATAAGTGGCACAACGATGCCTACCATAATTTGAGGATTTACAAAAATAAGATAAAATGGTAGCATGATAGGCAAATTCGTTTCCCCCCCCCCTCCCCCCTCCCTATGAGTTTCAAAAAGGAGATAAAGTGTTAGTCTTTAATTCTAGGCTTCGACTTTTCCCAGGTAAGTTAAGATCTCGATGGTCAGAGCCATATGAGATACATCAAATTTGTCCATTCAGAGTTATTGTGGTTTCTCACCCAACTCAATGGATCATTAAGGTGAATGGAAGTAGATTAAAACCATATTTGAGAGACGAACTTGACATATTAGTGCATCCCGACGTTCTTCTTTATGAGCCTTAATAGTTCCTTCCTCCTTATTTTGTAGTTAATTTTCTTTATTCTTTCTGTATGTTATTATCTTGGTTTTGTTCTTTTTCTAGATTTATCTTTTCTTTATTTTGTTTCTTTTCTTTTAGTAGGTACTCCTGTAATGATACTTTCTTGAGGTGGATTAAAACCAGATGGCACGATAATGTAATGGAAGTATTTTCTTCTTCTTTTTTTTTTTTCATCTTGGACTTCTTGGCTGTACTTTTATTATTTTGTCTTTGGCCATTGAGGACAATGTCTAGTTTAAGTGTGTGTGTGTGTGTGGGGGGGGGGGGAAGAATAAAGGTTGAAGAAATGATTTTCCATATTATTTTGGTGAATATTTTGTGTTTGTGATTTGTGATAATTTTTTCAAAATTTTCAGTAGTTTCATTGTTAAGCAAAGTTGTAATTCTTTTTCTTACTTGGATATGAGTTTTGTCATTCATTAGGTGGAGTTTGATGAAATTGGTTTTATTGGAAAAGATATTTGTCAAGACTTGAGAATTTTGATCAATCTTGTTTATGCATTAGTGTTTGAATGTTATTTAACTGATCTAGTTGAAATATAGAAGATATAATGAAAATGGGAGGAGTTTATTGGCTAACTCTTGTATTATGAGTTTGAATTTTGCTAGCTTTGAGTTATGAAGGAAAAAAAATGTAAGTTGAAAAAAAAAAAGGATCTTTGAGAGGAAAGATTGAAGAGAATGTTGAAAATTTTAATTTGAGTTGAGAGAAAAAAAAAAGAGTGAAAACAACACCATTGTTGGTGTGAATTGAGAAAAAAAAGGCTCTTATTGATGATCTTTGAAGACATTTAGCTGAAAAGGGGGTCAATATGAGGAAAAGTAGCAAATGTATTTGGTGCATTCTCTTGAGGCTATCCCGAAGACAAAAGGGCAAGTAGGAACATAGAAAAAAGAATTGTTGAAAATATGATAAGTGATTACTAAAAAGGGGGCCAATACGGTGTGTGAAGAGAAATCCATGCACTTGAGGCTATGAATTCCCTAAGTCATTGAAAAACTTTGAGAGAAAAAAATTAGAGTGCTTTCCTCATATCATAACTTGAGTGTGCAAATTTTGAATTTATAATACTTGAGTTGGTAGATAGCTTGACCTATGTGATTCATGTTATCTATATCTTTACTTGAAGAGTGAAATAATTTTCTTAGACTAAGGTATGAACTTGATTAATTTGACTTCAAGAGTTTTGTGATGTCTTGTCCAATGTTTCAAGGTTTGAAATTGTTTTCAAAGGGTATGAATGACAGGGGTTGTATCTAAAGTTTGAAAGGAAGATATGATCTTCGCTATGATGAAGAAACTTCTGAATGAGAAAAAACCTTGTGTTTTCTTGATAATTTTTCTTCGACTAAAGTGTTTTGCTTGAGGACAAGCATATGTTCAAATGTGGGGGTATATGATAGGGGTTAAAATCACCATTCTTTTCCTAGTTATTTGAGGGCGTTTTCAGATACATTTGTTGCAATAACTAAGAATATTCCTTCCTATTTGATATTTAACTTGTAAAAGGTATTTTTGACAAATATGTGCAGATTTAAGTTAAAATCGAGTATAAAGTGCACAGAACCAGAATGTACCTGGTGCCAAGCCTAACCAGTGGACCAGGCACCCGGTCCATTCTTCTCTAGCAATAAAGTTTGAGCAAGCTTTGGGGATTTTTCCAGAACAAACCTAGCATTAGGTCCATTCTGCCTGCCAAGGAGAGATGACCAAAAATAGAGAAAAAACAGAGGAAGAACAGAGTGCACCTAGTGCCAAGTTGGTCGAAGGTACCCGACACCAGGTAGGCTTTGGACGCGGAAACTCTGTACGCGGAATTAGGGCTTATCAAAGGATTTTGGTATTTTCCTATTCCTACTCAGCCAAGACATCCTCAGCCATGAAATTGGCATCCAAGAGGCTAATAAAAGCATAAGAGAACACAATGGTTTGAGATATACAACTAAGAGAGGTGAATTAAAAGGCAAAAATTCTGATTCTCTCATTAAAGGAGGAATTCACCCAAGTCAAGGAGGATTGTTCAAAGAAAGTCTCCAAGAAAGAAGAAGAAGACTTATCTATGAATGTTCTCTGTTCTCTTTGTTTTCTTTTACTTTAGCAATGGTGTATTCAATATTTTGATTGTAATTTAACATTATTTTGGGATTCATGATTTTGTGTTAATTTAGTTTTTTGATCAATTCTTTGTCATCTTTGGTATTTGATTACTTGATTTCATTGGTTATTGATGCGATAACTTTGACACAACAATGTTAGGAGTTTCGTTGCATTGACTTCGTACTTGTTAAATCTTGATGGATTTGAATGATGAAGTTAGGATTTGAGAACTAAGAGATCAAATGTTTTGTTAATTTCTCCTTGATATATGGTTATTAGCTAATTTCTTGTTTATAAGGAATTGAGCTTAATGCATGTTTTAGTTATGTTAGCTTGATTAACAAATTTGTTAATATGAATCAAAATATAAGATTCCATGGAATGACAAATAAAGTGAAATTTACCTAAGTAAAATGATGACTTGTGAGATTATTGAGTTTGACTTTATATTCCTTCATGATATGAGATGGGAATTAGCTGAGAGAATTGCTAATTGGTTCATTGTCATGTTTTCTAGGAGACTTGTCTAAATGGCATAAACCTACATCCTTGAGTTGTATATATTTCTTTAGTTTTTTTTCTTTTTATTCTTTTCTCACTTTATTGGGTTTGTTAAATAATGAAAGAAAAGTGAATAGTGTGTACTTGTTTATTTGATGATCGATACTCGTTAATTTCATGTACAATGCTTGCGATGAGTATACTTGCTCACATGCATATTTTGGGACTAATGTTTTAATTAAAACTTGATTAAGGGATGGATTTAAAATTGATGAATTGATATACTCAAAATTTATGCATCAACTACACAGACTCCTGACTATCAGCTAAAGAGTAGTATCAAGAGTTGTGCTATTCTTTGTTTCTGTATCAAAACCGATACACAAAGAGACATAGAGAGAAAAACAAAACTCATGTGTATTTTTCTGTACTGTTGCTTTTCTCTATTTCACATGCCGCCCCCCAAATCTCTAAACCCCGATAGCCCTCAAAAGCTCATCTCAATCAAAATTATATCCTCTAGCAATCATCCGGGAGTTTTAAAATTTGAAATAACGTGCTTCACTCAACCTTTTGCTAACCGAAAAGCTGGGCTTGGTTTGTGGTTTCGGATCTAAGGTCCGAACAACTTGGGCCAAGAACCAATTAATTATTTAATCTAGGATGAAAAATGACCCATAAATAATTAATTAGCCCAAAACAATTCTCAAGCCTTTCTTACAAAATTCAAACCTAGGTTAAATCTAAATATTCAATCTATGCTCAGACCCTGAATATTTAATTAAACAATTGAACCATTAATTAATTTATTATCTTTTTTGGCATTTTATTTTATTTTAGCTCAATAATTGAACCTACTTGATTAAAATAAAACCCATTATCCTTAAGACCAATTCATCAACCCAAAAACTATCAGGACTTATGGGCTATTCCGAGGACCAAAAGACACATCGCCTTGCCTACTAAAATGACCAAAATGCCCATTCCATATGAATAGTTGTATTTTACATTTTAAATATTTTCTAATACCACCATAAGAAAATATTGACCCCAAGGACAATGCTGTGTTAGCAAAGTCTCCGACTTACAGGTGTTATGACTAAAATACCCCTCTACACATCGCCGTATATTTAGAGAGAAAGAGTGTACTAACACCTCTCTAAAAGATATTTACTATCCTTCGACCTTTAGTCCAATGATCCATGACTTCCTAGAATATCTATGCTTTCTAAGGGACCTACCCTAAAGCACATATCCAAGTCATGTTCCCGAGGGCCTTGGATATTTAGATCATTCGAACAGTCACAATGGGCGATATAGCGTAGAAGCTATCTTGTATTTGTTCGTCTTAACTAACTGGTTACATATACTCAACATACAAGTGTATTGGTCATACGATATAACTTCAACTATAGTATATTAAAGCATACGCTTCTAGCTTCGCCAGACCACTAACCAATACTCAAGCCGTAGAGTATAAGTCGATGATGTAGTAGTAGTAGTCTAGATTTCTAACTTATAGTACTTTTAGAAACCACTACTACAGATTAAGTTCTATGTATTGGAAATACACTTATGTTATGAAGTGAAATGACTATTCATTGGCTAAAGGTAAGCCATTCTCCATTTGAAATTCATAACATAATAACCTTACCATGATGAGATTCCTATTCTTATCCTCCGGTTAAGAACAATAGTTTATGTGTTAAGTAACCAGTGATATATACCTTATTGTGAAAGACCTCCATTCATATGGATTACTTAAACATAATGGGTCTTTTCTAGCAAAATTGTGTGCAAAATAAAATGTGATACACAAACAATTAATAAGAACAAAACTTTTATAAATTTAATCAAAATTAAATTAGAAAAACAATCTTAGTGGGCATACATTCCAACAACCATAGCTGCAATAAACCAATCTTTATTTATTTTTGTGCTTTTATAAATATTATTATCTCGTGGTCTAGTTCTATGTATTCCCAATACGCTTACACTATTGGTGTGAGGGGACTATTTACTGGTTAAAGGTAAACCATTCCCCATTTAGAAAATATAGTATAATGATTTAAACTTTGATAAAGTGCCCAACTTTATTAATCGATCAAGAATATTTTTTTTTCACTTATGTGTTAGTAGCCTATAATCTACACTTTACAGTGAAAGCCTAACCCAAACACGTAGATTGCTTACTAACATATTTACACCTTAATGTGTAATATATGTAAACAAACAACCCTTAATGAATGAAACTTTTATTAATTTCTAAAATATAAAAATATATAGGTTATTTTGGGCATACATTCCAACACTTCCTTCTTTCTTTTGCATAATCATTGCTTGGGGCTCATTAAAAGATCCCTGTTCCTTCCTCATGATCTCCTCTAACACCACCTCTTTTGCTATAGTCACGGTTAAGATGCCATTTGCAGATGAATTGCTAATGGATACCGCTATTGGTTCCCAACTATCTAGTAGTAAATTTAAAAATGGTAAAACTTTTACCTCAACATCTAATTTCAGTTTCAATGAAGTTGCCTAGTTTATCAATACCTGAAAGGTACTCAAATGCTTACTCATATATGCACTATCTTTGTAACTTAACCAAGTAATATTTCTTAAACAAAAAGACTTGTTCATTCTAGTTTTCTTTTCAAACATATGTTCAAATTTTCATCATAACACATCACTTCTAGTCTCCTGAGCAAAGTGTTGAAATATACTTTGACCAATCCATTTTCTAATATTACCCACAATTTTTTTTTTTTTTTGCATACTCACCCATTTCTCCTCACTCATATCGGACGGTTATGCTTTATCCCCTAAAAGTATGTCAAACAAATCTCTACAATACAAATAGTCTTCCATTCTAAGCTTCCAATCTAAATAGTTTGAGGTATTCAATTTTATTATGCACCCATTATCTGAATCATCCATTTAGTATTAGCACAAATTAGCTAACTGATATCACTTTGTTGGGAAATATACCAAAAGCGACAAAAAACTAAACTTCATACAAATCACAAATTATCGCAAGATCAAAACTATTTCCCAAGGGCTGATAAAAAAATAGGAATAAACAAAAGATACCAAATAAAATCACAGTAGTAAGTAAACAAAAGCACCAAAATAAATAAAACGAGATGCTAAGATTTTTAATGTGGAAAACTCGAATGGGAAAAACCAGAGGACTTAATCGGGTAAAATCTTCCATTTTCAATAATAATGGGAAATATAAAAGTTTTCTCTAGATAAAACTAGAGGCATATTAACAATGCACCCACATATTCTCTCAAAATCACAAACAAATAATATTTGAGCTTGGAAGATGTTACAAAAACTGAAATTTAAACCAGTAGATATGTAGGTCTTGCTCAGAGGATTACGTGGAACCAAATTCATCTCAATTAGATTCTGAATCACTATCTAAATTGAGACACAAAAGTTTGAAAGAAACAATAATAGCTTCCGTGGCTCTTACTGTTCACGCCTTACTTTTTTACATCTTCCCTCTACACACACAACCACTGCCACTGCTGATATTTGGTTTCCTTTATTTTTTATTTTTTAATTCTTGTGGGCCTTTTTGTTTTCCAACTAAATAAGCTGGATATTTTTGCCCAACAGTTTAAAGACTGGAGCAACATCCAACCACTACACCAACATTAATAGGTGATATATCTTCACTATCTGAATCCTAGCCTTCAGTTCTCATGTCCACTTTGAGAGTATTTACTCTCGAACAGCTTTAGCTTTTTCCTAGTTTGCTAATATCACATGCTTGCATAATTAAATATAATCATAACGCAGACACACAGTTTAATTGACGATGCAAGAAACTATAATCTTCTAAAATTCTTTTCCATTCAAGGTGTGTGAAATTACCTGAAGAAAGTTGTCCAATTTAAGGTTCTACACCTACAATTCAACAGCTCATAGTTTTTGTCTTCACCAACAAAGTATTAGTGTTATACCCTAGAGGCAATCACTTGTACTATGTATATTGCATAATAATTAAGAAAATGGGTATTTTTTATCTTTCAATTTGTTTGTTATATCTGAATATACATATAAACTGTTTGATAAAGTCCCTAGTTCAACATAATGTTAAGGAAATCATTATAGAGATCATGATGTGAGATTCCTACTACACTGTATAGTATTTGTGCTTGAATAATCCTTAGTCATAGTATTAATGAGATAGGGCATTATTAATATGTCAAGCTAGCATATGTTATATACCTTGATTGGATCAAGTGGTGGTTCTCATAATCGTGAGTATTGTGAAATTCAAGTTAATATGTGGATGCTTGTAATATGGACAAGTTCATTGAATGACCTAGCTATGAGATTATCACTTGGATAAGCTATTAAGTGTCAGTGATAGAATCTCATTATGACAAGTGTGCAAGTATCCTTAGATTTGAGATCTCCAAGGTATTTTGTTTATTGAGCATTGTACTTTGATTCTAATCTTTGGAGTCTTATAAGAACCACATATGGGATGGATATTCGGTATAATGTAAAGTAAACAAAAATAGCTGAGAGGGTCAATAAAGGATTCACCACTCTTAATAGTAAGAGACTATATCTCAAGGCCACTTGTAGAAATCATGACTTATGAAGTCCTTGGCCAAGTGGACTATGTGTTGGAAATATTTCGAAATTTGATACACATATCGAGTAATGGATTTTTTAAACAAGTGCTAAAATATTCTGGCCAAAATTAATAATACTCTGAATGGAGTTGGCACTAATTCCATTCTCTACACCGAATGAGATATAGTATGGTGAAAAGAGTTTATTGCAGTGGTTATTTTCTTTTAAAAGGTTCACGTCAAGCTACTTAACTTTCTGGAGTTTTGGGTGATTAAGAGTCATTGTTAGTTGTCGCTCTTGATATGGTAAATGTGAATTTATTAATAACATAATTAAGAAATTAATTTTATATTTTATTTAGGATTATTAATTCTAATGATGTTAAAATTAATTCATATTATGCTACCAATAAGACTCGAAAACCTAATGGTCCACACACAATAAAGATTTGAATGCTCAATATATATTATTTGATAATATTATGCGGTTAATTAAAAGAAGAAAATATATTTCAAGGTGAATTATAAGTTTCTTATAATTCATGGGACTTGGTTACAATTGTATAAACTTCAAGGGCCTAATTGTAGACATTGGATCTTGGAGGACCTAATTGCAATTTAGACAAATCCTAAACTATAAGTATTGGAAACGTTCCCTGTTGCGTGACTATAAAAAATGTTGGAAACCAAGAGGAATTTCAAACATTCCTCTTCACCACTTTCTTCTCCAATTAACCCTAGCCCCTTCTCTTCTACTAGCATAGTTTTGAGCAGGCTTCGTGAGCGATTCAACCTTATGTGGATTACTACTAGAGATAATCCTACTCTTGGATTGAGATCTCCAAAGTATTTTCTTTATCGAGCGTTGTACTTTAATTCTAATCTTTGGAGTCTTACAAGGACCGCCTATGGGATGGATATTGGGTACAATGTAAAGTAAACAAAAATAGCTAAGAGGGTTAATAAAGGATTTACCACTCCAAATAGTAAGAGACTATATCTCAGGGCCACTTGAAGAAATCATGACTTATGAAGTCCTTGGCTAAGTGAACTATGTGTTGGAAATATTTCGAAATTTGATACACATATTGAGTAATGGATTTCTTGAACAAGTACTAAATTATTCTGGCCAAAATTAATAATACTCTGAATGGAGTTGGCATAAATTCCATTCTCTACACTAAATGAGATATAGTATGGTGAAAAGAGTTTATTGCAGTGGTTATTTTCTTTTAAAAGGTTCACGACAAGCCATTTAACTTTTTGGAGTATTGGGTGATTAAGAGTCATAGTTAGTTATCGCTCTTGATATGGTAAATGTGAATTTATTAATTAGATAATTAAGAAATTAATCTTATATTTTATTTAGCGTTATTAATTCTAAAGCTGTTAAAATTAATTCATGTTATGCTACCAATAAGACTCGAAAACCTAATGGTACACACACAATAAAGATTTGAATGCTCAATATATATTATTTGATAATATTATGGGGTTAATTAAAAGAAGAAAATATATTTCAAGGTGAATTATAAGTTTCTTATAATTCATGGGACTTGGTTACAATTGTATAAACTTCAAGGGCCTAATTGTAAACATTGGATCTTGGAGGACCTAATTGCAATTTAGACAAATCCTAAACTATAACTATGGGAAACGTTCCCTGTTGTGTGACTATAAAAAATGTTGGAAACCAAGAGGAATTTCAGACGTTCCTCTTCACCACTTTCTTCTCCAATTAACCCTAGCACCTTCTCTTCTACTAGCATAGTTTTGAGCTGGCTTCGTGAGCGATTCAACCTTGGGTGGATTACTGCTAGAGACAATCCTACTTTTGGATTGTAGTGGCGCAAGGTGGATGATCAAAGCAAAGGAGTTTGTGCAAGAAAAGTTTTTGTTTTCTGTCATAGAAGGTAATCTCTATTTCCTTCCTCTATTCCCGTTTTAATTGCAAACCCATGATCTTTGGGCATGGATTTCATAGTTATTTCCGTTGCATTCTTATTTGATAAGCATAATGAAATCCCAACACAAAGGTTGTGTGATTTCAATCTTTATGACCTAGAACTTCACTTTTGTTCTCTTGTGCTCAATTCTTTCTTTTCTTACATTTCTTTTCCCCACTTATTTCTTCACCGTCTTGCCTAGCTTCTCATCAAGACAATGTTACTGGCCTCTTGGTAGTTCGTGAAATTTCCCATTTTTTTGTGTGCAGTGTACTACTCAAATGATATAAATGATCTGTAAAGAATTAAATCTAGGCCCACTTAAATTTTAAATGAAAATACCAAGTTAACTTGCATACAGACACATAATTAGGTAAGTAGCCCATCATGTAGTATAGCATTTAGTTGGTAAGTATCGAAGATCCTTCATTATTTAATTCATCAAAATAGCAAACTAAAATAAGTATATACTACTAGCAAATAACAAAAGAGTACCCCGAAGAATATCTCTATCCAACTTACAAGATAAAATCAAGGGATCACAAACGTAAGATTAAAGTAAGAAAATGAGATTGGCCATGTAAATAAAGAGAATTCCCATTTAAACCCAAGTGCCAAACATCAATTAAACAATTGAGGTCATATTCAAGTATTGGCAAGATACTCCAAAATAATGCAAAACTCATTCTCTATCAAGTAATGAATTTCCTACATTTGAGCCCAACACATTGACATCTCTATCATACAAATCAAGCCCAAGAATGCATAAAAATCAAAGAAATTAACAATTAAGCCAAAAAGCCATAGAATCCCTATCTCTAGGTGACTTCACAACCCCATCTACCACCAAGTTATCAATCCCTCAAATTGTTTCTCAAGTTCATCAATGGAAAACATACCTATTAGATTGACATAAAAGGAAACCCATCTCATACATCCTTCCTTAAGTTTAATGTAAGAGAATTTCTCAAATACACGGTCCAATTAATCAAACTGAAGTGATAAATTACTCAAAATAGAAATCAATAAAACGAATAATCATCCAATACAAACGTAAAATGGGGTACACCTATTTAATTACAATTCAAATCAAATAAAAATAGCAACAAAAAATTCAGATTACAAAGCAATTGTAGGAAAAGCTCATAGATAAGGGTTTTCTTTGTTGGATTTCGATCACACAAACCAGTTTAGACGCAGCGAAAAAATAAAATGAAATCCATGAAAGGATCACTCGAATGCAATTAAACGGATCCTGAGGAGGGAAGAAAAATTAATTAAATCTTATTTACAGTGGCCAAATTTCTATATTCTTCATAGAGAATAAAATTCTCTATTTTAAATAGGAAACTAAATTCCCCCCCCTTTTTCAAAACAACCGCCATAAGAAGAGAAAAAAGGAACACATACAATTTCTTAATTCCTTTTAGCAAAGAAATAATTTTTGTTCCTTTTTTCAATTATGAGCTTGGAAATTTCAAAAAAAATACAATTAGGCCTATGAATTATAACAAGTTTATAATTCACCTATAGGGATTTAATAATCGCAATTCAACCTAAATAATTATAACACTTTATAATTAGCACATAATAATTATTTCTTCTCACAAATTAACCCTAAAATATTATCAAATAGTATTTTGACTACCAATTGCTCTATTGTATGTGCCCTATTAGATTTTCTAGTCATTTGGTAGTTACTATGAATTAATTCAATCATAATAGAATTAATAGTCCTTTTATTAATTCTAATTAGGATTAAATTTATTAACTCTCTAATTAATAAATTTATATGTCGCAGATCATGAATGGTATCTAGCAATACATCATGACCACCCAAAAATTCAGAATGTCAAGTGGATTGATATGAACCTTTTAATAGCAAAACGTCAGTGCAATAAACACCTTTCATCATACAATATCTTATTCGGTTTAGAGTATAGAGTTAGTCCCAACTCCTTCTAGAATATTAATTAATTTTAGCTTGAATATTTTAGTACTTATTCTCGAAATCCATTACTCATCATGTGTATCAATTGGGAGTATTTCCAACACATAGTCACCTTGACCAAGGACTTCTTGAGTAATGATTCCTACAAGTGGCCTTGAGATATTTTCTCATATTATTAGTAGTGAATCCTTTATTGGCCCTCCCAACTATTTTCATTTACTTCACGTTGTGCCCAATGTCCATCCCATAGATGGACTTGTAAGGACTTCAGAGATTGGAATCAAAGTTTAATGTTCAGCAAACAAAGTACCTTGGAGTTCTCAAGTCTAAGAATACTTGCACATTTACTATAATGAGATTCTATCACTGACACTAAATAGTTATCCATGATTATCTTACAGTTAGGTTATCTAATGTACTTGTTCAAATAATAGGCATCCACGTGTTGACTTTGAATATCAGAATACTCACGAAAGTGAGAACCACTGCTTCATCAAATCAAGAAGTATAACACGTGCTAATCTTACTGTATTAGTGATGTCATATCTCATTAACACTATGACTAGGGATAATTTAAGAACAATCACATTCCAGTGTAGTAGGAACATCACATCATGATTTCTATCATAATTTTCTTAACATAGTGTTGTATTTGGGAGTTTATCGAACTTTTTTTATATACATGAACATATGGAATAAAAAAACTAAAAGATAAAGAATGCCCTTTATTGATTTAATGTGCAAAATACATTATATAAATGATTGTTTCTAGGGTACAATCCTAACAATCTCCCACTTGCGCTGGGCCGAATCATTCGTGTATCTAATATCAAATGACAGAACATGACCATCATGTTTCATTTGGTATAATGCCTTTGTAAGTGGATTAGCTATGTTCTGATCAGCAGGAACTCTCTCTATCTTTACATCTTTTCTTACAATGATTTCTCTAATCAAGTGATAGTGCCTAAGTATAAGTTTGGATCGCTGATGAGACTGTGGGTTCTTTAGTTGTGCAATGGTTCAATTGTTATCACAATACTAGTGTATTGGATCAACAATGCTAGGTACCACGCTAAGTTCTATAATGAGCTTCTAGATCCAGACCGCCTCTTTAACTACTCTGAAAGCTGCTATGTACTTAAGTTTAGTGGTTGAGTCGACAATTGTATATTCTTTGTAATCATCTTTATCACATTGGAAACTGGCATCAGTATACCCTCTCACTTGCAAGTCACCATCCCCATATACCAAGAACACATCCTTAATTCTTCTTAAGTACTTAAGGATATTCTTTACAGTAATCTAATAACCTTCTCTAGTATTTGAGTGGTATCTGCTCGACAAACTAAGAGTAAAAGATACATCATGCCTAGTACATATCGTAGGATACATGATAGAACCAATTATCGAAGAATATGGTATCTTATTCATGTTATCCCTTTCATCTTGTGTCTTAGGACGCATAGATTTTGAAAAGCTTCCCCCATAGGTCATTGGTAAGAATCCCTTCTTGGATTGATCTATACTAAACCTGTTTAGCACTTTACGTATGTATATAGACTGTAAAAGAGCAAGCAACCTTTTTTATCTATTTCTATAGATCTTTATTCCTAGAATATAAGTTGCATCCCCAAGGTCTTTCATGGAGAACTTCTTAGATAACCAAATCTTAACTTATTATAGAATAGAGACATCATTTCCTGTTAGTAATATGCCATCTACATATAGTTATAGGAACACAATTGCATTTTCACTAACCTTCTTATATACACAAGGTTCATCTATGTTTTGTTTGACACCTATTTCTTTAATTGTTTCATCAAAACGGATGTTCCAACTCCTAGAAATATGCTTTTGTCCATAAATGGAGATTTGCAGCTTGCACACTTTTGTGTGATCCTTGGATGTGAAGCCTTTAGGTTATGTCATGTATACTTTCTCAGTCAAATTTCCATTAGGGAAAGCTGTTTTCACATCCATTTTTCAAGTCTCATAATCATAATGAGTAGCAAATTCTAGGAGTATCCTAATGGAGTTTAGCATTGCTACTGGGGAAAAAATTTGGTCATAGTCAATACCATATTTTTTGTGGTAACGTTTTGCAACTAATCACGCCTTATAGGTAATCACTTTATCATCGATGTTGATTTTCTTCTTGAAAACTCATTTGCACCTTATAGGTTTTATCCCTTCAGCTGGATCAACTAAAGTCCAAACTTGGTTGTCATACATGGAATCTATTTCTGACTTCATGGCTTCAAGCCATTTGTTAGATTTTGAACTGTTCAAAACTTCTTCGTAAATGGTAGGCTCATCTTCTTCTTTGAACGATACATCATTGTGGTCAACATTAAGAAATCCATAACTCTCAGGTGCCACTCATGTCCTACTTGACCGACGAGGTTCTTGTGTAGTAGAAGGTTCATCTATTTGATCAATAAACTCAGGATCAACTAGTTGATTATTGTTTGCTTGGGCTTCTTGAACTTTATTAAGTTCAATCTTGTTCCCACTATCTCCCTTAAGCATGAATTCCTTCTCTAGGAAAACAACATGCCTTAAAACAAACACTTTATTTTTAAATAGGGAGAAAGAAAAAATATCCATGAGATTCTTTTGGATATCCAACAAATAAACACTTATCAGATTTATTTTCTAATTTATCTGACGTTGTCCTCTTCGTATAAGTAGGACATTACCAAATTCTCATGTGAGTTACCATTGGTCTTTTACCATAAAATAACTCGAATGGAGTAGTGTTAACCATATCTGATGGAACTCGGTTTAGTATGCAAATAGCGATTTCCACTGCAAATTTCCAAAACAATTTTGGTAGATCAACAAAAGCAATCATATATTGAACCATATCTATTTAAGTTTGATTCCTTCTCTTAGATAAACTGTTATGCTGAGGTGTATGTGGCAGAGTCAATTAAGATAATATGCCATTATCTGTAAAATAACTTAGAAACTCTTATCTTAAGTATTTTTTATGTGTTCGGACTTGGGTGTAAAAAGCATACAAAAAGTAAGCACATTACCAATCAAGTTTAAATTAAAATGTTCAATCCAAATCACACATATGAGCAAGCATATTCATCATTAACATAGCAAAGGATTCAAACGAGTGTCGATCCTCAAGGAATAAGTTGACATTAATTACCTTTCTTTCATTGTTTAACAGACTCGATAAAGTGAAAAAGTAATAAAATAAAATAAAAATATATACATGTCAAGGATAGAAAATTATGTAACTCAAGCCATTGGTTAGACAACCATAATCTTAAAGTATCCAATCTTTATCACAACTAGTTATTCCCTTGGCATCATGAAGGATTAATATAGACTCACTTCGTTTCCAATCCATGAATCCCTATCTTTTAGGTAACTTAGCATCACATTCCTGTCTCAACCAGCATTAAACATAATCTTTTGATTAAATTTCCATTCATGGCATACTTAAACATGAAATTAACCAATGAATCCATTCCTGACAGATATCAAGTAACCTTTAATTACCTTGTTCTTAGCAATTAAACTCTTTTCCAAGCAAGTTAAGAGACAACAAATATGGAATCAATGAATTTAAACCACCATTAACTCCTTTTCCAAGCAAGTCAATAGAAAGTAACAATCAACTAATCTCGTAATCAATCTAAGTAATTAAATACCAATAAGAACAACCAATTAATCAAAAGATCAAATATCTATAAATATTATGAATCTCTAAAATAATGCCGAATTACAACAAAGCAATTAACAGATCATTGTTCAAGAAAAAGAAAACAAAGTAAAAGAAAGCACTCATAGACAAGCCTCATTCTTCTTCCTTTGAAAATCTTCTTGCACAACCCACGTTGAACATGAAGAATTCCTCATTTGATTGAGTGATTTTCTATGATGATCAGTGAATTCTCCTCTTTTTCCCTTGTGTTTCTCATCTATTTATAGGCTTAGAAAGTGCCTAAACTCGTAGGTACAGAGTTCTTGGCCGAGTAGAAGTTGAAAGATACTAAAACTCCACAGATTACCAAAAATCGCGTAGAAACAATCAAGCACTGCCTTATCTTCAAGGCACAGCCGGCGCCGCCTTGGCTCTCGGAGTCGGCGCCGGTTGTGTTCTGCTTCTCTTCTCGTTCGCCAATTTTTCTCCAAATTTAGCACAATATGTTCCAGAATGCAGCTGGAGCCGGTTCCAACTTCACAGCCGACGCTGCCTTGGTTCTATTTTGCTCTATTTCAATAATTTTTTGTTGCTTTGATGTTCGTGTCAACAGTGCATGGCCGGCAGCAATTCTAGGGCCCTAGCCGGCGCCGCCTCTCCTCTGTTTTGCGACATTTTTGTTCCGTTTTACCCTAAAATTTTGAAATAATTGACAAAATACCTTTCCAAGGGTAAAATATCAAATATGAAGGAATATGATTAGTTATTGAACAAAAAGTATCACAAAAAAACCTCAAATAACTAGAAAAAATATAACTAATTTAGCCCCTATCAATTCCCCACACTTAGCTCTTTGCTTGTCCTGAAGCAAAGTTTCAAGAACAAGTAGAAAACACAAGGTTTCATTAATCACTCAATCAATTTCAAAACCATATCTTTAACGCTTTCTTCATTCAAGAACGTAAAACACATGACATTATATCTTTCACAACCAATGCAAAACTTATGTTAGTGATAAATGACTCAGTAGAACCATCACAATACTTCACACTATTCTCAAACCATTGGAATAAATTTAGTTCAAAAAGAATATGCATTCCATATGCATACTTTTCATACACTCTCTCCATTAATTTGAGACATCTCATGATTCTATTTTGATCAAGTAGGACTTTTAAGCTTGTAATGTAAGGCTAAAGACTTGTAATGTAGCTTATCAAATGAAGGATATAGGAGAATCAAAAGTTAAAGAAAAACTGAGAGTTAGCAAGAAAAAGATAAACAAATTAATCAATAATTTCCAACTCTTCTTTCTCTCCTATTCCAAAAATCCAACAAACCATAACCTCATATAGCAATTACAACTCCACTCAAGTAAATCTTGCATTTTTTTCTCTTTCTTTTTCTTTCTCAACAACTCTTCTCTTCATCAACTCTTCTTTTCACAAGTTTACTCAAATTTCCAGTAATGGTTTCAGATTAAAATGAACATAATTTGTATAATTCAATTACCATCTCTTTTGTGATCTTTTCTTTCTTCTTTCAATAAGTTTGTTCCTCTTTCTCTTTTTTTCTTTTTCTTTTCCTTTCCAGCTCAACTTATTATAGATTCATAACTGAAAGTAACAAGTCATGATCTTTATCCCAACATTCTTTCTCAACATTCTCATACATATACTTTTTTCATCAAGAGTCTAAAGATTTGGAAAATTATTCAAACTCTTAGCAACAAGAAATGGACAAAATATTGTGATGGGTTTTAATGAAAGAAATTAACAATTTAGGCTCAAAATAGACACTAGGGATAATATGACAATAGGTAGGCTTGAAAAGCTCAAACTATCCAAAGAAGGCCTTTTACCGTTATTCCTAAGTTAAATCACGATTGTGTTTCTTATTTCGCCATGAGAGGTATTCAAGTAAGTTCTAGAATGCTTCATGAATTTTAGTAGAAAAGCAGGTTTAAGAATAAAGCAAAACGTTAGATCGAGAACTACTTTGTCCAAGTGAGTGCAAAAAGTCATGCATAAGCTATAAATGATCTAAAATATATGCTCTATAATCCATCATAAAGATATGCATTAAAAATATAGCTTGAAATCTCAAGAATTTCAAAAAAACTTGAAAAATTTTTGGTCAAAATTTTCTCCCAAGAAGGTAGTATATGTATAGAAGACTTGTTAATTAAATCACTTCCCCACACTTAAACTGGACATTGTCCTCAATGGACAAATAAATATAACAAAGCATAAACCATACCATGGGACCAAAAATATAAAGGAGAAGAGATAAGAAAAACAAACTTCCATTCTAAATTAGCTCCAAAAGTTTCACTATTCTAAAACTTTAAATTTACAAAACTTTTAAACCAAATTTTCCTAAAGTAGCTCACCACAAAGAAAACACCAAGATAATTGATAAAAACTTGAACAAAGTATATCACCAAACCACTCCCCCACAATTAAATTAGACAATGTCCTTCTTGACAAAAGATAAACACAAGAAAGCATCTCCAAAGGGACCAAAATTAATAAAGGGATAGAAAGTTTAAGCAATACTTCCCAAGTGCAATAATGCTCCAATAGAGAGCTAAGCTTGAGGTAAAGAGAAGGGCTTGTCTAAAAGAAGGACTGTATGCCTATAACACAAAACACAAATAAAAGCACAAGAAAAATAATAATAAAATAAAAGTATACCTAAATAAAAGAAAACAAACTAAAGAAAAAGACTAAAATAATAAAAATAAAACAAAAACGCTCTACACCCATCATGATTCCTCATCAAACCTTTTGAAAAGAAATTAAAGCTCAAATTAGAATATAGGCATAATGAATGTAAAATGTAGAATGGAGGATTTTGAAAAATGGAAGGTTCATGAAAATATTTTTTTTTTTCACTAAAGCAAAACGCATAAACCTCTTTCTCTAACATTTATTTACACACACAAATATTGTTGTCAGCATATAAGTGCACATGGTTTCTAAAGAATGCATCAAGCTTGAAATCACCTTTTAACCCTTCAAAAGAATTTTATTATTTTAAATACCCTTTTAAAGTTAGTGTTTGAGTTCTTTAAGAAAATCCTTACTTTTCAACGCTTCTACAAATACCAAGTTACCTCATTGAGATTGGGGTGAAGGGTAGAATTCGTCAACATCCTCAAAGGTTTTCTTATGATGTAGCATTGAAAGATCCAACTCCTTGAGGTATGATAAATTTAACATAGCATCATTTGGACCCTAGTTTTCCAAAAGTTGAGAGGAACCTAAAAAAATATTGTGGGATAAAGAGATATTAGAATTATTAGCATGTAGAATAAAATTGAATACCTCCCTTTCCACATTAGAAAATTGGTCCTCATATCCTCTTTCTTTTCCTTGGAGATTCCCTTGTTCAAACATATGGGCCTTTATGGCATCCTCAACCAACTTGACTAGTTGTATTCTTTGATAGCTCAATCGCTGAGATGTTTCTTCATGCTACTGAACAGATGAATTTGTGTTGGCAACAAAAGAATTCACCAATGTTATTAATGATGTCTCACTAAGAACATCAATGTGAGCTTGTAATCTTGCCAATCTAGCATCATTGTAACTCCTTTGATTCTGTGCCCAAAAATAGTTGTCCATAATGATATCAACCATGCACCAAAAAAGAAAAAAAAGAAAAACAAACAAACAAAAATAATAGAAAAACAAAGAAAAGAAAAGAATAAAAAGGTGAAAGCAAAGAATCGAAAAAATAAAGAAAAGAAAACACACACATTAGATATATTCACAAACTACTTAAACAAAAAAGTTAGTGGTATTTAGAATACAACATGAAGTATGTTAATGAATTAGGTCAAAGTTAGTAAATTAGATTACAAGAGACAAAGTTACAAAAGATGATACCCTTTTTGTAAAAAGAACAATTGTACAAATTTACATATTTACAGATTCACATGGTTAAATCAACAAAATCCAAGCTTTTAGGCTATTGTTCCCCGGCAACGGCGCTAAAAACTTGATGTGTTCGAGCTTGGGTGTAAAAATCATACAAAAATTAAGCACATTCCCAATCAAGTTTAAATTAAAACGTTCAACCCAAATTACACATATGAGCAAGCGTACTCATCATTAACATAGCATAGGGTTCAAATGAGTGTCGATCCTTAAGGAACAAATAGACATTAATTACCTTTCTTTCATTGCTTAACCGACTCAATAAAGTGAAAAAGAAATAAAATAAAATAAAAATATATACATGTCAAGGATGGAAAATTATGTAACTCAAGCCATTGGTTAGACAACCATAATCTTAAAGTATCCAATCTCTATCACAACCAATTATTCCCTTGGCATCATGAAGGATTAATATAGACTCACTTCGTTTCCAATCCATGAATCCCTATCTTCCAGGTAACTTAGCATCACATTCCTGTCTCAACCAATCTTACCCACAAGAAGCATTAAACACAATCCATTGATTAAATGTCCATTCATGACAAACTTAAGCATGAAATTGACCAATGAATCCATTCCTGACAGACATCAATTAACCTTTAATACCTTGTTGTTAGCAATTTACCTCTTTTCCAAGGAAGTTAAGAGACAACAAATATGAAATCAATGAATTGAAACCACCATCAACCCCTTTTCCAAGCAAGTCAATAGAAAGTAACAATCAACCAATCTCGTAATCAATCTAAGTAATTAAATACCAAAAAGAATAACCAATTAATCAAAAGATCAAATATCTCTAAATATAATGAATATCTAAAACAATGCCAAATTACAACAAAACAATTAACATATCATTGTTCAAGAAAAAGAAAACAAAGTAAAAGAAAACACTCATAGACAAGCCTTCTTCTTCATCCTTTGAAGATCTTCTTGCACAGCCCTCCTTGAACTTGAAGAATTCCTCCTTTAATTGAGTGATTTTCTATGATGATTAATAATTCTCTTCTTTTTCCCTTGTGTTTCTCATCTATTTATAGGTTTAGGAAGTGCCTTAACTCGTAGGTATAGAGTTCTTGGTCGAGTAGAAGTTGGAAGATACTAAAACTCTACAGATTACCAAAAACAGCGTAGAAAAAATCAAGCACCACCTTATCTTCAGGGTATAGCCAGCGCCACCTTAGCTCTCGGAGCCGGCGCCGGTTATGTTTTGCTTCTCTACTCGTTCACCGATTTTTTTTCGAATGTTGCACAATGTGTTCTAGTATGCAGCTGGCGCCAGTTCCAGCTTCACAGCCGGCACCGCCTTGGTTCTGTTCTGCTCTGTTTTAACAATTTTTTGTCACTTTGAAGTTTGTGTTAACAGTGCATGGCCAGTGCCGGTTCTAGGGCCCTAGCCAACGCCAGTTCTAGGGCCCTAGCCGGCCCCGCCTCTCCTCTAATTTGCGATGTTTTTGTTCCATTTTACCCTAAAAATTTGAAGTAATGAACAAAATATCTTTCAAGGGTAAAATCTCAAATATGAAGGAATATGATTAGTTATTGAACAAAATATATCACAAAAGAACCTCAAATAATTAGAAAAAATATGACTAATTTAGCCCCTAGCAATTTTCCTCCTCAATCAGATCTTAGAGTTTGAATACAAAACCAAGTTGTTTTCCTACTTCATTTCTGAATTCTTTAAACTTGTCAAAGGCTTCATATTTGTATTTCATTAAATACAAAATACCCAAATCAAGAATAATTATTGATAAAGGTAATGAAGTATTGGTAACCCCCTTTTGCTTGTAATACCATTGGTCCAGATACATCAGTATGTAATAGTTCCAATAATTGCCTAGCCCTTTCCCCTTTTTAAGAAAAAGAGAGTGTAGTCATTTCTCCTAGGAAGAAAGATTCACAAGTCTCATATGATTCACAATCAAATGAACCTTAGTCACCACACATTTGTAGCTTAGAAAATGCAATTCTCATTTAGATGGCCTAAACAACAATGCCATAAGTAGGATGGGTTTTTGTTATCTTTTCTTGCCCTTTTGTTGTTTATATTGAGAACTTGATTTTTCATTTCCATAACATATAAACCATTCATCATAGTTGTAGTACCATAATAGATATCATTTAATAAAAAAGAACAACTTTTATGCTTAAAATTTAAAAGAAATCCAAGCAAGTCTAAATAAGCAATTGACATAATGTTTTTAAGTAAAACTAGTACATAAAAATAGATCTGTAATTCCAGAATTAATCCAAAAGGCATGTGCAAATGATAAGTCCCCACGACAAGTGCAGCAACCTTTACTCCATATTGCCATACGAAGGTCCACATCGGCTTTCTCCAGCTTCCTACTGCTTTTTAGTCCCTACAAATTATTGCACAAATGAGATCCATATACGATATCCAATACCCATATGTCATTATTAAAGGCAGTATTGATCTCAATCATAAACATACCAGGAGTGGAAGTAGAAGTGCTTGCAAGCTTCTCCTTCTACTTCTTTTCTTTAACAGACTCCAAGTAGCTTTTGTAGTGGTGCCTCCAATGGTCCACTTTCCCACAATGGTGACATGGGCCTTTAGTAGCTATCCCGTTCTTCTTTACACCACCTATAGGTGTAATTGGATTCTTCTTCTTCCTTTTAGAAACATTTTTCCTTTTAGAAGAAGAATTAACCAATAAGACTGCATTATTTTTTTTTCTTTAAAGAAGACTTTAAGGTCTTAAGAAGGTTGATCAACTCAGGTATTGTGGTTTCAATCTTATTTATCTAGTAGTTCATCACAAATTGTGAAAAACGAATTGGCAAAGATTGAAGAATCAAGTCAATACTTATTTCGTGACCCATAGTGAACCCAAGTGCTCCAGGCTTCTCAATTAACCCTAGCATCATAAGTCCATGAGTAGCTACTGAAGTGTCTTCTACCATAGTAGAATGGAATAACTGCTTAGATATCTTATATCTCTCCATCCTTGCTTACTTATTAGAAAGCTCTTTTAGATGGAAGATAATAATGTGCGCATCCATATGCTCATGCTATTTTTTAAACTCGTGGTCAATGATGCCAGCATGATACAAGTTGATGTGCCATTGTCCTCTTTATGCTTCTTATGGACTTCATGCTTTTCAGCAAGAGCATCATCAGCTAGTGGTGGTGGAATTGGAGCATCTAATACGTAGAGCAACTTTTTCGATTTTAGAACGATTCTCAAAATTCTATACCAATCTAAGAAGTTTGATTCAGTAAGCTTGTTTGTTTCCAAAATGCTACGTAAGTTCAAATTTGTTGTCATGATGCAAATGGCATAGATAAAAGATAAGAGATATTAGACTATGTATATGCACATGAAATGCATTTAATTAGGACTTTAATTAAATGCATATTTAATCCACTATTTTCTCCAAATCAATAGCTCTCTCTATTGACTCGGGAAAGCCCGTTGGAAGTTTTCCTAGTGGTCCGATATCCAAATTCTTTAAGAATAACCTTGGATTTGCTCAACAAACCACTCTTAAGTTTAATGGTATGTATCCAATACCAATTACATCAAATGTAACTACCGGATCATTAGGTGATTAACATTGTTTAATCTTAAAGTACTTATTGCTATGCTAACATAACCTGTAATATTCTTTATGCTTGGGTATACCCAATCGGGATAAAGATTTTAGTTAAATCCAACCCATTAATTAGGAATCATATTCTATAGTTTGAACATGTTCTATGTCGAGTAAGCTTGGGTTTGCCCAACAACCTAATCTCGAAAAAGAACTATCATTCTTGTTATATTAACGGAAGGCTTTAGATTTAATATTGTTTGAGAAATTTTAATTATTTAATTAATAGGCTTATTGTTTGGCATACAAAAATATCAACACTTTGACATAATTGTAATAGGCTCAATTACATGGATTGGTTATGGACTTTTCTAGATTAATTTCCTTAAGTCAAGAAAGAAATTAATTTTGGACAAAACCTGTGTTCATGCATATTTTGAGAAGAAAGTCTTACCTTCTCCTTGCTTCGCCTTGGTCCCTATCTCCATAAATTCGTAAAATAATTTCCAATCTTGCTTAACCTATGTAATCTAATTATATAAATTCCTAATGAAGAAATCTCAAGTTATATTCGACGGGAATTTAATGAGAAGAGAAATTACAAGAGAATTATAGAGAAAGACAGGACACGCATGCCGTATTTATTCAAAATAAAGCAATAAAATGTTAGACACAATTTAAATTAATCAGGTTGATTTGTTCTAAATCCATAACTAAGCCAACATGCTAATATTATGATTAAAACACATTAAGCTAAAATAAATGAATATATATGAATCAAATATTAAATTCAAAAATCATTATTTTAGAAATTTAATTAATTAATCCTAAAATCAAAATTTGGAAAAAACTAATATCCTATTGGAATAAAAATATTTCAATGGTTGCTTGAAGAAAAATTAGAAAATTAGCGCGTGAAGATTGAAAAAAATAATATATATATATATATATATATATATATATATATATATATTAATTGATTCAATGATTGAAACCAATTTCCAATCAAGAATCTACAGATTTCACATAGCCTTGCATAGCCACGCATGGCTTCAAGGGCCTAATTGTAGACATTATATAAACTTCAAGGGCCTCATTGTAGACATTGGATCTTGGAGAACCTAATTGCAATTTAGACAAATCCTAAATCTATAAGTATGGGAAACGTTCCCTATTGCGTGACTATAAAAAATGTTGGAAACCAAGATGAATTTCAGATGTTCCTCTTCACCACTTTCTTCTCCAATTAACCCTAGCCCCTTCTCTTCTACTAGCATAGTTTTGAGCTGGCTTCTTGAGCGATTCAACCTTGGGTGGATTACTACAGGAGACAATCCTACTTTTGGATTGTAGTGGCGTAAGGTGGACGATCAAAGCAAAGGAGTTAGTGCAAGAAATTTTTTTTGTTTTCTGTCATAGAAGGTAAGCTCTGTTTCCTTCCTCTATTCCCGTTTTAATTGTAAACCTATGATCCTTGGGCATGGATTTCATAGTTATTTCTGTTGCATTCTTATTTGATAAGCATAATGAAATCCCAACACAAAGGTTGTGTGATTTCAATATTTAAGACCCAGAACTTCGCTTTTGTTCTCCTGTGCTCAATTCTTTCTTTTCTTACATTTCTTTTCCCCACTTATTTCTTCACCGTCTTGCCTAGCTTCTCTTCAAGACAATGTTACTGGCCTCTTTCTAGTTTGTGAAATTTCCCATTTTTTTGTGTGCAGTGTACTACTCAAATTATATAAATGACCTGTAAAGAATTAAATCTAGGCCCACTTAAATTTTAAATGAAAATACCAAGTTAACTTGCATACACACACATAATTAGGTAAGTAGCCCATCATGTAGTATAGCATTTAGTTGGTAAGTATCGAAGATCCTTCGTTATTTAATTCATCAAAATAGCAAACTAAAATGAGTATATACTACTACCAAATAACAAAAGAGTACCCCAAGAATATCTCTATCCAACTTACAAGATAAAATCAAGGGATCACAAACGTAAGATTAAAGTAAGAAGATGAGATTGGCCATGTAAATAAAGAGAATTCCCATTTAAACCCAAGTGCCAAACATCAATCAATCAATTGAGGTCATATTCAAGTATTGGCAAGATACTCCAAAAATAATGCAAAAAATCATTCTCTATCAAGTAATGAATTTCCTACCTTTGAGCCCAACGTATTAACATCTCTATCATACAAATCAAGCCCAGGAATGCATAAAAATCAAAGAAATTAACAATTAAGCCAAAAAGCCATAGAATCCCTATCTCTAGGTGACTCCACAACCCCATCTACCACCAAGTTCTCAATCCCTCAAATTGTTTCACTAGTTCATCAATGGAAAACAAACCTATTAGATTGACATAAAAGGAAACCCATCTCATACATCCTTCCTTAAGTTTAATGTGAGAGAATTTCCCAAATACACAGTCCAATTAATCAAACTGAAGTGATAAATTACTCAAAATAGAAGTCAATAAAACAAATAATCATCCAATACAAACGTAAAATAGGGTACACCTATTTAATTACAATTCAAATCAAATAAAAATAGCAACAAAAAATTCATATTACAAAGCGATCGAAGGAAAAATTCATAGTTAAGGGTTTTCTTTGTTGGATTTCTATCACACAAACCAGTTTAGACGCAGCAAAAAAAAAAAAAATTAAAAACCAGGAAATGATCACTCGAATGCAATTAAACGGATCATGTGGAGGAATGAAAAATTAATTAAATCTTATTTACGGTGGCCAAATTTCTATATTCTTCACAGAGAATAAAATTTTCTATTTAAAATAGGAAACTAAATCCCCCCCCCCTTTTTTTTAAACAACCGCCACAAGAAGAGAAAAAAGGAACACGTACAATTTCTTAATTCCTTTTAACAATGAAATATTTTTTGTTCCTTGTTTCAATTATGGGCCTGGAAATTTAAAAAAATTACAATTAGGCCCTACGAATTATAACAAGTTTATAATTAACCTATAGGGATTTAATAATCACAATTCAACCTAAACAGTTATAACACCTTATAATTAGCCCATAATAATTATTTCTTCTCACAAATTAACCATAAAATATTATCAAATAATATTTTGACTACCAATTGCTCTATTGTATGTGACCTATAAGGTTTTCTAATCATTTGGTAGCTAATATGAATTAATTCTACCATAATAGAATTAATAGTCCTTTTAATAATTAGAATTAATTTATTAATTCTAATTAGGATTAAATTTATTAACTCTCTAATTAATAAATCCATATTTCGCAGATCATGAATGGTATCTAGCAATACATCATGACCACCCAAAAATTCAGAAAGTTAAGTGGCTTGACATGAACCTTTTAATAGCAAAACGTCAGTGCAATAAACACCTTTCATCATACAATATCTCATTCGGTTTAGAGTATAGAGTTAGTCCCAACTCCTCCGAGAATATTAATTAATTTTAGCTCGAATATTTTAGTACTTATTCTCAAAATCCATTACTCATCATGTGTATCAATTGGGAGTATTTCCAACACATAGTCGCCTTGGCTAAGAACTTCTTGAGTAATGATTCCTACAGGTGGCCTTGAGATATTTGCTCACACTATTAGAAGTAGTAAATCCTTTATTGGCCCTCCCAACTATTTTTATTTACTTCACGTTGTGCTTAATGTCCGCCCCATAAGTGGTCTTGTAAGAACTCCAGAGATTGGAATCAAAGTTTAATGTTTAGCAAACAATGTACCTTAGAGTTCTCAAGTCTAAGAATACTTGCACATTTACTATAATGAGATTCTATCACTGACACTAAATATTTATCCATGTGATTATCTTACAGTTAGGTCATCCAATGTACTTGTTCAAATAACAAGCATCCATGTGTTAACTTTGACTATCACAACACTCACGAATGTGAGAACTACTGCTTGATCAAATCAAAAACTATAACACGTGCTAATCTTAATGTATTAGTGAGGTCATATCTCATTAATACTATGACTAGGGATAATTAAAGAACAATCATATTCTAGTGTAGTAGGAACCTCACATTATAATTTCTATCATGATTTTCTTAACATTATGTTGTACTTGGGAGTTCATCGAACTATTTTTATATACATGAACATATGGAATAATGAAACTGAAAGATAAAGAATGCCCTTTATTGATTTACTGTGCAAAATACATTATATAAATGATTGTTTCTAGGGCACAATTCTAATAATCTGCCACTTGCACTTGACCGAATCATTCATGTATCTAATATCAAATGACTGAACATGACCATCATGTTTCTTTTGGGATAATACCTTTGTAAATAGATTAGCTATGTTCTTATCCGTAGGAACTCTCTCTATATTTACATCTTTTCGATCAATGATTTCTTTAATCAAATGATAGCGCCTAAGTACAAGTTTGGATCGCTGATGAGACTGTGGTTTCTTTAGTTCTGAAATTCATCCTCCTGCTTTTCCACGATCCACTGAGGGATGTGCTCAGCTCGGAAGACTTCAACAATGTTGGACCATGACTATTCCTGCTTGCCCATTTTCCAATCGACTTGGACTCGCTGCCACCATGCCCGAGTTGGTCCTCTCAAACGAAAAGCCGCAAACTTAACCATCCTCTCCTCAGAGTACTGGAGCGTTGCGAATATATCCTCTATCTGCTCAACCTACTGCTTTGCCTTCTGATCTTGTTCTGCTTCGCCTAGGAAAATGGGCGATTGAAACTTCATAAACTGCTCTAAGGCCTCATCTTCACCCCTAAGATTCCTTTGCTTGGTCAAAGTCTGCAGTATCTCTGTCATCTTACTGAATGCCTGGCCCATTATCACATCAATCGGAATTTCAGACCTTATTCCTATATCCGGACCACTCCCATCACCCCTGTTAGGTGATTGCATCTGACCTATCTCAACTTTCGGTGCCAAATGATTGGCTTCCGGAACCTTTCTGCCTGTTGAAGCTGCACGGCGCTTGGGTGCCATTCTAAACCACACCCTAAATGATAAGTGTATGCATTCAATAATTAAATCATTTTAGGTGTGCATGCATTCATAGTCAGATATATGTAAAAAGAAATCAAATGTAAATTTTACAGAAGGAATAAATTCTTTTTCAAAAATTGACTTGCATAAATTCGAAATTTTGATAGAAAACAGAATTAAAAAAATCCTTGACATGAAAGTTTTTGAAAAACAATAAATAAATAAATATCCAATTCAAAATAACTCCTAGGCCTCTAGTCCTCATCAGAACCCTCATCATCAACCTCATACAACTAACCCCCAGAATTCTTAGAAAAATCTACCCCAACCCCACTGGCAAATCCCTCCATTGGCTCCTTTCCGGGGCACCTAAAACTCTCCCCGGGCTCAACTTGGCTGAAAGAAGGGATGAAAGAAGGCCTAGGTGAAGACTCGTAATCTATCTCCCCCAGGTCATCACTATCTGCTGCTAAGTCCACTATGGGACTAGGAGGATGGGGTACAGGCTCCACTGCTATCACCTCGTCATCACAGTTAGAGCTTATGTCTATCACCGAGATTGTGGGTGGCTCAAGAATCTGGACCTCATCATCACTGCTATCCTCCATAAGGATAACTGGCTGAGGGGCAGGCTGGGGAACTGGAAGGTCCTCCGGGTATATAGGGATTGGCGGGTGCCACTGCTGCCCTTTCCTCGTGGTTCTAAGCATCCTAACTATCCTACAACATTAACAAGATAGGTTAGATAAAGATTTAAACTTAAATGAATAACACATATACTATCAATATTTACCTATAACCTAGTCTCTGATACCACTTGTAACACCCCACTACCTAGGCCTGCCAGGGCCGGGGATGTCGCCCCGTCCAAAGGGCAAGGGGTCTTTATAACTAGGACACACAATCAAAATAGCGGAATAAAAGTAATACTTTAACTTAAAATTTATTACAACCCGAGAATAAATCCAAGAATTCCAAAATCAAATCCATAATAAAAATTATCCACTCTCAACTCCCCAAAGCATTACACAAATTAAACATCAGAAAAATCTTCCAAGGCAGGCAATATCTAGCTACTCATCCCCACAGCAGGATCGACCTGAAATCATGGTAAAAATGATGATGAGACAAAAATCTCAGTAAGTCCGTGTGTGCTTTGAGTGTCCAGTGGAAACAGTTCGTGAATGCAAAGTATAAAACCTTTATAAGAGAAATACTAACAAGCAATAAACATTAGTTAAAATTAAGAGTGGTGTTTTGGTTTTTCCTACCATACAGAATCAATAAAATCAACCACTCAAAAGTAATGATCATAGGTTACCACACATTGGGCCCCATAACCGGTCAGAATGCCGACACTTTGTGCAGACTGACAAAAGGTATGTGATCAGCATACCGGGTAAGATAGTCCTTCTTCTCTATACCTAAACAACAACCGGGTGTCCATTCCGGCAAAACACAGTCACTTGACTGAAAGAAATAGCTGCTAGCTCGGACCGGCATGACCTACTGGACTGACATCTTATCCGGGAAGGACTTACCCCTCAGAGGTGGCCACCTACTGAGAGACTTACCCTAACCCCTCAAAGACTAGCCCTAGAAGTCTACCCTGATTGAGTACTCAACGTAACGTATCTCACTTGGGAAAAATGAACAAAACATAGTTCCACTTGAAAATGGCAATTAAGGGTTTCCAAAGTCTTTGTTAAAATCAGTTTTAGAAAGAGTTTTGAGTTTGAGTAAATCTGCTTATTGATTTTCAAATAATTGTTTGACTGAAATAAGGAAGAAATCAATCCTCAATTGCCTTTACAGAAATAAATGTCCATGCACTCTATATTTGGCTTGCCATTATAAACATTTCGCATCAAACAGGTTTTATGCAGGAGCTTGCCTGATTCTTGCTCACAATAAAAGGTCTTCAACAGCTGACCTAACCCCGTAGGGGGTAAATATAAACCACAATCAAACTCAAGCCAAAATCCACTCTCACAAATAAGACTAGCTCAACTCACTACTACCATGATCCTAGTGTCCCAAGCTTTAAGGCCAAATGGTAAATAAAAAGGGTTTGTAGGCTTAGTCTAGTTTGATATTTAAAATAATTAGTGTTTTAGGAAATAGGTACTGATAAGTTGGAGGTTTAAATCTTGCTAAAATAATTTAGATTTTATTTGGTGAAGAGTCCTAGATGGTATTAGGTAAAATAATGATTTATTAATAACTAATTGTTAGAAAATATTTGATAACTAAAATTAGTTGAGAATAAATTTCAATGGTCTTGATTGAAAGATAATAAATAAACTTTAATAGGTTTTTATTAAAAGATAACAAATAAATTTTAATAGGTTTTGTGAGTATAAGACTTACAAAAATTAATGTTCTACTTATTATGATTATTCATATAAATGGTTTTTATGTGATATTATTATATATAATATCTATATATTTTATTTCTTAAAATAAAAGCTATCATTTATTTGACTAAAATATCCTTATTATATATATATAATCCAAATCTACCTTCGTAGGGTTTTCGAATTTGCTAGCAAAAATATTAAATATTTTATTAATGAAATAAAATTAGCTTAGGGATAACTATATCATGATCATATTTCTATTGCTAACCACAATCATGAACATATACTCCACTTCAATTCATCAAATCATCCAAATCATGAATAAAGGCATAGATCTAAATTTATCAAGGCATGGTCCAACCTCTACTAGCATAAACATAATCATGGCTTCAATAATCATACATGAATATAAATCCTATTTATCATAGATGACATAATCTCTAACATGCTTTATCACAAATATCACTCATAACATGGAGACATGCATTAAACCCCACAACATCATAATATCATCCAAGATAAATCATCAAATGCTTCAACCCCAACTCCATCATATACACACATTCATTCATGCTTCAATCTCAACTCATCACAACAACACATGCTTAAACCACAATCATAGCCCATCTCCTTCTAATATCATCCTAGAGACATGAATCTAGAGTCTAAAAAGAGGGTTGAATGGACTTATTTGATTGATGAGTACCTTGAAGGAGTTTCAAATGGATCTCAACTCCTAGATGACTAGATTCGTCCAAGGGAGATGAAGCAAGCATGGTCATTGGTGAAGAATTCATTTGGCTAAGAGGGAGAGAATTTTCAGCCAAGAGAGAAAGAGAGAGAGAGAGAAAGAGAAGAGAAGAAGAGAGTCCATTAGCATGTTTGTTCATATATATATATATATATATATATATATATATATATTCATTAGAGATCAAAGATTAGTGAAGATGAAGTTGCTTGAACAAACTTACCTTAAAGGTGTTCTTGAGCCTTCACAAAAATACTAATTTTTTTATCCAAAGGAGAGTTGAATTTTGGAGCTTGATATTAAAAATGGTATGGATGGAATCACGACAGTGAGTAGATGAATTCTAGAATTTTTTTTGAAGAAGTTTGAAGTGGTTTGGAGAGATATTAGGCGAGAGAAGTGAGTAGGTGTTCTTGGTGTTCTATGTGTGCTTGAAGGTTGAAGAGAATGGAGGGATTTTGGTTTAAAGCTACCAAAATTCTGTGTGTGTGCAGTGGCTGAATTATTTGTGTAGTTTAGGTAGATAATTTTCTGGTTTGAAAGGAAAAGGAAAGGCTGGTTGTTGAAATTCTAAAAGAATATTTTTGGGAATCAAATTTGGAAACAAAATATAGCAAGAATATATTTGATCAATGGAGAGCTTTTTGGAGCTGCTATGGCCGACTGATGTTCAGTGTAAGCTGGTTGAAGAAGGATAATGGTGGCCGAAAAGAAGGAATGTAATGGTGAAAGAAAGGTCTAGTTGTTTAAGGGACATTTTATGGAAGGTTACTAAATTAGGATTGCTGGAATTTTGGTCTCCAATTAAGGCATGATTGTAGTAATTTGTTGGAGATATTTTAGGGCAGCCATGACTGATTTTCGTACAGAAGGTTGGGGAAGACAATGGAGTTCTATTCATGGCTGTTCAATGGAGGTTTGTGCAAAAAAAGGATGAAGTTTCGGCCAGGGCTGGAATAGGAAACAAAGCTGGAAAATTCCTGCATAGAATTTCGCCATTGCTGGAATTTTTCTGGGCAGCTTTTGCTGCCATTTTCCAGCTAGATTGTAGAGAGTTTGAAGGGGCATTCAGAGGTTTTTCAAGGCTGGTTTCCAGCCTTCTTCATGAAGGAAAAAAGTGGCTAAGGAGCTGGGAGAAAACTGGAAGGAAACAGCTTGGTTTAAGACCACCTAAGCTGCGATTTTGCCAAGAAATTTTTCTGGTTTTGCACAGCATTTGTGCAGTTCAAAAATGGCCAGAAAATTTCAGATTTCAAGCTGATCAAAAAGGCCATTTTCTGGCAATATTTGGGAGGGAATAATGGCTGAGAATTTCGATGTAAGTGAATTTCCCAAATTCACAGTCCAATTGATCAAACTGAAGTGATAAATTACTCAAAATAGAAATCAATAAATAAAATAATCATCCAATACAAACGTAAAATAGGGTACACCTATTTAATTACAATTCAAATCAAATAAAAAGAGCAACAAAAAATTCAGATTACAAAGCGATTGAAGGAAAAACTCATAGATAAGGGTTTTCTTTCTTGGATTTCGATCACGCAAACTACTTTAGACGTAGCGGAAAAATAAAATGAAATCCGCGAAAGGATCACTCGAATGTAATTAAATGGATCATGAGGAGGGAAGAAAAATTAATTAAAACTTATTTACGGTGGCCAAATTTCTATATTCTTCACAAAGAATAAAATTCACTATTTTAAATAGGAAATTAAATCCCCCCCCCTCCCCCCGGCACCCCCCCTTTTTTTCAAAACAATTGCCTCAAGAAGAGAAAAAAGGAACACGTACAATTTCTTAATTCCTTTTAGCAAAGAAATAATGTTTGTTCCTTTTTTCAATTATGGGCTTGGAAATTTCAAAAAATTACAATTAGGCCCTATGAATTATAACAATTTTATAATTCACATATAGGGATTTAATAATCACAATTCAACCTAAATAGTTATAACACTTTATAATTAGCCCATAATAATTATTTCTTCTAACAAATTAACCCTAAAATATTATCAAATAATATTTTGACTACCAATTGCTCTATTTTATGTGACCTATAAGGTTTTCTAGTCATTTGGTAGCTACTATGAATTAATTCTATCATAATAGAATTAATAGTCCTTTTAATAATTAGAATTAATTTATTACTTCTAATTAGGATTAAATTTATTACCTCTCTAATTAATAAATCCATATTTCGCAGATCATGAATGGTATCTAGCAATACATCATGACCACCTAAAAATTCAAAAAGTCAAGTGGCTGGACATGAATCTTTTAATAGCAAAACGTCAGTGTAATAAACACCTTTCATCATACAATATCTCATTCGGTTTAGAGTATAAAGTTAGTCCAAACTCCTTCTAGAATATTAATTAATTTTAGCCCGAATATTTTAGTACTTATTCTCGAAATCCATTACTCATCATGTGTATCAATTAGGAGTATTTCCAACATATAGTCGCCTTGGCCAAGGACTTCTTGAGTAATGATTCCTACAAGTGGCCTTGAGATATTTACTCATACTTTTAGGAGTAGTTAATCCTTTATTGGCCCTCCCAACTATTTTCATTTTCTTCACATTGTGCCCCATGTCCGTCCCATTGGTGGTCTTGTAAGGACTCCAGAGATTGGAATCAAAGTTTAATGTTTAGCAAACAATGTACCTTAGAGTTCTCAAGTCTAAGAATACTTGCACATTTACTATAATGAGATTCTATCACTGACACTAAATATTTATCCATGTGATTATCTTACAGTTAGGTCATCCAATGTACTTGTTCAAATAACAAGCATCCACGTGTTAACTTTGACTATCACAACACTCACGAATGTGAGAACCACTGCTTGATCAAATCAAGAACTATAACACGTGCTAATCTTAATGTATTAGTGTGCCCATATCTCATTAATACTATGACTAGGGATAATTTAAGAACAATCACATTCCAGTGTAGTAGGAACCCCACATCATGATCTCCGTCATGATTTTCTTAACATAGTGTTGTACTTGGGAGTTTATCGAACTGTTTTTATATACATGAACATATGGAATAAAGAAACTGAAAAATAAAGAATGCCCTTTATTGATTTAATGTGCAAAATACAGTATATAAATGATTGCTTCTAGGGCACAATCCTAACAATCTCCCACTTGCACTGGACCGAATTATTCATGTATCTAATATCAAATAACTGAACATGACCATCATGTTTCTTTTGGGATAATGCCTTTGTAAGTGGATTAGCTATGTTCTGATTAGTAGGAACTCTCTCTATCTTTACATCTTTTCTTACAATGATTTCTCTAATCAAGTGATAGAGCCTAAGTATAAGTTTAGATCCCTGATGTGACTGTGGTTTCTTTAGTTGTGCAATGGTTCCATAGTTATCACAATACAAGGGTTTGGATCAACAATGCTAGGTACCACCCTAGTTCTGTAATGAGCTTCTAGATCCAGACCGCCTCATTAACTACTTTGAAAGCTGCAATGTACCTAAGTTTAGTGGTTGAGTCGACAATTGTATCTTTTTTGGAACTTTTCCAACTAACTGCAAAGTGAACATATATCTTGGTTGAGATTTGTAATCATCTCTATCACATTGGATACTGGCATCAGTATACCAGTTATTATAGAATAGAGACATCATTTCCTATTAGTAATATGCCATCTACATATAGTAATAGAAACACAATTGCACTTTCACTAACCTTCTTGTATACACAAGGTTCATCTATGTTTTGTTTGAAACCTATTTATTTAATTATTTCATCAAAATGGATGTTCCAACTCCTAGAAATATGCTTTTGTCCATAAATGGAGATTTGCAACTTACACACTTTTGTGTGATCCTTGGATGTGAAGCCTTTAGGTTGTTTCATGTATACTTCCTCAGTCAAATTTCCATTAAGGAAAGTTGTTTTCACGTCCATTTTCCAAGTCTCATAATCATAATGAGTAGCAAGTTCTAGGAATATCTTAATGGAATTTAGCATTGCTATTGGTGAAAAAATTTAGTCATAGTCAATACCTTGTTTCTGATGGTAACCTTTTGCAACTAATCACACCATATAGGTAATCACTTTATCATTGATGTTGATTTTCTTTTTGAAAACTCATTTGCACTTTATGGGTTTTATCCCTTCAGATGGATCAACTAAAGTCCAAACTTGGTTGTCATACATGGAATCTATTTCTGACTTCATGGCTTCAAGCCATTTGTCAGATTTTGAACTATTCAAAAACTTCTTCGTAAATGGTAGGCTCATCTTCTTCTTTGAACGATACATCATTGCGGTCAACATTGAGAAATCCATAACTCTCAGGTGCCACTCATGTCCTACTTGACCGACGAGGTTTTTTGTGTAGTAGAAGGTTCATCTATTTGATCAATAGACTTATGATCAACAGGTTGATCATTGTTTGTTTGGGCTTCTTGAACTTCATTAAGTTCAATCTTGCTCCCACTATCTCCCTTAAGCATGAATTCATTCTCTAGGAAAACAACATGCCTTAAAACAAACACTTTATTTTTCAATAGGGAGGTAGAAAAAATATCCATGAGATTCTTTTGGATATCCAACAAATAAACACTTATCAGATTTATGTTCTAATTTTTCTGACTTTGTCCTCTTCATTAAGTAGGATATCACCAAATTCTCATGTGAGTTAGCATTGGTCTTTTATCATAAAATAACTCGAATGGGATAGTGTTAACCATATCTGATGGAACTCGGTTTAGTATGGAACTAGAGGTTTCCACTGCAAATTCCCAAAAAAATTTTGGTAGATCAGCAAAAGCAATCATAGATTGAACCATATCTAATAAAGTTTGATTCCTTCTCTTGGATAAACCATTATGTTGAGGTGTATGCGGCAGACTCAATTAAGATAATATGTCATTATCTCTATGATAACTTTGAAACTCTTTTCTTAAGTATTTTTTATGTGTTTGGACTTCGGTGTAAAAATCATACAAAAACGAAGCATATTCCCAATCAAGTTTAAATTAAAATGTTCAACCCAAATCACACATATGAGTAAGCGTACTCGTCATTAATATAGCATAGGGTGTAAAATTATGTAACTCAAGCCACTAGTTAGACAACTACAATCTTAAAGATGGAAAATTATAGACATGTCAATGATGGAAAATTATGTAACTCAAGCCACTGGTTAGACAACCATAATCTTAAAGTATCCAATCTTTATCACAACCAATTATTCCCTTGGCATCGTGAAAGATTAATATAGACTCATTTCGTTTCCAATCCATGAATCCCTATCTTCTAGCCAGTCTTACCCAAAAGATGTATTAAAGATAATCCTTTGATTAAATTTCCATTCAAGACAAACTTAAACATGAAATTAACCAATGAATCCATTCATGACAAACATCAAGTAACCTTTAATTACCTTGTTCGTAGCAATTAACCTCTTTTCCAAGCAAGTTAAGAGACAACAAATATGAAATCAATGAATTGAAACTACCATCAATCCCTTTTCCAAGCAAATCAATAGAAGGTAACAATCAACCAATCTCGTAATCAATCTAAGTAATTAAATACCAAGAAGAACAATCAATTAATCAAAAGATCAAATATCTCTAAATATTATGAATCTCTAAAACAATGACGAATTACAACAAAGCAATTAACATATTATTGTTGAAGAAAAAGAAAATAATGTAAAAGAAAGCACTCATAGACAAGCCTCCTTTTTCTTCCTTTGAAAACCTTCTTGCACAACCCTCTTTGAACTTGAAGAATTCCTCCTTTGATTGAGTGATTTTCTATGATGATCAATGAATTTTTCTCATATGAGTGATTTTCCTCATAGACAAGAATTTGTGTTTCTCAACTATTTATACGCTTAGGAAGTGCCTAAACTCGTAGGTACAGGGTTCTTGGCCGAGTAAAAGTTGGAAGATCCTAAAACTCCACAGATTACCAAAAACCGTGTAGAAACAATCAAGCACCACGTTATCTTCAGGGCACAGCCGGCACCAGTTGTGTTCTGCTTTTCTACTCGTTCGTTGATTTTTCTCCGAATTTTGCACAATGTATTCCAGAATGCAGCCGGCGTCGGTTCCAGATTTAAAGTCGGCGCCGCCTTAGTTCTATTCTGCTTTGTTTCAACAATTTTTTGTCGCTTCGAAGTTTGTGTCAATAGTGCATGGCCGGTGCCAGTTCTAGGGCTCTAGCCGGCCCTGTCTCTCATCTGTTTTGCGACGTTTTTGTTCCATTTTATCCTAAAAATCTAAAATAATGAACAAAATAACTTTCTAAGGATAAAATCTCAAATATGAAAGAATATGATTAGTTATTGAACAAAATGTATCACAAAAGAACCTCAAATAACTAGGAAAAATATAACTAATTTAGCCCCTATCAATTCCTCCACACTTAGCTCTTTGCTTGTCCTCAAGCAAAATATCAAGAACAAGTAGCAAACACAAGGTTTCATTAATCACTCAATCAATTTCAAAACCATATCTATAATGCTTTCTTCATTCAAGAACGTAAAACACATGACACTATATCTTTAACAACCAATGCAAGACTTGCGTAAGTGATAAATGACTCAGTAGAACCATCACAATACTTCACGCTAATCTCAAACCATTGGAAAGAGTTTAATTCAAAAAGAATATGCATTCCATATGCTTACTTTTCATACACTCTCTCCACTAATTCTAGACATCTCATGATTCTACTTAGATCAAGTAGGACTTTTAAACTTGTAATGTAAAGCTAAAGGCTTGTGATGTAGCTTTTCAAACAAAGGATATAGGAGAATCACAAGTCAAAGAAAAACTGAGAGTTAGAAAGAAAAGGATAAACAAATGAATCAATAATTTCCAACTCTTTTTGCTCTCCTATTCCAAAAATCCAACAAACCATAACCTCATATAGCAATTACAACTCCACTTAAGTAAATCCTGCATTTTTTTTCTATTTCTTTTTCTTTCTCAACAACTCTTCTCTTCATCAACTCTTTTTTTCACAAAATCACTCAAATTTCTAGTAATGGTGTCAAGATTTAAGATGAACTTAATTTGTACATTTTAATCACTATCCCTTTTGTGATCTTTACTTTCTTCTTTCAATAAGTTTTTTTCTTCTTTCTCTTTATTTCTTTTCCTTTTCCTTTCCAGCTAAACTTGTTATTGATCCATGACTGAAAGTAACAAGTCATGATCTTTATCCCAACATTCTCATACATATACTTTTTTCATCAAGAGTCTAAAGATTTGGAAAATTATTCAAACTCTTAGAAACAAGCAATGGACAAAATATTGTGATGGGTTTTAATGAAAGAAATTAACAATTTAGGCTCAAAATAGACACTAGGGATAATATGACAATAGGTAGACTTGAAAAGCTCAAACTATCCAAAGAAGGCATTTTACCGTCATTCCTAAGTTAAATCATGATTGTCTTTCTTATTTCGCCTTGTGAGGTATTCAAGTAAGTTCTAGAATGCTCCATGAATTTTAGTAGAAAAACAGGTTTAAGAATAATGCAAAGCGTTAGATCAAGAACTACTTTGTCCAAGTGAGTGCAAAAAGCCATGCATAAGCCATTAATGATCTAGAACATATGCTCTATAATCCATCATATAGATATACATTAAAAATATAGCTTGAAATCTCAAGAATTTCAGAAAAACATGAAAAACTTTTGCTCAAAATTTTCTCCCAAGATGGTTAAAGTATATGTATGGAAGACTTTTAATCAAATCACTCCCCCACACTTAAACTGGACATTGTCCTCAATGGCCAAATAAATATAACAAAGCATAAAACATACCATAGGACCAAAAATATAAAGGAGAAGAGATAAGAAAAACAAACTTCTATTCCAAATTAGCTCCAAAAGTTTCACTCTTCTAAATCTTTAAATTTTCAGAACTTTTAAACCAAATTTTCCTAAAGTAGTTCACCACTAAGAAAACACCAAGATAATTGATAAAAACTTGGACAAAGTATATCACCAAACCACTCCCCACACTTAAATTGGACAATGTCTTCCTTGGCAAAAGATAAACACAAGAAAGCATCTCCAAAGGGACCAAAACTAATAAAGGGGTAGAAAGTTTAAGTAATACTTCCCAAGTGCAATAATGCTCCAATAGATAGTTAAACCTAAGGTAAAGAGAAGGGCTTGTCCAAAAGAAGGACTGTATGCCTATAAAACAAAACATAAATAAAAGCACACGAAAAATAATAATAAAATAAAAACGCTTTACACCCATCATGCTTCCTCATGAAACCTTTTGAAAAGAAATTAAAGATCAAAATAGAAGATAGGCATAATGAATGTAGAATGAAGAATGGAGGATTTTGAAAAATGGAAGGTTCGTGAAAATAATTTTTTTTTTTTTTCACTAAAGCAAAACATATAAACCTCTTTCTTTAACATTTCTTTAGACACACAAATATTGTTGTCAACATATAAGTTCACATGGTTTCTAAAGAATGCATCAAGCTTGAAATCACCTTTTAACCCTTCAAAAGAATTTTTACAATTTTAAATACCCCTTTAAACTTAGTGTTTGAGTTCTTAAAGATGGGATTGGGAAATCCTTACTTTTCAACGCTTCTACAAATACCAAGTTACCTCCTTGAGATTGGGGTGAAGGGTAGAATTCGTCAACATCCTCAAAGGTTTTCTTATGATGTAGCATTGAAAGATCCAACTCCTTGAGGCATGATAAATTTAACATAGCATCATTTGGACCCTTGTTCTTCAAAAATTGTGAGGAACCTAAAAAAAAATCATTTGATAAAGAGATATTTGAATTATAGCACGTAGAATAGAATTGAATACCTCCCTTTCCACATTGGACAATTAGTCCTCATGTCCTCTCTCATTTCCTTGGAGATTCTCTTGTTCAAGCATATGGGCCTTTATGGCATCCTCAACCAACTTGGTGTTGGGGATATGCCCTAGAGTCAATTTGTACTTCTACAATTGTCATTATGTTTTATATAATAATGTGAGGCTTTCCTTTCCATGAATAGTGAGTTTTGTTTTGTTGGTCATCAAGTACGTGACTTGATAGTAAAACCCTACAATGAATACAATGACTATTCTAAAACTGTCCCTGATCGATTATTATTATTGGAATAATAATAAATTAAGATTAGTATGTTTGTGACTTGATGGCTATGTTTTACTGGCCATGGATATTTGTGATATCAAGTCAAGACATAAATAAATGTTAGAGAACATTGTATTGGACATGACCCACTGTGAGAGTACTTCATGGAATATGTCATAAGTACTTTCTAGCCATAATAATATTGAAAGTCCTTCGGCCTAAATTCATCATAGTTTCTTACTTAATAAATTCTATATTTTGACATTGTCTAAAGTTGTCTTTAACCAGATAATAAATTAGACTACTGTTGGATATAGAATAAATCAAGGAGAGGAATATGATTGATTGTGAAGGAATTTGTCCCTCTCAGTTATGGGAGAGATATCCATGGGCCCCTTGATAAGTTAGACTGTTAAAAATGCATGGTCGTGCTCAAATATATCAATCTAAGATATTGATATCATTTGTTTGAACAGTCTACTATGAAATCAAGAAATAATTGATTAAGCTTAATAAGGATGACATGCTCCGTGCCTTATGCTTAATCTGGATATCGTGTGACAAAAGGACTAAATATAAAATTATGGTTTGGTTCAAAGAGATCACCGATCTTCATTTAACCTGGATAGTTATAATGTTTTGCTAGAAACCGCTTATAACTTGTGGGCCATTCAAATATGATTTAGGCACACTGCCAGTGTTAAATGAACCTATAGGGTCACACAATAAGCGAACTTGTTAGGTTATTTTTCTGGTGACCAGGTTCGATGAATCTGGATGATATCCAGATTATAAAAATCTGACTCGGTAAAATAATTAGTTAAATTACCGAGATAATGGCAGAATCTTATCATATCAGTTTTAATTTAATTTGAATTTAAATTAGAATATGATAAGATATTATTAGGGTTGGACTCTAAGAGGTTCGAGGGGTTTTAAGAAAACCCTAGCCGTCTTTTCAATAGTCCAATTTTTCGGTTGAGAACATTCGTGCCATTCTCTACCAGAAAGAAAAAAAAACCTCTCAAACCCTAGGCGCTAGCACTCCCCGGATATCGAGTGAGTTCGCGGTGTGTATCCGATAGAGGACGTTCGCATACTGCAGCGTCTGGTGATTGTTCGGGTTGAACGTACAACATCGCAACCAGAATCGAAGGATTTAGATTACAGCAACCAAAGGTAATTCTGAAAGCTTAGATCTTCTTAATCGTTTACTTGGGTCCTCGGGAGGGATTCGTAGATGTTTTCCGCGTTTAGGAGTCCACGAATCCTAACACTTGGCTAGTTGTGTTCTTTGATAGCTCAATTGTTGAGATGCTTCTTCATGCTACTGAACAGATGAATTTGTATTGACAACAAAAGAATTCACCAATGTTATTAATGACGTCTCACTAAGAACATTAATGCAAGCTTGTAATCTAGCATCATTGTAACTCCTTTGATTTTGTGCCCAAAAATAGTTGTCCATGATGATATCAACCTCGCACAAAAAAAAAAAAAAGAAAAAGAAAAACAAACAAAAATAATAGAGAAAAAAAGAAAAGAAAAAAAATAAAAAGGTAAAAGCAAAGAATCGAACAAATAAAGAAAAGAAAAACACACACATTAGATATATTCACAAGCTACCTAAACAAAAAAGTTAGTGGTATTTAGAATACAACATAAAGTATGTTAGTCAATTAAGTCAAAGTTAGTAAATTAGATTACAAGAGATACACGATACAAAAGATGACACCTTTTTGCAAAAAGAACAATTGTACAAATTTACATATTTACATATTCATATGGTTAAATAAACAAAATCCAAGCTTTCAGGCTATTGTTCCCCGGCAACGGCGGCAAAAACTTGATGTGTTCGGACTTAGGTGTAAAAATCATATAAAAACTAAGCACATTCCCAATCAAGTGTAAATTAAAACGTTCAACCTAAATCACACATATTAGCAAGCGTACTCATCATTAACATAGCATAGGGTTTAAACGAGTGTCGATTCTTAAGGAGCAAGTTGACGTTAATTACCTTTCTTTCATTGTTTAACCTACTCAATAAAGTGAAAAAGAAATAAAATAAAATAAAAATATATACATGTCAAGGATGGAAAATTATGTAACTCAAGCCATTGGTTAGAGAACCATATCTTAAAGTATCCAATCTTTATCACAACCAATTATTCCCTGGTATCATGAAGGATTAATATAGACTCACTTCATTTCCAATCCATGAATCCCAATCTTCTAGGTAACATAGCATCACATTCCTGTCTCAACCAGTCTTACCCAAAAGATGCATTAAACACAATTATTTGATTAAATTTCCATTCATGGCAAACTTAAATATAAAATTAACCAATGAATCAATTCCTAACAGACATCAATTAACCTTTAATTACCTTGTTCTTAGCAATTAACCTCTTTTCCAAGCAAGTTAAGAGATAACAAATATGAAATCAATGAATTGAAACCACCATCAACCCCTTTTCCAAGCAAGTCAATAGAAAGTAACAATCAACAAATCTCGTAATCAATCTAAGTAATTAAATACCTAAAAGAACAACCAAGTAATCAAAAGATCAGATATCTCTAATATTATGAATCTCTAAAATAATGACAAATTACAACAAAGCAATTAACATATCATAGTTCAAGAAAAAAAAAAAACAAAGTAAAAGAAGGCACTCATAGAAAAGCCTCATTCTTCTTCCTTTGAAGACCTTCTTGCACAACCCTCCTTGAACTTGAATTCCTCATTTGATTGAGTGATTTTGTAACACCCCGCTACCTAGGCCCAACAGGGTCGGGGATGTCGCCCCGTCTAAAGGACAATGGGTCTTTATAACTAGGCACACAATTAAAATAAGTGAATAAAAAAATAATACTTTAAACTTAAAACTTATTTCAATCCAAGAATTCAAAATAAATCCAGAATAAAAATTATTCACTCTCAACTCCCAAAGCATTACATAAAATAGATAGCAGAATATATTCCAAGCAGGCAATAACCAGCTACTCATCGCCACAGCAGGATCGACCTGAAATCATGGTAAAAAGGGTGATGAGATAAAAATCTCAATAAGTCCGTATGTGCTTTGAGTGTCCAGTGAAAATAGTTCATGAATGCAAAGTATAAAATCTTCATAAGAGAAATACTTGCAATCAATAAATGATGTTCAAAAGCAAGAGTGGCATTTTGGCTTTTCTAACCATACAGGTACAATAAAATCAACCACTCAAAAGGCGGTCATGGGTTACCCCAACTTGGGCCCCATAACCATACAATGGTCAGAATGCCACACTTTGTGCAGACTGACAAAAGGTAGGTGATATACTGGCAAGCAATAAATGATGTTCAAAAGCAAGAGCGGCGTTTTGGCTTTTCCAACCATACATGTTCAATAAAATTAACCACTCAAAAGGACGGCCATGGGTTACGACATGTTGGGCCCCATAACCATACAACGGTCATATTGCCACACTTTGTGCAGACTGACAAAAGGTAGGTGATCACCCTACCGGGTAAGATTCTCCTCATTCTCTACACCCAAACAAAACTGGTTGTCCACTCCGGCAACACACAGTCTATATAACTAAAAACTGCTAGCTCGGACCGGTATGACTAAGTAATACTGACATTTCTCTAAGTTGAGTTCATCTTCTGGAGGTGGTCTCCTGCCAGAAGACTCACTTTTACTCTTCAAAACTAGTACTACTAGCCTACCCTTATTGAATACTCAACGTAGTTCATCCCACTTGGGAGAAAACTGATAAACCATAACTTTACTTGAAAATGGCAATAAAGGATTTCCAAAGTCTTTGTCAAAATTAGTTTTAGAAACAATTTAGTGTTTGAATAAAATAGCTTGTTGATTTTCAAATAATTGGTTTGACAGAAACAAGAAAGGAAACAGTCACTAATTGCCTTTACCAAATCAGTGTCCAAAAATTTCGTGTTTAGCTTGCCATAATAGCTTTTTGCAACAAACAAGTTTTATGCAGGAGCTTACCTTATCCTTGTTCAAAATAAAGGTTTCCAATAGCTGACCTAACCCCGCCTGGATTAAACATGAACCATAATTAAACCCAAGCCAAAATTCAGTTTCACAAATAATTCTATCAACATACTACAACCATGATTCTAGTGTCCCAAGCTTTAAGGCCAGATAATAAATAAAAGGGTTTATAAGCTAAGTCTAGCTTGATATAAAAATAATTAGGGTCTTGGGAAATAGGTACTAATAAGTTGAAGGTTTAAATCTTGCTTTAAATAAATTGGGGTTTATTTGATGAAGTGTCCTAGGTCTTAGATGTTATTATTTAAAATAATGATTTATGATAGCTAGTGGTTAAAAAATAATTGGTAAATAAAATTAGTAATAAGTAGATTTTATTATGTTTTGATTAAAAGATAATAAATAAATTTTATTAGTATTTATGAATATTTGACTTACAAAATTAACATTTTACCTATTATGATTATTATATAAAAGGCTTGATTAAATGACTCTATTATATATAATATCTATATATTTTATTTCTTTAACAAAAGTTATCATTTATTTGACTAAAATATTATTATTTTATATAATCATTCAAAACCATATTTTCCTAGGGTTTTTGAAATCACTAGGAGAAATTATAGCATAAATCATTTTTATTGATGAAATAAAATTGGCTAACTTAATTAGCTTAGGGACAATAAGGTCATGATCATAATTTCTATTGCTAACTATAATCATGAACATACACTCTACACCAATCATCAAATCATCCAAATCATGAATAAAGGCATAGATCTAAATTTACCAACATATAATCTCAACTCCACTAAACATAATCATACGCATGGCCTCAACAAGAATACAAGAACATAAACCCTATTTACCAAGGGTGACATAATCTCTAACATGCTTGATTAACCATACTAGTCACGACATAAGGCATGTAACCAACCCTAAAACATCATATAATCTAACCAAGACCAATCATCATCATGCATCAATCCCAACTCCATCATATAACATATTCATTCATGCTTCAATCTCAACTCCATTATATAAACACATACTCAATCTCCAAATATATTCCATCCTCATCCAACTACATCTAAGAGACATGATTCTAGGGTTTAAAGAGAAGATAGAAGAAACTCACTTGAATGATGACTACCTTGGGGACGTTTCTAGAGAATCCTCTCGCTAGAAGACTTGATCCGTCCAATGGAGGAAGAAAGAAACATGGCCATGGTTGAAGTAACCATGAGAGAGAGAGAGAGAGAGAGAGAGAGAGAGAGAGAGAGAGAGAGAGAGAGAGAGAGAGAGAGAGAGAGAGAGTTCATTAGCATATACTCATCAAGGTTGAAGATGGAAGAAGATGAAGATGATTGTTAATGCTTACCTTGAAGGTGTTCTTGAGCCTTCACAAAAATTCTAGTTTTTTAATCCAAAAGTGAGACTTCAATTTTGGTATTTGATGTTAAAAATTGTAGAAGTGGATTCAAGGGGTTGAGTAGGTGTAATCTGGAGTTTTTTGAGAAGATTGGAGTAGTTTGGAATGGTCTTAGGCTTGAGAGGGTTAGTAGGTGTTCTTGGTTTGGAGAGAATAGAGAGAATAGGGAGAGGGCTGGCTGAAATTCTATGTAGGAAGGAGTGGCCGACTAATTTGGAGGGTTTAGGAAGTTGAATTTTCTAATTTGAGAGGAAAAGGAAAGCTGGTTGTTTGAAATCCTAAAAGAATATTTTAGGGAATCAATTTTGGAAACAAATATGATAAGAAGCTCCTGGTTAATGGAGAGCTTTCGGAAAATTCAATGGCCGATTGAATTTCTGTGATTTTTACTGAAATGAATGATGTTTGAATGAGCCTTAGAGTGGCTGAAAATATGGTGCACAATGGTGAAGGAATTTTCTGGTTTTTTGAGGGTTAATCTATGGAAGGTTGCTAGAAAATTTTGGACGTCAATGAATGGCTTGATTGGGGTGATTGATGGAGAGATTTTAGGAGTAGCCATGGAGCTGTTTTTCATGTAGAACAATGGAGGAGATGATGGAGCTCAGTTCATGGCTGTTCAAGGTGCGTTTACACAGAAAAATAAAGTTTCGGACAAGGGTGAAGAGGGAACAAGCTGGAATTTCTGTTCAGGATTTTCGCAAGCTGGCTGGAATTTCTGGGCAGATTTTTCTGCCATATTTCAGTCAGCTTGTAGAAGGTTTGAAGGGCCATTGGAGGGTCCTTTAAGGCTGGTTTCCAGCCTTCTTTATGGAGGAAAAACAAGGCTGCATTGCTGGTTGACAAGCTGGAAGAAACAACTTGGTTTTTGGGCTCTCCAAGCTACGAAACTGCCCAGGAAATTTTCCTGGTTTGCACAGCCTTTGGTAGTTCGGTTTTGAGTTGAAATTTTCAGTCTTCAAGCTAAGTGAAATAGTCATTTTTCTGGCAGCATTTGAGAGGGAATATTGGCTGAAAATTTTGACAATTGGACTGGTCAAGAAGCTGGAAAATTTTCCAGTTTACTACATGATGAAGATGAACACAACTAGGTTAGAGTTTTGAAGGTTCAACCATGGAGATTAATTCTCTTGGGAACCTTCTATAACTCTTCCCCAATTTCGATCAAGAAGATATCCATTCATAGCCATTTTTGAAACCTAAATATCACAGATCCTTGCTGGAATTTTCTGGAAACAAAATTGGCTTGGATAAATTGAACATCCTAATTGATTAAAAATTAAGAAAAGCTAGAGATCAAGAAGGGTAGGAATCCCTTAGAAATTTTTGTAGGACACAAGAGTAGGATTAGGACATTCCCATCATGTCTCCCCTAGGACAACACTCCCACTTCTCCCTAAGACATGCAAAGGCCGAAAATAGCCTTCCTAAACAAAAATAAAATTTAATTATGCTAAAACTCAAATGATGGAATTTGAACCCAAGACCTCAAGAATTAATTCCAAAGCTCTAACCACTAAACCACAACAACTCTTGTTCTTATTTCTTTTCCAAAATATTTTTCCTATTTGATCCTCAAGCTATCTCCCTATTTTCACCTCAAGCAAAAATTATCATTTTGCCCTTCTTACTCAATAAACACAATTAAGCCTTCTAGACTATAAATCACATATGTAGAGCACATAAAATCATACAAAAATGCATTTATACATGCAAGAAAATATGATATGCATCCTAACCCCCTTACTCTAAGGTTGGTTTCAATTGGGGTTCCATAGATTTTCTATGATGATCAATGAATTATCTTCTTTTTTCCTTGTGTTTCTCATCTATTTATAGGCTTAGGAAGTGCCTAAACTCATAGGTACAGAGTTCTTGGCCGAGTAGATGTTGGAAGATACTAAAACTCCACAGATTACGAAAAATCGCGTAGAAAAAATCAAGCACCGCCTTATCTTCAGGGCACAGTCGGCGCAGCCTTGGCTCTCAAAGCCGACGCTGGTTGTGTTTTGCTTCTCTACTCGTTCACCGATTTTTCTCCGAATTTTGCACAATGTGTTCCAGAATGCAGCCGGCACCGGTTCCAGCTTCGCGGCTGGCGTTGTCTTGGTTCTGTTTTGCTTTGTTTTAACAATTTTTTATCGCTTCAAAGTTTGTGTCAATAGTGCATGGCTGGCGCCGGTTCTAGGGCCCTAGCTGGACCTGCCTCTCTTCTATTTTGCAACGTTTTTGTTCCATTTTACCCTAAAAATTTGAAATAATGAACAAAATATCTTTGCAAGGGTAAAATCTCAAATATGATGGAATATGATTAGTTATTGAACAAAATGTATCACAAAAGAACCTCAAATAACTAGGAAAAATATGACTAATTTAGCCCCTATCAATTTTCCTTCTCAATCGGATCTTAGAGTTTGAATACAAGACCAAGTTGTTTCCCTACTTCATTTTGAATTATTTAAAATTGTCAAAGGCTTCATATTTGTATTTCATTAAATACAAATACCCAAATCGAGAATAATTATTGATAAAGGTAATGAAGTATTGATAACCCCCTCTTGCTTGTAATACCATTGGTCCAGATACATCAGTATGTATTAGTTCTAATAATTGCCTAGCCCTTTCCCCTTTCTAAGAAAAAGAGATTCTAGTCATTTTTCCTAGGAAGAAAGATTCACAAGTCTCATATGATTCACAATCAAATGAACCTTAGTCACCACACATTTGTAGCTTAGAAAATGCAATTCTCATTTAGATGGCCTAAACAACAATGCCATAAGTAGGATGGGTTTTTGTTATCTTTTCTTGCCCTTTTGTTGTTTATATTGAGAACTTGATTTTTCATTTCCATAACATATAAACCATTCATCATAGTTGTAGTACCATAATAGATATCATTTAATAAAAAAGAACAACTTTTATGCTTAAAATTTAAAAGAAATCCAAACAAGTCTAAATAAGCAATTGACATAATGTTTTTAAGTAAAACTAGTACATAAAAATAGATCTGTAATTCCAGAATTAATCCAAAAGGAATGTGCAAATGATAAGTCCCCACGACAAGTGCAGCAACCTTTGCTACATATTGCCATACGAAGGTCCACATCGGCTTTCTCCAGCTTCCTACTGTTTTTTAGTCCCTACAAATTATTGCACAAATGAGATCCATATCCGATATCCAATACCCATATGTCATTATTAAAGGCAGTATTGATCTCAATCATAAACATACCAGGAGTGGAAGTAGAAGTGCTTGCAAGCTTCTCCTTCTACTTCTTCTCTTTAACAGACTCCAAGTAGCTTTTGTAGTGGTGCCTCCAATGGCCCATTTTCCCACAATGGTGACATGGGCCTTTAGTAGCTATCTCATTCTTCTTTACACCACCTGTAGGTGTAATTGGATTCTTCTTCTTCCTTTTAGAAACATTTTTCCTTTTAGAAGAAGAATTAACCAATAAGATTGCATTATTTTCTTTCTTCAAAGAAGACTTTAAGGTCTTAAGAAGGTTGATCAACTCAGGTATTGTGGTTTCAATCTTATTTATCTAGTAGTTCATCACAAATTGTGAAAAATGAATTGGCAAAGATTGAAGAATCAAGTCAATACTTATTTCGTGATCCATAGTGAACCCAAGTGCTCCAGTCTTCTCAATTAACCCTAGCATCTTAAGTCCATGAGTAGCTACTGAAGTGTCTTCTACCATATTAGAATGGAATAACTACTTAGATATCTTATAGCTCTCCATCCTTGCTTGCTTATCAGAAAGCTCTTTTAGATGGAAAATGATAGTGTGTGCATCCATATGCTCATACTATTTTTGAAACTCGTAGTCAATGATGCCAGCATGATATAAGATGATATGTCATTGTCCTCTTTATTCTTCTTATGGACTTCATGCTTTTCAGCAAGAGCAACATCAGCTAGTGGTGGTGGAATTGGAGCATCTAATACGTAGAGCAACTTTTTTGATTTTAGAATGATTCTCAAAATTCTATACCAATCTAAGAAGTTTGATTCAGTAAGCTTATTTGTTTCCAAAATGCTACGTAAGTTCAATTTTGTTGTCATGATGCAAATGGCGTAGATAAAGTATAAGAGATATTAGACTATGTATATACACATGAAATGCATTTAATTAGGTCTTTACTTAAATGCATATTTAATCCACTATTTTCTCCAAATCAATAGCTTTCTTTGTTGACTCGGGAAAGCCCGTTGGAAGCTTTCTTAGTGGTCCGATATCCAAATTCTTTAAGAATAACATTGGGTATGCCCAACAAACCACTCTTAAGTTCAATGGTATATATCTAATACCAATTATATCAAATGTAACTACCGAATCGTTAGGTGATTAACATCGTTTAATCTTAAAGCACTTATTGCTATGCTAACTTAACCTGTAATATTCTTTATTCTTGGGTACACCCAATTGGGATAAAGATTTTAGTTAAATCCAACCCATTAATTAGGAACCATATTCTATAGTTTGAACATGTTCAATGTCGAGTAATCTTGGGTTTGCCCAACAATCTAATCTCGAAAAAGAACTATCATTCTTGGTATATTAACGGAAGGCTTTAGATTTAATATTGTTTGAGAAATTTTAATTATTTAATTAATAGGCTTATTGTTTGGCATGCAAAAATATCAACACTTTGACATAATTGTAATAGACTCAATTACATGGCTTGGTTATGGACTTTTCTAGATTAATAATTTCCTTCAGTCAAGAAAGAAATTAATTTTGTACAAAACCTATGTATTCATGCATATTTTGAGAAAAATGTCTCACTATCTTCTTGCTTGGCCTTGGTCCCCATCTCCATAAATTCGTAAAATAATTTCTAATTTTACTTACCTATGTAATCTAATTATATAAATTCCTAATGAAGAAATCTCAAGTTATATTCAAGGGGAATTTGATGAGAAGAGAAATTACAAGAGAATTATAGAGAAAGACAGGACACGAATGCCCTATTTATTCAAAACAAAGCAATAAAATGTTTGACACAATTTAAATTAATCAGATTAATTTGTTCTAAATCCATAACCAAGTCAATATGCCAATATTATGATTAAAACACATTAAGCAAAAATAAATGAATATATATGAATCAAATATTAAATTAAAAAATCATTATTTTAGAATTTTAATTAATTAATCCTAAAATCAAAATTTGGACAAAACTAACGTCCTATTGGAATAAAAATATTTCAATGGGTGCTTGAAGAAAAATTAGAAAATCGGCGCGTGAAGATTGAAACATAATTATAATAAATATATTTGATTCAATGATTGGAACCAATTTCCAACCAAGAATCTACAGATTTCACATAGCCTCGCATGGCTTCAATTTTTTTTTTTTTTTTTAATTGAAGCCATGCAAAATCAATATGGAGAATTGGAAACAATTTCCTATTCTCATTTGGAACCAATTTCGCAATTTCCAATTGCAAACATTGTTTCCAATTGAAACAATGTGGAAACCAAATCACGTGTCCCCACAACTGGTCAGCACAATTGAATAGAAAATGGAATTTCTTTTGAAATGTAATAATGGACACAAGCCTCCAAAGACTATAACACATCCTCCCAAGGATGGAACCATTATAACAATGGTTTTCAGAAGTAATTTTCACCTTTTCTAATTTTTTGTTTCTTTTCGGCTCAGTTTCCTTAACGAAACTTCAGTTTTTTTTTTTTTCTTCTTTTTTGTAGAAACAATTTCTGTGAATTAAAAGGAAACATTCTATAATTTACAGAAATCAATTTTTATAATTAAGAAGCGGGTATACATGTATATAACGCACTAAAATAAAATGTTTCAAAAAATAAAATTTTATATGAAACAATTTTCACGGACCCGAATATAATTTTGAAACTATTTCAAATTTTAAAATATTTATGAAATAATTTCATAACGTTGAATTTATTTTAAAATAATTTCAAAATAATAATAAAATTCGTAAAATACATACGAAATGACTCTGATACTACAGTTGGATTTCGATCATGTAAACAAGTTTACATGAAACGGAAAAAAAAAATTCATACAAAGAATCACTCATATGTAATTAAACAGATCATGAGAAGGAAATAAAATTAATTACCTCTTATTTACGTCAGCTAAATTTCTATATACTTCACCGAGAATAAAATTCTCTAGTTTGAATAGGAAACTAGTTTCTTCTTTCTTTCTTTTTTTTTTTTTTTTTCCAAACAACCGCCTCAATAAGAGGAAAAAGGAACACATATAGTTTCTTAATTCCTTTTAGGAAACAATTAATTTTTGTTCCTTTTTTTAATTATGGACTTGAAAATTTTAAAAAATTACAATTAGGCCCCTACGAATTGTAACAAGTTTATGATTACTTATAGGGATTTAGTAATCGCAATTCAACCCAAATAATTATAACACTTTATAATTAGTCTATAATAATTATTTCTTCTCACAAATTAACCTTATAATATCACCAAATAATATTTTGAGTACCAATTCCTCTACTGTGCATGACCTATTAGGTTTTCTAGTCGTTTGGTAGCTACTATGAATTAATTCTATCATAATAGAATTAATAGTTGATGTGTTCGGACTTTGGTGTAAAAATCATACAAAAATTAAGCACATTCCCAACCAAGTTTAAATTAAAACGTTCAATCCCAAATCACACATATGAGTAAGCGTACTCATCATTAACCGAGCATAAGGTTCAATCGAGTGTCGATCCTCCAGGAACAAGTAAACATTAATTACCTTTCTTTCATTGTTTAACCGACTCAATAAAGTGAAAAATAAATCAAAAGAAATAAAAGAAAAGAAAAGAAAATCAAAATAAAAATATATACATGTCAATGATGGAGAAGTATGTAACTCAAGCCATTACTTAGACAAACATGATCTCAAAGTATCCACCCCTTATCATAATTAACTATTCTCTTGGCATCATGAAGATTTAAAGTAGACTCACTTCTTTCCCAATCCATGAATCCCTATCTTCTAGGTAACTTAGTACCACATATTCTGTCTCAACCAGTCTTACCCAAAAGATATATTAAACACAATTCTCTGATTAAGTCCCATTCTCAAGCAAACTCAACCCATGAAATTAACTAATGAATCCATACTCTGACAAACATCAATTAACCTTTAATTACTCTATTCATAACAATTAACCCCATTTTCAAGCAATTTGAAAGACAACAAATATGAAATCAATAAATTGAACTACCATCAATCCTATTTTCAAGCAAGTTAACGGAAAGCCACAATCAATTAATCTTGTAATAAGCACGAGTAATTAAATACCAAGAATAATAATAAATTAATCAAAACATCAAATAACTCTAAAAAACATGAATATCTAAACCAATTTCAAATTACAATAAAACAACTAATACATCATTGTCAATAAAAAGAAAGCAAAATAAAAGAAAGCACTTATAGACAAGCCTCATTCTTCTTCATTTAAAGACCTTCTTGCACAACCCTCCTTGAATTGAAGAATTTCTTCTTTAATTGAGTGATTTTCTATTATGACCAATGAATTCTCCCATTTTCCCTTGTTTTTTTCATCTATTTATAGGCTTAGGTAGTGCCTAAACTCGTAGGTACAAAGTTCTTGGTCGAGTAGAAGTTGGAAGATACTTAAACTCCACAGATTACTAAAAACTGCGTAGAAAAAATCAAGCACCGCCTTATCTCCAAGGCATAGCCAGCGCCACCTTAGCTCTTGGAGTCGGCGCCGGTTGTGTTCTGCTTCTCTACTTGTTCGCCGATTTTTCTTCGAATTTTGCACAATGTGTTATAGAATGCAGCTAGCGCCGTCTTGACTCTTGGTGCCAGCGTCAGTTCCACTCTGTTTCCCTCTGTTTTGCCAATTTTTCTGTCGCTTCGAAGTTTGTTTCAACAGTGCATGGCCGGCACCAGTTCTAGGGCCCTAGCTGGCGCCGCTTTTCCTCTGTTTTTTGACCTTTTTGATTCATTTTACCCTAAAAATCTGAAATAAAGAACAAAATATCTTTCCAATGGTAAAATCTCAAATATGAAGGAATATGACTAGTTATTGAACAAAATATATTACAAATGAACCTCAAATAACTAGGAAAAATATGACTAGTTTAGCCCCTATTATATTCCCTCACACTTAGCTCTTTTTTTGTCCTCAAGCAAAGTATCAAGAACATGTAGGAAAACACAAGGTTTCATTAATCGCTCAATCAATTTCACAACCATATCTTTAATGCTTTCTTCATTCAAGAACATAAAACACATACTACTACATCTTTCACAGCCAATTCAAGACTTGTGTAAGTGATAAATGACTCAGTAGAACCATCACAATACTTCACACTATTCTCAAACCATTGGAAAGAATTTAGTTCAAAAAGAATATACATTCCATATGCTTACTTTTCATACACTCTCTCCACTAATCTGAAACATATCATGATTCTACTTAGATCAAGTAGGACTTTTAAGCTTGTAATGTAGCTTATCACAAGAAGGATATATGAAAATTAAAAGTCAAAGAAAAATTGAGAGTTAGCAAGAAAAGGATAAACAAATGGAGCAATCATTTCCAACTCTTCTTACTCTCCTATTCCAAAAATCCAACAAACCATAACCTCATGTAGCAATTACAACTCCACTCAAGTAAATCCTGCATTTTTTCTCTTTTTTTCTCAACAACTATTCTTTTTATTAACTTTTTTTTTTCACAAGATCACTCAAATTTTCAGTAATGGTGTCAAGATTTAAGATGAACTCAATTTTTACAGCTCAATCACCATCCCTTTTGTGATCTTTTCTTTCTCCTTTCAATAAGTTTTTTTATTCTTTCTCTTTCTTTCTAGCTGCTTTTTGTTTTTTTTTTTTTCAATTCTTGTCTTTTCTTTTTCTCTCTTTTTCAACTTCTTTCTTTCATTCTTACTACTGCTTTTCTTTTCCCTGCTCAACTCATTATTAATCTATGACTGAAACACACAAGTCAAGATCTTTATCCCAATACTCTTCCTCAACATTCTCTTACATATACTTTCATCCATCAAGCGCATAAAACTTTGGAAAATTATTCAAACTCTCAGCACAAGCAATGGACAAAATATTGTAACGGGTTTTAAAGAAAGAAAGCAACAATTTAGGCTCAAAATAGGCACTAGGGATAATATGAAAATAGGTAGGCTTTAAAAGCTCAAACTATCCAAATAAGGCCTATTACCGTCATCCCTAAGTTAAATCATGATTGTCTTTCTTATTTCATCTCAAGAGGTATTCAAGTAAGTTCTAGAATGCTCCATGAATTTTAGTAGAAAAACAGGTTTAAGAATAATGCAAAACATTTTATCAAGAACTACTTCGTCCAAGTGAGTGCAAAAAGTTATGCATAAGCCATAAATGATATAGAACATATGTTCTATAATCCATCATAAAGACATGCATTAAAAATATAGCTTGAAATCTAAAAAAAAAAATCAAAAAATTTTTGAAAATTTTTTATTTTACAAGAAGGATAAAGGATACAAGAATGATGCATAGAAGAATTTTCAATCGAACCACTCCCCCATACTTAAACTAGACATTGTCCTCAACGGCTAAATAAAAAGAACAAAAATTAAACAATGCCATGGGACTAAAAATATAAAAAGGAGAAGAGATAAGAATGAAAATACTTCCATGACGTAGTCGCTCCAATTTTACAAACATTGTGCTCAAAATAAAATTGATAAAAACTTGGAGAAAGTATATCACCAAGCCACTTCCCCACACTTAAATTGGACAATGTCCTCATTGGCAACAAATAAACACAAGAAAGCATCTCCAAAGGGACTAAAAATAATAAGGAGGTTAGAAAGTTTAAGTAATACTGCCCAAGTGCAATAATGATCCAATAGATATCAAAACTTGATGTAAAGAGAAGGGCTTGTCCAAGAGGACTTTATGCCTATAAAACAAAACACAAATAAAAGCCTACGAAAAATAATAATAAAATAAAACGTACCTAAATAAAAGAAAATAAGCTAAAGAAAAAGACTATAATAAAAAATTAAAACAAAAAACTTTTCACACTCATCATGCTTCCTCATTAAACCTTTTGAAAAAAAATTAAAGCTCAAAATAGAAGATAGGTATGGTGAATGTAGAATGGAGAGAGGTTTTTGAAAAATAAAAGGTTTATGAAAATAATTTTTCTTACTAAAGCAAATCACATAAACCTCATTCTCTAACATTCCTTTAGACACGTAAATTTCCTTTTCAATATATGAGTGCACATAGTATCTAAAGGATGCATCAACTTTGAAATCACCAATTAACCTTTCAAAAGAAGTTTTACAATTAAATTTCCCCTTTAAACTTAGTATTTGAGTTCTTAAAGATGGAATTGGAAAATTCTTACTTTTCAATGCTTCTACAAATACCAAGTTACCTTTCTGAAATTGGGGTGAAGGGTAGAATTCGTCAACATCCTCAAAAGATTTCTTAGAATGAATGATAAATCCAACTTCTTGAGGCACGTTATACTCCGTACATCATCATTGAGACCATTGTTCTCCAAGAAGTGAGAGGAACCTAAGAAATCATGTGGCAAAGAAATACTAGAATTAAGAGCACATGAAGTAGAATCAAATACCTCTCTTGCCACAGCATGCAATTGTCCCTCATAGCCGCTCTTTTTTTTTTCCATGGTCAAGTGTACGGGCTAACATGAACTCATGAGTCTCCTCAACAATCTTAACGAATCGTTTTCTTTGATTGCACAAATGTTGGGAAGCTTCTTCATGCCATTGAACAAATGAATTTGTATTAGCAACCAAAGAATTCACTAATGCTTATAATGACGTCTCACAAAAAACATCAATGTTAGCTTGTAATGTTGCCAATCTATCACCAAAACACTAATTTTTATTTTTTGAAAAACGAAATAAAAATGATGAACAATGCAATTTAATTCATGAAGAAATAAATAAAATAAAACGAAATCTACTATATCGCCTTCAGGTCATTGGATCACGTGCCAAGGCTAACACCTAAGAAAACAAAAAGCAAGTTAGATAACAGAATTATTGATTAAAACAAAATTACAAGATTACAAAGTTAGTTAATAGAACATAGTCAAAGTTAGTAGGTTAGATTACAAGGGTATACACAAATACACAAAATACAAAAGATAGAATCTTTTTGCAGAAAGAACAATCATACATAATTTACATATTTATATATTTACATATTTATATATTTACATGGTTAAATCAACAAAATCCAAGCCTTCATGCTATTGTTCCCCGGCAACGGTGCCAAAAACTTGATGTGTTCGGACTTGGGTGTAAAAATCATACAAAAACTAAGCACGTTCCCAATCAAGTTTAAATTAAAACGTTCAACCCAAATCACACATATGAGCAAGTGTACTCATCATTAACTGAGCATAGGGTTCAAACGAGTGTCGATCCTCCAGGAACAAGTAAACATTAATTACCTTTCTTTCATTGTTTAACCAACTCAATAAAGTGAAAAATAAATCAAAAGAAATAAAATAAAATAAAATAAAAATAAAAATATATGCATGTCAAGGATGGAGAAGTATGTAACTCAAGCCATTGCTTAAACAAACATGATCTCAAAGTATCCACCCCTTATCATAATCAACTATTCTCTTGGCATCATGAAGACTTAAAGTAGACTCACTTCTTTCCCAATCTATGAATCCCTATCTTCTAGGTAACTTAGTATCATATACTTTGTCTCAACAAGTCTTACCCAAAAGATGCATTAAACACAATTCTCTTATTAAGTCCCATTCTCAGGCAAACTCAACCCATGAAATTAACCAATGAATCTATACTCTGACAGACATCAATTGACCTTTAATTACTCTGCTCATAACAATTAACCCCATTTTCAAGAAATTTAAAAGATAACAAATATGAAATCAATAAATTGAACTACCATCAACCCTATTTTCAAGCAAGTTAATGGAAAGCCACAATCAATTAATCTTGTAATAAGCACGAATAATTAAATACCAAGAACAACAATCAATTAATCAAAAGATCAAATAATTCTAAAAAATATGAATATCTAAACTAATGTCGAATTACAATAAAACAACTAATACATCATTGTCAAAAAAAAGAAAGCACTCATAGACAAGCCTCATCCTCCTTCCTTTGAAGACCTTCTTGCACAACCCTCCTTCAATTGAAGAATTCCTCTTTTAATTGAGTGATTTTCTATGATGATCAATGAATTCTTTCTTTTTCCCTTGTGTTTTTCATCTATTTATAGGCTTAGACAGTGCCTATACTCATAGGTACAAAGTTCTTGGTTGAGTAGAAGTTGGAAGATACTAAAACTCCACAGATTACGAAAAATCGCGTAGAAAAAATCAAGCACCGCCTTAGCTCCAGGGCACAACCGGCGCCGCCTTGGCTCTCGGAGCCGGTGCCGTTGTGTTCTACTTCTCTACTTGTTCGCTGATTTTTCTTCGAATTGTGCACAATGTGTTCCAGAATGCAGTTGGCGCCGCCTTGACTCTTGGAGCCAGCGCTGGTTCCACTCTATTTTCCTATGTTTTGCCAATTTTTCCGTCACTTCGAAGTTTGTTTCAACAGTGCATGGCCGGCGCCGATTCTAGGGCCTTAGTCGGCGTCGCCTCTTTTCTGTTTTGCGACGTTTTTGTTTCGTTTTACCCTAAAAATCTAAAATAAAGAACAAAATACCTTTCCAACGGTGAAATCTCAATTATGAAGGAATTTGACTAGTTATTGAACAAAATATATTACAAATGAACCTTAAATAACTAGGAAAAATATAACTAAGCCCCCATCAATAGTCCTTTTAATAATTAGAATTAATATATTAATTCTATTTTGGATTAAATTTATTAATTCTTTAATTAATATATTCATATTTAGCAGACTATGAGCGGTATCTAGCAATACATCATAACCACCCGAAAATCGAGAAAGTTAAGTGGCTTGACATGAAACTTTCAATAGCAAAACATCGGTGCTATAAACTCATTTCATCATACAATATCTCATTCAGTTTAAAGTATGGAGGTAGTACTAACTCCCTCCAGAATATAAATTAATTCTTGCCCAAATAATTTAGTACTTGTTCCCGGAATCTATTACTCATCATGTGTATCAACAGGAAGTATTTCCAACACATAGTTGCCTTAGCCAAGGGCATCTTGAGTAATGATTCCTACAAGTGGCCTTGAGATATTTGCTCCTACTATTAGCAGTGGTGAACCCTTTATTAACCTTCTCAACTACTTTCCTTTACTTCACGTTGCACCCAATGTCCATCTCATAGGCGGTCTTGTAAGGACTCTAGATATTGGAATCAAAGCACAACAAGGACTTTAGAGTTTTCAAGTCTAAGGATACTTACACATTTTCTATAATGAGATTCTATCACTAGCACTAAATAGTTATCCATCCGATTATCTCATAGTTAGATCATCTAATGTTCTTGTTCAAAAAACAAACATCCATGTTTTAACTTTGAGTATTACTATACTCACGGGTGTAAGAACCACCGCTTGATCAAATAAAGAAGTATAACACGTGCTAATCTTAATGTATTAATAATGTCCTATCTCATTAATACTATGACTAAGGATAATTTAAGAACAAATACTTTCTAGTGTAGTAGGAACATCACATGATGATCTCTCTCATAATTTTCTTAACACAGTGTTGTACTTGACACTTTATCTAACAGTTTTTATATACATGAACATATGGAATAAAGAAACTGAAATATAAATAATGCCTTTTATTGATTTAATGTGCAAAATATATTGTATAAATGATTGCTTTTAGGGCACAATCCTAACAATCTTCTTCTTTGTAATCCTCATTTGAGTGCCCTTTTCATTCTTTAATCCATTTTTGTTCTTCTTTTCCTGACATCTTATTCTATTTTCATAGGGTTTTTTAGAGGTTTTTATTGTGTTTTTAGTTGCTCTCTCTTTTGTAGCAACCCAGATAAGATATATTTATAGGTTGCTCTCTAGGATCCCTAAAATTCTGTAGAATAGCATGTATTCTGTGAGGCTACATGACACCATAGAAGGTGACTTGCATGCCATTGTGCATGCTTTGATGTGCTTTACCCAAGTTCAAATGATGTTGTGTGCCTTAATTTCATTATGTGCTGGAAATAGGCACGGTGTCATGGAAGGTGATGTGCACGACCCTGTGGGTCCTCAGGATTCTTAATGTTTCGGACTTCTGATCGTGTATCGTGCCATGCTCAGTGAAAGGTATGGCACCGTGGAAATGTAAAACTTTAACTTTTGAAGCTCAATTAGTGTAGGCAGCCATGCATTGTGATAGCTACAATGCCAATGGTGCTTTCCAACTTAACATTTTAAGTGTTTTTCACCTTTCTTGCTCTTCTAATCTTATATTAATGCATTCTACATGAAACAAGTTGAGAATAGGAGAATAAGTAGCAATCCATAATAGATTTCTCAACAATTTTAAGCATAAATGATGTTCAAAATATGTATATGATAAGCAGTCATCACTCCACCACACTTAAACTCTTGCTTGTCGTCAAGCAAATTATCAACATTAAAAGTGCTAATCAAAGGGTATATTTTTGTAACAACGATTGTTAAGAAAAAGATATTCAATTTCTATTGGGGTGAAAAATTAGTTCAATATCATTCAATTAGGCTAAACTTGTGTAAACCTGTGTATTTGAATAGATAAAACCAGAGCTATCAAATTTAGATTAAACAAGTCTACATCTTTTCAAGATATTTCATCCTATTTCCTAAGTCAAGAGTACAAATTAAGTGATTCATATAAGTTGGGAATAATGACTACATAGGTTCTCTGACTTCCAAAAGTAATTGCAATCATAGGTAGTAAACAGAAGATTGGTCCTTAAACTTACTTTGACAGGGAAATGTAAATGCCTATTAGAGATGGATAATAATGATCCTTTCACTTTTATATTACCCTCATAAAATTCTCGTTTTCTTTCAAAGAAAGATAATGCAAATGCCCCATAGAGATAAAATGATTGATTTTCAGCTTTTATATTGCCATCCTTTAATCTCTTATTTTCTTACCCCAATCCATGAGTTAGGATTAGCTAGAAGATTATAGAATGTAAATAGGTCAAAATATATTACTTATATTTCATCACACGTTTCTAATCAATTTCTAAGAAATCCAATGCCACCATGTTTACTAAAATATAAATAAGGTTATGCCAAATTCTCAAGATCTAGTCCATACCACCCCAAATATACACGTTTATCTAACAACATCCAGTAAAAATAACCTTATTCCAAATTTTCATGTTAAGAGGAAAGGAATCGTAATTCAAATCTAGTTCAAAGTATGCACAAAAAAAAAAAAAAATCTATATTTTATCAAGCACTCTTAACAAATCATCAATTTTAGATAAAATTCAAAATTCTTGCAAGGTAGTACAATACAATACATTTTCTCTTTCTCTCCCACACTTAAAGTGAACAATGTTCTCATTGGCCCAAAATATATGCAATGTACTTTATGCAATGGGACTAAAAATGATAAAAATGAAAGAGTAAAGTAGTACTTCCTAAGTGATTAGAAACTTAATGTTGACCATGAAAAAGAGAAGAACAGAGGATCATCCATAAAGAAAGGTATATCTACAATCATTCAAAACACTGAATAAGTACAATAAACTGAAATAAAGTTCTAAAGTTCAGTGAAATAACCAAACAAAATACTAAAAATGTTATAATATAAGTAAAATTCTATCCTTGTCTAATAGTAAGAAATCACAAAGAAAGGATAAACAAGACATATAAAAGATAGATTAAGCAATTAGAATTTTTGTAGCATAAAAGATTAAAGAAGCTCTTTCCAAATCCCTAAGATCCCTTCTAAAGTAAAACTTTAATTGGTTCCCATTCATTTTAAATGTCCCTTTCTTTGGATGCGCAATCTCTATGGTGCAATAAAAAAAAAAAAAAAGACTCTATTTAGCATGAATAGCCCAAACCATCTGGACATAAGCTTTCCAGGGAACAATCTTTTCCTTGAATTATAGAGTATCACTTGATCACCCTCTTTAAATTCTCGATTTGATAGTACGTGTTTATCATGCCATTGTTTAACTTTCTTCTTGTACACTTTGCAATTCTCATACGCATTATTTCTCCATTCATCAAGCTTATTTAGCTGAAGAAACCTGTTTGCTCCACCAGAATTAACATTAAAATTTACAAGTTTGATTGCCCAGAATGCCTTGTGCTTAATTTTTATAGGTAAATAACAAGACTTCCCATAAATTAATCTACAAAGGGTGGTGCCTAAGGGATCTCGTAAGCAGTTCTGCATGCCTAGAAGCATCATCCAATTTCTTACTCCAATCTTTCCTTATATGATTGACTATCTTTTCCAAGATTCTCATGAGCTCTTTATTAAGCACCTCAACTTAGCCATTAATTTGAGGGTGATATTGGGTTGCAAGCTTATAGATGAAGCAGTGTCTTTTCTAGTTGGTTGTTACAAAAATGTGTTCCCATATCACTTACGAGCCCCTTAGGGACTCCAAAGCAAATAAAAATCTTTTTAAGAAAATGAATAACCATTCGAGCGTTATTAGTTTGCAAGATATGTGCTTCGACCTACTTTGATACATGATTAGGAGCGACCAAGGTATAATTACAACCAAAAGAATTAGGAAATGGTCGCATGAAATAAGTTCGCTAATAGTAAAAAACTTCACATACTTGAAAGATTGATAAAGGCATTTCACGAGTTTTAGAAATGTTGCCTGACCGTTGACATCTATCGTAATTTTTCACAAACCTGTAAGCATTCTTGAAGATTAAAGACTAGTACAATGTAGATTTAAGGACTTTTCTCATAGTCCTATTGGCTTGATAGTGTCCACCAGCCGGTCCTTCATGACAATGTCAAAGAGTATCTTTAGCTTAATATTGATCAACACTCTTCTAATAACATGATCTGCAAAACAATGAAAAAGAAAGAGATCCTCCCAAAAGCAATGCTTTATATTCGAGAGAAATTTCTTTCTCTATTGTGAAGTATATTTTTTCTGAATAATCTGTGTAGCAAGATAATTAGCAGAGTCTGCAAACTATAGAGATAGGGAAGTTTTACACTCAATCCATAAAAGTTGAGCATCTGGGAAAGTGTCATGAATTTCATTTTTCTTCAAAGGCTTTCAATGGGGATTGTCCAATCTAGAAAAATGATCTACTACACAATTTTCATCTCCTTTCTTATCTTCAATCTCCTAATCAAATTCTTGTAAAAGAAACACCCATCTTATCAGCCTATTTTTAGAGTCATGTTTAATGAGAAGATATTTTTAAAGTAGAATGATTAATGTATACAATCACTTTAGACAAAACAAGATAAGATATTTATCAAAAGCAGGTGCTATGGTATAGCAACTCTTTTTCTGTGGTGGTATAGTTCTCTTGTGCATCAATGAGAGTTTTTGCTTACATAGTAAATTGGCTGAAACTTTCTCCCTTTCATTTGTCCAAGGACAACATGTTAGAGTTATGCCCTAGAAAATCTATTTGCACAGTGTATATTGTATATTTATCTAATAGTGGCACTTTTAATCTTTCAATTTCTTTGTTTCACATCCGTATACACATAAAACAAATAGATAAGGTCCATAGCACAATGTACAGTAGTAAAGAAATCATGATAGAATTATAATGTAAGATTCCAGCTACACTATGTAGTATTTCTGCTTAAAATATCCCTAGTCATATTAATGAGATAGGATATTATTAATACACAAAGGCTAGCACATGATATACTTCTTAATTAGATCAAGAGATGGTTCCAACATCCGTGAGGATAGTGTTACTCAAAATTAACAAGTGGATGCTTGTTCTATGAACAAGTATATTAGATAACATAGTAATGAGATAATTACATGGATAACTATTTAGTGCCAGTGATAGAATCTTCTTATAGCAAATGTTCAAGTATCCTTATACTTGAGATCTCTAGAGTACTTTGTTTGCTGAGTAATATACTTTGATTCTTATATTTGGAGTTTTATCAAGGACTACCTATAGGATATATATTGGGTACAATGTAAAGAAAAAAAAAGTAGTTGAGAGGGTTAATAAAGGATTCATCACTCATAATAGTAAGGACTTATATCCCACGGTCATTTGTAGGAAATCATTACTCAAGAGGTCCTTGGTCAAGGTAACTATGTGTGAAAATTATACCAAAAATGATACACATGTTGAGTAATGAATTGTAGAATAAATACTAATAAATTCGGGCTAGAATTAATTATAGTCAAGAGGGACTTCGCACTAATTCCATACTCTAAATCAAATGATATATAGTATAATGAAAAGAGTTTATTACATAGATTTTTTTTTCATTGAAAGGTTCATGTAGAACCACTTAACTTTTGGGACTTTTAAGTGGTCATGATGCTTTACTAGATGCCGCTCCTAATATTCAAAGTAATAATTTATTAATTAGAGAATTAATAAATTAATATTACTTAGAATTAATATGTTAATTCTAACTATTAAGGATTGTTAATTTCATAGTGGTTAGAGTTAATTCATATTTACCTACAGATGTGCGTGTTTGTGCATATAAAAAATCTATATCAATTGTGCTCCACATATACACAAGTTTTACTAACTAAAATGCTAATTTAAATCACACAACAACGCATATATAGGCCAGTGCACCTGGCAAGTATCGAAGAACCTTGAGGAACGTGGCTACTACCCCTACTTCCTTCTCTTCTTATTATTTAGCTAGATAAAAATATCATATATATATATATATATATATATATATATATACATAACAACAACAATGATAGGAGAAAAGTAATGTTCTTACATAAAAGAGAGTTATAAGTTCATCAAGGAATAAGAAATAAGTAAAATCATGTAACAAAAGGAATTCCTCCATTCAATATCCAAAAAATGAGCATTCTTTGGATCCATAATACCTAATTCTAGACACCATAGTGAGTAAAGTATCAATCTCACTCTCTCTTGAGTTATGAGGTTTCTACCCATAAATTTGATTAATTGGTATCTCTACCTAACCAACCAAACCGAAAAGTGCATTAATCATCACTTACCATCCCAAATCATCCAGCAGCCATAAAATCTCCATCCCTAGTTAATTTCATAAACCCTTTGGTTATTAGCCCTAATTCCCAACCCCTCTCTTCGGTTAATTGAAAATAAAAAATGTTAAATTAGTTAAATGGTTGTTCATACCTTAACACCATCTCTCGAAATCATAAAAGAAGAATATTTAATTGAAAAAAATTCAACTGAAACCCAACTCAACCAAGATAACCTAATGTAACACCCCATATTTCTATAACGCAGTTGGCTGTATCTTTGTGGGATGTAACAACCCTATTTTTGCTTTTTAATTGGCTACTACCTGTAATAGGATGAGAATTTGTATCAATGGCTAAAATAAAAGATTATCAGTATAATGAAGCGAATATTTTGGTATAATATTATTTTGCCGAGACCTGAATGTAATTATTAGATTTGCTCTACCTGTATCCTAAATTTTCGGAAGGCTACTACTATTAGTAGAATAAAAATTTAGGGGTACACTGAGAAAGGATATTGATCAGTGTGATTAAAGGCACAATTTGGTATGAATTATGTTATTTAGGTTATCGGGGGTATTTTCGTCATTTTGACCGTGCCCAGGGCTTTGACCGTGAATTTGACCAAACTGAGTAAGAATTGAAGAATTTAAGTATTACCAATGAATTCAGTAGAATTGTTGGAGTAGAATGGTAAAGTAAAATATTTTTTCATTTTGAACCCAATTTTAGTCATTTCTGAGAAAAAAAAAAATTGAAAATGAGATCGAATATTTGAACGCGTTGCATTTTGTGATTGGTAGCCATGAACATATGTCAACTTCTAAGTGGTTGCATGAAGAATTCATGCAAGATATATGGAATTAAAGAATTATAAAATAAATAGAAGCATGTTGTGTTAATTATGATTGGAACACATCACTTGTGGAGCCCTTCAATTAATGCCTTGAACAATTTAATTGGCCAATATTTTGACATGGAGATGGTGGTGGAATAGTTGAAAATTGGCCAGAAAATTGGCAACCACAAGAATGAATAGAAGAGAAAAAATTTAAGAAGAAAAATCAAGGAAAATGTTGTGTTAAATTGTGGTTGGAGCACATCTACATGAATTCCACGATATACTTAATTGAATTAAAATTTTCTTGATCAACATCTGATGAGAAATGGCAATGGGAAGGCTGTTTTACAGCCATAATTTTGCCAGCCACAAGGAAGAAAAAACAAGAGAAAAAGAAATCAAAGAAATTAGCAAAAAGATAGAGAGAAAAGGTGACTATTGTGTGTTCTTGGTGTAGTGTGTGAGTTCTTAGAGATTCTTGGAGTAAATCACACCAAAGAGCTCGAGAACCCTACCTTGCTCAAATAAAAGTTGTTGTTGGGTTAATGGTGATCAAGTTGAAATCAATTTTAACATGAAAACATGATTTGGATCAAAAGCTACAGTTGACAAACTTTGTTTGTGAACTCTAGGTGTGTTTATATGTGTTGGCTACCAAAAATGCAATACCCCATTTAAAACCACTTTTATTATATGGGGAAAGTCATGCATGGAATAACATTTTATATGAAATTTGATAATTTGAACCACTTTCTTGTGTATATGTGATCTATGAGTTGGTTAGTTCATGAATTTATTTACTTTGATATAATTGTTGGAGGACTATTTAAACAAGAGTGGTTATAGTCTAGAAGTTAGGGCTTGGTGTTTATTTCATGGTGAACTTGAGCTTTTGTTTTATGAGTATTATTAGAAGGGAAATGGAGTAAGTGAGTAGGAGTTAAGGGAATTTGTTAGTTTCTTGGTGGACCTAAGCTTTTGTTTTATGTGTAGAATTTATTAGAAGGGAAATGGAGAAAGTGAGTGCGAGTTAAGGGAATTTGATAAAGGAATATTTAAACAAGGGTTGTTATGGTATAGTGGTTGAAACAAGAGTTGTTGTGGTTTTGTGATTAAAACAAGAGTTGTTGTCGTTTAGTGGTTGAAATAAGAGTTGTTGTGGTGTAGTGGTTGAAGCTAGAGTTTTTGTGGTTTAGTGGTTGATGTTTGGGGTTTAATACTTGGTGACTTAAGTTTAAATCCCAACTCTTGCAAACCTTTCTATTCTTATTTCTCAAAGTTCTCCTAAGTTAAACAAAAACCAGTCACAAACATATACTCACGAAAATTCCAGCTTCCTTTATTCTCAAATTCTCCCTTGGTTTTAAGCAAAAATCACGGCACAAGACCTCAATTTTTCTACCCCTATTTCTGTCTGAAGCTGAACCAAAAATCAGCCTATACTTTCTCCTTTTCCTGTCATTATCCGGCCCATATTAGCACCCTATAGCACAACCATAAACTCCTTCCTTCCAAATATCAAAACACCTAAACCTAACCTATACTCTTCATCAAAACAGCCACCAATCAAACCTTAAACCTCTTTTCTACACGAAAAAATAGCCATGTTTTCTCTCCAAGATTTCGGCTATCACAACTCCAATCACCACTGAAATCGAAACCTAAGAGCAAGGTAAGCAACTCTTCAAATTTTCATCAACTTGACCTCAATTCTTCTCATCTTCTTCTCCTAAATCTCATGATTTTTGAACAAGAAGAATTAAGGGACCTAATCATCTTTTCCTCTCAAGTGAACTCAACTGATCACCAAGGAGCCACATTTGCTTCATTGTCTTGTCTATCCAAGAGATATTTTGAGACTCAATCCCTATTGATTTGAATAAGGCTCATTTTATAGTGATGTTATTATGTATAAAGTATAGCATGAAAAGCATAAATGGATGGGATGGTAGTGTTTGCTGGGGCAATAGTTGATCTAGGTGAATATGGGGTGAAGTATCATGTTATGTTAGACTTAGATCCATCTTATGGTTGGTTAAAGATGAGATTTTTTGATTCATATGGGGTTATTGTATGAAGTGTATGTTGGACGAATATTAGAGGTTCTTATATTGATGATGAGATTTGATTATATGCATGCCATGATTAGATGCATGATCATGAGAAGCTATAGCGATGAGCTTCTACCTAGATGCCATGGATGAATTAGATGATTACTATGATCATAGAGATTCATGGTACATGCAAAGATGAGTGGATTCATAGTTGGTTGCTAATCATAGAAATATTGATTCTAGATACAGAAGAAAGTGAAAAAGAGATCAAGCATTGCTTTGGTTGATTATTGAGAATATCAAAGTAAGTCCCTCTACATAACTGTTTTACTAAATATTACATAATTGCAAGTGTTTTTGTAGAATGATATTTGAAATGGTGTTAATATGATGATTGACATGATGATTGGAATATTGGTTGAATATGATGAATTGTATTGTGGTAGTTTGATACTTGGTTTGAGAACGTGATCGTTTTATTCTCTAAATGAGTTTGTCACATCTCAACTTTTAAACTGAAAATGTTTTTTTTTTTCTTTATCACTAAATGTTTTGGCAAACTTATTGTGAAAAGCCACATTTTACAAAGACAAGGTAATCAATGATTGTGAAAACAAGGGAAATGATTCTGCCCTAAATGGGAAGCATTGAGTACTCAGCGGGGGTAAACTAGTGGTGGTAGTCCTGAAGAGGTAGATTGAGTATTCTGGCAAGAGGCCAGCTCTAGAAGATGAACTTAACTTAGAGATGCGATAGTACTACTTAGTCAGGCTGGTATGAACTAGCATATGGGTCCATGAAGATTTTATTTATCCGGGTTAGATAACTAGTGTGTTGAATGTAGACATGGAGGAGTATCTCACCCTAGTGAGAGGATCCCCCACTGCCCATTGTTGAAAGGTTTCATTGGGATGCTATCATGGTGGTAACCGTAATATGGATTGTGATACTATTGTTTGAATCATTGCTAATCCCTATATAATGAACTTAAGATATTGATGAGATGATGATTTATTGAGACCTGCTTTGGATATGATAAGTAATGCTCATTTGACTAATTGTTTATTGATGAAAAGTTTTACAAATATGATTTTGTGATTTTGATAAACCTGCTTGCACGAAATGTTTATAGATGACATTTGCACACATGGGACTTACTAAGATGCCAATCTCACACTATTTTATATGATATTTTTAGGGGAGTGCTTTTATTGAGTAGGTTGAAGAGATTAGTGATGATATTCAGTTTATTTATTTTTGTTTTGTATTTCTTTCGAGAGATGATTGTTAGTTTTAGATTCTCAGACTTATACAAGCATCACATTGGTTATAATAAGATTATCGCATTATTTTATTTAGGCATTTTTGTTCTTTTTGTTCCTCGTTATAAAAATCTCTAGTCCTTTGGACAGAGTGACATCCCGCCTATTTGGGTATGTAGGTAGCGGGGTGTTACAAGTGGTATTAGAGATTAGGTTTAGGCAATTGACTTTGTTGAATAGTACCTAAAACCCTCGAATGATTAGAAGATCTGCAGCTGAGACTGGTCTTTTACGTGTGGTCTCGTGAGCGGTAGAACATTGCCTAATCCCTATAGCGGATTCATCATCCTCTGATTCTAAGACAGAACTCGAGGGTGGATGGTTTTTGAGTGAGGACGAACTATCCCATGAACCACCTATGATTGAAGACTTTAGTGTAGAGGAAGAACTTAAGAACTCGGTACTTAGGGGACTTGAGATTGAAGGGGAGATGGGAGAGCTTGAGAGTAAGGGTGAAGTGGGAGTGATTGAGGGGGAGGATAGTATTAATGCACCTGTGACCCCATTAATAGAGGAAGAAATCCCGATGCTTTTGGGAAGCAAGTCCTACGAGTCAGAATTTGGGGGGCCTGAGAGTCCATTGATATAAGCCATAGGGATGATGAGTACATTTTAAGTCAGCCTAAATAGAAGCCTCGGTCTTTTGGTTTCTCCAAGGATCGTGTAGAACATCATCTCGACAGCATCTGAGGATTTCAGCGACTCTAGTAAAGCTTAGGATTGTAGGACCTTTAGTGCTTATTCTTTTATTTTTATGAAGAGGTGTTCATTTATTTATTTGATATAGAATTTATTCTTTGCTTCGAATTTTGTTTAGCCAGAATAAAAGAAGTACCTAGTAGGATATTCCCTTATTTTGTACCAAGTTAGATTGAATTAATGAAAACATGATTTTATTAATTTTTCTATACTATTTGGAGTATTATTCGCAAAATTCATTTCTCATCGAATAGCAAATTATTTCCAATCCATGAGCTAATTTATTGCATATCGTGAACATTTTTCCAAATGAACGTTGTATTAGGTGCAAATAGATGGCACCAAAGCGTAGGGCTGTAAGACGAGGTAGGGCTACTCAGGAGAGCGAGTCATCAGCTCCCGAAGCCGGCGCGATGATCTAAACTAGAGGTGGAGGAGGATTCCAAGCAGGAGCAGGGGTTGACATCGAGAGGGTCTAAAGAAGTGAGCATTGGGCAAGACTTTGAAAAAATGGCTACCATTCTTCAATATTTAACTGAGAAGGTAGACTAGGTGAATAAGAAGGCACCTAAGGGTGAAGATGAGGCACTGGAACGATTCTTGAAGTTCTAACCTCTAATATTCCAGGGAGAGGCAGAACAGGATGAGAAGGTGGAGTAGTGGATTGAGCAGATGGAGGAGATTTTTGCAATGCTACAATATACTGAGAAGAGAAGGGTGAAGCATGCTGCATTCAGGTTGAGAGGACCTGCCCGAGGTTGGTGATAACGAGTCCAGGAGGACTGGGAGAGGGAATGGATAGCAGAGAAGAGGAATGATGAGTTTCAAACCCTCAAGTAAGGAGGGATGACCATGGCCCAGTATGCTGCATGATTTACACAACTGTCTAGGTACAACACGTGTTTGGTGGACACTGAGTAGAAATGGACCTGAAATTTTGTGAAAGGTCTCAGGCAGGATATGAGGAAAGCATTGGCTCAATCTCTACCAGTGACGTATACAACTATAGTTGATGTAGCAACCTGGACAGAGAATAAGGATAGGAACCGGCTGATAAATCAGCCATTCTAACCAAGTTGCCCACTAATGCGACCTCTGATTAACAAGCAACCCATTGGTTTGATGCAGTGGGGAAACAGGGGGAAACCACCAAGGACAGTCCCACTGGTCCTATGACAAATGTACTGATGTATTGGAACTATAGAAGGCAAGGTCATGTTGAAAGGGATTGCTGGTCCAAAGGAGTATTAAGGAGATGTTTTGACTGTGATGATCTGAACCATCTGAGGAACGACTACCTTAAACCACTCAAGATGGGGTAAAAAGCTTCAACTTAACCAGCTGGGGCAAACAGAGAAGTACCTGCTGGGACAACTGAAGGAGGAGGCCAAAAACCTCAAGTGAAAGTTAAGGTCTTTGCTCTGAACTGAGAAGAGGTTGGAGTTGATTTAGAATGTGGTTGAAGGTACGCTTTCAGTTCAAGGTCAACCTATTTTTGTTTTCATAGGGATCAAACCACTCACATGTGAACGATAAGTGTGCATGCCATTTGGGTTGCGACGGAGTAGAAATGCATTATACCATGTTAGTGAGTACCTATTTGGGAAGGTAGAGAGATGTGAGTAGGGTAGTGTAAGAATGTGATGTTGTGGTCAGGAAGGAGATTTTGAAGGCAAACCTCATAATCTTACCTATCGATGACTACAATTTAATTTTGGGTATGAATTGGTTAGCGAAACATAGAGCAAGAGTGGATTGCAAGGTCAAGACGGTGCAGTTCATTAGACCAGAATGTGATGTATTGGAGTTTAGCGGGAAGAAGGTAAAAGAGTTGAAATTTTTGATAGCGAGAACAAAGGCCCGGAAGATGCTGAAAAAGGGTTGTGTAGGGTATCTGACATATTTAATCAATAACCCAAAGGATCAGTGTACCTTGGAAATCACCGAGGTGGTGAAGGACTTCACAAATGTATTTCCGACCGAGCTCACTTCTCTCCTACCATCACGGGAAGTTGAGTTCACTATCGATCTAGTTCCTGAAGCTGAGCCCGTATCGAAGACTCCCTATCGGATGGCGCATGCAGAATTAAAGAAATTGAAGGAACAAGTACAGGAGTTGGTTAAGTTATGGTATATAAGACCCAGTACGTTAACTTGGGGAGCCCCGATGTTGTTTGTAAAGAGGAAAAATGGGACACTGAGGTTATGTATAGACTATAGAGGGTTAAACAATCTCACGATCAAGACCAAGTACCCCTTACCTCTAATTGATGAGTTGTTCGATTAGTTCCAAGGTTCTTGTTACTTTTCTAAGCGAGATCTTCTACAAGGTTATTGATATTCCCAAAATAGCCTTCAACACTAGATATAGGCACTACGAATTCGTGGTGATGCTGTTTGGAGTAACTAATGCACCCGCTATTTTCATGGATCTTATGCACAGTGTTTTCCAACCGTACTTGGATAAGTTCGTGGTAGTGTTCCTAGACGATATTTTGATCTACTCTAAAAGTCCCGGAGAGCATGCGGAACATCTGAAGTCAGTACTAGAGAAATTGAGAGAGCATAAACTTTATGCAAAGTTTAGCAAATGCTAGTTTTGGTTAGATATAGTGGCCTTCCTTGGTCACATGATATCTAGAGAGGGAATCAAGGTGGACCTTGCATAAGTCTAGGTTGTCTCTAATTGGAAACAACCAGATAGCAGAACTAAGATTAGGAGTTTTCTTGGATTGGCGGGACATTACCGGCGGTTCATTAAGAACTTCTCTATGCTGGTTACACCAATGACCTAACTACTAAAAAAGGATGTGCCATATATCTGGAGTGATAAATCTGAGAAGAGTTTTCAAGAGCTCAAGAGGAGATTGATTATGGCACCGGTATTGAGTTTACTTGAGGAAGGTAAACCTTACTCCTTGTATATAGATACCTCTAAGGAAGGTTTGGGAGTGGTGCTGATGTAAGATAGGAAGTTATCGCCTATGCATCGAGGAAGCCAAAGCCACATGAGGTTAACTATCCAACGCATGACTTGGAGTTGGCTACGATAGTGCTTACCTAAATAAAGTGACGACACTACTTATATGGAGTGGAGTACGAAGTCTTCATGGAACATAAGAGTCTAAAATATATCTTCACTCAAAAGGACTTGAATCTAAGGTAGAGAATATGGATGGAGTTTTTGGAAGAATATAAGTGTCCAATTAGCTACCACCCGGGAAAGGCTAACATGGTAGCTAATGCGTTAAGCCGAAAGATAAGGATGGCTCATATGAGGGTGTAAGAAGTCCAAATAGTATATGAACTCTTGAAGCAAAAGGTAAAAGTAGGAGAAGGAAAGATTAGCTTGTGTAATCTGAAGATGGAACTTGAACTAAGGTAAGAGATTAGAGAGGTGCAACGAGGCAACAAAGACTTTCAAACTATTAAAGCAAAGGAAATCAAAAGAGGAAATAAGGAATTTTGGACTGATTAAGTTGGAGTATTGTGTTTCTGAGAACGGATATGTGTACCGGATGACCCAGTATTGAAGAGGAAGATGATGGATGAAGCTCATAAGAGCAAGTATACTATTCATCTTGGAGAAGTGAAGATGTACCAAGACTTGAAGAAGGTCTACTTATGAATCCCCACCTAAAGCCAACCCTAGAGTAAGGGGGTCGGGATGCATATCATATTATTTTGCATGAATATATATGTTTTTGAATGATTTTGTGTGCTTTAGAATTGTGGATTATAGGTTAAAATGCTTAGTTATGCTTATGGAGCAGGAGGGGTAAAATGGTAATTTTGCTTGAGGTCAAAATAGGAAGATGGCATGAGGATTTCATAAGAAGAATATGTGGTTGACAAAATAAGAACAAGAGTTAGTGTGGTTATGTGGTTAGAGCTTTGTGAATTAATTTCTAAGGTCACGAGTTCAAATCCCATCATTTAAGCTTTTGTCATGATTATCTTAACTAAGTTTGAATTTTTGTTTTCTTCCATTCCATGAAAATAGGAATGTTGTCTTAGGGGAGACATGAAGAGAATGTCCTAATCTTATCCTCATGTCCTAAAAAGAAATCTAGAGGAATTCTTGTCCTTTTATTACCTCTAGCTTGTCCTAACATCTTTATATTTTAAATCCATTAAATCTCTTCTTTTGAACTCCAAAATTCTGTCATATGCCTTCACCTTGAATTTCGAAAATCAGCTGTGGAGGATGGGGAGTTGGCCGAAAACAGGAGAGGAAATAGGAAGGGGTTCCAAGAGAAATCAAACACCATGAAAGAACCTTGAAAAATTCACCTTCATGTTGTTCATGTTTTAGTGAAGGGAAATCTGGAAAATTTTTCAGAATTTTTGCAGACCACCTCTTCGAAAATTCAGCCAGTAAACATCTTCATTTGCTGCCAAGAAAATGGTCATTTCATGTGGCTTGAAGGCTAGAAAATCTGTGCAATTTTCGGACTGCACAAACTGTGCAAAACCAGAAAAAAATTCTGGACATTTCGCAGCCTTCAACCAAGGAAATGAAGCTGTTTTTGTCCATCTTCAAGCCAGCAAAACTCCTCTGTATTTCTCCAGAAAGAAGGCTGGAAAACCACCTTTGAAAGACCTTCAAACCCCCTCATGAATCAGCTGCAAATCGGGTTGAAGGAGTGCAGAAGCAGAAGTTGAAGGGTGGTTTTCGGCCTAGGCTTGAAGGAAGCAAAGATGGAAAAATTCTGGTTTCAAACTGTCCAAGGTTTCGAAGGAGTGCAGAAATTCTGCACAGACCTTCGAAACCATGGACAGTTTGAAACCGGAAATTTTCCAGCTTTGCTTCCTTCAAGCCTAGGCCGAAAACCACCCTTCAACTTCTGCAACATTGGTCCTTGATCAGCTATGGACTGAACACCATTAACCCCACACTTACCTTAGACTCATGGACTCCATAACTACACCTCAAAAAACAACTAAGATCACTCCATTCAAACTCTTTTTGAACTTTAAAAAAATTCCAGCATTTTACTCCATTAAACCACTTTGCATTAGGCTAACTAACCAGAATTTCCTCTACCTTTATAGACTGAATTTTGCTCAGCTCTATATCCTGCACAAGCTCCATTGATTCCATCGAAATCACCTTGTTCAGCCGGCACCATCGATGAGTGAAGAAACCTTCCTTGATCAAACACCATAGCTAACCACCTACCTTAACCAACTCCACAACTTTCTCCATTTGAGTTTCAAATAAAATCTTATCAACCTCTCTCCTTCTTGCTAAAAACCGAAACTCCCATTCACCCTAGACCATTCGGCTAGCACCTTACCAGATTTCGTGCAGCAATCCTCTCAAACTCTCTCCATTTTCACCAAGAACACCAAGAACACACACTAAACTTCTTCAAGCCTAACCCTACTCTAAACACCTCCAATCACTCTCAAATACTCCAGATCACTTCTACTTAATCCCTAGACTTCATTTCTGGGATTTATAACACAAAACCTCACAAATAAGAATTTTCAAACGGATCAAAATTAGCCTTTTCCCTTGAAGGTCTCAAGAACATCAACAAGGTAAATCAAGAACAACCTTCTTGTTCATCCTTTTTCCATTCAATTCTTAATATACCCTTCTAATGCTCTCTCTCTCTCTCTCTCTCTCTCTCTCTCTCTCTCTCTCTCTCTCTTCCTCTACCGAAATGGTTGATCAACCATCAACCATGACTGTTTTTTCCGGTGGATCACTCAAGGCTCTCTATCGCGCGTGGACCTTCTTTTGTTGTCATCAAAGCAATCGACAATCAAGTATCCATTCTTAAATCCTTTCTTTTTAAATTCTGAAATCATGTCTCCTAGGTGTTGATAGGGAGATGGAGTATGAATGGAGAATGAATATATGCATGTGGATTAAGGGGATGGAGTTAAGACATGATGATGGTTTTATATGGCTAAGTTGTTTGTGTTTTCTTTTTGAAGCATTGTATGTTCTTCGTGCTTAACAAATTTTATGGATGTTTGAAGCATGTTAGAGATCATGACACCAAAGGTGATTAGGTTCTTATGTTTCTATTTTCCATTGAAGCCATTAATGATGATTATGCCTAGAAGGAAGTTAGTCTTGTGATAGTATGTGTGAAGTCAAGCATGTGTTCATGAGTAGATTGGTTTATTATTTGATGTTGGCGAATGTGTTTATGAATCTTTTCTAGCAATAGGAAAATCATGGTGAAAGAGTATTTCCTTGTTAAGTGTAGGTTATTTTTATTAACAAAATTTTATTACTTTAAATAGAATTACTACTATATTTTTCTCTATAAAATTCGAAACTCTAGGAAGATTTGGAGTGGTTTATTAATTAAAATATTAATATTTTCTTTATCAAATAAATGAGACCTTTTGTTAAAAATAATATATATATATATATAGTAATAAATCTTTTATAATAAATAAAATATTAGAATTAATGACCTTGTAGACCTTAGTTCAAACTTTTACCTATATTCCTAAATATTATTTATATTAAAATTTATTTGTTATTTATTGATTTAAAATTTAAAATAATTCATTTATTATTAATTTTATTTATTACTAATTATTTATTATCTAAAAAAATTTGAAAATTATTTGTAATTTATTATTTACTTATAATAAAGCTATTTTTAAATTACCATTTGTTAATATTGTTAGACTTAATATTATTTAAAATTCAAACCTTCTTTTATTTATTAATAATAGCACACAAGAACTATTAATTGAGTCTATAATTTATTAGCAATTATTTTAGAACCCCAAGTTATTTTAACTTATCAAATTAGACTTATTTTATAAAATTCTTTTCTTTAGCTAGCCTTAAAGTTTAGAACATTAGGGCCGTGAGGGTAATAGGTTGAACTAGGATTATTTTGTGTAAGTGAGTTTCGCTTGAATGTAACCTTATGTTTTGTGTTTATCCCAGCGGGGTTAGGTTAGCCTTGGAAGACTTTTGAGTTTGAGCAAGCAAAGAACCAGGTAAGCTCCTGCATGGAATTTTGTGAATACCAAAATTCCTGTGGCAAGCCAAATGCGATGTGTATGGACAACTATTTTGTGAAGGCAATTAAGGACTGTTTTTCCTTTTTATTCCAAACAAACAAATCATTTGAAAATTAAACAAGCAGTTTTACACAAAATGCTACACTCTTTCTAAAACCCAACTTTGACAAGACTTTTAGAAACCCTTAATTGCAATTTCCAAATAAAGTAGATTATGATCAACTTTCTCCCAAGTGGGACAATCAACGTTGAGTACTCAATAAGGGTAGACTTCCCGGACTTGTCTTTGAAGGGTTAGGGTATGTCTCTCAGTAGGTGGCCACCTCTGAGGGGTGAGTCCTTCCTGGATAGGATGCCAGTCCGATAGGTCATGCCGGTCCGAGCTAGCAAGTTTCAATCATGTGGACTGTGTGTTCCGGAGTGGACAACCGGTAAGTTTGGGTGTAGAGATGGAGGAGTATCTCACCCAGTAGGCCGTACACCTACCCTTTGTCAGCTTGCACAAAGTGTGGCACTTTGACCGTTATTTAGTCATGGGGCCCAACGTGTGATAACCCATGGCTACCCATTTGAGTGGTTGTATTTATTGGGCACATGTATGGTTTGAAAAGCGAAACGCCACTCTTTATTTTCAACACTTATTTATTGCTTGCCAGCACCTTTCCTTATGAAACTTTTACAACTTGCATACATGAATTATTTTACCTGAAACACTCAAAGCACACACGGGCTTACTGAGATTTTTATCTCACCACCTTTTATGCCATGTTTTCAGGGAGATCCTGCTGTGGAGGTCATTAGCTAGATTATTGCCTATGCTTTGAAGACTTGTGTCATTTTCTTTATGTGACGTTTTGAGAGAATGTTGCAAACAATTTTATTTTGGATTTGTACCAGTATTTATCCTTTGGGTTGTAATAAGTTTAAATTTTTAAGTCTTTAATTTATTTTATTCTATGTAACCTGGTTATAAAGACCCCTTGTCCTCTGGACGGGGCGACATCCCCGGCCCTGATGGGCCTAGGTAGTGGGGTGTTACAAGTGGTATGAGAGACTAGGTTTAGGCAAGTATTGATGGTATATGTTTTGATTTATTGAGTTCAAACTGTTTGTCTGACCTGTCTTGTTTGTACTGTAGGATGGTTAGAATGATTAGAACCGCAAGGAAAGGGCAGCAATGGCACCCTCCCATTCCTATCTACCCGGAGGACTTACCGATGCCTCAGCCTGCACCACAGCGAATCATTGCCCTGGATGATAGTAGTGACGATGAGGTCCAGATCGTTGAGCCACCTTTTATACCCGTGATCGACCTGGTTACTGACAGTGAAGACGAGGAGATAGACATGGAATATGTTCCCCTCCCTCCTAGTCCCATAGTTGACTTGGCAGCTGGCAGTGATGACCCAGGGGAGATAGATTATGAATCTCCACCTAGACCTTCTTTTGTAACCCCACCCAATCAGGTTGAAACTGAGGAGAGTTCTAGGAGACTTGGGAAGGAGCCAATGGATGGGTTTGCCAATGGGGCTGGGAAAGACTTCACTAGGAATTCTGGGGGGTGGTTATATGAGGTTGACTTTGAAGATTTTGATAAGGACTAGAAAGGCTAAGTGCTGCTGCAATTGGGATGTTTTATTTACTGCTTTTCATAAATTCCTATGCTAAGGATTTTCTTATCTTTTCTCATGTTTACAGCTTTAATTTTGAATTTATGCAAATAAGAGTGCCTGTAGTACTCTAGATCTTGAGGAAAATTTATATGTAATTCTTTATACAAAATTTGCATCTAATTTTCTTCCGATTAACGTTGAATGTGAAAGCATGCTCAATTTGGATATTTTTAACTTTGATGCATAAACTTATTATCTGGGGAATGATTTAGAATGGCACCCAGACGTCGCGCAGCCACATCCAGTAGAAGGGTTCCTGAGGCAGAGCCCGTGACACTAGAGGTTGATACAACTCAAATGCCATCACTAAACCAGGGGGATGAGAACGAAATGGGACCAGAGATGGGATCAGAAGAACCAGTTAGTGTAACTATGACACAAGCATTCCACAAGCTGACTGAGATTCTGCAAACCTTGTCAGAGCGAAGAAATCCGAAAGGGGAAGATGAGGCGTTGGAGCGGTTTCTGAAATTTCAACCACTTATCTTCTTGGGGGAGGCCGAACAGGACCAGAAAGCCGAACAATGGGTGGAACAAATGGAGGATATCTTTGCTATGCTCCAGTACACGGAGAAGCGAATGGTGAAGTTTGCTGCGTTCCGGCTGAGCGGTCCAGCTCAGGCGTGGTGGCAAAGAGTTCAGGACGACTGGGAGATGATTGACCAAGACTGGACAAGGGCTAATTTTGTGGAAGCATTCCGGGCAGAATATATCCCTCAGTGGATAGTTGAGAAACGGGAAGATGTGTTCCAGAATCTAAAGCAGGGAAGCCAAATGGTAGCCCAATACGAAGCCCGGTTCATGCAACTGTCAAAGTACTACAAGAGGCTGGTGGATACTGAACAGAACAGAACGAGGCAGTTTGTTAAGGGATTAAGGCAAGAGTTAAGAAGGGCGTTAGCACCCTCTCCATCGACGACTTACTCGGGGGCTGTGGACACAGCCACTCGTACTGAGAATGAGGATCGCAACAGATTGGCTCCACGACCATTCGTATTGTCAAGAGAACCGCCAAGACCTTTTCAGAGACAGCAACCTAACAAGCGCCCTGCCAACCAGCAATGGCAAAATCGAGGAAAGTAAGCCTGAACAGCACCGGTTGGTCCTATGCAGAATCTTCCATTGTGCCGGCACTGTGGGAAAAGGGGCCACATTGAGAAAAATTATTGGTCCCCAAGAGGTGAGCGGAAGTACTACCACTGCGGAGACCCGAATCATCTGCGGAACACCTGCCCTAAACTTCTCCGGATCGGACAGGGGAACCCAGCTCAGAACCCGGGGCCCAATCGAGCCAATACCTCGGGAGCTTCCGGGAGTGGAACGCAGAAGCCGTAAGTGAAAGCAAAAGTTTTCGCTTTCAACCGGGAGGAGGTTGGAGCTGATGCTACAGTAGTGGAAGGTACATTTACTATCCAAGGTCGTTTTGTTAATGCATTGATAGACCCTGGATCTACCCACTCCTATTTAAATAAAAATTTTGCATATGAATTGGGTTTGAGAAGGAGTAGAACTACTTTTTACCTTGTTAGTAAGTACACCTTTGGGGAAAATGGTGCAAGCAGATCGATATGTGCAGAATTGTAAAGTTGAAGTAGGGAGAGAAAGCTTGGAGGGAGATCTAATAGTCTTAGCTATTGATGATTATGATTTAATATTGGGAATGGATTGGCTAGCGCAGCATGGTGCTAGAGTAGACTGTAAGAATAAGTCAGTTCAATTCATTAGACCAGGATGTGATGTGTTGTAATTCAATGGTAAGAAAGTAAAAGAATTGAAGTTTTTGATAGCTGGGGCTAAAGCCCGGAAATTATTGAGGCAAGGATGTCAAGGATATCTGGCTTATGTGATAAATAAGCCAAAGGACCAGTGCACTCTGGAGGATACTGAGGTGGTAAAAGATTTTCCCGACGTGTTCCCTGCGGAACTCACTTCTCTAACTCCCAATCGAGAGGTTGAGTTCACCATTGATCTAGTCCCAGGAGCGGAACCGGTGTCTCGAACTCCGTATCGTATGGCACCGGCGGAGTTGAAAGAATTAAAGGAGCAGCTAGAAGAGTTGGTGAGGCAAGGCCATATCAAACCTAGCACGTCACCCTGGGGAGCACCTATGCTATTTGTAAAGAAAAAGGATGGGACTCTAAGGTTGTGTATTGACTACTGAGGCTTGAACAACCTGACCATCAAGAATAAATATCCTCTGCCATTAATTGACGAGTTGTTCGACTAGTTGCAAGGATCCAGTTGTTACTCGAAACTAGATTTGAGGCAAGGCTACTATCAAGTGAGGATAAAAGAGGAAGATATTCCTAAGATGGCCTTCAATACAAGATATGGTCACTATGAGTTTGTGGTGATGCCTTTTGGGGTAACCAACGCACCCGTGGTATTTATGGATTTGATGCATCGAGTGTTCCAGCCCTACTTGGACAAGTTCGTGGTGGTCTTCATCGACGACATGCTTATATACTTCAAGAGCCCGGAGGACCATGCAAAACATTTGAAGTTGGTACTAGAAAAGCTAAGGGAGCACAAGCTTTACGCCAAGTTTAGCAAGTGCGAGTTTTGGCTGGATGGTGTGGCATTTCTTGGTCACATGGTGACCAAGGAGGGGATCAAAGTAGACCCAGCGAAGGTTGAAGCCGTATCAGATTGGAAGCAACCAGAGAACATCACCGAGATTCGAAGCTTCTTAGGATTGGCTGGCTACTACCAGAGGTTTATTAAGGGGTTTTCAACGCTAGCATCTCCTATAACCCGGCTGCTGAGAAAGGACGTACCCTTTGATTGGAATGAAAAATGGGAAAGGAGTTTTCAAGAGTTGAAGCGGAGTTAATGACAGCGCCTGTATTGAGTCTACCAGAGGCAGATAAACCTTATGCTCTATATACGGATGGTTCGAAGGAAGGCTTGGGAGCAGTTTTGATGTAAGATAGGAAGGTGATCGCCTATGCTTCTCGGAAATTAAGGCCGCATAAAGTTAATTATCCCACGCATGATCTAAAGCTGGCTGCCATTGTGTTCGCATTAATGAAGTGGCGACACTATTTGTATGAAGCAGAATATGAGGTGTTCACTGATCACAAAAGCCTGAAGTACATCTTCACCCAGAAAGACTTGAATTTGAGGCAGCGAAGATGGATGGAATTTTTGGAAGAGTACCGTTGTCCTATCAACTACCACCCCGGGAAAGCCAACGTCGTTGCTGATGCCCTGAGTCGGAAAGTCAAAATGGCCAGGCTAAGGGTACAGGAGGTTCAAGTAGTTCAGGATGTGTTGGATAGAAGAGTAGAAGTGCAAGAAGAGAAGATTATTATTAATAACCGGAGGTTGATACCAAATCTAAGACAGGAGATTATTGAAGCCCAGCAGAGTAATGTGGAATTTTAGCTTTTCAAGGACAAGGAGCTTAAACGGCAAGGCAGTGAATTCCGACAGGACGGAGCGGGAGTGTTGTACTTCCGAGATCGTTTGTGTGTACCCGAGGAGCACTAGTTGAGGAACAGAATTTTAGAAGAAGCGCATAAGAGCAAGAACGCCATTCATCCAGGAGAGGTCAAGATGTATCAAGATCTGAAAAAGTCTTATTGTTGGCCCGAGATGAAACGGAACATGGTTAAGTATGTCTCAACGTGTTTAACCTGTCAGAAGGTTAAAGCGGAGCACAAAAAGGTGGCAGGATTATTACAACCGTTGCTAGTACCGGAATGGAAATGGGAAGAGGTGACCATGGACTTTGTTATTGGACTCCCTATGGCAAGGAACCAAAAGTACGCTATATGGGTAGTGGTAGATCGATTGATCAAGTCGGTGCATTTCATACCCGTGAATGTAAGGGATTCAATGGAAAATTTGGCTCAGACCTACGTGTGGGAAATAGTCAGATAACACGGAGTGCCTTCAAGTATTGTGTCCGACCGTGATCCAAGATTTACATCCCGATTTTGGGGCAAGTTTCAAGAATCAATGGGTTCTAGTTTGAAGTTCAATACGACAGCGAATCCGTAGACCGATGGACAGTCAGAAAGGGTTATTCAGATACTGGAGGATATGTTGAGAGCCTGTGTATTGGATTTCGGGGATAAGTGGATCGAAAGTGTGCCGTATGCCGAGTTGTCATACAATAACAGTTATCAAGTTTCGATTGGAATGGCTCCGTATGAAGCTCTATATGGTCGTAAGTGTTAAGTACCGTTATACTGGAGCTGGTCAGAGGATTGACACATAAGCAAATCGGGAGAAGTCTATGTCATGTTGGATAAGGTCAAGTTAATTAGGGAAAGGTTGAAAGCAGCCCAGAGCCGACAAAAGAGTTATGCAGATAACATGCGAAGAGAGTTAGAATTTCAGGTGGGAGACAGCGTGTTCCTAAAACTGACACCAAATAGGGGGATCCTGAAACATCCGAAAGGGGGAAAGCTGAATCCGAGGTATTTGGGACAGTTTCCAATAAAAGAGAGAATTGGGCCGGTAGCGTATCGATTGGATTTGCCAGATGGGTTGACGGGAATTCACAACGTATTCCATGCTTCGCAACTGAGGGAGTACAATGCTGATCCCGAACATGTTTTGAATGATGAGCCGTTAGTGCTACAACCCGACCTGAGCCCAGATGTTGTTTGTAAAGAGGAAAAATGAGACACTGAGGCTATGTATAGACAATAGAGGGTTGAACAATCTCACGATCAAGAACAAGTACCCCTTACCTCTAATTGATGAGTTGTTCGATTAGTTCCAAGGTTCTTGTTACTTTTCTAAGCGGGATCTTCGATAAGGTTATTGATATTCCCAAAATAGCCTTCAACACTAGATATGGGCACTACGAATTCGTGGTGATGCTGTTTGGAGTAACTAATGCACCCGCTATTTTCATGGATCTTATGCACAGTGTTTTCCAACCGTACTTGGATAAGTTCGTGGTAGTGTTCCTAGACGATATTTTGATCTACTCTAAAAGTCCCGGAGAGCATGCGGAACATCTAAAGTCAGTACTAGAGAAATTGAGAGAGCATAAACTTTATGCAAAGTTTAGCAAATGCTAGTTTTGGTAAGATATAGTGGCCTTCCTTGGTCACATGATATCTAGAGAGGGAATCAAGGTGGACCTTGCATAAGTCTAGGTTGTCTCTATTTGGAAACAACCAGATAGCAGAACTAAGATTAGGAGTTTTCTTGGATTGGCGGGACATTACCGGCGGTTCATTAAGAACTTCTCTATGCTGGTTACACCAATGACCTAACTACTAAAAAAGGATGTGCCATATATCTGGAGTTATAAATCTGAGAAGAGTTTTCAAGAGCTCAAGAGGAGATTAATGATGGCACCGGTATTGAGTTTACTTGAGGAAGGTAAACCTTACTCCTTGTATATAGACACCTCTAAGAAAGGTTTGGGAGCGGTGCTGATGTAAGATAGGAAGTTATCGCATATGCATCGAGGAAGCCAAAGCCACATGAGGTTAACTATCCAACGCATGACTTGGAGTTGGCTACGATAGTGCTTACCTAAATGAAGTGACGACACTACTTATATGGAGTGGAGTACGAAGTCTTCATGGATCATAAGAGTCTAAAATATATCTTCACTCAAAAGGACTTGAATCTAAGGTAGAGAATATGGATGGAGTTTTTGGAAGAATATAAGTGTCCAATTAGCTACCACCCGGGAAAGGCTAACGTGGTAGCTAATGCGTTAAGCCGAAAGATAAGGATGGCTCATATGAGGGTGTAAGAAGTCCAAATAGTATATGAACTCTTGAAGCAAAAGGTAAAAGTAGGAGAAGGAAAGATTAGCTTGTGTAATCTGAAGATGGAACTTGAACTAAGGTAAGAGATTAGAGAGGTGCAACGAGGCAACAAAGACTTTCAAACTATTAAAGCAAAGGAAATCAAAAGAGGAAATAAGGAATTTTGGACTGATTAAATTGGAGTATTGTGTTTCTGAGAACGGATATGTGTACCAGATGACCCAGTATTGAAGAGGAAGATGATGGATGAAGCTCATAAGAGCAAGTATAATATTCATCTTGGAGAAGTGAAGATGTACCAAGACTTGAAGAAGGTCTACTTATGAATCCCCACCTAAAGCCAACCCTAGAGTAAGGGGGTCGGGATGCATATCATATTATTTTGCATGAATATATATGTTTTTGAATGATTTTGTGTGCTTTAGAATTGTGGATTATAGGTTAAAATGCTTAGTTATGCTTATGGAGCAGGAGGGGTAAAATGGTAATTTTGCTTGAGGTCAAAATAGGAAGATGGCATGAGGATTTCATAAGAAGAATATGTGGTTGAGAAAATAAGAACAAGAGTTAGTGTGGTTATGTGGTTAGAGCTTTGTGAATTAATTTCTAAGGTCACGAGATCAAATCCCATCATTTAAGTTTTTGTCATGATTACCTTAACTAAGTTTGAATTTTTGTTTTCTTGCATTCCATGAAAATAGGAATGTTGTCTTAGGGGAGATATGAAGAGAATGTCTTAATCTTATCCTCATGTCCTAAAAAGAATTCTAGAGGAATTCTTGTCCTTTTATTACCTCTAGCTTGTCCTAACATCTTTATATTTTAAATCCATTAAATCTCTTCTTTTGAACTCCAAAATTCTGTGATATTCCTTCACCTTGAATTTCGAAAATTAGCTGTGGAGGATGGGGAGTTGGTCGAAAATAGGGGGGGAAATAGGAAGGGGTTCCAAGAGAAATCAAACACCATGAAAGAACCTTCAAAAATTAACCTTCATGTTGTTCATGTTTTAGTGAAGGGAAATCTGGAAAATTTTCCAGAATTTTTGCAGACCACCTCTTCGAAAATTCAGCCAGTAAACCTCTTCATTTGCTACCAAGAAAATGGTCATTTCATGTGGCTTGAAGGCTGGAAAATCTGTGCAATTTTCGGACTGCACAAACTGTGCAAAACCAGAAAAAAATTCTGGACATTTCGCAGCTTTCAACCAAGGAAATGAAGCTATTTTAGTCCATCTTCAAGCCAGCAAAACTCTTCTGTATTTCTACAGAAAGAAAGCTGGAAAACCACCTTTGAAAGACCTTCAAACCCCCTCAAGAATCTGCTACAAATCGGGTTGAAGGAGTGCAGAAATTCTGCACAGAATTTCTGCACAAACCTTCGAAACCTTGGACAATTTGAAACCAGAATTTTTCCAGCTTTGCTTCCTTTAAGCCTAGGCCGAAAACCACCCTTCAACTTCTGTAACATTGGTCCTTGATCATGTTGGGGATATGTCCTAGAGTCAATTTGTACTTATACAATTGTCATTATGTTTTATATAATAATATGAGGCTTTCCTTTCCATGAATAGTGAGTTTTGTTTTGTTGGTCATCAAGTACGTGACTTGATAGTAAAACCCTACAATGAATACAATGACTATTCTAAAACTGTCCCTGATCGATTATTATTATTGGAATAATAATAAATTAAGATTAGTATGTTTGTGACTTGATGGCTATGTTTTACTGGCCATGGATATTTGTGATATCAAGTCAAGACATAAATAAATGTTAGAGAACATTGTATTGGGCATGACCCACTGTGAGAGTACTTCATGGAATATGTCATAAGTACTTTCTAGCCATAATAATATTGAAAGTCCTTCGGCCTAAATTCATCATAGTTTCTTACTTGATAAATTCTATATTTTGACATTGTCTAAAGTTGTCTTTAACCAGATAATAAATTAGACTACTGTTGGATATAGAATAAATCAAGGAGAGGAATATGATTGATTGTGAAGGAATTTGTCCCTCTCAGTTATGGGAGAGATATCCATGGGCCCCTTGATAAGTTAGACTGTTAAAAATGCATGGCCGTGCTCAAATATATCAATCTAAGATATTGATATCATTTGTTTGAACAGTCTACTATGAAATCAAGAAATAATTGATTAAGCTTAATAAGGTTGACATGCTCCGTGCCTTATGCTTAATCTGGATATCGTGTGACAAAAGGACTAAATATAAAATTATGGTTTGGTTCAAAGAGATCACCGATCTTCATTTAACCTGGATAGTTATAATGTTTTGCTAGAAACTGCTTATAACTTGTGGGCCATTTAAATATGATTTAGGCACCCTGCCAGTGTTAAATGAACCTATAGGGTCACACAATAAGCGAACTTGTTAGGTTATTTTTTTGGTAACCAGGTTCGATGAATCTGGATGATATCTAGATTATAAGAATCTGACTCGGTAAAATAATTAGTTAAATTACCGAGATAATGGCAGAATCTTATCATATCAGTTTTAATTTAATTTGAATTTAAATTAGAATATGATAAGATATTATTAGGGTTGAACTCTAAGAGGTTCGAGGGTTTTTAAGAAAACCCTAGCCATCTTTTCAATAGTCCAATTTTTCGGTTGAGAACATTCGTGCCATTCTCTACCAGAAAGAAGAAAAAAAACCTCTCAAACCCTAGGCGCTAGCACTCCCCGAGTATCGAGTGAGTTCGCGGTATGTATCCGATAGAGGACGTTCGCATACTGCAGCGTCTGGTGATTGTTCGGGTTGAACGTACAACAGCGCAACCAGAATCGAAGGATTTCGATTACAGCAACCAAAGGTAATTCTTAAAGCTTAGATCTTCTTAATCGTTTACATGGGTCCTCGGGAGGGATTTGTTCAGCCGGCACCATTGAAGAGTGAAGAAACCTTCCTTGATCAAACACCATAGCTAACCACCTACCTTAACCAACTCCACAACTTTCTCCATTTGAGTTTCAAATAAAATCTTATCAACCTCTCTCCTTCTTGCTAAAAACCGAAACTCCCATTCACCCTAGACCATTCGGCCAGCACCTTACCAGATTTCGTGCAGCAATCCTCTCAAACTCTCTTCATTTTCACCAAGAACACACACTAAACTTCTTCAAGCCTAACCCTACTCTAAACACCTCCAATCACTCTAGAATAATCCAGATCACTTCTACTTAATCCCTAGACTTCATTTCTGGGATTTATAACACAAAACCTCACAAATAAGAATTTTCAAACGAATCAAAATTAGCCTTTTCCCTTGAAGGTCTCAAGAACATCAACATGGTAAATCAAGAACAACCTTCTTGTTCATCCTTTTTCCATTCAATTCTTAATATACCCTTCTAATGCGCTCTCTCTCTCTCTCTCTCTCTCTCTCTCTCTCTCTCTCTCTTCCTCTACCGAAATGGTTGATCAACCATCAACCATGGCTGTTTTTTCCGGTGGATCACTCAAGGCTCTCTATCGCGCGTGAACCTTCTTTTGTTGTCGTCAAAGCAATCGACAATCAAGTATCCATTCTTAAATCCTTTCTTTTTAAATTCTAAAATCATGTCTCCTAGGTGTTGATAGGGAGATGGAGTATGAATGGAGATTGAATATATGCATGTGGATTAAGGGGATGGAGTTAAGACATGATGATGGTTGTATATGGCTAAGTTGTATGTGTTTTCTTTTTGAAGCATTGTATGTTCTTCGTGCTTAACGAATTTTATGGATGTTTGAAGCATGTTAGAGATCATGACACCAAAGGTGATTAGGCTCTTATGTTTCTATTTTCCATTGAAGCCATTAATGATGATTATGCCTAGAAGGAAGTTAGTCTTGTGATAGTATGTGTGAAGTCAAGCATGTGTTCATTAGTGGATTGGTTTATAATTTGATGTTGGAGAATGTGTTTATGAATCTTTTCTAGCAATAGGAAAATCATGGTGAAAGAGTATTTCCTTGTTAAGTCTAGGTTATTTTTATTAACAAAATTTTATTATTTTAAATAGAATTACTACTATATTTTTCTCTATAAAATTCGAAACTCTAGGAAGATTTGGAGTGGTTTATTAATTAAAATATTAATATTTTCTTTATCAAATAAAGGAGATCTTTTGTTAAAAATAATATATATATATAGTAATAAATCTTTTATAATAAATAAAATATTAGAATTAATGATCTTATAGACCTTAGTTCAAACTTTTACCTATATTCCTAAATATTATTTATATTAAAATCTATTTGTTATTTATTAATTTAAAATTTAAAATAATTCATTTATTATTAATTTTATTTATTACTAATTATTTATTATCTAAAAAATTAAAAATTATTTGTAATTTATTATTTACTTATAATAAAGCTATTTGTAAATTACCATTTGTTAATATTGTTAGACTTAATATTATTTAAAATTCAAACCTTCTTTTATTTATTAATAATAGCACACAAGAATTATTAATTGAGTCTATAATTTATTAGCAATTATTTTAGAACCCCAAGTTATTTTAACTTATCAAACTAGACTTATTTTATAAAATTCTTTTCTTTAGCTAGCCTTAAAACTTAGAACATTAGGGTCGTGATGGTAATAGGTTGAACTAGGATTATTTTGTGTAAGTGAGTTTCGATTGAATGTAACCTTATGTTTTGTGTTTACCCCAGCGGGGTTAGGTCAGCCTTGGAAGACTTTTGAGTTTGAGCAAGCAAAGAATCAGGTAAGCTCCTTCATGGAATTTTGTGAAGACCAAAATTACTGTGGCAAGCAAAATGCGATGTGTATGGACAACTATTTTGTGAAGGCAATTAAGGACTGTTTTTCCTTTTTATTCCAGACAAACAAATCATTTGAAAATTAAACAAGCAGTTTTACACAAAATGCTACACTCTTTCTAAAACCCAACTTTGACAAGACTTTTAGAAACCCTTAATTGCAATTTCCAAATAAAGCAGATTATGATCAACTTTCTCCCAAGTGGGACAATCAATGTTGAGTACTCAATAAGGGTAAACTTCCCGGACTAGTCTTTGAAGGGTTAGGGTATGTCTCTCAGTAGGTGGCCACCTCTGAGGGGTGAGTCCTTCCTGGATAGGATGCCAGTCTGGTAGGTCATGCCGGTCCGAGCTAGCAAGTTTTAGTCATGTGGACTGTGTGTTCCGGAGTGGACAACTAGTAAGTTTGGGTGTAGAGATGGAGGAGTATCTCACCCGGTAGGCCGTACACCCACCCTTTGTCAGCTTGCACAAAGTGTGGCACTTTGACCGTTATTTAGTCATGGGGCCCAACGTGTGATAACCCATGGCTACCCATTTGAGTGGTTGTATTTATTGGGCACATGTATGGTTTGAAAAGAAAAACGCCACTCTTTATTTTCAACACTTATTTATTGCTTGCCAGCACCTTTCCTTATGAAACTTTTACAACTTGCATACATGAATTATTTTACCTGAAACACTCAAAGCACACACGGGCTTACTGAGATTTTTATCTCACCACCTTTTATGCCATGTTTTTAGGGAGATCCTGCTGTGGAGGTCATTAGCTAGATTATTGCCTATGGTTTGAAGACTTGTGTCATTTTCTTTATGTGACGTTTTGAGAGAATGTTACAAATAATTTATTTTGGATTTGTACCAGTATTTATCCTTTGGGTTGTAATAAGTTTAAATTTTTAAGTCTTTAATTTATTTTATTCTATGTAACCTGGTTATAAAGACCCCTTGTCCTCTGGACGGGGTGACATCCCCGGCCCTGATGGGCCTAGGTAGTGGGGTGTTACACTACTGGTAGCTGGGGATGAAAAGGGATGTGGCACAATACGTGTCTACTTGTCTGACTTATCAGAAATTAAAGGCGGACATAAGAAAGCAGCTGGATTACTGCAACCGTTATCGATTCCTGAGTAGAAGTGGCAGGAGGTGACGATAAATTTTGTTACCGGACTACTGATGTCGAAGACTTTTAGGGATGCCGTTCGAGTTGTGGTTGACAAGTTGACCAAGATTGTTCATTTTATGTCGATAAATGTTAAGGATTCTATGGAGAAGTTGGCTAAGACATACATTTGGGAAGTGATCAGATTGCATTGTGCACCATTGGGTATCATAATCAACCGGAATCTTTGGTTCACTTGAAGAATTTGGACTAAGTCTCAAGAGTCAATGGGGACGACTCTGAAGCTTAGTACTTTTGCTCATCCGCAAATTGATGGATGGTCCGAGAAAGTTATCCAAATATTGGAGGACATGTTTAGGGCATGTGTGTTGGATTTTGGAGAAACGTAGATAGATTATATACCCTATGCTGAGTTGGCTTACAACAAGAGTCATCAGCATCGATTGGGATGGCACCTTATGAAGCATTATATGGATGGAAATGTAAAGTACCGTTATACAGGGGTTGGACTGAGGATGGGCAAATCAGTAAAATTGGGGAGGTAAACCATTAGGAGATGATGGGAGAGACTGAAAGTGGTGTAAAATCGGCAGAAGAGTTATGCGGACAACAGAAGAATAGAATTGCAGTTTCAAGTGGGGGATCAGACTTTTCTAAAGATAATACCTAGCAAAGGGATTTTGAAACATCCCAAAGGTGAGAAGTTGAGTCATAGATATTTAGGATCATTTCCAATGATCGAAAAGATTGGACTTGTGGCTTATCAATTGTAATTACCAGAAGGGTTGGCAAGAAATCACGATATGTTCCATGTATCTCAGTTGAAGAAATACAACCCTAACCTGGAGCATGTATTGAACGAGGTGCTATTGATTCTACAACCTGATTTGAGCTACATGGAGAAACCGATTAAGGTTCTAGATCAGAGTGTTAAGGTGTTAAGGAGTAAATAGATACCTATGTTCAAGATTTTGTGGTATCATCATAGTACTCAGGATGCCACATGGGAAACTAAAGAGTGGACAAAGAAGAAATACTCGAATTTACTCTAAAGGTATAGCACTCCGAATTTTGGGATGAAATTCTCTTAAGGGGGAGAGGATGTAATACCCCGTTTAAAACCATCTTTATTATATGGGGAAAGTTATGCATGGCATAAGATTTTATATGACATTGATAACTTGAAATATTTTCATGGGTATATATAATCTATAAGTTGGTTAGTTCATAAATTTATTTACTTTGATATAATTGTTGGAGGACTATTTAAACAAGAGTGGTTGTAGTCTAGTGGTTAAGGCTTGGTGTTTGTTTCTTGGTGGACTTGAGCTTTTGTTTTATGAGTTTTATTAGAAGGGAAAGGGAGTATGTGAGTGGGAGTTAAGGGAATTTATTAGTTTCTTGGTGGATTTGAGTTTTTGTTTTATGATTGGAATTTATTATAAGGGAAATAGAGTAAGTAAGTGGGAGTTAAGGGAATTTGATAGAGAAATATTTAAACAAGAGTTGTTATGGTGTAATAGTTGAAATACGAGTTGTTGTGGTTTAGTGGTTGAAAGAAGAGTTTTTGTGGTGTAGCAGTTGAAGCTAGAGTTGTTGTGGTTTAGTAGTTGAAGCTTGGTGTTTAATACTTGGTGACTTAAGTTCAAATCCAAAGTCTTGCAAAATTTTCCATTCTTATTTCTCGATGTTCTCTTAAGCTAAACAAAAATCAATCACAAACACAAACTCACGAAAATTACAGCTTCCCTCACTCTCAATTTCCTTTGTGGTTTTAAGCAAAAAGCACGACATATGACCCCAATTTCTCTTCCCCTATTTCTGCCCAAAGCTGAACCAGAAATCAGCCTATACTTTTTTCTTTTTCCTCTCATTATCTGGGCTACTTTAGTACCCTAGAGCACAGCTATAAAGTCCTTCTATTCACTGTAGTTTTGGCCAAACCAAGAAGAGCAAAAGCTGCCATTTTTCCCTTGTTTGCTCAAGAGTCCAAACAAGGTGTAGTCCTTCCAAACAACAAAACACCTAAACCTAACCTATACTCTTAATCAAAATAGCCACCAATCAAACCCTAAACTTTTCTTCTACATGAAAAAAACAACCACCTTTTCTCTCCAAGATTTCGGCCATCACAACTCTAATCACCACAAAAATCGAAACCTAAGAGTACGATAAGCAACTCTTCATCTCTTTATCAACTTGACCTTAATTCTTCTCATATTCCTCTCATAAATCTCGATCAAAAGGGACTAATCACACCTCCCTATTTTTATAATTTTTGAACAAGAAGAATTAAGGGGCCTAATCATCTCTTCCTCTCAAGTGAACTTAACCGATCACCAATGAGCTACCTTTGCTTCATTGTCTTATCTATCCAAGAGGTATTTTGGGACACAATCCATATTGATTTGAATGAATTTAATTTTATGGTGATGTTATTATGTATAAAGTATAGCATAAAAAGCATAAATGGATGGGATGGTTGAGTTTAATGGAGCAATAGTTGATCAAGGTGAATATGGGGCCAAATATTATAATATCATGTTATGTCAGAGCTAAATCCATCTTATGGTTGGTTAAAGATGAGATCTTTTGATTTATATGGGGTTATTATATGAAGTTTATGTTAGACGAATATTAGATGTCCTTGTATTGATAATGAGATTTAATTATATGCATGTTATGATAGGATGAATGATCATGGGAAGCTATACCGATGAGCTTCTACCTAGATGCCATGGATGAATTATGATGCATGAAAAGATGAGTGGATTCATAGCTGGTTTCTAATCATAGAAACAATTATTCTAGATATAGAAGAAAGTAAAAAAGAGATCAAGCATTGCTTTGGCTGATTATTGAGAATGTCCAACGATGTCCTGACATAACTATTTTGCTAAATATTACATGTTTATAAGTGTGTTTGTACAATGATATTTGAAATGGTATCAATATGATGATTGACATGATGCTTAGAACGTTGGTTAAATATGATGAACTGTACGGTGGTATTTTCATAATTAGTTTGAGAACGTGGTCACTTTATTCTCTAAATGAGTTTGTTAAATCTCAACTTCTAAATTAAAAATGATTTCTTTTCTTTATCACTAAATATTTTGGCAAACTTATTGTGAAAAGCCACGTTTTACAAAGACAAGGTAATCAACGATTGTGAAAACAAGGGAAATGATTCTGCCCTTAAATGGGGAGCGTTGAGTACTCTGCGGGGGTAGGCTAGTGGTGCTAGTCTTGAAGAGCTAGAGTAAGTCTTCTGGCAGGAGGCTACCTTCAAAAGATGAACTCAACTTGGAGAGGTGACAATACTACTTTGTCAGGCTGGTCCAAGCTAGAATATGGGTTCATGTGGACTTTATTTATCTGGGTTGGACAACCAGTGTGTTGGATGTAGAGATGGAGTAGTATCTTACCCTACTGGGAGGATCTCCTGCTGCCCATTGTTGAAAGGTTACATTGGGATGCTATCATAGTGGTAACTATGATATGGATTGTGATACTATTGTTTAAATCATTGCTAAACCCTACATATTGAATTTATGATTATGATGAGATGATGATTTATTGAGACCTGCTTTGGATATGATGAGCAATGCTCCCTTGACTAATTGTTTATTTATGAAAAGTCTTACGAACATGATTTGGTGGTTTTGATAAACTTGCATGCATGAAATGTTTTTACATGACATTTGCACACATGGGACATAGTGAGATGCCAATCTCACACTATTTTACATCATGTTTTTAGGGGAGTGCTTTTATTGAGCAGATTGAAGAGATAAGAGATGACATTCAGTTTATTTATTTTTTCTTTGTATTTCTTTTGATAGATGATTGTTAGTTTTAGATTCTTAGACTTATACAAGAATCACTTGTTTGTAATAAGATTATTGCACTATTTTATTTAGTCATTTTCAATCATTTTGTACCTCATTATAAAGATCTCTGGTCCTTCGGATGTGGCAACATCCCGCCTATTTGGGTACATAGGTAGTGTGGTGTTATATAGAATATTTATAGATACTGTTTTGTGTGATAAAGGAATGGGTTTTCATGGTAGTCTGAAGGGTTGATCTTGGTTGATGAAATAAAGATCAAAATGGAATGAAAATGATTGTTACTTGGTTAGAAGGATTAATTATGTTAGTTCTTGATTGAAAGAAGTGAAGTTATGTTGAATAAACATGATTTCATTGAGCTTTTGGAAACTGAAATTGAAGGGTCAAAGCTGATTTGAGGGGAAAATTAAATGAATTTAATATTTTCAAGTTGTTAAAGGTTAAAGGATACCAAAGGATAACACGAGTAGCTGAGATTAGGCAAACTATTGGGGCTATTTTTGCCTTTGTACTGTGTCATAGAAACTTGAACTCTAGAAAGGACTTACATAGAATTAAATTTAAGAATCTTATGGTCTTTTTGATATATCATAGAGCCCAATCGGAATTGTGTATTGAAGGTTAATTGCAAAACAAAATCGTGTGTCAAGTAGCAAAATTCCAGAAAATTAGTTGGAAAATGAATGAACTTAAGAATGATTAATTACATGATTTTGGGATGAAATGAATGGAAGACCTTAACATAATTTCTTGTTCATGAAGAGACGAAGAATATGGAAAAAGAAAAATGAAAGAATTGGACAAACGACAAAAAAAATGATACGAATGACCGTCGCGCGTTTTCTTGAACGATGACTAACCGTCGGGTGAACGCCGGCTAACCATCAGGCACGTCGGTCAAATGTCGGCTATGTTACGGCCAAACACGACTAAACCTAAAAATAATGTTTTGATGTAGGATTGTCGGTAAACGGCCATCGACACATTGAAAACAATGGAAATGGTAGTTGAACGACAAAGATTTGAAAACCATATCCATTTGGCTCTTAGGAGTCAATCACAGCCCCCAAGACTTCCTCTTCCTCGAAAGCAACAATTATTTTGAGCATATACTCCTTGACTGAGGCTCCCTTAGCCATCTTGTTGTTCATGATCATTCTAAGAGCCTCCTGCCTTGCAAGCTGGCTCTGATCTTCGAACATCGTGGCCAGTATCGTGCTAATGTCATAAGTAGTGGCCATGTGCTCGGTTTAGACTTGGGCACATTAGACATGCAGGCCAACATATAGCAACGAGCCATCTTATCTGCTTTTTTCTATGCCTTCTCAGCCTTTCGCTCTTCCTTAGTGGAACCCTCCCTGATAACTGTGCAGGTTTCGTATACGACATACTTATACTCTTCTACAATGAGTATTATATCTAGGTTCCTTTTTCCAATCAGCATAGTTTGGTCTCATTAACTTATTGTCACGGAGAATAATGGCCAAAAGATTGAAAAAACCTCCACCAACTATTTTTGAAAATTAAAAATAAAAGAAAATTCTCTATTTGTGAAAAATAAATAATTTGTGTACTTTAACCTCATATTAAAACTGATAACAGTTACCCTATCACTATTATCTTCAATATGATCAGCATGGGTCTTAGGAAAACTGGCATAGCTTCTTGGAAAGATTTACAGTTTTCTAAGCTAAGTGAGTAGATTAGCATAAATTGACTACCCTTCTAGGTAATGATCTAGAAGATAACTACATAAAGAGGATGGCCGTTTCTTCTCATTTCCTATGGACAATCCTTGCTCTTTGACCTCCAAACGTGGACTTGCTGATCACAGTACGTGTCTTGGGCATCAATTATGTCCACCCATTAGGTCTAGAAGCTTATGGAATCTTCATCCTGTACGGGTTCATTCTCAGGGTGACGTGAGAAGATCCGCGATCTCTAATAAGGATTGCGATGAAAGCCGTGAGGCCATTGGAACCTCTCTCCTACATTATCTTTTCAAATAGGGATTTCAAGAAAATATCCTTTCGAAAATTTCCCATTAAGTATCCCTTATAAATCTCTATGTCAAGGTAAAATCGTTTAAGAGATTTTCTATGCATTAATTTTACCTAGTCAAGAACTTAATGATTTCAAAAATTTCCTTTGAAAACTTTTAAGAGAATTTGGTCTCAATTTTTATTTGAAAAAAAAAAATTCTTGTGAAATAAATTAAAATGGTTTTCCCTTTTAACTTACAAAAAAAAATATATCTAAATCCAAAATATTCTTTATATCAAGGAAAGAATCTTTTAAGAGAATAAGCAATTATTAATTTTTGCCTCTAAGTTTAAATAACCAATTAATTAATGAAAAATATTTTTCCTTGTAAATTCCCAAAGACTTTGATCTTTGAGAAAATGTGCACATAGGTTGTTAAAAGAAAATAGCATGCTAGAAAACTATAGACATTTTTATATATTTCTATTATTTTAACCTATATGTATTATTACAAGGAAAAATTACAAAAATTTTCCATGGTCTTCATGCACCTGCCACACCAGATCGTGGCCATTTGAATTAGACTTGAACTGTGAACAAAAAAAAAACAAAAAAGAAAATCAGAATTGCCGCAGCACGACAATAAAATGTGCCTTGAGCTATGACACAATCCCACCACGGATTGGGGGCTGCGACTCGGCACTTTATGCCAAGACCCACAACACCATCCAGCCACGGCTTCGGCGGCACTTCATCCTCATGGTAGCCAGCCGTGGCTTTGAGCAAATTTACTCTTGATCTGCGGCTTGATACATTGAATCCTGGCATGGCTTTTCATTAAAGAACTGCATCTTCTTTGTTTTTCTGCTATCTTCTGTAATCATTTCTCCATAGCATTTACAGGCACGAATTTGTTTACAGATTTCAACAGAAGCCAACCAAAATAATACTGACAAGCACCTATGCCATTAGTTATTGGTTTACACAAGATCGAGTAAGAAAACCATTAAAATATAGTGTTCCTATGTCTCAACCACAAGATTTACAGAGTGCCTGCCCATACTAGAAAATCGAAGGATCTCATAACAAAACATCAACCAAAGTTTTATTTGTCTATCATGCTTCTTATGATTGCTATATAACCAATTTTCTTTGATACCAATTGAAGGTGAAATACAACAAACAAACATATAGTATCACGAAAAAAAGGCACGCAGTGGAAGAGGTTATACTTTTGGGTTTTCTTAAAACTGTTTGTTTTGGTTGCGAAGCATTTTGTTGAATAGTCCTTGGTGCACTCGTCGACACGTCTAGATGGCCCGTTGAGGTCACTAGCTCTTGTCAGCTAAGTCTCTAGCTTTTCCTCATACACGCTTAGCTTTCAACCTTTAGGAATATGTCCAGTGCCTAAAGACTCGGTGAAAGCCAATAGAGTGAAATAAGTTGATCTCTTTCTAGATCAATTGCTACTGAGCAATTATCGGAGGAGTTTTTCAATTTTTCTTACTAATCTACCATCAGAGTAAGGAAAACAAAAACGAGAGAACTTTGTGGCTAGTAGAGAAAAATGATAGCCTGAGTATCTAGGTTTTCTTGGTTTATTATATATATATTTTTGATATAATACCCCCAAACCAATCTCCTTGATACGGTATAAAACCCCACTAGAAGACGTCTTTGGTTATCCAGGAGCCAATATCATGATTCAAAAATAGAACCAACGAAGCCCTTCAATCCCAAAAATCTAGAGCCTGTCGATCCATTCAACTTAGTATAAAATAATTATTTAGCCTAGGGATAATTAAAACCCAATAAATAACTAATTAACCCAAACATGTACCAGGCTCAATTCTTATGCCTTATTCTAGTTCATACCAAGTCAACTTTAATTATTCAACCTAAGCTAAAGCCCTAAATAAATAATTGACCAACCAAACTAGGCCAAAAGATAATTCTCTCTGTAACACCCCACTACTACGTACCCTAAAAGGGCGGGGATGTCGCCCCGTCCCAGAGGACAAGGGGTCTTTAAAATGAGGTATAAAATATAAAGACAAACCAAACAAATCCAACTTAGATAAATAACGAAAAACTCTTATTACATCAGGCTCAAACTGGAGTAAAACTAAATAAAAACATATATCTGATTAGAAGCCTAAATCAACAATTGTCTCTTAGAATATAATGGAGAATAACAAAAGCTTCAACTATCACATGCCCCGCTTGCTCAACATAATCTATCTCCTGAAAACATGATATAAAACAGTGTGAGATTAAATCTCAGTAAGTCCTGTGTGTGCACATGGTACTTTGAACAATTCGTGTATGCATAGTGAAAACATTTGCAGAAATATTTGGTAAGTCATAAATAATTTTCTCTTTGCAAGGAGTGTGTTTTTCTCATTGTCACACTTTGTACAAAATAAATCATCCACTCGAATAAACAGTCATGTCACCACACTTTGGGCTCCATGAGGACAAGGCACCACACTTTGTGCACCTTGCCTGGACCAGATTACCATACGTTGGGCGATCTAATCAAGATGAGTGTACAGCCCACCGGGTGAGATACTCCTTCATCTCTACACCTAACAAAACCATCCGGGTGTCCATGCCGGGAAAATAAATAATACCTTACCAAGTACAAATGCTAGCTCGGACCGGCCTGACTAACCAATACTATTGCCTTTTCAAGCAAAGCTTATCTTCTGGAGGTGGCCTCCTGCCAGAAGACTTACTCTAGCCCTCCAAGACTAGTATTGTTAGCCTACCCTTATTGAGCACTCAACGAACATATCCGTCAATTCCTGATTCACAATATTTTCATACCTTGGCTTTGTAAAATGTGATTTTCTTTAAAAGAGTTTTCTAAAATGTTGAGAAAAGAACAGTTCTTGATAAAAATCATTAGTTTGACAAAACCGTTTAGAGAATAAACATCCACGTTTACAGTCCAAGCAAACATAGTTCAACAATAGCTCACAAAGCTTTACCACATAGACTTGCCATCACAACATTTAACAAAAAAGTTTATGCAAGGACTTACTTGATATGCCTCAGATAAATAAGATAAAATCACAGCTTGCTTCCTTCAAATACCCTCCTAGTCTAGAATCGCATAATATCATGATTAGGGTCTCAATCAATTCAAACATGCATTAAACTCATTTATTCCCATAACAAATCACGATCCATTATCTAACTTCAAATAATCATCTAATCCTCAAAGTACATACACTATAATCATATATCCATCAAAGACATGAATAATATATCAAAAAGGTCTTGACTTGACCATCACACTTCACATCCATCATTATCACAATAAAACATGGCATTGCTATCCATCGAATATGCTTAATTAATTACTCAACTCAAAATATCCATCTATCCCAACTAAGCACATATATCATTCTATCATACTTCCATAAATATCATCAATCTCACTAGATCTTAATTTCGACATCAAGGGTAAGAATTCCCTTACCTTACAACCTCCGGATTAGCAAGTTCTCAATGCTCCTATGGTGATCGTCCCGAGTTCGTTTGAGAAGAAGAGAAAAGCTGTCTTCTTTACTTCCTTTTGATTGAAGGTAGGTAAAGAGGACGAAATTAGCCTCTATGTGGCGTGGTTTAAGGGAAGAAAAAGAGAAGAATTAATGGAAGAAAGGAATCAAGAGGTTGAGATGATTTTTCCTTACCTTAGGGTGTGATCAGTTTTTTTGCTATGAATTGCTCTTGTATTTTTCAAAAATTGCAGGAGAATTTTTGTTGGAATTTTCATGTAGTAAGGAGGGAGTAATCAGCTATCTTGGTTTAGGGTTAGAAGAGATTGATTTAGGGTTAGAAGGTGGTGCTAAGAAGGACTCCTAATGGCTCTAGGTTTCTTGGACAGCAATGTCGAAAATTACAGCTTGTTGTACGCTTATTGCTACCGAAATTGAGAGGGTTTAAGAGGAGAAAATAATATGGTATTGGTCTCCTATGCTGGCCGAAAACTGCACAAGTAAAGGGTTGTGTGCGTGTTCAGGTTTTTTGGCCAAACAAGGAAGAGTTTGTGCAGCTTTGGTAATTAGAAATTCTGCTCAAAATCTGTGAGCAAAAAGCAGAATTTCTGGACTGTTTTCAGCTTCTATTCTGTCCTCAAATTAGAGGGAAAGACAAAAGTTTCAGGTGCTGTGGTTTGGCTTAATCAACAAGGAGTTTTGGTATGTTTTGGAGTGCAGAATTTTCGTGCATTGCACTAAGCAAAGTTGGCCGAAAATTCTGGTGTAAAGCTGGTCAAAATTCCTAATGCAAAGCTGGTCAAAAGTTTTGTGTAGAAGCTAACTGAAATTCTGGAATTTTTGGTGGATAAAATTTAATTTTATGTCACTAAAGTAATCTGATTTGGTGAGAGGTGTTCTAGGTAATTTCAGCTAGGGTTTGAAGAGTTTGATTGCACTTAGGAGTGCGGGATTTTTCATGCAGCTTGTGCATGAACAAGGCTGCCGAAATTCTATAGAAAAAGAAAGAGTAAAACCTAGTTAGTTTAGGATTGAAATAAAATCTGATTTGTTAAAGGATTTGAATAAGATTTCCCTAGTCTTGGAAGAGTTTGAGTGGAGCTAGGAATGCTCCAAAGGTGGCGACACAAAGCTGGAAAAATTTCCAAATTTTTAGCTAGGGTTCTATGATCAAAATCAACAAGATATCTTTCCCAAAAAATAACAAATTACTTCCAGCTGTCTAATATAAAATCTGATGAATTAAAACAAGTTGGAATTTAGTTGCTCTAGCTAGGGTTTTTCAAAAATCAAAGAGGACAAAGCCTGAAAATAAAATTAAACTTTATCCTTATCAAAAGTCCTTGAATTTAGGAGATAAATATGGAGACTTATCTCCTATAAAGATGGAGCTGAAAATTCACTAGGATGGCTAGGGTTTTTCGGGCAAAGCATGAAGAAATCTAGGGAAAAGAATTCAAAAGGAAAACTAAGATTCACAAGAGGTAAGATTCGAACTTGGGTCACCAAGGAAAATCACCAAACCTAACTGCTATTCCAAATCAACTCCGATGATAATATTTCTCTAGGAAATTCTTTCCACCCTAATTCTCATCCCTCCATCTCCTCTACTAAACTTCACTTAAAGCAACTCTCAAATAATGCAACAACACATTTAAATAATTTTATGCAAGCACAACCTTGAAAATCTTATGCACCCATGCGAAAATAATGTTAAGATATCACATGAAATGTGAAATGCTATGCAATGCATGACTTTTTCCCATAGGTCAAAGGTTATTTTGGGTGGGGTATTACACTCTTTTTGGGCTTTTATTTAATTATTACCCAATAAATCAAGCAACTAGAATAAAACAAAACCCACTAATTTCTAAGACCAATTTCTCGGCCCAAAAATTATCAGGACTTATAGGCTATTCTAAGGACTAAAAGACACATCGCATTGGCTGCTAAAATGCCCAAAATACCCCATGCTATAGAAATAGCTATATTTTGCATTTTAAATATTTTCTAATATCACCATAAGAAAATATTTCCCCCAAAGATAATGTTATGTTAGCAGAATCTCCGACCTATAGGTGTAATGATAAATATATCCCTCTACGTAACTTCATACATTCAGAGAGAAAGAGTGCACTAACACATCTCTAAATGACATCTACCATCCTTAGACCTCTAGTCTAATGATTCATGACTTCCTAGTATATTTTCTCTTTCCAAGGAGCTACCCTAAAGCAAACATCCAAGTTATGTCCCTAGGGCCTTGGATTATTAGATTATTCGAACAGTCACAAGGGTCGATATAGTGTAGAAGCTATCTTCCATATGTCTATTTTAACTAACTAGTCACATATACCTAATATACAAGTATGTTAGTCCCATGATAGAACCTCAACTATAGTATATCAAAGTATACGCTTCTAGCTTTGCTAGACTACTAACCCATACTCATGTCGTAAGGTATAAGTCCACGTTGTAACAGTAGTAGTCTGGGTTTCTACCATATAGTACTTTTAGAAACTACTATTATATGTCCAGTTCTACGCATTTGAAATGCGCTTATGTTATGAAGTGAAATGACTATTCACTAGCTAAAAGTAAGCCCTTCTCCGTTTGGAATTCATAACATAATATCATTATCATGATGAGATTCTCATTCTCATCATTCGGTTAAGAATAACAATTTATGTATTAAGTAACCTGTGATCCATACCTTACCGTGAAAAACCTCCATTCACATGGATCACCAACTTAAACACAATGGGTCTTTTCTAGAGAAATTGTGTATAAATTAAATTTTGAAAACATAAACAATTTATGACAATTAAACTTTTTTAATACAATTGAAATTACAACAGAAATACAGTCTTAGTGGGCATATATTCCAACATGTTCATGTGGGCATGGCTATTTCACACGAAAAATTGATGCTGTTAGGATTTATTCTACGTATAAAATGATTTTGCGCAGTGAAAATAATAGGCTAATCCTACTCAAAGATCACGACATTGCAAGAAAAAGACCAAAGATAAGTTTTTTTGTTTTACCTAGAGGTGTTGAACGTTTAAAAATTTCTCCCTTTGAAGTTGTCTGTTGTCTAGTCAACAAGAATGCCTTCGTTGTTGATGTATTCGGACTTGGGTATAAAAATCATACAACAAGTAAGCATATTCCCAATCAAGTTTAAATTAAAACGTTCAACCTAAATCACATATATGAGCAAGCGTACTCATCATTAACCGAGCATAGGGTTCAAATGAGTGTCGATGCTCAGGGAACAAGTAGACATTAATTACTTTTCTTTCATTATTTAACCGACTCGATAAAGTGAAAAATAAATTTAAAAAATTAAATTAAATTAAATCAAAGTAAAAATATAAACATGTCAAGGATGTAGATTTATGCAATTTAAACCATTGTTTAGATAACCATTTTTTTAAAGTACCCAACATTTATCATAACTAATTATTCTCTTGGCATCATGGAGAATTAAAGTAGACTCACTTCTTTCCCAATCCATTAATCCCTATCTTCTAGATAACTTAGCATCACATACTCTGTCTCAACCAGTCTTACCCAAAAAATACATTAAACACAATTCTCTGATTAAGTCCTATTCTCAGCCAAACTTAACCCATGAAATTAACCAATGAATCCATACTCTGCCAGATATCAATTAACTTTTAATTACTCTGTTCTTAACAATTAACCCCATTTTCAGGCAAGTTAAAAGACAACAAATATGAAATCAATCAATTGAACTACCATCAACCCTATTTTCAAGCAAGTTAACGGAAAGCCAAAATCAATTAATCTTGTAATAAGCACGAGTAATTAAATACCATGAATAACAATCAATTAATCAAAAGATTAAATAACTCGAAAAATGATGAATATCAAAACCAATGTCAAATTACAATAAAATAATTAAAACATCATTTTCAAGAAAAAGAAAACAAAGTAAAAGAAAGCACTCATAGACAAGCTTCCTTCTTCTTCTTTTGAAGACCTTCTTGCTTAAAGAATTCCTTCTTTAATTGAGTAATTTTCTATGATGATCAATGAATTCTCTTATTTTCCCTTGTGTTTTTCATCTATTTAAAGGCTTAGGAAGTGCTAAACTCGTAGGTAAAGTGTTCTTGGCCTAGTAGAAGTTGGAAGATACTAAAACTCCTCAGATTACCAAAAAACGCATAGAAAAATCACAGCACCGTCTTGACTTCAAGGCACAGCCTGCGCCACCTTAGCTCCTGGAGCCGGTGCCGGTTGTATTCTGCTCCTCCACTCGTTTGTCGATTTTTCTTCGAATTTTGCACAATGTGTTCCAGAATGTAGCTGGCGCCGATTCTAGTTTCACAGCCAATGCCGCCTTAGTTCTATTCTGCTCTGTTTCAACAAATTTTCTGTTTCCTCGAAGTTCATTTCAACAGTGCATGGCCAGTGCCGGTTTTAGGGTCCTATCCGGCGCCACCTCTCCTCTGTTTTGCAACGTTTTTGTTTCGTTTTACCCTAAAAATCTGAAATAAAGAACAAAATACCTTTCCAAGGGTAAAATCTCAAATATGAAGGAATATGACTAGTTATTGAACAAATTGTATTACAAATGAACCTCAAATAACTAGGAAAAACATGACTAATTTAGCCCTTATCATATTCCCCCACACTTAGCTCTTTGCTTGTCCTCAAGAAAAGTATCAAGAACAAGTAGGAAAACACAAGGTTTAACAAATCACTCAATCAATTTCCAAATAATATCTCTAACACTTTCTTCATTCAAGAACATAAAACTCATGATACTACATCTTTCACAACCAATGCAAGACTTGTGTTCATGATAAATGACTTAATAGAACCATCACAATACTTCATACTATTCTCAAACCATTGGAAAGAATTTAACTCAAAAAGAATATGCATTCCATAAGCTTACTTTTCATACACTCTCTCCACTAATCCGAGACATGTCATGATTCTATTTAGATCAAGTAGGACTTTTAAGCTTGTAATATAAGGCTAAAGGTTTGTAATATAGCTTATCAAACGAAGGATATAGGAGAATCAAAAGTAAAAAAAACTGAGAGTTAGCAAGAAAAGGATAAACAAATTGAACCAATAATTTCTAACTCTTCTTGCTCTCTTATTCCAAAAACCAATCAAACTATAACCTTATTCAGCAATTACCACTCTACTTAAGCAAATCCTGCATTTTTTCTCTTTTTCTTTCAACTCTTCTTTCATCAACTCTTTTTTTCACAAGATCACTCAAATTTCTAGTAATGGTGTCAAGTACTTTATATGAACTTTAACTTTTTTTTTCCTGCTCAATCACCATTCCTTTTTTGATCTTTTCTTTTCTTTTTCTTCCTTCAATGTATCTTTTCTCTCACTGTTGCTGTTGTTTGTTTTCACTTCTCTTCTTTCATTCTTTCTAGCAGCTTTTTGCTTTTATCCCTCACTTACTACTACTCTTCTTTTTTTTCCTTGTTTTCACTCTCTCTTTTCTCTTTCTTCTCTTTCTTTTTCCTTTCAGCTCAACTTGTTTTTGATCCATGACTGAAAGTAACAAGTCATGATTTTTTTTCCCTAACATTCTTCCTCAACATTCTCATACATATACTTTCATCCATCAAGAGTATAAAGATTTGGAAAATTATTCGAACTCTCAGCACCAAGTAATGGACAAAATATTGTGACGGGTTTTAATGAAAGAAATCAACAATTTAGACACCAAATAGGTACTAGGGATAATATAACAATAGGTAGGCTTGAAAAGTTCAAACTATCCAAAGAAGGCCTATTACCATTATCCCTAAGTTAAATCATGACTGTCTTTCTTATTTTGCCTCGAGAGGTATTCATGTAAGTTCTAGAATGCTCTATGAATTTTAGTAGAAAAACAGGTTCAAGAACAATGTTTAGCATTTGATCAAGAACTACTTTGTCCAAGTGAGTGCAAAAAGTCATGTATAAGCCATAAATAATCTAGAACATATGCTCTATAATCCATCATAAAGACATGCATTAAAAATATAGCTTGAAATCTCAAAAAAATCAGAAAATTTGAAAAAATTTGCTCAAAATTTCTCCTAAGAAGGTTAAAGTATATGTATAGAAGACTTGTTAATTCACTCCCCCACACTTAAACTAGACATTCTCCTCAATGGCCAAATAAATATAACAATAACAACAATATCATGGGACCAAAAATATAAAGGAGAAGAGATAAGAAAAACAAACTTCCTTTCATTGGGCATTGTGCTATACAAGATCTGAATGTTTTGAAGAATGAGGCAGTGCAAAGTACCAGTCAATATGGTGCCGCTTGTAAGGTTATGGCCGCTTGATCCATATGGCAACGAGGCATACCAACATAGCATTTCACACGAGTGCCATTTACTTTGAAAGTGCCATTTACTAGGGTGAGTAATGTCGAGGATGCCGAAGGGAAATGGCTTACTCACCGTGTATGGTCCCGACCATCTAGATTTCAACTTGCTTGGAAATAGTCATAGGTGAGAATTCAACAACAATACCTGATCACCTATCTCAAAGTCGTGTTGTCGAGTAATATGCTTGTCATGCCACGTTTTAACTTTCTCTTTATGCCGTAGTGACGTATCATAGGCATCCTTTGCACAATTCCTCTAAGGCTGGGAGTTGAAGTAACTTGGACTTCCCAGCTGACTCAAGATCAAGATTAACAAGTTTTATCGCCCAATAAGTCTTGTGTTCAATTTCAATTAGTAGATGACATGATTTACCATAAACTAACCGAAACAGAGTCATGCTAATTGGTGTCTTAAAGGCTGTCCTATAAGCCTAAAGGGTGTCATCTAATTTTAAGCTCCAATCCTTCCGAGTGTGGTTGACAGTCTTTTCCAAAATTCGTTTGAGTTCTTTATTAACCACTTCAACCTGTCCACTTGTTTGGGGGTGATAGGGGGTAGCCAACCTATGGTGCACACCTAGGTGTGCGAGAACTTTTTTCATTTGTACATTGCAAAAATGAGTCCCCCTTTCACTAATGAGTACCTTAGGCACACCAAAACAGGTGAAAAGTTTTTTCAAAAATTTAACCACAACCCTTGCATCATTAGTAGGTAAAGCTTCGGCTTCTACCTATTTAGAAACATAATCTACTATCACCAAAATATACTTATTCCCAAAAGAACTAGGGAAAGGTCCCATAAAGTCTATTCCCCAATAGTCAAATACTTCACAAGCTTGAAAAATTTGCAATGGCATCTCGTTAGATTTAGAAAGGCTACCTGTACGTTGACACCTATCGCAACTTTGGACAAACCTATGGGCATATTTGAACAATGTAGGCCAATAAAATTCAGAGTTGAGCACCTTTCGTGTAGTGTTATTGGCTTGATAGTGGCCTCCAGCAAGCCCTTCATGACAATGTCTAAGAATATTCTCTCATTCCCTAGAGTCCACGCATTTACGAATGATTTGGTCCGCACAACACTTAAACAAATAGGGATCTTCCCAAAAGTAATGCCCTACTTTGGAGAGGAATTTCTTCTTTTGTTGCATCATGAGGTCTTTTGGAGTAATTCCTGCAACCAAGTAGTTAGCAAAATCGGCGAACCATGGGGTGTTTGGAATCTCACCTTCTATGAGCAACAGTTGCTCATCCGGAAAAGTGTCATTGATGTCTTCTTCTATCAAGGATTCCAAATTTGGATTGTCCAATCTTGACAGGTGATCCGCAGCCAAGTTTTTCGCACCTTTTTTATCCCTAATTTCCAAATCAAATTCCTACAATAATAGAACCCATCTTATCAACCTTGGTTTGGAATCATGTTTGGTTAGTAGGTACTTCAGGGCTGAATGGTCTGTATAAACAATAACTTTGGACAAAATAAGGTAAGATCGGAATTTATCAAAGGCAAACACTATGCAAGCAATTCTTTCTTCGTTGTTGTGTAGTTTTCTTATGCCTCTATTAAAGTCTTGCTTGCATAGTATATCGGTTGGAAGTGCTTATTCTGCCTTTGTACAAATACTGCACCAACTGCAAAATCACTTGCATCACACATTAGTTCAAAGGGAAGATACCAATCAGGTGTAATTAGAATAGGTGAATTAAACAACTTGTCCTTCAGTATGGTAAAAGCATTGAGACATTTTTCTTCAAACTTAAACACAGCATCCTTTTCTAGTAAAGAAGTAAGAGGTTTTGAAATTTTTGAGAAGTCTAAGATGAACCTCCTATAGAACCCTACATGACCAAGAAAGCTCCTTATAGCTTTTACTAAAGTAGGAGGAGGTAGCTTCTCAATTACTTCAATTTTGGCCCTATCGACCTCTATACCCTTCTTTGAAATTTTATATCCCAACACAATACCTTCTTGCACCATAAAGTGGCATTTTTCCCAATTAAGCATGAGGTTAGTCTCTTCACATCTTGCTAGCACCTTTTTCGAGATTAGATAAACACAAATCAAATGAATCACCAAATATTGAAAAATCATCCATAAATACCTCTATGATGTCTCCCACGAGTCCTTCAAATATAGCTGTCATGCACCTTTGGAATGTTCCAGGACCATTACAAAAACCAAATGGCATCCTACGATATGCAAAAGTACCATATGGACACGTAAAAGTGGTTTTCTCTTGGTCCTCCGGAGCTATGGGAATTTGTAGGTAGCCAGAAAATCCATCTAAGAAACAATAATACTCATGTCTGGCTAACCTTTCCAGCATTTAGTCAATGAAAGGGAGAGGGAAATGATCTTTTCTAGTTGCTTTATTTAGCATCCTATAATCTATGCAAAACCTCCAACTCGTAACCAATCTCATAGGGACTAACTCATTTTTATTATTAGGCCTCACTGTCATTCCTCCCTTCTTTGGTACCACTTGAGTAGGACTCGCCCAAATATTATCAGAAATGGGATAAATGATGCCTGAATCTAAGAGCTTAACCACCTCACCTTTTACCTCTTCGCTCATATGTGGGTTCAACCTATATTGGGGTTATACTATAGGTTTTGCACCTTCTTCCATTAATATCTTGTGCGTGTAAAAGAATGGACTAATGCCTTTAATATCAGTGATCTTCCAGGATATCACTCTATATTTTCCCAACATACTTACTAGCTTAGTCTTTTGTTCTGGATTGAGATCTTTGGCAATGATGACATGCAACTTACGTTCTTTAGCCAAGAACACATATTCTAAATGCTCAAGTAGATCTTTTAAGTCCAATTCGGGAGGATCTTCTATAGATGATTTCATTCTCCCTAAACTACTTTTCTCTATTTCCAAATTCTGCATCCCATCCTTATTGTGAAATTCCTCCAAATATGTCATTTATGTTTCCATCAATTCCTCCTCAATGGATTCCTGCATCAATTGGTTCATCAAGAATATGAATTCTTAGACAAGAACCATTAGAAGATACAGGGTGTTGCAAACTCTTGTGGATTTGAATGACTACTTCCTCATCCCCAACCCTAAGTGTCAACCTCTCCCTATGAACGCCAATTAATGCTTTTACTTTATGTGGTAAATTCGAGTTATCCGGCAGGATAGCGGAGCATTCTTTGTTGAGGACTTCTGTGGACAACTCTTCCAATCGCTTTTTATTGTCAAGCATGCTTTTGAGGAATTTGGCATATTTGGGCATGTGAATTAAAGCTTTACTCAGGGGGATGTTTATGTGCTGTTGTTTGAACACCTCAAGGAATTTGTCGAATTGAGCATCTTTTCAGGCCCTATGTAGATGAATAGGGTATGGTATGTTAGGCTGAAAAGTAAGTTTTTCGAAAGGTGGACAGGGGATAGCCAGCGCCGGGTCCAGTACCTTAGCCAGCGCCGGTTCAGTTCTATGTTGTGTAGTCTCGAATTTTCCGGATAGTCGGCGTCGGTTCTCTTCTTCCAGCCGGCGCCGGTTGTCATCTGGTCTGTCTGGTAATTCTTTTCCATTGCACAATGTGACAGCAGCTGTTTCCTCACTGGCCATTGGGGCTAGGTCATGGGATTTTTTCACCATGTCCGTCAAGAACCAAATTTGTCGTTCAATGTTGCGGAACATTAATTTGAATTTCTCAAATGTGGAATCGATTTCTTGGAAATGCCTAGTGACATGAGCGGCAAATTTCCCAATTAAAGTTTCAAGCTTTGCTGATTCTGGTGTTGTGAGTGTCATCTAAGGAGTGCAATAGAGGTACTGCCCCTCATTAGACTTCCTCAGATTCTAGTTCACCATTTCTCCTACACATAGAGGCGAGTTAGATACGGAATTACTGAAGACCACAAAATTACAGGATTACAAAGTTAGTAGATTAGGTTAAGTTACAAGGGTGTACAAGATACACAAAATACAAAAGATAGCACATTTTTGCAGAAAGAACAATTATACATATCTATATATTTACATATTTACATGGTTAAATCAACAAAATCCAAGCTTTCATGCTATTATTCCCCGGCAACGGCACAAAAAACTTGATGTGTTCGGACTTGGGTATAAAAATCATACAACAACTAAGCACATTCCCAATTAAGTTTAAATTAAAACGTTTAATCCAAATCAGACATATAAGCAAGTATACTCATCATTAACTGAGCATACGGTTCAAATGAGTGTCGATCCTCAAGGAATAAATAGACATTAATTACCATTCTTTCATTGTTCAACCGACTCGATAAAGTGAAAAATAAATAAAAAGAAAACAAAATTAAATTAAATCAAAATAAATATATATACATGTCAAGGATGTAGATTTATGCAATATGAACCATTGTTTAGATAACCATGCTCTTAAAGTACCCAACATTTATCATAACTAATTATTCTCTTAGCATCATGGAGAATTAGAGTAGACTCACTCCTTTCCCAATCCATGAATCCCTATCTTCTAAATAACTTAGTATCACATACTCTGTCTCAACCAGTCTTACCCAAAAGATGCATTAAACACAATTCTCTAATTAAGTCCCATTCTCAGGCAAACTTATCCCATGAAATTAACCCATTGAATCCATACTCTGGCATATATCAATTAACCTTTAATTACTCTGTTCTTAACAATTAACCCCATTTTCAGGCAAGTTAAAAGACAACAAATATGAAATCAATCAATTAAACTACCATCAACCCTATTTTCAAGTAAGTTAACGGAAAGCCACAATCAATTTATCTTGTAATAAGCACGAGTAATTAAATACCAAGGATAACAATTAATTAATCAAAAGATCAAATAACTCTAAAAACCATGAATATCTAAACCAATGTCAAATTACAATGAAACAATTAAAACATCATTGTCATGAAAAAGAAAATAAAGTAAAAGAAAGCACTCATAGACAAGCCTCATTCTTCTTCCTTTGAAGACCTTCTTGCACAACCCTCCTTGAATCTAAAGAATTTCTCCTTTAATTAAGTAATTTTCTATGATGATAAATGAATTCACTCATTTTCCCTTGTGTTTTTCATCTATTTATAGGCTTAGAAAGTGCCTAAAATCGTAGGTAAAGTATCATTGGCCGAGTAGAAGTTGGAAGATACTAAAACTCCTCAAATTACCAAAAATCATGTAGAAAAATCATAGCATTGCTTTGACTTCAGGGCACAGTCGGTGCCGCTTTGGCTCTCAGAGCCGGCGCCGGTTGTGTTCTGTTCCTCTACTTGTTCGCAGATTTTTCTTCGATTTTTGCACAATGTGTTCCAGAATGTAGCTGGTGCTGATTCTAGCTTCACAGCCGGTGCCGCCTTGGTCTGTTCTACTCTATTTCAACAATATCTCTGTCGTCTCCAAGTTCGTTTCAACAGGCTAGCCGGTTCTAGGGTCCTCTCCGGCGCCGCCTCTCCTCTATTTTGCAACGTTTTTGTTTCGTTTTATCCTAAAAATCTGAAATAAAGAATAAAATACCTTTCCAATGGTAAAATCTCAAATATGAAGGAATGTGACTAGTTATTGAACAAAATGTATTACAAATGAACCTCAAATAACTAGAAAAAACATGACTAATTTAGCCCCTATCAACTGTTTTTTCCGTCAAATGCATGATGATCTAAGCATATAATCAACTCTAACACTATGTACATAAGTCTGAATGCTCAAGCAAAATGCCAACCCTCTACTAGAAGGGATAACTACAGCTAGGGTTCCTTTTATTAAGAAGAAAAAAAATTTCAAAAAAAAGGAAAAAAAACCTCTTTTGCTTTCAGAAGCCGACCTATTGATAAAGGAAAACAAAATTTTTTTTTCCAATTACGTAATAGGTATATGGACTTCTAATAATTACAATTAAACCTTTTAAGTTTTGTTGACTTTAATCAAGTCCTTAAAGTTCATATAATTGTAACTAAGCCCTCGAATTATAACAAACTTATAATTTGCCCACAATGATATTCTCTTTTCATAATTAACTACATAACATGATCAAGTAATATATATTGAGCACTCAAGACTTCATTATATATGACCTATTAGGTTTTGATATGATCCATTATGGGCATAAATGACTATTCAAAGAAGAGGGATGGATAGCCATGAATTACTTCAAGGCTTCTTGGAAAGATTAAACATTCAAGAGGTGTCAAGGTGATTTTCAAGTCATCTAAGCCTACAAGCCAAGAACCAAGAAGATAGTCAGGAAATAGCTTCCAAAATGGGAGACTAAAAGAGCTCAAAATCAACATGATTACGTATAGAAGATCAATAACCCATGTAAGCCAAGATGAGTTTAAATAAAAGGTGATTTAAGTGGAAGATAAAGGTATGGCTAAGGAAGTCTAAGGAAAAGTGTTTAATCAAGTTTGGAGGAGTACAATAAGGGATGTAGGGCTTGAATGCACGGTCATGCATCAAGTCGTGCAGATTGTAGAAGAAAATTGGCCCTAGAAGTTATGCACAGCCAGCAGCACGAGCGTGCATGTTGTTGATGTGTCATTTATTTGGGTATAAAAATCATACAACAACTAAGCACATTCCCAATTAAGTTTAAATTAAAACGTTCAATCCAAATCAGACATATGAGCAAGTGTACTCATCATTAACCGAGCATAGGGTTCAAACGAGTATCGATCCTCAAGGAACAAGTATACACTAATCACTTTTCTTTCATTATTTAACCGACTCAATAAAATGAAAATGAAATAAAAAAGAAAATAAAATAAAACAAAATAAAATATATACATGTCAAGGATGGAGAAGTATGCAATTCAAACTATTGTTTAGACAAACATGATATTAAAGTACCTAATCATTATCCTAACTAATTATTCCCTTGGTATCATGAAGGATTAAGATAGACTCACTTCTTTTTCAATCTATGAAATCACTATCTCCTAGACAAATTAGTATCACATATTCTGTCTCAATGAATTCACCCAAAACATGCATTAAACACAATCCTTGATTAAATTTCCATATTCTAGCAAACTTAAAACATGAAATTAACCAATGAATCCATATTTTGGCAGACATCAATCAACCTTTAATTACTTTGTTCTTCGCAATTAACCTCTTTTTCAAGCAAGTTAAGAGACAAAAAAATATGAAACTAATGAATTGAAACCACCATCAACCTCTTCTTCAAGCAATTTAATAGGAAGAAACAATCACTTAATCACGTAATCAATCCAAGTAATTAAATACCAAGAGTAACAATCAATTAATCAAAAGATCAAATAACTCTAAAAATCATGAATATCTAAAATAATGTCAAATTACAATAAAATAATTAACATATTATTGTTCAAGAAAAAGAAAACAAAGTAAAATAAAGCCCTCATAGACAAGCCTTTTCTTCTTTCTTTGAAGACCTTCTTGTACAACCCCCCTTGAATTGAAGAATTCCTCATTTGATTCGAGTAATTTTCTATGATGATCAATGAATTTCCCCATTTTCCCTTATGTTTTTCATCTATTTATAAGCTTAGGAAGTGTCTAAACTCATAGGTACAATGTTCTTGGCCGAGTAGAAGTTGGAAGATACTAAAACTCCATAGATTACCAAAAACCGGATAATAAAATCAAAGCACCGCCTTAACTTCAGGGCACAGCCGGCGCCGCCTTAACTCTAGGAGCCGGCATTGTGTTCAGATTCTCTACTTGTTCGTTGATTTTTTCCGAATTTTGCACAATGAAGACCAGAATGCAGCCGGCACCGCCTTGACTCTTGGAGCCGGCCCCGGTTCCACACTGTTTTGCTCTGTTTTACCAATTTCTCCGTAACTGCAAAGTTCATGTCAACACTGGATGGCCGGCGCCGGTTCCAGTGCCCTAGCTGGTGCCGCCTCTAATATGTTTTGTGACGTTTTTGTTTCGTTTTACCCCAAAAATTTGCAATAATGAACAAAATACCTTTCCAAGGGTAAAATCTCAAATATGAAGGTATATGACTAGTTATTGAACAAAATGTATCACAAAAGAACCTCAAATAACTATGAAAAATATGACTAATTTAGCTCCTATTAGCTGTCGTGCACTATGCACTACCAGTTGCACGGCCATACAGCTACCCGTGCATAATCTAAATATTGTAAAACCCGATGGTGGCATGGCTGTACAACAATTATGCATGGTCATTCAAACTTCTTGAAGATATTTTTATTTTTTACTTAGCTTATTTTGACTATGTGTTGGCTCTTGTTTATTTTTCCAAGAATTATATTAGTTTTAATGGCTAATTTGACTTATTTTATATCTCTTTTGACTAGCTTAGGTTTCGGTTCTATATATATATATATATATATATATATATATATATATCCCATTATAACTCTTGTAAGGGGAACTTTTGAATTTTGGTTATTTTGAATATAAGAACTTTTGTGAATTTGGTGAAGTGATTCCTCTTGGGATTTTTCCCTTCAATCAAGACTAATCTTAGGGCTTAATCCTTCCCTTTAATTCAAGTCTCTAAACCATTCAAGGATAATCCAATTCCTCATCTCTAATTTGGGTGTTAGGTTTCTTCCTAGTGTTCTTGTTAGGATTTACTTGGGTGCCTAAGTTTTCCCCTCCCTTTTGTTCTTGATCCTTGTTGAGTTAAGGGTATTAGGGTGTTGATTTAGCTAGGTTAGTTCATTAGGTTGTGGGTTCTAGATGGCTTAGACTACATAGGGTTCTAGTCTATGGATTGAGATTTGTTTGAACTTTCATTTTCAAGCATAAATTTACTATTTTGAATGCTTTGAGTGTTCTTAAATTTAATGCTTGTTTGAGCCATGAAAATTACAACAAAAAATGTGCTTCCTAATTTGCATCAATTTGGTATCAAAGATAAGTATGATTTGATTCCAATCAAATCAACTTTCCTTGGCAAAATATACAAATTTCTTGTTGAATCTTACTTGCAAAATCTCAAATCTCAGAACTCATTTTGTTGTTATTTTTTAGGTTTAATATTTCAAATTTTAGCCAAGGGCTTGTTCTAAAATTAACATTATATGTTTGGTTGATGTTTGGGTAGCTATGTATGGTGTTAAAGTGCAAGAAATTTAAAGTTTTTAAGTATATTTACTACAAGAATTTCTGTGCATAACAAATTCTGTAACTTATTTTGGTGCTATTCCTGTGAAATATAAAACTCAAAATTTGTCCACATTCCTCCTTTGAAATTATTCCTTGATGCTAATATAATCGTTAGGGATTGATTTTTATTGTGAATATTGAGTTTTTAGGGTTGTTATAAAGGTTAAAAATTTCGAGTAGCTTAAGTTATAAGTTTGCATACAAGGTGCTTGATGTATTGCTTCGATAACTTTTGAGTGAGCCTACATAACTACTAAATGCTTCCTATGATGAATTTCTATGAACTACTTGCTTAGTAACTTGTTTTCAGTGGGATTTATTCTTGAGTTGCAAGTTAAGTCAATTCTTGGTCTATATCAAATTATCTTCTTGAGTCTTGAACTTCTTGTGCTATTATTGCTTTGAGTAAGTACATTAAGCATCAACATTATATTTTTGGGGTTGTGAGAGCATGCTAACTTTTAAAAATCCTTCATTTGAGTAGATGCCTACCTTGCGTTTGATGAAATGCCTACATAACTATACTATTGATAGGGGCTAAATTAGTCATATTTTTCCTAGTTATTTGAGGTTCTTTTATGATATATTTTGTTCAATAACTAGTCATATTCCTTCATATTTGAGATTTTACCCTTGAAAATGTATTTTGTTCATTATTGCAGATTTTTAGGGTAAAACGAAATAAAAACGTTGCAAAACATATTAGAGGCGGCGCCGACTAAGGCAATGGTACTGGCGCTAGCCATGCACTGTTGACACGAATTTCGAAGTGAAAAAAATTGGTGAAACAGAGCAAAACAGAGGGGAACTGGCGCTGCCTCCAAGAGTCAAGACAGCGCCGGCTGCATTCTGGTCTTCATTGTGCAAAATTCGAAAAAAATTGGTGAACAAGTAGAAAACTAGAACACAACCGACACTGGCTCCGAGAGCTTAGGCAGCGCCGGCTGTGCCCTGAAGTTCAGGCGGTGCTTGATTTTTTCTGTGCAATTTTTGGTAATCTGTGGAGTTTTAGTATCTTCCAACTTCTACTCGGCCAAGAAAATTGTACCTACGAGTTTAGACACTTCCTAAGCCTATAAATAGATGAAAAACACAAGGGAAAAGGAGACAATTCATTGATCATCACAAAAAATCATTCAATCAAAGGAGGAATTCTTCAATTCAAAGAGGGTTGTGCAAGAAGGTCTTCAAAGGAAGAAGAATGAGACATGTCTATGAGTGCTTTCTTTTACTTTATTTTCTTTTTTGAACAATGATATGTTAATTATTTTATTGTAATTCGACATTGTTTTAGATATTCATGATTGTTAGAGTTATTTGATCTTGTGATTAATTGATTGTTACTCTTGGTATTTAATTACTTGGATTGATTACGAGATTGATTGATTGTTTCTTCCTATTAACTTGCTTGGGAAAAGGGTTGATGGTGGTTTCAATTCATTAGTTTCATATTTGTTGTCTCTTAACTTACTTGGGAAAGAGGTTAATTGCAAAGAACTAGGTAATTAAAGGCTAATTGATGTTTGTCAGAGTATGGATTCATTGGTTAATTTCATATTTTAAGTTTGCCAAAGTATGGAAATTTAATCAAATGATTGTGTTTAATGCATCTTTTGGGTAAGACTGGTTGAGACAGAGTTTGTGATGCTAAGTTATCTAGAAGATAGGGATTCATGGATTGGGAAAGAAGTGAGTTTACTTTAATCCTTCATGATGCCAAGAGAATAATTGGTTATGATAAAAGTTGGGTACTTTAAGATCATGGTTGTCTAAACAATGGTTTGAATGGCATACTTCTCCATCCTTGACATGTATATATTTTTGTTTTTTTTTTTTTATTTTATTTCTTTTTCACTTTATCGAGTTGTTTAAACAATGAAAGAAAGGTGATTAATGTCTACTTGTTCCTGGTGGATCGACACTCGTTTGAACCCTATGCTCGGTTAATGATGAGTACTCTTGCTCATATGTGTAATTTAGGATTAATGTTTTAATTTAAACTTGATTGGAAATGTGCTTATTTTTTATATGATTTTATACCCAAATCCAGACACATCAACTATACTTTTTATGGGTTCTTAGTTTGCATCTTCCACTTCTAATTAACTTCATTGAAATATATCTTAGCATTGGTAGGTTGATACTTGGATTTAAAACCTTGTTGAGATTTTTGGAAGACCATTGAACTTACCTTACCTTGAATCCTTATGATGATTACTTTGTGAGTCTCTTCAAAACCCAGTCTTGAAACTTTGAGCTTGTTGAATCCATATTTCTTTGAATTGTCACTTGAACTTACCTTATTCTTTGGTAACCACTAAGTTTTATTTGGATTCCCTTAAGACCTCCTAGTTGATTGTCCTTAGAGGGTTCGCTTAATGTGTTTAGTTGGACTAGTTCTTAAGTAATTGGGTGTTAAGTATCTTAGGCTCATATCTTATACAGCATAGTGGAAAATAAAACGAGATACTATCCCAGGACCCACGTATGTGTGGAAAACAAGACATAAAAATAATAAAGGTAGTAGCTTTTTACCTTTGTTTGATCGTTCGAAGAACAAAATTTCTTCTTCAAGTTGTGGTGCAATCCAGCAATCCTCTAGATCCAACTTCATGAGAGTGGAACGTCTAACCACTATAATCACAGTGTATGATTATCTCTAACAGTAATCCACACAGCGGAATACTCAAGCAGTAAAATTCTCAAGTTGGACGAAATTTGCTGAATGGGGTTGGCCGAACGGCTAGAGGAATTCTTGTGATTGAATTTTTAAATTAGGAGAAGAGGAAAATCTGGTTGTTTGAAATTCAAAAGGAGTAATTTAGGGAGTGAATTAAGGTAGAAAATATGGTAAGAATGGCTTGGTTGATGGAGGTTCTTGGAGCTGCTATGACCGACTGGAATTTGCTGAAGTTCTACTAAGATGAATGAGGTTGAAAGAGCTATAGAGTGGCTGAAATATGGAGTGCAATGGTTGAGGAAATTTCTGGTTGGTTGAGGCTTAATCCATGGAAGTTTCATGGAGTAATTTGCTGAATTTTTGAATTCCAATTGAAGGCTTGATTGTAGTGATTGAAGGAGTGGCTATGGTGTTCATTTTGTGTAGATCAATAGAGGAGGTGATGAAGTTCAGTTCATGGCTGACTAAGGTTGGTTTTACAAAAAAATGGGAGTGAGTTTCGGACAAGGTTGAAGATGGAGAAAGGTTGGAATTTCTGGTTGTTCATTCAAGAGGTTTGCTGGAATTTTTGTGCAGATTTTTCTGCAATGTTCTAGACAAATTGCAGAAGGTTTGAAGGGGTATTGAAAGGTCCTTAAAGGCTGGTTTTCAGCCTTTTTTATGGAGGAAACACATAGTTAATTTGCTGGTTTGAAAGGTGGAAGAAACAGCTTGGTCTTTGGCCTACGAAACTGTGAAATTGCCTAGGAATTTTCCTGGTTTGCACAGCTCTTATGCAGTCCGATTTTTTGCCAATGATTTCAGTCTTCAAGCTCAACAAGTTGGCAATTTTTCTAGCAGCATTTAAGTGAGAAAAAAGGCTAAAGTTTTCGAAAGCTGAACTGACCAAGAAGCTGAAAAATTTCCAAATTGCTACATGAAAAAGATGAACACTTATAGAGTGGAGTTTGAAGGTTCAACCAAGGGGATTAATTCTCTTGGGGACCCTCCTTAACTCCTTCCCCATTTTCAGTCAACATTCTATCCTTAAGGAGACATTTTTGAAATTCCAAGATCAGAGAACCTTGCTGGAAATTTCTGGAAATAAAATATGGATTTGGATAATTGAACAAGCTTAATTGATGAATAATTTAAGGTAAGCTAGGGAACAAAAGGGGCATGAATCCCTTAAGAATTTTTGTAGGGTACAAGAGTAGGATTAAGACATTCCCTTCAAGTCTCCGCTAGGACAACACTCCTACTTCTTCTTATGGCATGCAAGGCCGAAAATATTCCACACTTCACAAAAATAAAATTAATCATACTAAAACTTAAATGATGGGATTTAAACTTAAGACCTTAAAGATTAATTCCAAAGCTCTAACTACTAAACCACAACAATTCTTGTTCTTATTTTCTCTCCTAAATATTCTTCCTATTTAATCCTCAAGCTATCTCCCTATTTTCACTTCAAGCAAAATTACCATTTTTCCATTCCTACTCAATAAGCACAATTAAGCCTTCTAGACTCTAAATCACAATTCCAAAACATATAAAATCATTCAAAAATATATTTATGCATGCATGAAAATATGATATGCATCCCGATCCCTTTACTCTAGGGTTGGTTTTAGTTGGGGTTTCACATCGGGAGTTGAGAAAATGATTAAGCTCAATTCCTGTTTTAACATTGCCAATAATGGAAAAGCCTTATGAGGAGTACATAAATATGTCAAATGAAGGATTGAGAGGAGCATTGATGCAGAAAAGAAAGGGATAGCTTATATCTTTAGGAAATGGAAACTTCATGAAGAGAATTACATTATACATGATTTGGAGTTAGTTGCTATTGTGTTTCCTCCTCTTTTGGAGTAGAGATATTATTTATGTGGAGCTGAGTTAGAAATCTCTACCGGTCTCAAGAGATTGAAGTGTGCTTTTACTCGAAAGGATTTGAACATAAGGTAAAGTTGATGGATGAAATTTTTGGAAGGATTTCAATGTCTAATTAAATATCATCCTGGAAAAGCAAACACAATAGTAAATGCCCTTAGTAGGGAGGTGAATTTATCAGCTCTTCGGACGTTACAAATTTCGGAATTAGAAGTGTTTGCAGTAGACGGATAAATAAGGATAAGTAATACTTCCATTCAACCTGCCTTCTTACGCTAGTCGGGAAGAGAGTAAGATGAAGATGAAAAGCACAAAAGTTAGTGTAGAAGGAGGCGAATACAGGAGGAGATGAGTTCTGAAAGGATGATGATGGGATTAATTGCAACTGGGGCCGGCATTGTATTTTGAAAAAATATGCAAGGAGATAAGATGTTTAGCAAAGGCACCTTGGAGTAAGGATACCACCCATCAACGAGCCACAAAGATGTATTAGAACCTAAAACAGCATTATTGGTGGATTGGTAAGGAAAAGGACAATTTGGACTTTGTAAACAATGTTTAATCTGTCAAAAAAAAAAAAAAAAAGAAGAAAGAAAGAAAGAAAAGCCAATCAACAATGTCCTGGAGGGTTACAACCATTATCTAGTCTATGGTGGAAATGGAATGAAATTACTATATACCTCATTACAGGATTACTTATGAAAGTGGAACGGCAAGATACTTTTGGGTGATGATGGATTGACTAGCTAAGTGTACTCATTTCATTTCTATTAATTAATGAAATTCCTTAGAGCAGTTAAGTGAAATCTGTACGGAGGAAGTAATCAGACTACATGAGTACCTTCTAGTACTGTGTCAGATCGAGATCCTAGATTTACCTCAAAGTTTTGGACTAAGCTGCAGTAGAGGTATGGGACCACAATAAAGTTAAGCATATCAGGGCACCTATACGCATATGGACAGACAGAACGAGTAAATGGAATTTTGGAAGACATATTCTAAGCATGTATTATGAATTTTGGAGTCAAGTAGATTGATAATTTAGAGTATGTAGAATTCATATACAATAATAGTTATCAATTAACAAATGGAATGGTCCCATTTGAAGCTCTTTATGGAAGGAATGAAGTCCAAAAAGAAGAATGGGTGAACATGAAGCTTTGAGACTCGAAAAAGTCCGACATGCTGTGAAGATAATTAATATTAAATTGGAGGCGATTCAGAGTAGACAAAAAGGTCATACGAATCGACGTAAGAGAGATTTGGAATTTGTAGAATGAAATCATGTATTCTTGAAGTTGGCTCCACAATGACAATAGGGAATCAAAGAACAAGAAAAGACACTAGATCGTACCCTATTTTTGAAAGGATTGAGAAAGTAGCCAATCAGTTTGAAGTTACCAGCAGAATTTCAAGTTATTCACGGTGTGTTTTATGTACCTCAACTACAAAAGTATGTGGCTAATCTTGCCCACATTTTGAATAAAGAACCTATTGAGTTGACTCTAAGCTTGAAGAATAAGGAAAAGCCTGTTAAGATCATAAAGTATACTAAAAAGAAAGAGCGGAATGAGAAAATTCCACTTGTACAAGTATCGTGGAATCATCATGCAGTGTAAGAGGCAACTTGGGAAAAACGAAGGCAAGGATGTTGAAAAAGTAATCTAGATTTATTCCAAGTATAAGCCAAATTTCGAGGACGAAATTTTTGTAAGGAGGGGAGGATGTAACACCCCACCTTTTTACTTCTGATTTGCTCCTACCTGTAATGGGATGAGAATTTATATCAACGGCCAGAATAAAAGTTGATCGATGTATTGAGATGAATACTTTTGCGAAATAAAGTTTTGTCGGGACTTGGATGTAATTATTGAATTTGTTCTACCCGTACCCTAAATTTTTGGAAGGCTATTAAGATTAATAAAATAAGAATTTTAGGGTACTTTAGAAAGAGAAATTGATCAGTACAATGAGACGCACGTTTTGGTGCAAATTGTGCCACCCGGGGTATCGGGGGTATTTTCGTCATTTTGATCACGTTCGTTCCTTTAGCCGCAAATTTGACCAAGTAGAGAGGGAATTGAAGAATTTAAGTGTTACCAATGGATTAAGTGGAATTTTTAGAGTTGGATAGTAAAATAAAATATTTTTTCATTACGGACCCAATTTTGGTCATTTCTGAAGAAAATAGAAATTGCAGTTGGAAATGGGACGTGTGGCTTCTTATGATTGGTGGATGAAAATAAGTGTCGTTTAGTGATTGGTTAATGAAGACAAGTGCTTCTATTTGATTGGTTAATGAGGTCAAGTGTTTCTATTTGCTTAGTTGTGATAAGTTGAGATAATTTAGAGGGCCCACAAGAAATAAATAAGGATGGCCCACAATCATGACAATCTTGACCAAGTTGGACTACCTTTTGACTTCATTTAACCAAACTTAATTAAGCTAATCTTGATTTGAGTAAGTTAATCATGGTTGATTATGCATGGCCATGCAAGATTAGAAAATATCTATTTATTCTTGGGAATTCTAGGAATTTCTACACTTTATCACTATATGTGTGAAACCCCCGTCTAAACCAACCTTAGAGTAAGGGAGTTGGGATGCATATCATATTTTATTGCATGTTTAAATATATTTTTATATGATTTTATGTGCATTGAATTTGTGTTTTATAGTCTAGAGGGCTTGATTATGATTATTAAGTGAGAAAGGCAAAATGGTAATTTTTGCTTGAGGTGGAAAAAGGGTGATAGTTTGAGGATTGAATAGGAAAATATTTTTAGGGGGAAAATAAGAACAAGAGTTGTTGTGGTTTAGTGGTTAGAGCTATGGAATTAATTCTTGAGGTATTGGGTTCAAATTCCATCATAGGAGCTTTAATTTGATTAAATTTTATTTTTGCTTGGGAAGTATCATTTTCGGCCTTATGTGTTGGGAGTAGGATAGAGATGTTGTCCTAAGAGAGACATGATAGGAATATCCAAGTCCTACTCCTTTGCTCTACACAAAATTCCTAAGGGGAATTCATTTCCTCTTAATCCTTAATTTTTTCTATTTCTCAACTCATTAGTTTGATCAAATTGTTCTAGCCCTTTTCTTTCCAAAAATTCCAGCAAGGTGCTGTGGCTTTGAAAGTTCAAAATTTCTTAGTAAAAGACATCTTATGGACCGAAGCAATGGAAGAGGGGGAAGGATTTCAAGTGAATTAAATTCCTCTAGTGCACTTTCTAAAAATTCCCTCTAGCTAGTTTCATCTTCCTTCTTGGAATGAACTAAAATTTTCAGCTTCTTGTGCCTTCAAGGTGTCAAAATTCTTAGCCATTATTCGCTCCCAAATGCTGCCAGAAAATGGCCTTGTGGATCAGCTTGCAACCTGAATTTTCTAGCCATTTTCGGACTACACAAATGTGGTGCAAAACCAGGAAAATTCCTGGGCAAATTCGCAGCTTTGAAAGTCCAAAACCAAACTGTTTTCTTTCAGTTTTTGCTCAGCACCTTAGTCACATTTTTCCTCCCTAAAGAAGGCTGGAAACCAGCCTTGAAATACCCCTGAAACATCCTTCAAACTCTCTGCAAGCTGGCCGGAAAATGGCAGTCGAAAATTGCCTAGAAATTCCAGCCTTGCAAAAATTTTGTGCAGTAATTTTCCAGCTTTGTTTCCTAATTCTACCCTAGCCAAAACTCCATTCTTCTTCTGCACAAACCACCCTTAAACCTTCAATAACTGAACTCCATTTTCCTCCCCAAGCTTCTGCACAGAAATCCAGTCATGGCTGCCTAAAAGATTTCCAAAAAAAAAATTCTGCAATCATGCCTTGATTTGGATACCAAAATTCCAGCCACCGTGATTTAACAACTTTCCATAAAATATACCTCAAACAACCAGACCTTCCCTTCACCATTACACTTCTTATTTTCAGCCACCCTTAGCCTCCCTCAACCAGCATTCCTCTAGCCGAAACACTGCCCAACAATTTGGCCATGGCAGACTTCCAAAAGCTCTCCAATAATCAAAGATATTCTTGAATATTTAGTTTCCAAATTTGCTTCCTAAAAATATTCTTCAAGGATTTCAATAACTAGACTTTCCTTTTCCCCTCCAAACCAGAGAATCATCTTCCTAAACCCTACAACCAATTCGGCCAGCCCTAATCCTCCAGAATTTCGGCAGCTGCAAATCAAAACCTCTCAATTCCCTTCAACCTTCAAGAACACATAGCACACCAAGAACACCTACTCCTTCCTTTTACCTAATACCTCTCCAAATCTCTTCAAACCATTGCTAAAAACTCCAGAATTCATCTACTCACTGCCGTGAGTCCATCCACACCATTCTTAACATCAAAATCCAAAATCCAACTTGCTAGTTTGGATAAAAAACCAGAAATTTTTGAGAAGGCTCAAGAACACCTTCAAGGTAGGATTGTTCTAACAACTTCATCTTCTCCAATCTTGATCTTTAATGAATATATATATATATGAATAAGCATGCTAACGGTCTCTCTCTCTCTCTCTCTTGGCTGAATCTCTCTCCTTCTTGGCCGGATGGCTTCTTCTCCAATGGCCATGCTTCCTTCACCTTCTTTGGACGGATTTAGACATCTAGGAGTTAAGATTCATTCAAAACTCCTTCAAGGAATTCATCAATCAAGTAATCCTTTTTAACCCTTCTTTCAAATTCTAGATTCATGTCTCTAGGATGATGTTGATAGAAGATGAATCATGAATAGGGATGAGTATATATGTATTGCTGTGATAAGTTGAGATTGAAGCATGAATATATGTATGAATATGTTGGAGATGGGATTTATGCATGGATAGGTGATCTTGGTTGATTGTGTGATGTTTTGAGGTTTAATGCATGTCTCCATGTCATAGGTAGTATTTTGTGATCAAGTATGGTAGAGATTATGTCACATTGTGGTGAATAGGATTTATATTCTTGATGATCTATTGAAACCATGATTATATTTATGCTAGTAAGGGTTAGATCATGTCTTGATAAATTTAGATCTATGCTTATATGCATGATTTGGATGATTTGATGAATTGAAGGATTGTATATGTCCATGATTGTGGGTAGCCATAGAAGTATGATCATGATCTAGTTGTCCCTAAGCTAATTTTTATTTCATGAATAAAATATTTTATAATATGATTTTGCTAGTAATTTCCAAAAACCTTAGGAGGGGTAAATTTGGATTATTATATATAATAAGGATATTTTAGTCAAATAAATAATAGCTTTTGCTAGGAAAATAATATATATATATATATATATATATATTATTTAAAATAATGAAATCAACTAAAGCCTTTTGTGGAAATAATCATAATGAGTAAAATATTTATTACTAAAAAATTAATTATTATCTTTTAATCAAAACCCATTAAAAATTTATTTATTATTTTTCAAAAAAGACTCATTAAATTTATTTTCAACTAATTTTAGTTATCAATTATTTTCTAACAACTAAATTATTAATAAATCATTATTTTACCTAATACCACCTAAGACTCTTTATCAAGTAAATTCTAAATTTTTCTTAGCAAGATTTAAACCATCAACTTATTAGTACTTGTTTCTCAAAACATTAATTATTTTTAATATCAAATTAGGCTCATCTTATAAACCTATTTATTTATTGTTTGGCCTTAAAGTTTGGGACACTAGGATCATGGTGGTAGTGAGTTGGGTTGTTTTAAATTGAGAAAATGGATTTTGGCTTGAGTTTGATTGTGGTTTGTATTTACCCCATGCGGGGTTAGGTCAGCTGTTCGAGACCTTTGTTGTGAGCAAGGATCAGGTAAGCTCCTGCATAAAACCTGTTTGATGAAAAATGATATATTTTTTTATGGCAAGCCAAATGTAGAGTGCATGGTCACTCATTTCTGTAAAGGCAATTGAGGAATATTTCCATTCTCCTTTCAGACAAATATTTTTTTTTGCAAATCAAGGGGCGATTTTACTCAAAACCTAAAACTCTTTCTAAAACCAGTTTTGCCCCAAACTTTGGAAAACCTTAATTGCCATTTTCAAGTGGAACTATGTTTTGTTCATTTTTCCCAAGTGGGATACGTTATGTTCAGTACTCAACAAGGGTAGGCTAGTAGTACTAGTTTTGAATAGCAAGAGTGAGTCTTCTGACAGGAGGCTACCTCCAGAAGATAAGCTCAACTTAGAGAAACGTCAGTACTACTTAGTCATGCCGGTTCGAGCTAGCAGTTTTTATTTTAGTCAAGTGACTGTGTTATGCCGGAATGGACACCCGGTTGTTGTTTGGGTATAGAGAAGGAGGAGTATCTTGCCCGGTAGGCCGGATCACCTACTTTTGTCAGTTTTCACACAGTGTGGCGGGCCCCATGTCCGCATGGTCAGTATGCACAAAATGTGGCATACTGACCATGCGGACATGGGGCCCAACATGTGATAACCCATGACCACCCTTTTTGAGTGGTTGATTTTATTGCGCACTTGTATGGTTTCAAAAAGAGGAAAACGCCACTCTTGCTTTCGACTAATGTTTATTGCTTGCCAATATTTCTCTTATAAAAATTTCACACTTTGCATCCACGAACTGTTTTCACTGAACACCCAAAGCACACACGGACTTACTGAGATTTCTATCTCATCACCTTTTTACCATGATTTCAGGTCGATCCTGCTGTGGGGATGAGTAGCTAGTATTATCTACCTTGGAAGAGAATGTTGTCATTTATTTTTTTATTTTTTTATGTATTGCTTTGGAGAGTTGAGAGTGGATAATTTTGTTTATGGATTTATTCTTGGGATGTAATAAATTTTAAGTTAAAGTATTATTTTTATTCGTGTGACCTAGTTATAAAGACCCCTTATCCTTTGGACGGGGCGACATCCCCACCCCCGGGCAGGCCTAGGTAGCAGGGTGTTACAATATGGACCAATGAAAACTCACCAAGTGTTGATTCTATTAATGGTTACAAGAAAATTCATGCAAGAACTTTCTAAAGAATTTCATAGAACTCTTGAATATTCCAAAGAACACCTAAGTAGCTAAGTGGACCAGTCAAGGGCTTCCAAATGTTAAGGCCATTTAATGCACCTTTGACTTGAAGACCATATTCCTCTATATATAGGCCATGAAGGCCAACTAAAATGGCTTTAGATAGCCAGAATTTCGGAGAAAGCAAGAGAGAAAAGAGAGAAGAGAAAAGAAAAGGAAATAGAGAAGAATGAGAGAGAGAAACCGGAAATAGAGAGGAGAGAAAGAGAGAGAGAAAAGCAAAAAGATGCTTGGACTGTTCAGTCTCGAAACGCAGCAAAGAAAAGGTAAAGATCTACCTTACATGAAGTAAAGTTATTATATAAAGCATGGAGATCATTTTGGTATATATATTGTGAGAAGTTTATGTGTGAATTATGGAAACTAGTTAGGTGAAGTTGTATGAAAGCTGTCCTTGTGTGCAGAAAATTCTGGGAAGCTTTATGTTCAGTAAATCTGTAAAATTTCTGGATTTGAACGAATAAGGAATATTTCTTTGTAGCTAAGGATCATAGAGACAAATTAGAACAAGTTTGAGGTTAATCGGATTTACGGATCAAAAGTTATGGTGAAAATAGAAAAAGGTGCCAAATCAGTAACGGGATTTTACTACTGGATCTTTGTGTTCAAAACTGAACCAAATGGACAACAGAATTGGTACTGAATGAATTGGAACTTGTAAAGGAATGTCTTAAGGATATTTTGCAATTGGTTTGACATCATTTGGATTTGTGGATTAAAAGTTATGGGCAAAACAAGTTAGGGTGTCAAACTGGAAAATTGCAGAATCTTAAGGAAAGAATAAATAGTGAAACTAAGTCAAAACTACTGAGGCAGTTTTTTCCCAGTACCGTGACACTGGAACCATAAATCTAAAAAAGTCCTATACTGAATTAAATTTAAGAGTCTTACGGTCATTTTGGTATATCATGGAGCCAAATCGGAGCCGTAAATTGAAAGTTATGTGTAAAACAAAATGGTGTGTCAAACCAGTGAAATTCCAGAAAGTAGTCCGAAAATGAATGGATTTAAGGGTGACTGCTTATGTGATTTTGGACAAATTAATTGGGGAAACATGAAGTGAATCCCTTTTTTATGAAGGGAGGAAGGATGTGGAAAGAGGAAAACGAAAGAATTGATCAAACGACAGAAAAACGATGAGAAGAAAAGTTAAACGTTTTTCTTGACCGACGGCTAACCATCGGTCTCGTCGGCTAACCGTCGGCCCCATCGGCTAAACGACGGTTGAACATCGACTAACCGTCGGGCACGTCGGCTACTCGTTCGCTATTTTTCGGCCAAACATGAATTGACCCAAAAACGATGTTTGATGTAGGTATAGCGATAAACGGTCAACGGACCATAAAAAACGGTAGAAGCGAAGGTTAAATGGCCATGAATGGAAATGATTGCTTAGGACACGAGGTGAGTCCCTTGGATTTCTGAAACTCTTTCTAAAATTAGCATGCTTTATTTTTCCATGAAATGCTATATTATATACCGTTTTGGACATTTTATGAAAATATGTTTGGAAACATTGAATTTAATCATCTTTTGGAATTAGAATTTTGGATTTCTTTAAATGAGTTCCTTTTTGGAATCGGGTATTTGGTAAATGTTCCAAATGCCCTTATTGGAATATTTTATGAAAACTTTTGGAACTCGAGTATTCAGTAAATGACCAAAATATCTTTATTGGAACTCTTGTAAATATTTTTTAAATAGGGTAAGGGTAAAATGACCTGAATACCCTAGGAAAGTCTTTTGGAATCGGGTATCGATAAAATGACCTGAATACCCTTGGAAATGACTTTTGTGATTGAGTATGGGGAAAATAACCCGGATACTCTTGGAAACATGCTTTGATGTGTGAATAGAACCCTTTATCTGGTTTCAACATGATTTTGAAAAAATGTTGTTTTGCCCCAAAACTGTTTTGATATGAAAATTATGTGAGATCAGATAACCCTCTGGCCTAATCAGTCAGACGGGGTTGGTGACGTTGAGTATTCAACAAGGACTTCGATCTTTGTACTAGCTCGTGTTCGAGATAGACAATCCCAAGTAACCTGATCAGTTCTAGGGATTGTCTTACTCCAAACAGGGCGACAGGACATTGAGATGGGTCGTCCTGGCTAGCCGTTTTGAGCTTGGAAATTGCCTATTGATTATGATGGTAGATTGTTCACATGATACCAGGCGGGTACACTTCGTGTGTGCAATCCCTTACCACCTCGATGGTCATTAACATCAGGATTGGGACCCCTGGCTTATGGTGGCAAGTAAAATATCCCTAAGTACAAGGTGAGGTACATTTGTACGCTACTCACCATTCCAGTTGACACGGGTGACGTGTTGTAAGGCACAGTCCCTGGCACAAGAAATCATGTAGCCGAAGGCAAGGACTGCGGGACTTGCATACAGGCCAACCTTCTGTTTTGGAGAAATGCCTGTGTTTCAAAAACTAGGGCAATGTTTTGAAATCTGAACTGAAGTTTTCCAAAAATTATTAAGTTTTGAACAAACTCTTCCTTAAAGAGTTTTGGAATCATTTCTAATGAACAAATGATAGGCTATTCCACAAAAGTTTTGTGTACTTTGCTTCTTTAATAAAACATTAGCACACACAGGACTCACTGAGTGATTCTCCATTCACACGTGTCTTTTACCTTACCCATTTGTAGGATCCAGAGCTGAAAGGATCCAAGGATAGAGCAGGATACCACAGTGATAGCAGAATAGGTTCAGACGTTTTCCTTTTTAGATAATGTACCTTATTCCCGAGGTTGAATGGAAACTTTCATGCACGAAATTCTTTATTACTTGTGCGCACTTGACCATCAATATGGGTTGTTGTATGAATCTGGACTTGCATACTCTGTTGATTTCCGTTATAAAGACCCCTTGCTGGGTAACTGGACGGGGCGACACCCAGTGTTGAAATGCTTCCACTGTACTTTTAGTGGGGGGGTTACAATTGGTATTAGAGCCTAGTTTCATAGAACTGTGGTATCGTTATAGGGATTGATAGAACTCTTTCATTGTGAGGTATGATGAATAAGGATGATAAGGGCAAGTGCCCAATAGATGAGTATAGCGATGATGGGAAGGAAAAAATAGGTTAGCACTCGGGTGTGAAAAAAAATTGAAAGGATTAAGATTATCCACCGAGCAAGTGTGCTAGGACACTTCACTTGGACAAGATCCGACCCTGGCCACTATCATACACCTTATTTCATTGAAAGTGCATTTGACCTCGTAGTATTTGTCACTACCTTATTTGCACGAGACCTAAGTCTAGAAAGGATACCTAATCCCAAAAGGACATCGTCACCACATAAGGAGATGGATGGCGATTTTAATGAAATTGATGGCGATATTGAATCATGCCATCAGGATAGTGATAAAGAGGATAGTGTCCTCGATGGTGTAGTATTATTTGAGGATAATGAGAAGGAATTGGCAGGGATACTCTAGGAATATTCGAAGACGAGATGTTATGATTCAAGGATGTTGAGACAGGAAGAGATCAGGAGGTACCCGAGGTGAAGGTACCTGTGGTCGAAGAGTTCGGGGAAAAATTAGAAATAGACTCAGACATACCGGTTTGGTTACACCCTGATGTAGAGCAATGTGAATGATTCAATACAGCTGGATCCTATACAACTCCTTCTAATTCAGAACCAAAGAGAATGTTGGCATAAATGAATGATATGCTTCCGCTGTACTTTTAGTAGGGGTGTTACAATGAGAACCACTACCTGATCAAATTAGGAAGTCTAATACGTGCTAGTCTTAATGCATTAATGATGTCCAGTCTCATTAATACTATGACTAGGGACTATTTAAGTACTAACACCATCCAGTGTAATAGGAATCTCATATCATGATCTCTATCATGATTTCGTTAACACAGTGTTGTACTAAGGACTTTATCGAACAGTTATATTACTTAAAGTAAACAAAAGAAACTATAAGATAAATAATGCCTTTTATTAAAATAAAATGTGTCATATACAATGTACAAGTGATTGCCTCTAGGGCACAACACTAACATTGGGAAGGTTGTATTGGGAAGAAATCTCTTAGGAATTGAGTGTTGAAAACAAGCAATGGGTGAGCTTATTGTGATAAAAGCGAGGAAGGGTGTAAACACGAGTGAAGAATGACTTACCAAATTGAGTGTAACCATGCAAATGAGTGTAGTAAGGAATTTCTCTTGTGTTTCCTACTTATTTTTTGTAGGGGTTTCTCTTGAAAAGAAATCCACAATGGCTAGTTGGAGCAATAGTAAAGGTGAATAGTATGACTATGATAAGGAATCTTGTTCGAGTAGAAGTGATAATGAGGAGTATAAAGAATATGAATATGACCATGAGGAAGATTATTGGGAGAATGAAGATGAACATAAAAACTTGCTTGATTGTGGAGTTGAATCATTTGGAAATAGCCATGATGAAGGGTGAATCACAAGTGGAAAAGGAAATTAGAAACTTGGAAAGAAAGAATGTAATGGAGTTTATGTGGAAGGAGCATAAAAACAATGAAAGGGTAGCTTATAAGGAAGAAAGGGGGATGTGGAGAATAAGGAGTTGAAGTACAATGAGAAGTTGATACCTCTGTTCCATGAAAAATTAGATTTGAGGGAGTATTATTGATGGGAGAGAAGAATGGAACATTTATTTAAATACTTTGGCTGTAGTGGGAAAAAAAATAAAGTGAGATGGGCACTATTAAGGTTCTCCAAAAATACTTTGGAATGTGGGAGCAACTGAACACACAAAGAACATGAAGTGGGCATCAAACGGTAATTTCTTGGGAAGAGATAAAATATTTGATGAGGGAGTGGTTTGTACCCGATGGGTCTAAAATATATGGAAGTTTTGCTCACATGTCCTATAATTGCCGATAATGTTCCAAGCATAGTGAGGAAAGTGCATTACAAATTTTTTGCAAAAGGAGATATAAGATGAAAGTAAGATTTTATTTGCTCTACTTATTGGGGATATGGTTATAGCTCATGTGATTGCCTAAAAAAGAATGATTAAAAAAGAAGTATTGATTTGCAAAAAGGTAGTGCAATTTCTTGTGAACATTGTAGTGGCTATGGGCATAATTCATTAAATTGTCATTATAAGTCCTTTAAGGAGCAATCTTGCCATTTGAACAAAAGATATGAGTTGACAAAGAAAAAATATGAGAGAAAACAAAAGGATGAGTTTGGAGTCAAAAGGAGTTTTAAGGTTCTTGGAAAATTTGAAAAGAATGCGCAAAATGAATTGCATGAAATTGAGAAAGAGGATAACCTACAAAGGAAGTTAAAAGCTAAGAATTTCCAAACCAAAGGGATGAAAAAGTGCATAAAATCATTGAGAAAAATATTGATGAGATTGATATTGAGCGAAATAGTGATGAAGAAGACGAAATAGAACCATTGAGCTTAACAAATGGGGTGACTAAGGAGTTCTACAATATCTTATTCTTTCTAGATAAAGAGTCATATTTATTAGAAGCGATAGAGGAGAATGAGCAAGAAGAAGTTGAGCAAAATGGAATAGAATTTGTTGAAGAGCAAATGAATCTAAATAATGAGGTAGAGAAGGAGCAAAAATGTGCTATGGGTGAAGGTCCCAAAAATGCTATAAGTACTTATGAAGTGGGAGAAAGCTCGGATCAACAAGAGGAGAAAAAGAAGAGTCGTCTAGAAGTGGTGCAAGAACAAATAAGAAAAAGTAAGATTTGTGAGAATGAGCTATCAAATTCAACAATACGAAGAGACACCAATTCTAGTGGAGAAATTAAAGTGAATGAAAAAGATAAGAATGCACTTGAGAGACAATGCTCATTAAGTAGTGTTATGAGAGAGGCTGTAGATGACTGTGCAGCGGAAGAAGAAGGAGCTTCACTTATGCGTGTTTTTTAATGTAGAGAATATTACCAACAACTAACACAATTACTCAAGTTTTAATTAAAATGACAACCGCTAAAACCACACATACGGGCAAGTATACCCATCGTATAATATAGGAAATAGTAAGTATTGAATCCACAAGAACATAGGTTCCCACCTTACTTTACCCAAATCTTTATTGTTTAGTCAATAAAATAAGAAGAGAATAAAAAGGAAAATAAATAAAGATAAAAATAGATATAACTCAAGGATGCAATTGCATGTAACTGGACAATTATCTTGAAAACATAATATTGAATTACCTAGCATTCACCACAATTAATTGTCGTCTTGGCATCGTGAAGGAATATAAAGATAAATTCCACTTCATTTGTCAATCCATGGAATCACTATATTTTGATTCATATTAACAGATTTGTCAATCAAACTAACATAACCAAAATATGTATTAAGCTTAATTCCTTATATTTTGATTCAATTAGCAGATTTGTCAATCCAGCCATCCTAACCAAAATATACGTGAATCTCAATTCCGTAAAAGTATGAAATTAGCTAATGACCCTCTATCAAGGCAAAATCAACTAATCTTTGATCACTTAGTCATATAATCTTAACTTCATTGTTCAAGTCCATTAAAATTTAACAAATATTAAATTAATATAATGAAACTCCTAACATCATTTTGTCTAAATCAATTAGAAGAACTCACATCAATAACTAATGATAGCAAGTAATCAAATACTAAAAATAATAATAGGTTGATAAAAAATTCCAATTAACTCAAAATCATAATCTCCAAAATAATATCCGATTCCAACTAAAATATTAAGTACATCATTGTTAAAGAAAAGCAAATAAAGGATAAAAGATAAAACTCATAGACAAGACATTCTTCTTCTCTTAAAACCTCCTTTGAACAATGCTCCTTAGAGTGGTGATTAAGTAGCTATCTTGGATCTTTCAAATCACACATTTCTCTTGTGTTTTTCTTGTATTTATAAGCCTCCTTGACACAAAAATTCATTGCTTGAGAAGTGTAGTCCAAGTAGAATTCAGAAAATACCAAAATCCTTTAAAAAAATACCAAATTCGTGCACAACTGCCTTTGTATAGAATGGACTTGGCGCCTGGTACAATCGGGGCACCTAGCATCGGGTCTAATCTATTTTTTCCTCAAATTTGCTCCATTTTTTGCGGTTTAACCAGAATGGAACCGACTCCTAGTCCCTTGGCTGGGCCTATCGCCATGTCTATTATGGAATTGTTCACTTTTCGCTCGAAATCAAGTTAAATCTACATAAATTTGTCAAAAATACTTTTTACAAGCAAAATATCAAATAGAAAGGAATATGCCCAGTTATTACAACAAATGTATCACAAAACAACCTCAAATAACTAGAAAAATAATAGTAATTTTAGCCCCTATCATTTATGAAGGGAGAATGTATTATATTCAAGGTGTCAAGTCAATCAAAAGCTATGTAGCTTGATTATTGATGGAGCAAGTTATAAGATTTTGATTAGTACTACATTGGTGGAGGAGTTGGGAATGGAGACATTGAAACATCCTAAACCTTACAAGCTTCAATGATTAAATAATTGCAGTGAAGTAAAGGTGTGCATTGGCTCTATGATAGAGGTGTGGTTCACCATCGGAGGAAAAACACCTACACTTTGTGCAAAGGTGAAAGGAAATTTGTACTTTGTCCTATGTCCCCTAGTAAGGTCTTGAGAGATCAAAATTGCTTAAATGAGGAAGATGTAAAGAAAAGAGAGCAAAAGGAGAAAGAAAAATATGAGAGGGCAAAACAAGAATATGAGAGGAGAGAAAGTGAGGAGAAAGAGAGAATAGAAATCAAAAAGTAAGCACAACCAAAGAGGGAGTATGGAGATAAAATAAGCTTGCTTCAATGGGTTTTGAGGGGTGAAAACAATAAAAGTGTGGAACAAGAGAGAGGGAGTAAAATATGAAAGAAAATTAGGGTTATAAAGAGAGAAAACAAGAAAGTTGGTGACGTCTAAAAGCCTAATATTATATCTTCATACCAAATGATGTGATACATCATGGGCATGAAGGACCATTCAAAGAAGAAGGATGGATAGCCAAGACTCGCTTCAAGGTTCGTTGGAAATATTCGATATTAAAGAAGTCTCAAGGTTATTTTCTTTCCATCCAAGCCTACAAGGCAAGAACCAAGAAGATAGTCAAGAAATGGGTGCCACGAGAGGATATTAAAAGACCACAAATTCAACATAATCACGTATATAAGATCAAGAACCCTTGGAAGCCAATTGAAGAGCCAAAAAGAGCCTAAAGAGAAGTTGATTTAAGTGAAAGATAAAGGACTCACTAAGCAAAATCCAAGAAGAAATTTTTGATTATGTTTGAAAAGTGTATAGGGGATGAATGACCCCACCTCAAACCGTGTAAATTGTAGAAGAAAATTACTCTTAGAAGTTATGCACAACTAATAGCAAGGTCGTGCATGAAGCCATGCACATGCACGGCCAGTTGCACGACCATAGCTTAAATTTTATGAAGCCCTATGGAGGCATAGCCATATAGCAATTATGTATGGCTATATTTTACTTAGCTTATTTTGACTATGTTTTGGCACTTGTTTATTCTTTAACGAATTGCATAAGTTTCAATGGTCAATTTGACTTATTTTAGGCCTCTTTTAACTAGTTTAGGTTAGGAGTTCTATATATATATCCCCTTATAACTCTTATATAAGAGACTTTTGAATTTTGATCATTTTGAATACAAGAACTCTTTTGAGTTTGGTGAGGTGATTTCTCTTGGGATTTTTCCCTTCAATCAAAACTAATCTTAGGGCTTAGTCGTTTCCTTTAATTCAAGTCTATAAATAATTTAAGAATAATCCAATCATTCATCTTTAATTTGGGTGCTAGGGGTTTCTTCCTAGTGTTCTTGTTAGGATTTAGTTGGGTGTCTAAGTCTTCCCATCCTTTTTGTTCTTGATCCTTGTTGGGTTAGGAATTTTAGGGTGCTAATTTAGTTAGCTTAGTTCATTAGATTGTGGGTTCTAAGTGGCTTAGATTTCCTAGGGTTCTAGACTTTAGATTGGGATTTGTTTGAACTTTCATTTTCAAGAATAAATTCACTGTTTTGAGTTCATTAAGTGTTCTTGAATTTAATGTTCGTTTGAGAAATGAAAATTGCAGCAAAAAGGTGTTTTCGAATTCACATCCGATTTCCTGGTCTATTGGTAGCAAAATATAAATTAATTATAACATCTTTAGCATTAATAACCCTTAATTACTAGAATTAACTATTAATTTTAATTAGGATTGATTTACTAATTCGCGAATTAATAAATCTATATTTGGCAGATCATGAGAGGTATCTAACAATACATCATGACCGCCCAAAAGTCCAAAAAGTCAAGTGGCTTGACATCAACCATTCAATAGCAAATATCAGTGCAATAATCTCCTTTCACCGTACAATATCTCATTTGGCTTAGAGTATGGACTAAGTGCCAACTCCTTTTACAATTTAATTAACTCTGGTTCGAATATTTTAGTACATGTTCCCAAAATCCATTAGTCAATATCTCTATCTATTTAAATTATTTCAAATACAAAATCGCTGATATGATCTTGGGAAGCTCCAAATATGTGGATTAAGCTCAAGAACCAGAACCCTAACAAACTCACATACAAGAACACCAAAATACGAAGAAATTAACACTCTTGTGATAATGTGAATCTATCCTACTTCAAAGATACCTTAACACCCTAATCTAACTAGAGATTAGAACACCAAGGATAGGAATTTGAAGGCATCTAACTTAATCCTATCAAACACACTAGGCAACCTAGCATATAGAATAGAGAATGAGTTGAAATTATCAAGAAATGTTTAGAGACAAGATCAAATGTGGGACTAAATCCTTTAATTTAGTCCTGATATTTAATAGAATCATCCATGAGGATCATCCTCAAGAACTCTCTCTAGAGAGAAAACCTGAATTCCCCTTCCCAAAATACCAAAGTTATGTTTACAATGTTATAATAGGGTATTTATAGTCCCCCAACATAACCTAACTAATTAGTAAACTAATCATGGAATTAGGTGGCCTTAATCCAAGAATTGAGGCCCTATTACATGCTTTAAAATAAGTAAAAATATCATAAAATTTATGGGAATTTAATTGGGGACAAAACACTGCAAAACAAGAATTTTGTGCAAAAATTGGGCAGTGTTCGAATTGGGATGGCACCGGTTCCAAGGCCCTAGCCAGCGCTGGCTATGGCTTGAGTTCAAAGGTTCTTGCTTCCAGAATAGGGCCAGTGCCAAGTATGCTTGCCCAAACCGGCGTCGGGTGAGCTCTATCTGGTCTCCGCTGTGCAATTCGGCTGGCACCGGGTATGTTTGCTCAAGCCAGTGTCGGGTGTGCTCTGTCCGATCTCTACTATTTTGCAATTCTAGCTTCCCTGGCTTATTTTTGGAGCCCTTTTTGAACTCATATCACTCTTGCCTTTTTCTTGGGACTCTTAGGACTTGGTTGATCAATGTTATTGACCTTCAATATAGTGTGTTGTTCTAATTAAGCACCAATCACTCTTCTTTTTGGCAGCCCTTTCTTCTTATATCTCTTGGTTCTTGGTTTGTTAAGTTTGTTTCCTTGAAAACCTTCTTGAATCCTCTTGAAAATCATCTTTATCCAAGGTGCCATGAGTTGTGGTTTAGTTGTTCTTCCCCCTTCTTTGGATTGAGCTTTAGGCCTAGGGCGATTTCTATTATTTCCCTCTTCTTAGAAAGGATTTGTCCTAGAATCAAAACATGTACAAGAATTCAAACAAGAAAGTTTTTGTGAAAGTAAAATATCATGGCTTTGTACCTCATTATTCTCTATACTTTCTCTTTTCACTACCCATATTTTTCTCTCATTTTACCTCCTCTCTCTCTCTCTTTTTTTTTTTTCCTCTCCAACTTGAGGTGATCACTATTCTCTCATCACCGTCTTCCTTCTTTTCCTCAATTTTTATCTTTTTTCCTTCTCTCACCTCAACCTCTTGTTCCCCCTTCTTTTGCCCTTCCTTCTTCTCTCCTTTTTTCTCCTCATTTTCTTTCTCACTCATCTTCTTTTTCTTCTCCTTTCCCTCTCTCATTTCCTTTTCTTTTTTCCTCAAGATATTTTAATCTCTCAAAAACTCACTATAGGATAAGGGAAGTAGAGTGATTTTCTTTCCATCTTTCCTCAAAGAATAAGAATTCTTCTTCCCTTTATGGACCACATCTCTATCAAAAAACCAAAGTCTTCCTTGAAAAATATGCCCCACATGCATGGGAAATACATAATAAACCACTTCATCCTTATACTTCCCCATATCAATGGCAACCTTAGCTTGTTTGTTCACCTTCACCTCTCCACAATTGTTCAACCATTGTAACTTGTAGGGTCTAGGGTGTTTCAAGGTTTCTATTCCTATCTCCTCCACCAATTTAGCACTAACCACATTTTTACAACTCCCTTCATCAATGAGGACACTACATGGTTTTTCCTTGGTTAGACATCTTGAAAAAAAATATATTCTCACATGCTCTGTGCCTTATGCTTAATCTGGATATCGTGTGACAAAATGACTAAATATAAAATTATGGTTTGGTTCAAAGAGATCACCGGTCTTCATTTAACTTGGACAGTCATAATGTTTTGCTAGAAATCGCGTATAACTTGTGCGCCATTTAAATATGATTTGGGCACACTGTCAGTGTTAAGTGAACCTATAGGGTCACATAATTAGCGAACTTGTTAGGTTTTTTTTCTAGTAACCAGATTCGATGAATTTGGAAATATGTCTAAGTTAATCAAACTTAGAAAATTTACCAGATACAATGAATTTGGAAATATGTCCACATTCGATGTATCTGGATAATATCCAGATTATAAGAATCTGACTCGGTAAATTACTTAGTTAAACTACCGAGATAATGGCAGGATCTTATTATATCAATTTTAATTTAATTTGAATTGAAATTAAAATACGATAAGATATCTCTCTCGAGTTATAAGAAATCCCTAAGTTGATTAACTAGTATATCTACCTAATCAACCAAACCTATGAGGCATTAAATGCCACTCACGATTCTAATTCATCCAGAAGCCACAAAATTCCTATCTCTAGGCAATCTTATGCCCATTGGTTATTAGTCATAATCTGCAATCTCCTTCTCGGGTTAATTGAAGATGGAAAATGTTAAATTAACTAAGCGAGTGTTCCCTCTTGAAATCATTAAGGTAGAACAAATAATTGGAAAAAAGTAATTAAAACCAACACAACCAAAATACATAATAAGCACAAAAAACTAATTACCATAGAGTAAAAATCATATATCTAATAAAAATACATCATCCCAAAGCATAAAAATAGGGTAAGTCCTTTATTATAATTAAAAATCAATATCTTAATACAAAAATTACAAAGTAAAATAACAAGGAAAATGGTACGAGAACACTCATAGACAAACCGTTTCTTCCTCTTCCTTGAGATCTTCTTGTAACCCTCTCTTTTTCTTTTTCGAATCCTAAGCTTCTCCTCTTCTCTTGTGAAAACCTTTTCTCTACGGTTCTTGAGTGAAAACAAAATCTAAGAACAATGTATTTTAAGGCTTGAAAGGGTTTATAAAGGCAAAATTCCTGTGCATTTCAAAAAAATTCACCGAATTTGAGTTTCTTAGCAAGTAGGCGGCCCACAAAAGTGAAACTTCCCTCAGCCACCAGGTTGTCCAAAGAAGAGGGAGCCTTGGGATGTGAATCTTCCCTGGGCCACCAAGTTGCAAAAAATTGGTGTATGTATTGCTCCTAAGCAGCCCAATGAGGTATCCTCCCTGGTTTGCAAGGTTTGTGTCCCTGGGCTACATTTCTTGTTCTTCTAGGCAGCATAGGGAGGTAGAACCTCCTTGGGCTACCAACTTTGTGTTTCTGCTACTGTTAACTTCCATTGGCCATCTGATTCTTTTTCCTGGGCATCTTGGTTTTGCTCTAGGGTACTTCCATAGGTTGCTGTGTTCTTGTACAATGCTTCCATTTTTGTTCATTTTTCTTCTTTTTCATCATTTTCATCTCCAATTGGTATTTTCTTTATTTCCTACAAAAACAAAATGAAAAGGGTGTAGTAAGTGGTGATTTAAGTAAGAATTTATCACAATTAAAGTACAAAAATACTAGAGAGAGAGAGTGTGTGTGTGTGTGTGTAATTAGCCCTTATTAGATACACCGTTATGCTGACATCTATGTTGTGGAGTCCATTGAGATAATATTTCATTATCTCTAAGATAGACTTGAAACTCTTGGCTTAAGTAGTTAAAGGATCCTGAAAAAACATCAAAGAAAAATGCAGCAGAAAAATTTCAGTTTTTCCAAGCCACATTTAGAAGAAAGTACTTACTTTTCCTTATTGATTGCGGATTAACCAATGTGGGGCCGGGTTGCACTGAAACTTCTTACTTTGGAAGGGAACAAGAAGAGCCTGCTGTTCAACTAGAATTCCCGCCAATCTTCTACTCCTATGCATCAAGCGTCTTTCTCTTCGTCTTCCGGAGTATGACTCTACCTTATTCTTGGTGTTAGCTTGGAGAGAGTGCCTTCTTGGATTGTTAAAACACTCTCAAAGAGAGAAAGAAGAGGACTAAAACCAGAGAAGGGGAGGGGGGGGGGGGGGGAAGAGAGATAGCATACTAGAGAAGAAAAAACTCAAAAACCACATTTTTTTTCGTCCTCCGCCTCTTATTTTCGGCTACCCTTGGGCTTCCTTAAGCCCTAATGGCCAAAAATTATCAAGCCCTAACGAGCTTGGTGCTATGCTTAACAAACAATCCAAAACTGGCTCAATTATCTTAATTAATTAATTATCTTTTATGGGCCTTATTAAATACGCAAGACTAATTAATTAATTCTAATTGGACTCTTAATCTATGTAAATATATATTAGTGCAATTAATTAATTTATTCTAGCCCAATTCTCTTAATTAGTTAATTATCTTTTCTGGGCCTTTTTAGAACCCGAGACTAATTAATTAATTCTAATTGGACTCTTAGAATAAATTTTATTTCTCTTCCAAATAATTATCCATTAAGCTCAGATTGTGTCTAAACAACACCAATGTAATTTGAGCTACTCTGGGGACCAAGAGATGTATTATTCCTGGTTACTAAAATGACCAAATTACCCTTACTGTTAAATAGCCACATCTTATCATTTTAAATATTTTCATTTATCACCATATAAAAATATTGACCCCAAGAATAATATTGCTAAGGCAATATATCTGGCTTGTCTGTAAAATGACAGAAATACCCCTCTATGTAACACCCATCAATGAGATGGGATAAATGTATTAACACCCATCTCAAAGACATCTACCATCCTTAGATCTCTAGTCTGCTAAATCCGTGACTCACTTGAATATACTTACTTATCATTAGAAGCTACGCAAAAGCACACACTCTAGACTCACGTTCCGAGGGCCCTGGATTATTTAGATTATCCTAGACAATCACAAGGGAGTGATTAAACCTCACTAAGTGAAGCATAGAAACTCTCTTGCATGAGTCCGTCTTACCTAACTAGAGTAATACACCCAACATACAAGGATATTAGTCTCACAAAAGAAATCTCACCCAACATACATCAAAATATAAAACCCTAGCTTTGCCAAAACACCAACACATACTCAAGTTTGAAGGTATCCATCCATGATGTAGTAGTAATAGTCTTGTCTCTATAATTATAGCACTTTAAGAGACACCACTACTACAGGTTCAGTTCAACGTATTTGAAATACGCTTATGCCTATGATGTGAGTGAACTACTCACTGATACAAGGTAAACCATTGTTCATTGGAAACTATGGCATAATAGTCTCATATTGATAAAATGCCTAGTTCTATCAAATGACTAAGAATTCAATTTTATTTGTATGACAAGTACCCATACTCTATACCTTACTGCAAAGAACAACCCAACACATAGACCATTACTTGTCATACTTGGATCTTTAAATTTGAAATAACATAAGAAACAAACTAAAATGAATGAATAAATATTTTATTGCAATATTTTCATACAGAATACATAGCCTTTAAAGCCATACTTTGTAACAATCTCTTATTTGCACTACAAAGACCAAGAAAGTCCATAAGTGCCTACCCCTATGTCATCTAAATGCCCGCAAAACACTTTTTCTGTCAAAGGCTTAGTAAAAGGATTTGTTAGATTGTTGACAGAGGAAATATGACCAACCACTATCTCCCATTTCTGGATGAACTCCCAAATGAGATGATACTTCCTCTCTATATGCTTGCCCTTCCAATGGTTTCGAGGTTCCTTGCATTGTGACACCACTCCAGAGTTGTCACAATAAATAGTGACAAGCCTATCTATGTGTGGTACTACTCCAAGCTCTACAGAAACATCCGAAGCTACATAACATCTTTAGAAGCTTCTGAAGCAGCAACGTACTCAGCTTCCATAGTAGAATCAGAAATGTAAGATTGCTCGATACTTCTCCATAAAATAGCTCCTTCAGATAAAGTGAAGACATATCCACTAGTGGATTTTCTTTTATCTTTATCTGTCAAAAGTTTAAGTCTGTGTAACCGGTAGGAACCAAATCATCAGCACGAAATACAAGCATATAATCTCTTATTTCCTTGAGATATTTTAGTACATGCTTTACGGCTTGCCAAAGGGCTTCCACTAGGTTTGACTGATATCTACTAACCATGCCTACTACAAAGCGGATATTTGGCCCATTACAAAGTATAGCATACATGAGACTTCCCACAACCGAAATATAAGGAATTCTGCTCATTTTCTACTTGTCTTCTTGTGTCTGAGGAAATTGTTTGGAAAACAATGATAAACCATGTCTAAAGGGTATAATAGCCCCTTTATATTGATCCATGTTGTACTTGACCAATATCTTATCAATATAAGTATACTAGGTGAAGCCTAACATTCTTTACTTCTTATCTTTAAGAAGCTTAAAGCCTAGAATGTAGCAAGCTTCTCCCAAGTCTTTCATGCTAAACTGACTAGATAGCCAAACCTTAATAGATGATAATATCCCCATATCATTTCCAATGAGTAGAATTCCATCCACATAAAGTACCAAGAAAATTACTTAGCCACTATGTAATTTCCTATACACACTTGGTTCATCCACGTTTTGAATGAAATAGTAAGCTTTCATAGTTTAATCAAAACGTATGTTCTATGCTCATGATTCTTGCTTAAGTTTATAGATGAACTTTTTAAGCTTACAAACTATTTGTTCTTGACCTCCAGTTACAAAACTTTCTGGCTAGGACATATAGATGTCTTCGCTAAGATTGCCATTTAAGAAGGCCGTCAAAACATCCATCTGTCATATCTCGCAGTCACAATAACATGAAATGGCAAAAAGAATCCAGATAGAATTAATCATGGCTACTGGTGAAAAGATTTCATTATAATCAATCTTTTCTTTCTAAGTATAACATTTAGTAACTAACTTTACTTTATAGGTTTCAACCCTTCCATCCGTACCTCTCTTCCTCTTGTATATCCACTTACACCAAATGGGTTTTTTCCCATCAGGCACAGTGACAAGATCTAAGACCTAAATGAAATACATAGACTCAATCTCTGCATTCATAGCTTGCTATTATTTACCTACATCAACATTAACAATGGCCTCCGCGTATCTAGTAGGATTTTGTTCCTGATTATTAGAGACTAGATCATAGATCTTTTCAGTCCACCTTTCTAGAACTCTTGTGATCCTCCCACTACGACGAGGCTTAGTTATATAGGAACATTTGGTTATGTTTCTCTTGGTTCCTCGATCAGGGTGTTAAAAGTACCTAAAGTTGAATCAGTGACCAACTTCTCTTCTAACTCTATTCTACTTAAACCCATGGTGGAAGTAACTTGTTCATCCTCTAAGTATCTAGTATTAGTACTAGCAAGTACTTTATGCTCTTAAGGATGATATAAATATCCACCTCTTGATACCCAACGAAGTAACTTAACTCTGATCTTAGTTCTAGCTTATTTCCTTTTATCAGCACATAAGCTGCACAACCCCATATCTTAAGATGGTTTGGACTGGTCTTCCATCTAATCCACATCTTATAAGGTGAGTGAAACCCCAGTCAAAACCAACCTTAGAGTAAGGGGATAGGGATGCATATCATAATTTATTGCATGTTTAAATATATTTTAAAATGATTTTCTATGCTTTGGATTTAGGTTTTATTATCTTGGAGGCTTGTTGGTGAGTATTGAGTGAAAAGGGTAAAATGGTAATTTCTGCTTGAGGTGAAAATAGGAAGATAGCTTGAGGATTGAATAGAATTTTTTTTTTTTTTTTTTTTTTTAGAGGGAAAATAAGAACAAGAGTTGTAGTGGTGTAGTGGTTAGAGCTTTGGAAATTAATTCTTGAGGTCTTGGGTTCAAATTCCATCATAGAAGATTTAGCTTGGTTAAATTTTGTTTTTACTTGGGAAGTAATAATTTCGGCTTTTTGTGCTTAGAGTAGGGTAGTGATGTTGTCCTAAGAGAGACATGTTAGGAGTATCTTCATTCTACTCCTTTGCCCTACTCGAATTTCCTAAGAGGAACTCATTTTTCCTTGATCTTGGATTTTCCTTATTTCTCAACTCTTTAGTTTGATCAAGTTGTTCTAGCTATTTTCTTTCCAGAAATTTTAGTAAAGTGCTGTGGCTTTGTAGGATCAAAATGTCTTAGTGAAAGACTTCTTATGGTCTGAAAATGTGGAAGAGTTGTAGGAGATTCCAAGAGGATAAAACCCTCTAGTGAAATTGCTAAAAAATCACTCTGGCTAGGTTCATCTTCCTTCTTGGAATGAGCTAAAATTTTCCACCTTATTGTGCCTTCAAGGTGTCGAGATTCTTAGCTAACATTCCCTCCCAAATGCTGCCAGAAAAATAGTCTTTTGGATCAGCTTACAACCTGAATTTCTTGGCCATTTTCGGACTGCCCAAAGATGGAGCGAAACCAGAAAAAAATTCCTGTACAAATCGCAACTTTGAGAGTCTAAAACCAAGCTATTTTATTTCAGATTTTTTTCAGCACCTTAGCCATGTTATTCCTCCATGAAGAAGGCTGGAAACCAGCCTTGAAAGCCCCTGAAATTCCCCTTCATACTCTATGCAAGTTGGCTGGAAAATGGCAGCCGAAAAACTGTCCAGGAATTTCAGCTCAGCGAAAATTCTATGCAGTCCATTGTCTAGCTTTGTTTCCTAATTCTCTTCCAACTGAAACACCATCCTTGTTCTGCATAAACTTCCCTTAAACCTCCAGTAATTGAGCTCTATTATTCCCCTTAAGCTTCTGCACGAAATTCAGACATGGCTGCCCGAAAATCTCTCCAACAAATTCCTGAAATTATGCTTGATTGATTACTAAATTTCCAGCCACCATAGTTTAGCAACCTTCCATAATGTATCCCTTAAATAACCAGACTTTTTCTCCACCATTATGCACCTTGTTTTTTGCCACTATAAGCTACATTAAACCAACTTTCATCCCACCAAAATTCTGCTCAAAACAGTCGGCCATGGCAGACTTCCAAAACTCTCCAATAATCAAGATATTCTAGGATATTTAGTTTCCAAATTTGCTTCCTAAAAATATTCTTCAAGGATTTTAACAACTAGCCTTTCCTTTTCCCTTCCAAATCAGAGAACCATCTTCCTAAACCCTATAGAAAATTCAACAGCCCTAGTTCTCACAGAATTTCGGCAGCTGCAAATCAAATTCTCTCAAATTCCTTCAACCTTCAAGAATACACACAATACACCAAGAACACATACTTCTTCCTTTCACCTAATACCCCCTCCAAACCACTTCAAACCTTCTGTAAAATCTCCAGATTTGACCTACTCACTGCCGTGAGTCCATCAACACTATTCTTAACATCAAACTCCACAAACTAACTCGCTAGTTCGGATCAAAACCAGAAAATTCTGTGAAGGTTCAAGAACACCTTCAAGGTAGGTTTGTTCTAACAACTTCATCTTCTCCAATTTTGATCTCTAGTGAAAATATATATGAATAAACATGCTAATGGTCTCTCTCTCTCTCTCTCTCTCTCTCTCTCTCTCTCTCTCTCTCTCTCTCTCTCTCTCTCTCATGGCCGAAACTCTCTCTCTTTACCCGATGGCTTCTTCTTCTATGGCCATGCTTCCTCCATCTCCCTTGGACGATATTAGGCATCTAGGAGTTGAGATCCATTCTAAACTCCTTCAAAGTATTCATCAACCATGTAAGTCCCTTCAATCTTTCTTTTAAACTATAGATTCATATCTCTAGGATGATGATGATAGAAGGTAGATTGTAATAGGATTTGAGTATGTATTGTTGAGATTGAAGCATGAATATATGTATGATTGTGAAGGAGATGGGATTTATACATGGAATGATTATCCTGGTTGATTGTATGATGATTTGAGGTTTGATGCAAGTTACCATGTCATAGGTAGTATTTGTGGTGAAGTATGCTATAGATTATGTCACCTTTGGTGAATAGGATTTATATTCATGTTGGATTATTGAAGCTATGATCATATTTATGCTAGTAGAGGTTAGATCATGTCTTGATAAATTTAGATCTATGCTTGTATGCATGATTTGGATGATTTGATGAATTGAAGGATTGTATATGTTCATGATTGTGAATAGCTATGGAAATATGATCATGACCTAGTTGTCCCGAAGTTAAATTTTATTTCTTCAAATAAAATATTTAATATTATGATTTTTTGCTAGTAATTTCAAAAAAAACCCTAGGAATGGTAGAATTGGATTATTATATATATATATATATATATATATATATATTAAGGATATTTTAGTTAAATAAATAATAGCTCTTACTAAAAATAAATTATATAGATATTATATAAAGTAATGAAACAACTAAAGCCTTTTATGGAAATAATCATAATTAGGAAAATACTTATTATTATAAATTTAATTATTATCTTTTAATCAAAGCCCATTAAAACTTATTTATTATTTTTCAAGTAAGACTCATTAAAATTCATTTTCAACTAACTTTGGTTATCAATTATTTTCTAACAACTAAATTATTAATAAATCGTTATTTTTCCTAAAAACCACCTAAGACTCTTCATCGAATAAACTCTAAATTTTCTTAGCAATATTTAAACCTTTAACTTATTAGTTCCCAAAACAGTAATTATTTTAAATATCAAATTACCCTTAGCTTATAAACCTATTTACTTGTTGTTTGGCCTTAAAGCTTGGGACACTAGGATCATGATAGTAGTGAGTGGAGTTAATTTAAAATTGAGGAAGTGGATTGTGGCTTGAGATTGATTGTGGTTTGTTTTTGCCATGTGGGGTTAGGTCAGCTGTTGGAGACCTATTGTTGTGAGCGAGGATCAAGTAAGCTCCTGCATAAAACCTGATTGATGAAAAGTGTTAAATTATGGCAAGCCAAATGTAGAGTGCATGGACACTCATTTTTGTAAAGGCAATTGAGGGTTGTCTCCTGTTTTATTTCCGATAAATGATTCATTTGAAAATTAATAGACAGATTTACTCAAACTCAAAACTCTTTCTAAAATTATTTTTGACTTTTGGAAACCCTTAATTGTCATATTCAAGTGGAACTATGTTTTGTTCATTTTTTTCCCAAGTGGGATACGTTACGTTGAGTACTCAATAAGGATGGACTGCTAGGGCTAGTCATTGAAGGGTTAGGGTAAGCCTCTCAGTAGGTGGCCACCTCTGAGGGGTGAGTCCTTCCCGGATGAGATGTCAGTCCAATAAGTTGTGCCGGTCCGAGCTAACAGTTTGTTTTATTTCAGTTCAGTGATTGTGTTATGCCAAAATGGACACCCGATTGTTGTTGGGTATAAAGAAGGAGGAGTATCTTGCCCGGTAGGCCGATCACCTACCTGTTGCCAGTTTGCACAAAATGCCAGCATTCTGACCGGTTATGGGGCCCAACGTGTGGTAACCCATAATCATTTATTTCGGGTGGTTGATTTTACTGATTATGTATGCTTGAAAAAGCCAAAACACCACTCTTGCTTTTGACTAATGTTTATTGCTTGCCAACAATTCTTTTGTAAAGATTTCATACTTTGCATCCACGAACTGATTTCACTGAACACCCAAAGCACACACGAACTTATTGAGATTTTTGTCTCATCACCCATTTTACCATGATTTCAGGTCTATCCTGATGTGGGGATGAGTAGCTAGATTATACCTACTTTAGAAGATTTTCTGATGAATTATTTTTGTGTAATGTTTTGGGGAGATGAGAGTGGATAAATTTTATTACGGATTTGTTTTTGGTATTTTGGGAATTACTCTTGGATTGATATTTATTTTGGAATGTAATAAATTTTAAGTTCAAGTATCATTTATATTCTGCTATTTCATTTGTGTGACATAGTTATAAAGACCCCTTATCCTTTAGACGGGGCCACATCCCCGGCCTTGGTGGACCTAGGTAGCAGGGTGTTACAGGGTGTCCTAGGTATTGATTTGGAAAGTACCAAATTCAAAATATATGTTGCTGTTTCTAAAGCATACCCCAAAAAGAAATAGGAAGAGATGCATGAATCCTAATGCTTCTGACCATTTCTATCAAAGTTCTATTTCTTCTCTTAGCTACTCTGTTCTGTTGGGGAGTTAGAGATACTATATCGTGATGTACCAAGTAATCCTTAAACTCACCGTGGAGGTACTCTCCACTGTGATCCAATCTCAAAGTTTTAATTAGTTTACTTGTTCGACGCTCCACTTCAACCTTAAACTTCTTGAATTTATCAAAAAAGTCAGACTTGTACCTCATCAAATAAATGTAACCAAAACGAGTGTGATCACCTGTGAAAGTGATGAAGTATTCGTAGCCTCCTTTAGATGGTGTAGTCATCGGACTACAAACATCCGTATGAACTAGTGCTAGTATTTCTATAGCTCTATCCACCTTTTTGGTAAAGGATCTTTTGGTCATTTTACCTTTAAGGCAAGATTTACACGAGGCCATTCTTCCAATCTCAATAAACCTAAAGGCCCATAATGTATTAGCCTCTAAGTCCAATTGGGATTTATATATCCCAATCTAAGATGTCACAAATACGAGTCATTTGATATAGCCTTTCTCTTTTTATTATTAAGTTCAGTTTGAATATTATTCGCTTTATTTTGAATAGGATGTATATAAAAAAGATTCCCATACATGTTTCCTTAACAAATTTAATTACCATATCTATGATAGAAACACTAGAATGGAAAGAAAAAGAATATCCTTGATTCATCAATTTAGAAACTAAAATCAAATTCTATTTAAAACAAGAAACATAAAAAATATCTTTTAAAACTAATTTCCTATTACAATAAAAAATAAGCTTAAGATCTCCTACTGCTTCAGCCCATATTCTTGCTCCATTGGCTACTTGAAGTCCATGCTCACCCTTACTGAGTCTCTTTGTCCTTCTAAACTCCTGCAAAGAGTTATAGACATGGTCAGTGACTCCAGAATAAATTATCTAGGAGGATGTTGATCCAACCATCAAAATAGACTCTAAGTATAAAATAATACCTAAAGTAGACTTAGCTAAGAAGTCCGGACAATCTTTCTTCCAATGCCCCTTCTTGCCATACTTAAAACATTTGCCTTTGGGCTTCCCGTTGGGCTTGGCCTGACCAAATGCTTTATGCTGGGCCTTTGCGTTGTTTTGCACATTATTCTTCTTGAACTTCTTAGGCTTTTTCTTAATTCTAGAAGAAGAGGCAGAACGAGAGACCAAAACCTTTAACGTGGGCTTCATGATCTTCTCTGCCACTTGGAGCTCTTTTATAATCTCCATGAGATTCATATTCAACTTGTTCATATTGTAATTCAATTTGAGCTGAGAATATAAGTCAAGTAGAGTTTTAAGAACCATGTCAATTTATCTCTCGGGATCTATCATTGCGCCTAGGACCTCGACCTCCTCAAAGTAAGCAATCATCTTTAGCATATGCTCTCAAACTGATACCCCCTCAGCCATCATATTGTTTATGATTGCGCTAAGAGCTTCTTGCCTTGTTGGCCGGCTATTATCAACAAACATGATACGCAATGACAAATCAATGTCATACGCAGTGGCCATGTGATTATGCTTAGATTGAAGCACACTAGACATGAAAGCCAATATGTAGCATTTAGCCATCTCATCAGCTTTCTTCCATGCCTTCTTAATCCTGATAAGTGGATTCTTTTCCAATCTCTAGACAAAGATCTATAAGAGCATACTTGTACTCCTTGGCAGTGAGTACTATATTAAGGTTCCTCTTCCAGTCAACATAATTTGGGCCTGTCAACTTATTCTCCTTGAGAATGATTGACAATGGACTGAAACCAAACATTTTTGAAATATTGCAAAAAAAAAATATTCTTTTAGTTTGCAAGAAATAAAAATGCACAATGTTTATATTATTTCTTTGATCATAAATGACTCTTAAAACCATTATCAATAATATAAATAGTTTTGCTGTGAGAAAAGCTAACAGAGCTTCGTAGGAAGATTAATAGCATCCTAATTTAAGTGTATAACCATCACGAATCAAAACTTCCTAAAAATAGGTAATGGTCTAGAAAACGTTCCACCAATAGAATGACCACTAATTCATACCACCTATGAGTAATTTAAAGCTAAAAATCTCCAATGTAGGTTGGTCGATCCTAGCAAATACCCTAGGCTTTTAATTTTACTCTTTCATTAATTCTAGATACTTATGGAAATCCATCCTATAGGGGGTCATGCTCAGAATGACATGAGAAAATCCACTATCTCTAATGAGAATTGTGATAGAAGCCATGGGGCCATGGGGTCGTTGGAACCCCTCTCCTACTTAATCTTTTATTGAAAATAAAGTTTTATGCCCAAAAAATGTTTTCTAAAATATTATGGTTTCATTAACTTTAGTAAATATCTAAAATTCAATATTATTCTCTATGTTAAGGATTAAATCCTTTGGGAAAATAAACTATAAATTTATGTTACTATTAGAAGTTAATAACCAAGTAAAACTATATTAAATAACCTTTAATTCAACATTATTCTTTGTGTCAAAGATTATATCCTTTAAGAGAATAAACCATGAACTCTTTTATTTTAAAGTTTCTTAGATTAAAACATTTTATCAAAAAACATCCTATCTAGTGAGATTTTGGTCTCACAAGAACTCGTGCATTTGATCACAAAACCAAAATAAGCATGATACCAAAAGTAAACTTTTTCATGCTCAAACTATTCATTTATTCCTAAGTGACCAAATAATGGATTAATCGTCATGAATTCAAAATTAATGTTCTTGTTTAATCCTAAGGTGGTTCCATCCTTTACTAATCATTTTCTTGTAAATTATTCATCCATAGATAAATAAAACTGTTACAAAACATTAACCTCATACAATGGTTTCAAAACATGATTATATCAAGGAAAAATTAAGGAACAAAACTTCAGCAGCTGCTCATCTATTTCTTGGACAACTAGCCAAATTGTACCTTGTTTTGCTCTACATTTCAGACCCATTTTGCCATTTCAGAGTGGACCCGGTGCCTTGTTAAACTCTAGCACCTGGCGCTGGCTTCTCTCTGAAGTTCGCCAGCTTTTGTTGCCTAAGAGGACCCGGCGTCGGGTCTAGCTCCCACACCCTGTGCTGGCTGCACTCTGGAGTCACCGACTACTGGAAAAAATCCAGCTTCTGCACAGAAAAATTCTACACATAGTAGCCACCAAAATGCCGAAAATCCAGCAACAAAATTGCCCAGAACATTCCAGCTTTACAGCCACCTTTTGCCCCTCAAATACATAGTGATCACGTCCTTCCATTCCCCAAAGCTTACAGATTATAAGAATACAAAGAAATGCAAAACCATGCATATAAAAAAAACATGCCTTTACAAGAGATTATACCTCTAAGCACGAGGTGTACAACGAATCCACTTAAAACCAGAAAAATAATGGGAAAAATAGAATACATAATCCTATACCCTAACCATGAGGCGTACATGAACTCTAGAAACCAATGTATGAGTGATCGTATGAAATCACAAAAGATCCATTTTTAAATAGTAAAGGAACCACATTTTTCAGTTTTAACCCTAGTACATGCTCCTAGATGAAAATTGTGGCTCTGATACCACTTAGAGGATCACGAAAAAATATAAAAGAAAAACACAACGGAAAAATTTTAGTTTTTCCAAGCCACATCTAGAAGAAAGTACTTACTTTTTCTTATTGGTCGCGAATTAACCAACGTGGGGCCAGAACATCTTGCGTTGCAATGGGACAAGGAGGGGCTAACTGTTTAACTAGAATTCCAGCTAATCTTCTACTCCTACGCATCAAGCATCTTTTCTCTTTGTCTTCCGAAGTATGACTCTACCTTACTCTTAGCGTTAGCTGAGTGAGAGTGCCTTCTTGGATAGTCAAAACACTCTCCAAGAGAAAAAGAAGAGAAGGGCAAAAACCAAAGATGGGGAGAGAGAGAGAGAGAGAGATGGCACACTGGAGAAGAAAAAACTCAAAAACCACGTTCTATTTTTTTTCCTCCTCCACCTTTTAGTTTTTGGTCAACCTTAGGGCTTCCTTAAGCCCTAGTAGCTGAAAATCGTCAAGCTGTAATGGGCATAGTGTTATGCTCAAAAAATAATCTAAGACTGGCTCAATCCTCTTAATTATTTAATTATGTTTTCTGGGTCTTATTAAATACCCAAGACTAATTAATTAATTCTAATTGGATTCTTAATATATGTCAACATATATCAGCCCAATTATTTAATTTATTCCTACTCAATTCTCTTAATTAATTAATTATCTTTTCTGGGCGTAATTAAACAAACACAAATTAATTAATTCTAATTAGACTCTTAGAATAAATTTTATTTCTCATCCAAATAATTATCCATTAAACCCAGATTGTGTCTAAACAACACCAAGGTAACTTGAGCTATTCCAGAGACCAAGAGACATATTATTCATGACTACTAAAATGATTAAAATACCCTTACTATTAAATAACTGCATCATACCATTTTCAATATTTTCATTTCTCACTATATGGAGATATTGACCCCAAGAATAATATTGCTAAAGTAATGTCTCTGACCTACAGGTAAAATGATAGAAATACCCCTCTATGTTACACCCATCAATGAGACAGCATAAATGTACTAAAACCCATCACAAAGATATCGACCATCCTTTGATCTCTAGTCCGATAATCCATGACTCACTTGAATGTACTTGCTTATCATTAAAAGCTATCCAAAAACACATATTCTAGAGTCACGTTCCCAAGGTCTTAGATTATTTAGATTATCGTGGACAATCACAAGAGAGTGATTAAAACACACTAAGTGAAGCATAGAAACTCTCTTGCATGAGTCCGTCCTAATTGACTAGAGTAATATACCCAACATACAAGGATATTGATCTCACGAAAGAAATCTCACCTAACATACATCAAAGTATAAAACCCTAGCTTCGCCAAACACCAACTCATACTCAAGTATGATTATATCCTTCCACGCTGTAGCAGTAATAGTCTTATCTCTATAATTATAGTACTTTAAGAGAGACCACTACTACAGGTTCAATTCTACGTATTTAAAATATGCTTATGGCTATGATGTGAGTGAACTACTCACTAGTTCAAGGTAAACCATTCCTTATTGTAAATCATGGCATAATGGTCTTTCCTTCATGAAATGTCCAGTTCCATCGAATGACTAAGAACTCAATTTTATTTATATGATAAGTACCCATAGTCTATACCTTACTATGAAGAACAGCCCAACACATAGACCATTACTTGTCATACTTGGGCCTTTAAATGTGTAATATATAAGAAACAAACTAAATTGAATGAATAAATATTTTATTGCAATATTTTCATACACAAAACATAGTCTTTGAGGGCTTACTTTCCAGCAGTATTCATCTCTTTAATCAGATCTTAGAGTTATAATATTTTAACCAAGTTGTTTCTGTACATCATTCCTGAATTCTTTGAACTAGTCAAAGGCTTTAGATTTGTATTTTATTGAATACAAATACCCAAACCAAGAATAGTCATTGATTAAAGTTATGCAATATTAATAACCCCCTCTTGCTTGCAATTGCAATGATGTACATACACCAGTATGTATTAATTCCAATAACTAGTTAGGCCTTTCCTCTTTCTTAGAAAAAGTGGTTTTAGTCATTTTACCAAGTAAACATGGTTCACATGTATCATATAATTTATAATCAAATGATCCTAAATCACCAATCTTGTATAACTTAGAATTGTAATTCTTGTTTACATGGCCTAGACGACAATGCCATAAGTAAGGTAGTTTCGTGCTATCTTTTCATTGTTTCTTATTGTTTATGTTGAGAACTTGATTATTCATAGCTAGAACATACTACCATTCATCAAAATTGCAATACTATAATGGATATTATTTAATAAAAAAGGAACAACTTTTATTCTTAAAAATTAAATGGAAACCATCTAAGTCTAAACATGAAACTAAGATAATATTCTTTAACAAAACTAGAACCTAATAATAATTTATAAGTTCTAGAATCAATTTAGAAGGTAAGTGTAGATAACAAGTAGCAGGTTCAGTAACTTTTACTCCATTTGTAACACGTAGGTCCACATAACCTTTCTCTAGCCACTTATTGCACTTTAGCCCCTGCAAATTATTACACAACTGAGATCCATATTTAGTTTCTAGTTCCCAGATCTCATTATTAAAAGTAGTATTGATCTCAATTATAAACATATTGGGTGTAGGAGTAGAAAAAGAAGTGCTAGTAGGCCTCTTCTTCTCCTTCTTGATTGGATTCCTCTTCTTCTTTTTAGGAACATTCTTCCTTTTAGAAGTTCAAGAATCAACCAATACGATTGTATTATTTTCTTTTTTCATAGAAGACTCCATAGTCTTGAGAAGATTGATTAACTCAAGTATAGTTGTCTCAATTTTATTCATCTAGTAGTTCATCACAAATTATGAAAAACTAACTAGCAAAGATTGAAGAATTAAGTCTATACTTAATTCATGATCTATTATAAACCCAAGTGATCCAAGCTTCTCAATGAATCCCCGCATTTTTAGTCCATAAGCAGCCACAAAAGTGCTTTCTTCCATCTTAGAATAGAAAAATTACTTAGGGATCTTATATCTTTCCATCCTAGCTTACTCATCTAAAAGCTCTCTTAGATGGAAGATAATAGTATGAGCATCCATACGCGCTCATGCTATTTTTTAAGCTAAGTGGTCATTGACACTAGCATGATACAAGATGTTGTCTTACTATCCTCTTGGTGCTTCTAGTGGACTTCATTCTCTTCAACAGGAGCATTATCAGCTAGAGGTGGCGGAATAGGAACATCTAACATGTAGAACAGCTTTTTCGATTTGAGAATAATTCTCAAATTTCTATACCATTCAAGAAGTTAGATTCGATGAGCTTATTTGTTTTCAAAATCTTATGTAAGTTCAAATTTATTTTCATAATACAAATGGCCTAGATAAAAGATAAGAGATATTAGACTATGTATATGCGCATGAAATGCATATAATTAAATCTTTAATTAAAAGAATTTTTATTCCACTATTTTACTCAAATCAATAGCCCTCACTATTGATTCATGAAAGCTTGTTGGAATCTTTCTTAGTGGACCAGTATCCAAATGCCTTAAGAATGACATTGGAGATGCCTAACAAACAACTCTTTAAGTTCAATGGTAGGTATCCAGTACGAATTGCGTCAAACGAAACTGCCGGTATAATGTTGATTAACATCTTTTAATTTTAAAGCATTTATTGCTATCCCAACTTAGCCTTTAATGCTCTTTATGCTTGGGGATGCCCAACCACAATAAAGATATTAGCTAAATCCAACCCATTAATTGAGAATCAAATTCCATAGCTTGAACATACTTGATGTTAAGTAGGCTTGGGGATGCCCAACTGTTAGATTTTCATTATACAAACCAGTTTATACATAGCAAAAAAATAAAACAAAATCTATACAAATGATCACTCGTATAAAATTAAATGAGCCCAGAGAGGTCCCCTTCAAACGTTGGTCACATTAAGCCACCAAATTAAAATAGGAATTCTATAACGGTATTTGTCACAAGGAATTATATTCGAATTAGGCACAAAAAACCTATGCTAGTTGGTAATACCAAGGTAAAAGGCTATTATATGTGCTATATTTTGTGTGTCTATATATATCATATATATACATTCACTATGCACATTAGACATGCAAAACCCTTTCCTTAATGGCCTTTAAAACCTTTTTTTCCTTAATGGGCTTTGGTTTCGTAATTGCAATTCACTATAAACTTTCAATAATTGTAATTCTGACCCAATTATTATAACTACTTTATAATTCACCCATAAAACAATTTTTTTTTTTTTTTGCATATTAACCTCGAAGTATTATCATATAATAACTTGAGTACTAATTCCTCTATTGTGTGCTAATCACTAAAGAATTAATAATTCTTCATAATTAGAATTAACTTATTAACACTAATTAGGATTAATTTCTTAATTCTTTAGTTAATAAATTTATGTTTAGCATATCAAGAGCGGCATCTAACAATGCATCGTGACCACCTAAAAGTCTAGAAAGTCAAGTGGCTTGACATGAGCCTTTTAATAGCAAAATATCAGTACAATAAACTTCTTTCATCATACTATATCTCATTCAGTTTAGAGTATAGAATTAGTGCCAAATCCCTTTAGAATATAATTAATTGTAACCTGAATTTAATAGTACTTGTACCAGAATATATTATTCAACATGTGTATCATTTTGGAACAATTTCTAACAAATATTAGCCTTGGCCAAGGACTTTTTAAATGATGATCCCCTACAAGTAGCCATAAGATATGTGCACCTACTATTAAGAGTGATGAAACCTTTGTTGATTCTGTCAACTACATTCGTTTACTTTATGTTGTACTCAATATCTGTAACACCCCACTACCTAGGCCCAACAAGGCCGGGGATGTCGCCCCATCCAAAGGACAATGGGTCTTTATAACTAGGTCACACAATCAAAATAATAGAAATAAAACGATACTTTAAACTTTAAACTTATTACAATCCAAGAATTCAAAATCAAATCCAAAATAAAAATTGTCACTCTCAACTCCCAAAGCATTACACAAAGTCAATATTGGAGAATCTTTCAGAGCAGGCAACAACTAGCTACTTATCCTCACAGCAGGATCGACCTGAAATCATGGTAAAAATGGTGATGAGATAAAAATCTCAGTAAGCCCGTGTGTGCTTTGAGCGTCTAATGAAAACAGTTCGTGGATGCAAAATGTAAAATCTTCAAAAGAGAAATACTGGCAAGCAATAAACAATAGTCAAATACAAGAGTGGTGTTTTGGCTTTTCCAATCATACATGTTCAATAAAATAAATCACTCAACAGGGCGGCCATGGGTTACCACACGTTAGGCCCCATAACCATACAACGGTCAGAACGCCACACTTTGTGCAGACTGACAAAAGGTAGGTGATCGGCCTATTGGGTAGGATTCTCCTCCTTCTCCACACCCAAACAAAAACCAGTTGTCCACTCCGGAAACACACAGTCCACATGACCGAAAACTACTAGCTCGGACCGGCATGACTAAATAGTACTGACGTTTCTCTAAGTTGAGTTCATCTTCTAGAGATGGGCTCTTGCAAGAAGACTCACTCTTGCTCTTCAAAACTAGTACTACTAGCCTACCCTTATTGAGTACTCAACGTAGTTCATCCCACTTGGGAGAAAACTGATAAAACATAACTTTACTTGAAAATGGCAATTAAAGGTTTCCAAAGTCTGTGTCAAAATCAGTTTTAGAACCAGTTTAGTATTTGAATAAAATTGCTTGTTGATTTTCAAATAATTGGTTTGACTGAAATAAGAGAGAAAATAGTCCCTAATTGCCTTTACCAAATCAGCATTCACAAACTTCAAGTTTAGCTTGCCATAATAACTCTTTGCAACAAACAAGTTTTATGCAGGAGCTTACCTGATCCTTGCTAAAAATAAAGGTCTCCAATAGCTAACCTAACCCTGCATGTGGTAAATATAAGCCATAATTAAATTCAAGCAAAAATTCACTTTCGCAAATAAATTTAGCTCAACTTACTACAACCATGATCCTAGTGTCCCAAGGTTTAAGGCCAGATAATAAATAAAAGGGGTTTATAAGCTAAGTCTAGTTTGATATTAAAATAATTAGGGTTTTGAGAGATAGGTAGTAATAAGTTGAAGGTTTAAATCTTGCTAAAAATAAATTAGAGTTTATTTGATGAAGGGTCCTAGGTGGTATTAGGTAAAAAATAAAAATAAAAACCTATTAATAATTATTTGATAGAAAATAATTGGTAACTAAAATTGGTTGTTAGTAAATTTTAATGGTTTTGATTGAAAGATAATAAATAAATTTTAATAGTATTTATGAATATAGGACTTACAAAATTAATAATTTACTTATTATGATTATTTATATAAAAGGCTTCATTTGATATTATTATTTTATATAATATATATATATATATATATTTCATCAATAAAAGCTATCATTTAATTGACTAAAATATCCTTATTTTATATATAATAGTCCAAATCCATCTTTCCCTAGGGTTTTCGAAATTACTAGAAGAAGCTATAGTAATAATCATTTTATTCATGAAATAAAATTAGCTTAGGGACAACAAAGTCATGATCATATTTCTATTGCTAATCATAATGATGAACATACACTCTACTCCAATTCATCAAATCATCCAAATCATGAATAAAGGCATTGATCTAAATTTACCAAGACATGGTCCAAACTCTACTAACATAAACATATTCATGGCTTTAACAATCATACATGAACATAATCCATATTCACCAAAGGTGACATAATCTATATCATGCTTGATCATATAAACCACTCACGACATGCATCAAACCCTAAAAATGCCAAACAATCAACCAAGACAAATGAACTCATGCATCAATCCTATCTCCATCATATACGCACATTTATTCATGCTTTAATCTCAACTCATCACAATAACACATGCTCGAACCCTAATCATAATCCATCTCCTTCCAATATCATCCTAGAGACATGAATCTAGAATTTAAAGTGAGGGTTGAAGAGGCTTACTTGATTGATGACTACCTTGGAGTAGTTTCGAAAAGATCCTAACTCTTAGCGGACTTGATCCGTCCAAGAGAGATGAAGAAACTATGGCCATAGTTGAAGTCAACATTCGGCCATGAGAGAGAGTGGGCATTCGGCCAAGAGAGAGAGAGAGAGAGAAGAGAAAAATAGAGTCCATTAGTATGTTTATATGTACATATATTCATTAGAAGTTGAAGATGAGTGAATATGAAGTTGATTAATCATGCTTACCTTGAAGGTGTTCTTGAGTGTTCACGAAAATACTGGTTTTTTGATCCAAAAGAAGGATTTTGATTTCGGTATTTGATGTCAAAAATTATAGAAGTGGCTTCAAGGGGTTGAGTAGGTGTGATCTGGAGTTGTTGGAGAATATTGGAAAGGTTTGGAGTGGTCTTAGGCGTGGGAATGCTTGTAGGTGTTCTTAGTGTTCTTGAAGGTTGAAGAGAATGGAGAGGATTGAGAGAGAGCTGGCCGAAATTCTGTGGGATTAGGGTGGCCGAATTGTTTGAGGAGTTTTGGCAATTGAATTTTCTGGTTTGAAAGGAAAAGAAAAGCTAGTTGTTTGAAATCCAAAAAGAATATTTTAGGGACTCAATTTTGAAAACAAAGTATGGTAAGAAGATCTTGGTCAATGGAGAGCTTTTGGAAGCTCCAATGGCCGGTTGGTTGATCAGGGATTTTACTGGGATGAAAGCTATTTGAAGGAGCTTAATGGTGGCTGAAAATATGGTGCACAATGGTGAAGGGATTTCTAATTGTTCGAGGGATGATTTATGGTAATCTACTAAATAGGATTGCTGGAATTTTGGTCTCCAATCAATGGCTTGATTTGAGGAATTGATGGAGATATTTCAGGAGCAGCCATGGACTGCTTTTTTCGAGCAGAATGTTGGAGAAGATGATGAAGCTCAGTTCATGGCTGTTCAAGGGGAGTTTGTATAGAAAAATGGTGAAGCTTCGGTCAAAGTTGAAGACGGTAGAAAGCTGGAAATTCTGCTTACTTTTTTTTTTCACTAGTTTGATGGAAAATTCTGGGCAGATTTTGCTACCGTTGTTCAGTCAGTTTATAGAGGATTCGAAGGGGTATTTAGAGGTCTTTCAAGGCTGGTTTCCAGCCATCTTTATGGAGAAAAAAGTTGCTAAGATGTTGGGTGAAAAACTGGAAGAAACAGCTTGGTTTAGGCTCACCAATGCTGCGATATTGTCCAAAAAAATTTCCTGGTTTGCACAGCTTTTGTGCAGCTCGGTTTTGGCTAGGATTTCCAGTCTTCAAGCTGAGTGAATCAAGTTGGCTTGAATGAGTTGAACAACTTAATGAATTGAGAAGTATGAAAACTAAGGATCAAGAAGGGTATGAATTCCCTTGGAAATTTTTGTGGGGCACAAGAGTAGGATTAGGACATTCCTATCATGTCTCCCCTAGGACAACACTCCTACCCTCCCCTAAATCATGCAATGGCCGAAATATAGCCTTCTTACACAAAAATAAAATTTAATCATGCTAGAACTCCAATGATGGAATTTGAAGACATCGAGAATTAATTCCAAAGCTCTAACCACTAAACCATGACAACTCTTGTTCTTATTTTCTCTCCCAAATATTTTTCCTATTTAATCCTCATGCTATCTCCCTATTTTCTCCTCAAGCAAAAATTACCATTTTGCCATTCTTACTCAATAAGCACAAATAAGCCATCTAGGCTACAAATCACAAATCCAAAGCACATAAAATCATTTTAAAATATTTTTAATCATGCAATAAAATATGATATGTATCCCAACCCCCTTACTCTAAGGTTGGTTTCAATTGATGTTTCACATCCTCCCCTCCTTAGAAGAATTTCGTCCCGAAATTCAAGCATACCTCTATTTCAAGTCGGGATACTTCCGTTTAACCCACTCTTCTGATTCCCATGTGGCATCTCGCATCCCACAATACTCCCACTGAACTTTTACCATCAGTATCTGCTTGTTCTGGAGATTTTTTATGCTGCAGTCCAATATTCATACGGGCTTCTCTACATAGCTCAGATCGGGTTGTAACTCCAACGGCTCATTATTCAGAACATGATCGGGATCGGCATTGTACTTCTTCAGCTATGACACATGGAACACATCATATTCTTGTCAATCCATCTGACAAGTTCAATCGGTATGTTACTGGTGCAATCCTTTCCTTTATCGGGAACGGCCCCAAATACCTCGGGTTCAGCTTTCCACCCTTCGGATGCTTCAAGATTCCCTTATTCGGCGTAAATCTCAGAAATACGCTATCCCTGACTTGAAACTCCAATTTTGTCTGCCGGTTGTCCGCATAGCTCTTCTGTCAGCTTTAAGTCGCCTTCAACCTTTCCCCGATCAATTTTATTTTATCCAACATCTCCTAGACATAGACTTCTCCGATTCTGCTTACGTGACTATCTTCCGACCAACACCAGTACAGCGGTACCTGAACTTGCGTCCATACAAGGCCTCATACGGTGCCATCCCAATTGAAGCTTGGTAGCTATTGTTATACGACAGTTCTGCATACAGTACACATTCTATCCACTTATCCCCGAAATCCAGAACACAGGCCCTTAGCATATCCTCCAATATCTGAATAACCCTTTTTGACTGCCTATCGTTCTGCGGATGCACTATCGTACTGAATTTCAGACTCAACCCCATTGCTTCCTGAAACTTTCCCCAAAATCGAGATGTAAACCTCGGGTCTCGGTCAGGCATGATACGTGAAGGTACTCCATGCAGTCGAACTATTTCTTGAACATAAGTCTGAGCCAGCTTCTCCATAGAGTCTCTTACATTTACCGGTATGATATGAGCCGACTTGGTCAGTCGATCCACCACTATCCATATAGCATCCTTCTGGGTCCTGGACATGGGAAGTCTGGTCACAAAATCCATGGTCACCTCCTCCCACTTCCATTCCGGTACTGGCAATGGTTGCAATAGTCCAGCTAACTTCTTGTGCTCCGCTTTGACTTTCTGACAGGTGAGACTGGTCGAGACATGCTTGATCACATCCCGCTTCATTCTGGACCACCAATAGGTCCTCTTCAGATCCTGGTACATCTTGGCTTCCCCCGGATGAATGGCATACTTGCTCTTGTGTGCCTTTTCCGAAATTCGGTCCTTCAATTGTGCTCTCTGGGTACACACAATCAATCCCTGAAATGCAAAACTCACTCGTTATCTTGCCAGAATTCACTGCCTTGTCGCTTGAGCTCCTTGTCCTTGAAAGGCTGGAACTTTGCGTCGCTCTGTTGAGCTTCCATAATTTCCCGTCTTAAATCCGGTACCAACTTCAGGTTGCTAACGACAATCCCCTTCTCTTACACTTCCACCGTTCTGTCCAACACATCTTGAACCACTTGAATCTCCTACACTCTTAACCTGGCCATACCGACTTTTCTGCTTAGTGCATCAGCTACAACATTGGCCTTCCTAGGATGGTAGTTGATCGGGCAATGATACTTTTCCAAGAATTCCATCTATCTTCGTTGCCTCAAATTCAGATCCTTCTGAGTAAAGATGTACTTCAGACTTTTGTGCTCAGTGAACACTTCATCTTCAGCTCTGTACAAGTAGTGTCGCCATTTTTTTAGGGCGAACACAATGGCTGCTAGCTCCAAATCATGCGCAGGGTAGTTGACTTCATGAGGTCTCAACTTCTGAGAAGCATAAGCTATCACTTTCCGGTCTTGAATCAATACTGCTCCTAATCCTTCTTTCGAGGCATCGGTGTACAGCGCGTAAGTCTTATCTTCCTCTGGCAAACTCAATACCAGCGCTGTCATCAGTCTTCGCTTCAATTCTTGAAAACTCTTCTCACATTTCTCACTCCACACAAATAGAACATCCTTTCTCAGCAGTCGTGTCATAGGCGATGCGAGTGTCGAAAACCCTGTGATGAACCTTCTGTAGTAACCGGATAATCCCAAGAAACTTCGAATCTCGGTGATGTTCTCTGGTTGCTTCCAGTCTGACACTGCTTCAACCTTTGCTGGGTCTACCTTGATTCCTTCCTTGGTCACCACATGGCCAAGGAATGCTATACTGTCTAGCCAGAATTCATACTTGCTAAATTTAGCGAAAAGCTTATGCTCCCGTAGCTTCTCCAACACGAGCTTCAGATGTCCCGCATGCTCCTCCGGACTCTTGGAGTAAATCAGAATGTCGTCGATAAAGACTGCCACAAACATGTCCAAATAGGGCCGAAACACCCGATGCATTAAATCCATGAATACTGCTGGAGCATTGGTCACCCCAAACGGTATTACTATAAACTCATAATGCCCATATCTAGTGTTGAAGGCTATCTTGGGGATATCCCCCTCTTTAATCCGCGCTTGGTAGTACCGTTGCCTCAGGTCCAATTTAGAGTTGCAATTGGATCCTTGCAACTGATCGAACAGCTCGTCAATCAGCGGTAAATGATACTTATTCTTGATCGTCAAGTTGTTCAAACCCCCAATAGTTGATACACAGTCTCAAAGTCCCATCCTTCTTCTTCACAAACAGCACAGGCACTCCCCAGGGTGATGTGCTAGGTCTGATATAACCTTGTCTCACTAACTCTTAACTCTTCTAACTGTTCCTACATCTCTTTCAGCTCTGTCGGTGCCATCCGGTACGGGGTCCACGATACTAGTTCCGCTCCCGAAACTAAGTCGATGGTGAATTCCACTTCTTGACTAGGAGGTAGAGAAGCAAGTTCCGCTGAGAACACATCGGGAAAATCCTTCACTACTTCGGTGTCCTCCAGATTGCACTGTTCCTTCAGCTTGTTTATCACGTAAGCCAGGTACCCTCGGCACCCTTGCTTCAGCAATTTTCGGGCCTTAGCCCCCGCTATCAAATACTTCAGTTCCTTTACCCTTTTGCCATTGAATTCCAACACATCACAACTGGGCCTAATGAATTGGACTAATTTATTCTTACAGTCTACCCTAGCCCCATGTTTAGCTAACCAATCCATTCCCAATATCAAATTATAATCCTCAATGTCCAATACTATCAAATCCCCTTCCAGGCTTTCTCTCCATACATCGATTTTACAATTCCGCACATATCGATCCGCTTGCACTATTTTCCCAAAATGTGTACTTACCACTAAAGTAAAAGGTAGCCCTACTCCATCCCAACCCAAATGACATGCACGGATCTTATTTAAATAGGAATGAGTTGAGCCAGGGTCTATCAATATATTAACGGAACGTCTTTGGATAGTAAACATACCTTCCACTACCGTTGCATCGGTCCCAACCTCCTCTTTGTTGAGGGCGAATACCTTGGCTTTCACTTGAGGCTTCAGTGCCCCACTCTCAGATGCTCCAAGGGTGTTGGTTCTATTGGGCCCCAGATTCTGCACCGGATTCCCTTGCCTGACCCGATGCAACTTAGGGCAGGCATTCCGCAGGCGGTTCGAGTCATCGCAGTGATAACATTTCCGTTCGCCTCCTTTGGACTAGCAGTTCTTCTCAATATGGCCCCTTTTTCCACACTGCTGACACGATGGAAGGTTCTAAGTAGGTCCAACTGGTGCTGTCCGGGCTTGCTTTCCCCGGTTCTGCCACTGATGGTTGGTGGGGCGCTTGTTGGATTGCTGTCCCGGGAACTGTCCTTATGGCTGTCTTGGCAGTTGGAAAGGCCTCGCCGCCATCCTGCTGCGGTCTTCATTTTCAATTCGGGTAGCTACGTCCACTGCCCCTGAATAGGTCTTCGGTGGAGAATGTGCCAACGCCCTCTTCAATTCCGGCCTCAGCCCCTTGACAAACTGCCTCATCCTATTCTACTCAATGTCCACTAGTCTCTTACAGTACTTCGACAGCTAGGTGAACCGTGCTGCGTACTGGGCCACTGACATGCCTCCCTACTTCAAGTTCTGAAATTCGTCCTCCTGTTTTTTTACTATCCACTATGGGATGTACTCAGCTCTGAAGGCTTCAACAAAATTGGACCACGTCCATTCCTGATCGAACATTTCCCAGTCGTATTGAACCCACTGCCACCATCCCCGAGCAAGGCCTCTCAAAAGGAATGCCGCAAACTTGACCATCAGCTCCTTCGTGTACTGAAGTGTTGCAAATATATCCTCCATTTGCTCGATCCATTGCTCTGCCTTCTAGTCTTGCTCTGCCTCGCCCAAGAAGACGGGCGGTTGAAACTTCAAAACCACTCTAGTGCCTCATCTTCCCCCTTAGGGTTCCTCTGCTCAGTCAAGGTCTACAAAATCTCTGCCATCTTGCTGAATGTCTGGCCCATTGACACATCAACCGGTGCTTTAAACCCCATTCCCATTTCTGGTTCACTCCCATTACCCCGGTTGGGTGATTGCATGTGAGTTGTCTCAACTTCTGGTGCCACATGGTTTGCCTCTGGAATCCTTCTACCTAATGAAGCGACACGGTGCTTAGGTGCCATTCTAAACCATACCCCAAATGATAAGTGTATGCGTTCAAGGGTTAAATCATTTTAGTTGAGCATGCATTCACAGTCAGATATAAGTAAAAGGAAATCAGATACAAGTTTTATCTAAAGAATTGCTAAAAAATTCTTCTTCAAATATTGATTTGCATAAATTCAAAATTTTGATAGAAAACAGAATAAAAAAAATCCTTAACATAAAAGTTCACAGAAAACAATAAATAAATAAACATCCGGATCAAAATAACTCCTAGTCCTCTAGTCTTCATCAGAATCCTCAAAATTAGCCTCAAACAACCATCCCCCGGAGTTCTTAGAAAAGTCTACCCCAACCCCTCTGGCAAACCCCTCCATTAGCTCTTTCCTGGGGCGCCTAGAACTTTCCCCGGGCTCAACTCGGCTGGGAAGAGGAACGAAAGAAGGCTTAGGTAGAGACTCATAATCTATCTCCCCTGGGTCATCACTATCTGCTAACAAATCCACTACGATATTAGGAGGGTGGAGAACATACTCCACAGCTATCACATCATCTTCACTATCAAAACTTATGTCTATCACTGGAATTGGGGGTAGCTCATGGATCGGGACCTTATCATCACTACTATCCTCCAAAGGGGTAACTGGCTGAGGAGCATGCTGGGAAACTGGAAGGTCTTCTGGGTATATAGGAATAGGAGGATGCCACTGCTGCCCATTCCTCGCGATTCTAAGCAGTCTAACCATTCTACAGCATAAACAAGATGGGTTAGATAAATATTTAATCTTAAATAATTGGAACATATACTATTAATATTTGCATAAACCGAGACTCTGATACCACTTGTAACACCCCACTACCTAGGCCCAACAGGGCCGGGGATGTCGCCCCGTCCAAATGACAAGGGGTCTTTATAACTAGGTCACACAATCAAAATAATAGAAATAAAATGGTACTTTAAACTTAAAACTTATTATAATCCAAGGATTCAAAATCAAATCCAAAATAAAAATTGTCACTCTCAACACCCAAAGCATTATATAAAATCAATATTAGAGAATCTTCCAGAGCGGGCAACAACTAGCTACACATCCCCACAGAAGGATCGACCTAAAATCATGGTAAAAATGGTGATGAGATAAAAATCTCAGTAAGCCCGTGTCTGCTTTGAGTGTCCAGTGAAAACAGTTCGTGGATACAAAATGTAAAATCTTCATAAGAGAAATACTGGCAAGCAATAAACAATAGTCAAATACATGAGTGGTGTTTTGGCATTTCCAACCGCACATGTTCAATAAAATCAATCACTCAAAAGGGCGGCCATGGGTTACCACACGTTGGGCCCCATAACCGTACAACAGTCAGAATGCCACACTTTATGCAGACTGACAAAAGGTAGGTGGTTGGCCTACTGGGTAAAATTCTCCTCCTTCTCTTCACCTAAACAAAAACCAATTGTCCACTTCGGCAACACACAGTCCACATGACTGAAAACTGCTAGCTTGGACCGGTATGACTAAGTAGTACTAACGTTTCTCTAAGTTGAGTTCATCTTCTGGAGGTGGTCTTCTACCAGAAGACTCACTCTTGCTCTTCAAAACTAGTACTACTAGCCTACCCTTATTGAGTACTCAACGTAGTTCATCCCACTTGAGAGAAAACTGATAAAACATAACTTTACTTGAAAATGGCAATCAAGGGTTTCCAAAGTTTGTGTCAAAATCAGTTTTAGAACCAGTTTAGTATTTGAATAAAATTGCTTGTTGATTTTCAAATAAGTGGTTTGACCGAAATAAGAGAGGAAACAGTCCCTAATTGCCTTTACCAAATCAGCATTCACAAACTTCGGGTTTAGCTCGCCATATTAACTTTTTGCAACAAACAAGTTTTATGCAAAAGCTTACCTAATCCTTGCTCAAAATAAAGGTCTCCAACAGCTGACCTAACCCCGCCTGGGGTAAATATAAGCCATAATTAAATTCAAGCCAAAATTAACTTTCGCAAATAAACTTAGCTTAACTTACTACAACCATGATCATAGTGTCCCCAGGTTTAAGGCCAGATAATAAATAAAAGGGGTTTATAAGCTAAGTCTAGTTTGATATTAAAATAATTAGGGTTTTGGGAGATAGGTAGTAATAAGTTGAAGGTTTAAATCTTGCTAAAAATAAATTAGAGTTTATTTGATAAAAGGTCCTAGGTGGTATTAGGTAAAAAAAATAATAATAATAACCTATTAATAATTATTTTATAGAAAATAATTGGTAACTAAAATTCGTTGTAAGTAAATTTTAATGGTTTTGATTGAAAGATAATAAATAAATTTTAATAATATTTGTGAATATAAGACATACAAAATTAATATTTTACTTATTATGATTATTTATATAAAATCTTCAATTGATATTATTATTTTATATAATATATATATATATATATATTATTTCTTTAATAAAAGCTATCATTTATTTGACAAAAATATCCTTATTTTATATATATTAGTCCAAATCCACCATTCCCTAGGGTTTTCGAAATTACTAGAAGAAGCTATAGTAATAATCATTTTATTCATGAAATAAAATTAGCTTAGGGACAACAAGGTCATGATCATATTTCTATTGCTAATCATAATCATGAACATACACTCCACTCCAATTCATCAAATCATCCAAATCATGAATAAAGGCATAGATCTAAATTTACCAAGACATGATCCAAACTCTACTAACATAAAAATATTCATGGCTTTAACAATCATACATGAACATAATCCATATTCACCAAAGGTGACATAATCTCTATCATGCTTGATCACATAAACCACTCACGACATGCATCAAACCCTAAAAATGCCAAACAATCAACCAAGACAAATGAACTCATGCATCAATCCTATCTCCATCATATATGCACATTTATTCATGCTTCAATCATAACTCATCACAACAACACATGCTCGAACCCTAATCATAATCCATCTCCTTCCAATGTTATCCTAGAGACATGAATCTAGAATTTAAAGTGAGGGTTGAAGAGGCTTACTTGATTGAAGACTACATTGGAGTAGTTTCGAATGGATCCTAACTCTTAGCGGACTTGATCCGTCCAAGAGAGATGAAGAAAATATGGCCATGGTTGAAGTCACTATTCGGCCAAGAGAGAGAGTGGGCAATCGGCCAAAAGAGAGAGAGAGAAAGAGAGAGAAAAGAGAAAAAGAGAGTCCATTAGTTTGTTTATATGTACATGCATTTATTAGAAGTTGAAGATGAGTGAAGATAGAGTTGATTGATCATGCTTACCTTGAAGGTGTTCTTGAGCGTTCACGAAAATACTGGTTTTTCGATACAAAAGAGGGACTTTGATTTCGGTTTTAGATGTCAAAAATTGCAGAAGTGGTTTCAAGGGGTTGAGTAGGTGTGATCTAGAGTTGTTGGAGAAGATTGGAAAGTTTTGGAGTGGTCTTAGGCATGGGAATGCTTGTAGGTGTTCTTGAAGGTTGAAGAGAATGGAGAGGATTGAGGGAGAGCTGGCCAAAATTCTGTGGGATTAGGGTGGCCGAATTGTTTGAGGGGTTTTGGCAATTGAATTTTCTGGTTTGAAAGGAAAAGGAAAGCTGGTTGTTTGAAATCCAAAAAGAATATTTTAGGGACTTAATTTTGGAAACAAAATATGGTAAGAAGATCTTGGTCAATGGAGAGCTTTAGGAAGCTCCAATGGCCGGTTGGTTGATCAGGGATTTTGCTGGGATGAACGTTGTTTGAAGTAGCTTAATGGAGGCCCAAAATATGGTGCACAATAATTGTTTGAAGGGGTATTTAGAGGTCTTTCAAGGCTGGTTTCCAACCTTCTTTATGGAGGAAAAACGTGGCTAAGATGCTGGGTGATAAACTGGAAGAAACAGCTTGGTTTAGGCTCACCAATGCTGCGATATTGTCCAAAAAAATTTCCTGGTTTGCACAGCTTTTGTGCAGCTCGGTTTTGGCTAGGATTTCCAGTCTTCAAGCTGAGTGAAATGGCCATTTTTTTGGCAAAATTTGAGAGGTAAAGGTGGCTGAAAATTTTGACACTTGGACTGGACAAGAAGCTTGAAAAATTTTTAGTTTACAGCATGAAGGAAATGAACACAACTAGGTTGGAGTTTTGAAGGTTCAAGCATGGAGATAAATTCTCTTGGGAGCCTTCCAAAACTCCTTCCCTTTTCGGCCACAAGATAACTCATTCATAGCCATTTTCGAAACCTAATCCTCACATAACCTTGCAGAAATTTTTCTGGAATCAAGTTGGCTTGAATAAGTTGAACAACTTAATGAATTGAGAAGTAAGAAAACTAAGGATCAAGAAGGGTATGAATTCCCTTGGAAATTTTTGTGGGGCACAAGAGTAGGATTAGGCCATTCCTATCATGTCTCCCCTAGGACAACACTCGTACCCTCCCCTAAATCATGCAAAGGCCAAAATATAGCCTTCCTACACAAAAATAAAATTTAATCATGCTAGAACTCCAATAATGGAATTTGAACTCAAGACCTCAAGAATTAATTCCAAAGCTCTAACCACTAAACCACAACAACTCTTGTTCTTATTTTCTCTCCCAAATATTTTTCCTATTTAATCCTCAAGCTATCTCCCTATTTTCTCCTCAAGCAAAAATTACCATTTTGCCATTCTTACTCAACAAGCACAAATAAGCCATCTAGGCTACAAATCACAAATCCAAAGCACATAAAATCATATAAAAATATTTTTAAGCATGCATATGCATCCCAACCCCCTTATTCTAAGATTGGTTTCAACTGGGGTTTCACAATATCTGTCCCATAGGCTGTCCTTGATAATACTCCAAATATTAGAATCACCACTTCGCAAACAAAAAGCCTTGGATATCTAAAGTCTAAGGATACTTGAACATTTGTTATAATGAGATTCCATCACTATTACTAAATGGTTATCCATATGATTATCTCATAACTAGGTCACTCAATAAACTTGTTCATATAACAAGAATCCACGTGTTAACTTTGAGTATCACAATACTCATGGATGTGAGAACCACCGCTTGATCTAATAAAGAAGTATATACGTTCTAGTCTTTGTGCATTAACGATATCCTATCTCATTAACACTATGATTAAAGATAGTATTAGTACAAGTACTATATAGTGTAGTCACTACAAAAAAAAATTAGCTTTTGGCAACACTTTTATTTGTAACATAGCAAAATCTGTTGTGAAATCTTAGTTTTTACCACGATTTTAAATTTCGTAGCATATAAACATTTTTTTGTAATACTTTATTTTGTTACGGCTACGTTTCTATAGGTAAAAGTTCTTTTTTACCATAGATTTAAAAATTGTGCAGGTAAAAATTAATTTTTGCCATAGAGATTTGAAATTGTGGGTAACAATATTTTATTACGAACAGTTTTACTAAACTATGGAAAAAGAATATTTTTTCTTATTTTATCAAATATTAAAAAATATTAATATAAAATGGAATCTTTCATTAGATACCATGGTTGAGGTAATTGTTTATATTCAAGTGGTTATGTGTTCAAAACTTGATATTACTATTTTATTAATTTTTAAATAGTTTTTTTGGACAAACTACCTGGTTTTTTTAGATTTTTAAAAGATATTATGCTAAATTTTGTGCCAAAATATATTCGATTACCTTCAAATTTTGTCATAAAAAGTTTCTTAGTAATTTAAAAAAAATATAACGGTTGGATTGTTAATTTTATACGTCTATTTTGGTAAATGCGATAGGTTTTAGATATTTTTCTAGATATTATGCAAGATAATGTGCCAAAATATATCCGATTTGCTTTAAATTTTGCTATAACAATTTTCTTAGTGATAGAGGCTAAATTAGTCCTATTTTTTCTAGTTATTTGAGGCTCTTTTGTGATACATTTTGTTCAATAACTAGTTGTATTCCTTCATATTTGAGATTTTACCCTTGGAAAGGTATTTTGTTCATTATAACAGATTTTTAAGGTAAAACGAAGCAAAAACGTCGCGAAACATATTAGAGGCTCACGCTGACTGGGACAGAGGAACTGGCGCCGGCCATGCACTGGTTGCACGAACTTCGAGGCGACAAAAAATTAGTGAAACAGGATGGAACAGAGTGGAACCGGTGCCAGCTTCAATAGCCAAGGCAGCACCGGTTGCATTCTGGAATACATTGTGCAGAATTCAAGAAAAAATCGACGAACAATTAGAGAAACAGAACACAATCGGCGCCAGCTCCAAGAGCCAAGGCGGCGCCGGCTGTGCCCTGAAGTTAAGGCGTGCTTGATTTTTTCTACGTGATTTTTTGTAATCTATGGAGTTTTAGTACTTTCCTACTTCTACTCGGCTCAGACCATTACCCCAACGAGTTTAGGCACTCCCTAAGCCTATAAATAGATGGAAAACACAAGGGAAAATGAGAGAATTCATTGATCATCACAGAAAATCACTCAAATCAAATAAGGAATTCTTCAATTTAAGAAGAGTTGTGCAAGAAGGTCTTCAAAGAAAGAAGGAGACTTGTCTATGAGTGCTTTCTTTTACTTTGTTTCCTTTTTCTTGAACAATGATATGTTAATTGTTTTATTATAATTTGACATTATTTTAGATATTCATAATTTTTTTGAGGGTTATTTAATCTTTTGATTAATTGATTGTTACTCTTGGTATTTAATTACTTGGATGAATCACGAGACTATTTGGTTGTTTCTTTCCATTAACTTGCTTGGGGAAGGGATTGATGGTGGTTTTAATTCAGTAGTTTTATATTTGTTGTCTCTTAACTTACTTGGGAAAGGGGTTAATTGCTAAGAACTGGTAATTAAAGGTTAATTGATGTCTACCAGAGTATGAATTCATTAGTTAATTTCATATTTTAAGTTTGCCAGAGTATGGAAATTTAATTAAGGATTGTGTTTAATGCATCTTTTGGGTGAATTAGTTGAGACAGAGTATGTGATGCTAATTTGTCTGGAAGATAGTGATTTCATGGGTTGGGAAAGAAGTGAGTCTACTTTAATCCTTCATGATGCCAAGAGAATAATTAGTTATGATAAAGGTTGGGTACTTTAAGATCATGTTTGTCTAAACAATAGCTTGAGTTACATAATTCTCCATCCTTGACATGTATATATTTTATTTTGTTTTATTTTTCCTTTTTATTTCTTTTTCACTTTATTGAGTCAATTAAACAATGAACGAAATGTGACTAATGTATAGTTGTTCCTTGAGGATCGACACTCGTTTGAACCCTATGTTATGTTAATGATGAGTACGCTTGCTCATATGTGTAATTTAGGTTTAACATTTTAATGTAAACTTGATTGAAATGTGTTTAGTTTTTATATGATTTTTATACCCAAATAAATACGCATCACTTAGCAATTGTAACAAATCTAATGGTTAGGTCATTAATTTGATAATGCTTATCTTTGTAAATGCATTAGGTCTTGGATATTTTCTTAGATATGAAGCTAGATAATGTACCAAAATATATCCGATTACCTTCAAATTTTTTCATAACACTTTTCTTAGCAATTTTAACAAATTTAATAGTTGGATCGTTAATTTGATACGCCTATATTTGTAAATGTGTTAGGTCTAGGATATTTTCTTAGATATTTAGATAGATTATATACTAAAATATATCCGATTACATTCAAATTTTGTCATAACACTTTTCTTAGTGATTTTAACAAATCTAATGGTTGGATCAATAATTTGATACGTCTATCTTTGTAAATACGTTAGATTTTGGATATTTTTATAGATATAATGCTAGATTATGAGCCAAAATATATCCGATTACCTTCAAATTTTGACATAACACTTTTCTTAGTAATTTTAACAAAGCTAACGGTTAGATCATTAATTTGACATGCCTATCTTTGTAGATGCATTAGGTTTTGGATATTTTTCCAGATATTATAATAGATAATCTACCAACATATATCTGATTACATTTGAATTTTGTCATAACATTTTTATTAGTAATTTTAACAAATCTAACGGTTGGATCGTTAATTTGATACACCTATCTTTAAAAATGTGTTAGGTTTTGGATTTGTCTTAGATATTGTGATAGATTGTGCACCAAAATATGTCCGATTGCTTTCAAATTTTGTCATAACACTTTTTTTGTAGTTTTAACAAATCTAATGGTTAGATCGTTAATTTGATATGCCCATCTTTATAAATACGTTAGGTTTTGGATATTTTGTTAGATATTATGTTGGATGATGTATCAAAATATATCCAATTACCCTTAAATTTAGTCATAACACTTTTCTTAGTGAATTTAACAAATCTAACAGTTTCATCGTTAACTTGATAAGCCTGTCTTTGTTAATAAATTGGGTTTTCGATATTTTTTTTTTAGATATTATGTTAGATTGTGTACCAAAATATATCTGATTACTTTCTAATTTTGTCATAACACTTTTATTTGTAATTTTAACGAATCTATCGATTGGGTTGTTAATTTGATACATCTATCTTTGTAAATACGTTAGGTTTATGATAATTTTTTAGAAAACATGCTAGCTTATGTACCAGAATATATCCGATTACATCTAAATTTTGTCGTAACACTTAATCATTTTAACAAATCCAATGGTTAGATCATTAATTTGATACGCATATCTTTGTAAATGCGTTAGGTTTTTTATATTTTTCTACATATTTTGCTAGATAACGTGCTAAAATATATTCGATTACCTTCATATTTGATCATAACACATTTCTTAGTAATTGTAACAATCTAACAATTGGATCATTAATTTGATATGACTATATTTGTAAATGCATTAGGTTTTTGATATTTTCTTAGATATTATGCTATATATTGTGCCAAAATATATCTGATTTCCTTCAAATTTTTTCATAACACTTTTATTAACAATTTTAACAAATCTAATGGCTAGTTCGTTAATTTGATATGCCTATCTTTGTAAATAGGTTAGGTTTTGGATATTTTCTTAGATATTATGCTTGATTATGTATCCAAATATATCTGATTACCTTCAAAATTTTTCATAACACTTTTCTTAGTGATTTTAACAAATCTAACGGTTGGATCATTACTTTGATATGCTTATCTTTGTTAATACATTATGTTTTGGATATTTTTCTTGATATAATGATACATTATGTGCCAAAATATATCTGATTATCTTCAGATTTTGTCATAACACTTTTTTTAGTAATTTTAACAAAACTAACGGTTTGATCGTTAATTTGATATACTTATCTTTGTAGATGCGTTAGATTTTGGATATTTTTCTAGATACTATACTAGATAATCTACTAAAATATTCCAAATACACTCAAATTTTGTCATAACACTTTTCTTGGTAATTTCAACAAATTTAATGGTTGGGTCATTAATTTGATACGCCAATCATTGTAAATGCGTTAGATTTTTTTATAGTTTTTTAGATATTATGCTAGATTATGTACCAAAAATATATCCGATTACTTTCAATTTTTGCCATAATTGTAACACCCCGGATGACCTAGGCCCGCCAGGGCCGGGGATGTCGCCCCGTCCAAAGGACAAGGGGTCTGTATAACTAGGTCACAAATAAAAATTACTGGAATAAATAATACTCAAACTAAAAGAATTTATTACAACCCAAAAAAAAAAAAATACTTCAAAAGTACATCCATGAAATTCCAAAACAAAACCCATAATTAAAATCATCCACACTCGTCTCCCAAAGCAGTACATAAAATAAAAAAAAACACATTCTCTTCCAAGGTAGCTACTCACCCACAACAGGATCAACCTGAAATCATGATAAAAGGTGGTGAGACAGAAATCTCAGTAAGTCCGTGTGTGCTTTGGGTGTTTAACGGAAACAGTTCGTGGATGCAAAGTGTGAAATCTTTATAAGAGAAACATTGGCAAGTAATAAACATTAGTCAAAAGCAAGAGTAGCGTTTTGGCTCTTCTAGCCATACATAAGTAATGAAATCAACCACTCGAAAGAAAGGGATATGGGTTACCACACGTTGGGCCCCATAACCGGTCAGAATGCCTATCACTTTGTGCAGACTGACAAAAGTAGGTGATCGGCCTATTGGGCAAGATACTTCTCCTTCTCTATACCCAAACAACCGCTGGGTGTCCATTCCGGCAAAAACACAGTCACCTGACTGAAACAAAATAAACTGCTAGCTCGGACCGGCACGACTCACTGGAACTGGCATCTTATCCAGGAAAGACTCACCCCTAAGAGGTGGCCACCTACTGAGTGACTTACCCTAACCCTTCAAAGACTAGTCCTAGTAGTCCACCCTTATTGAGTACTCAACGACATTCCCCACTTGGGACAAAATGAACAAAGCATTGTGCTTCATGAAAATAACAATTTGAGGGTTTCCAAAGCTTTGAGAGAAATTAGTTTTAGAAAGAGTTTCAAGTTTGGAAAAATCTGCTCAAAGACTTTTAAGTAATTTAAGCGCTGGAATTAATGATGAATTCAACCCTCAATTGCCTTCAAATAAACAAGTGTCCATACACTCCATATTTAGCTTGCCATAAAAAAACATTTCACATCGATAGGTTTTATGCAGGAGCTTACCTGATTCTTGCTCACAACAACAAGGTCTCGAACAGATGACCTAACCCCACATGGGCAAATACAAATCTTAATCAGATTTAAGCTACAATCCACTTCCTCAATTTTAAATCAACTCAATTCACTACTACCATGATCCTAGTGTCCCAAGCTCTAAGGCAAAACAATAATTGAATAGGTTTATAAGCTAAATTTAATTTGTTATTTAAGATAATTAATGGATTAGGAAATAAATTCTAATAAGTTGAAAGTTTAAATCTTGTTAAGGAAAATTTAGAGTTTATTTGATCAAGAGCCATAGGTGGTACTAGGTAAAATAGTGATTTAATGATAGCTTAGTTGTTAGAAAATAATTGATAACTAAAACTAGATAAGATTAAATTTAATAAGTCTTTCTTGGAAAATAATAAGTAAATCCTTAAGGGTTTTGATCTAGTAAATATTTTATTAAGTATAAATCTTTTTCATAAGGGCTTTAATTAATTTTCTTTACTTTAAATAATATTTATTTATTTTATTTTCTAGAAAAATCATTATTTATTTGACTAAACTATCATTTACATATATTATAATTCCAAATCTACCCTTCCTAGGGTTTTCGAAATTCTCTAGCAAGAATTATTAGTAAATATTTTATTCATGAAACAGCTTGGTTTAGGCTCACCAATGCTGCGATATTGTCCAAAAAAATTTCCTGGTTTGCACAGCTTTTGTGCAGCTCGGTTTTGGCTAGGATTTCCAGTCTTCAAGCTGAGTGAAATGGCCATTTTTTTGGCAAAATTTGAGAGGTAAAGGTGGCTGAAAATTTTGACACTTGGACTGGACAAGAAGCTTGAAAAATTTTTAGTTTACAGCATGAAGGAAATGAACACAACTAGGTTGGAGTTTTGAAGGTTCAAGCATGGAGATAAATTCTCTTGGGAGCCTTCCAAAACTCCTTCCCTTTTCGGCCACAAGATAACTCATTCATAGCCATTTTCGAAACCTAATCCTCACATAACCTTGCAGAAATTTTTCTGGAATCAAGTTGGCTTGAATAAGTTGAACAACTTAATGAATTGAGAAGTAAGAAAACTAAGGATCAAGAAGGGTATGAATTCCCTTGGAAATTTTTGTGGGGCACAAGAGTAGGATTAGGCCATTCCTATCATGTCTCCCCTAGGACAACACTCGTACCCTCCCCTAAATCATGCAAAGGCCAAAATATAGCCTTCCTACACAAAAATAAAATTTAATCATGCTAGAACTCCAATAATGGAATTTGAACTCAAGACCTCAAGAATTAATTCCAAAGCTCTAACCACTAAACCACAACAACTATTGTTCTTATTTTCTCTCCCAAATATTTTTCCTATTTAATCCTCAAGCTATCTCCATATTTTCTCCTCAAGCAAAAATTACCATTTTGCCATTCTTACTCAACAAGCACAAATAAGCCATCTAGGCTACAAATCACAAATCCAAAGCACATAAAATCATATAAAAATATTTTTAAGCATGCATATGCATCCCAACCCCCTTATTCTTGAGGTCTTGGGTTCAAATTCCATCATAGAAGCTTTGGCTAGATTAAATTTTATTTTTGCTTAGTGGAGGGAATTTCGGTCTTATGAGCTTAGAGTAAGGTAGGGATGATGGTCCTAAGAGAGACATGTTAGGAGTATTCTCATTCCACTCCTTTACTCTACTCGAATTTCTTAAAGGGAATTCATTTTCCCTTGATCCTTAATTCTCCTCAATTTTCAACTCATTGGTTTGATCAAGATGTTCTATCCATTTTCATTCCAGAAATTTCAGTAAAATGCTGTGATCTTGTGAGATCAAAATATCCTAGTAAAAGGTTTCTCATGGTTTGAAAAATGTGGAAGAATGGTAGGAAATTCCAAGGGGAAAAATCCCTCTAGTAAGCTTGCTGAAATTTCACTCTAGACTAGTTCATCTTACTTCTTAGAATGAGCTGAAATTTTTCAACTTGTTGTACCTTCAAATTATCGAGCTTCTTAGCTGACTTTCCCTCCCAAATGCTACCAGAAAAATGGCCTTAAGATCAGTTTGAAACATGAATTATTTCTGCCATTTTTGGGCTGCACAAAGACTGAGCAAAACCAGTGAAAATTCTGGGCAAAATCGCTACTTTGGAGGTCCAAAACCAAACTGATTTCTTCCAAATTTTGTTCAGTACCTTAGCCATGTTTTTCCTCCATAAAGAAGGCTAGAAACCAGCCTTGAATACCCCAGAAATCCCCCTTCAAGCTCTCTGCAAATTGGCTGGAAGTGGCAGCCGAAAATCTGCCCAGAAATTTCTGTTCAGCAAAATTCTGGGTAGTCCAAACTTCTACCTTTGTTTCCTATTTTTCTTCCAGCCGAAACACCAGCCCTATTCTGTCAAAAACTTCCTTAAACCTCCATTAACAGAGCTCCATTGTTTCTCTCAAGCTTCTGGACGAAAGGCAGCAATGGCTGTCTGAAAATCTCTCCAACAAATCCCTGCAATTTAGCTTGATTGGTTTCCAAAATTCCAGCCATCCTTGTTTAGCAACCTTCCATAAAATCTTACTCAATTGACCAGACATCTTCTTCACCATTAAGCACCCTACTTTCGGCCACCATAAGCTTCCATAAACCAGCATTAATCCCACCGAAATTCTACTCAAACAGTCAGCCATGGCAGACTTCCAAAGCTGTCCAACAATCAAGATATTCTTAGAATATTTAGTTTCCAAATTCACTTCCTAAAAATATTCTTCAAAGATTGTAACAACAAACCTTTCCTTTTCCCTTCCAAATCAGAGAAACAACTCCCTAAACCCTACAGAAATTCGGCCAGCCCAATCTCTCACAGAAATTCGGCAGCTACACACTACAATCTCTCGAAATCTCTCAAGCTCCAAGAACACACACACACTACACCAAGAACACCTACCTCTTCCCTACACTTAATACCCCTTCAAACCATCTCAAATCCTCTCAAAAACTTCCAGATTTGATCTACTCACTGCTGTGAGGCCATCAACACCATTATTAACATCAAACTCCTCAAAACATCTTGCTACTTCGGATCAAAAGCAGAAATTTCTGTGAAGGACAAAAACATCTTCAAGGTAAATTTACTCTATCAACTTCATCCTCTCTAAACTTGATCTCTAGTGGGAACCTATGTGAGTAAACATGCTAATGATCTCTTCTTCTCTCTCTCTCTCTCTCTCTCACGGCCGAAACTCCTCTCCCTTGGCCGGATGACTTCTTCTCCATAATCATGCTCTCACCATCTCCTTTGGACAAAGTTAGACATCTAGGAGTTGAGATCTACTCTAAACTCCTTCGAGGCATTCATCAATCAAGTAAGTACCATCAATCCTTCTTTTAAACTCTAGAATTATGTTTCTAGGGTGATAATGATAATAGGTGGATGGTGATAGGATTTGAGTATATATATATATATATATATATATATATATTGTTGAGATTGGAGTATGAATATATGTATGATTGTGAAGGAGATGGGATTTATGCATGGAAGGATTGTCTTGGATGATTATATGATGATTTGAGGCTGATGCATGTCATAAGTAGTATATGTGATGAAGTATACTAGAGATTATGTCACCTTTGGTGAATAGGGTTTATATTCATGATGGATTAATATTGAAGCCATGATCATGTTTATGCTAGTAGGGGTTAGATCATGTGTTGATAAATTGAGATCTATTCTTATATGCATGATTTGGATGATTTGATGAATTAAAGGATTGTGTATGTATTGATTGTGGTTAGCCATGGGAATTTGATCATGATCTAGTTGTCCCCAAACAAAATTTTACTTCATGAATAAAATATTCAATAAAATAATTTCTCTTAGTATTTTCGAAAGAAAAAAAAACCCTAGGAAGAGTAGATTTGGATTGTCATATATATATAGGATATTTTAGTCAAACAAATAATGATTTTTGCTAGAAAAATAATATATATATATATATATATATATAAATATATGTATATATTACCTAATATAATGAGATCAATTAAAGCCTTTATGAAAATAATTACAATAGTAGAATATATATTACTAAAAATTTAATTATTATCTTCTAATCAAAACTCCTTAAGAATTTATTTAATATTGCTCAAGTGAGATTCATTAAATTTATTTTCAACTAATTATTTTCTAATAACTAAATTATTAATAAATCAACATTTTATTTAATACTACCTAGAACTCTTGATCAAATAAACTCTAAATTTTCCCTAACAAGATTTAAGCTTTCAACTTATTAAATTTATTTCCCAAACCATTAATTATTTTAAATAATTTTAAATAATTGTGCTAGGCTCAACTCTTAACCTTAAAGCTCGGGACACTAGGATCGTGGTTCTAGTAAGTTGAGTCGATTTAAAATTAAGGAAGTAGTTTGTGGCTTGAAATTGATTGTGATTTGTATTTGTCCATATGGGGTTAGGTTTGCTGTTGGAGACCTTGTTATTGTGAGCAAGAATCAGGTAAGCTCCTGCATAAAACCTGGTTGATGCAAAATGTTTATTATGGCAAGCCAAGTGTAAAGTGCGTAAACACTCATTTATGTAAAGGAAATTGAGGGTTAAATCCTTTCTTATTTCAAACATTGAAATTATTTAAAAGCCAATGAGCAGATTTACTCAAACTTAAACTCTTTCTAAAATTGATTTTGTTAAAGACTTTGGAAAACCCATAAATTGCCATTTTCATGTGGAACAGTGTTTTGTTCATTTTATCCCAAGTGGGAAACGTCGTTGAGTACTCAATAAGGGTGGACTACTAGGACTAGTCTTTGAAGGGTTAGGGTAAGTCTCTCAGTAGGCGGCCACTTCTGAGGGGTGAGTCCTTCCCGGATAAGAAGTCAGTCCAGTGAGTCGTGCCGGTCCGAGTTAGCAGTTTTTTTTCAGTCAAGTGACTGTGGTTTGCCAAATTGGACACCTGGTTGTTGTTTGGGTATATAGAAGGAGGAGTATCTTGCCCAGTAGGCTGATCACCTACTTTTGTCAGTCTGCACAAAGTGTCAGCATTCTGACCGGTTATGGGGCCCAACGTGTGGTAACCCATATCCCTTTCTTTCAAGTGGTTGATTTTATTACTTATGTATGGCTGGAAAAGTCAAAACGCCACTCTTGCTTTTGACTAATGTTATTACTTGCCAGTATTTCTCTTATAAAGGTTTCACACTTTGCATCTACGAACTATTTTCACTAAATACCCAAAGCATACACGGACTTACTGAGATTTCTGTCTCACCGCCATTTTATCATGATTTCAAGTCCATCCTGCTGTGGGCATGAGTAGCTATATATTATCTGCTTTGGAAGAATTTTCTAAGGATTTATTTTGTGTAATGTTGGGAAATTGAGAGCGGATGAATTTTTATTAAGGATTTGTTTTGAGTATTCTTGGATTTATTATTATTTCTTTTGGGTTGTAATAAATTTTAAGTTGAGGTATCATTTTATTTCCGCTATTATATTTGTGTGTCCTAGTTATAAAGACCATTTGTCCTTTGGACGGGGCGACATCCCTGGCCCAGGCGGGCCTAGGTAGCGGGGTGTTACAAAGAGGATAAATAATCATTTATAATTACAATTAACTTACTAATTCTAATTAAGATTAATTTATTAGTTTTCTAAATAATAAATCCTTATTTAGTAGATCAAGAGTGGCATCTAAAAATGCATCATGACCACCCAAAAGTTCAGAAAGTTAAATGGCTTGATATGAACCTTTCAATAGCAAAGCCTCAGTGTAGTAAATTTCTTTCATCATTTTATATCTTATTCAGTATAGAGTATAGAATTAATGCCAACTCTCTCTAGAATATAATTAATTCTAGCCCTAATTTATTAGTACTTGTTCCAAAATCGATTGCTTACTATGTGTATCAATTTGGAACTATTTCTAACATATAGTCGCCTTAGCTAAGGATTTCTTGAGTAATGATTTCATACAAGTGGCTGTAAGATATATGCCCTTACTATTAAGAGTGATGAATTCGTTATTGAACCTCTCAACTACTTTTATTTACTTCACATTATACCTAATATCCATCCTATAGAAGGTCCCCGAGGAGGCTCCAAAAAATAGAATCAAAGTACAATTCTCCGCAAACAAAATACCCTGAAAATCTTAAGTCAAAGGATACTTGCATATTTACTATAATGAGATTCTATCACTGACGTTAAAGAGTTATCCGTTTGATTATCTCATAGCTAGGTTATCTAATGAACCTGTTCACATAACAAGTATCCATGTGTTAACTTTATGTATAATAATACTCACGGATGTAAGAACCACTACTTGGTCTAATCAAGAAGTATAACACGTGCTAGTCTCAGCACATTAATGATATCCTATGTCATTAATACTATAACTAGGGATAATTTAAGTATAAATACTACATAGTGTAGTAGGAATCTCACATTATGATCTCTATCATAATTTCCTTAATACTATCCTTTGTGTTAGGGACATTGTCTATTAGTTTTACACACGTACATATGAAGTGGATAGTTAAACTACAAGATAAAGAATATCTTTTATTAACAAATATGCAAAATACATCATACAAATGATTAGCTCTAGAGTACAACTCTAGCATTACGCATAAGTACTGTACAGTGTGGTAGGAATCTTATATCATGATCTGTATAACAATTTTCTTAATACTGTACATTATGCTAAGGCCCTTATCTATCAGTTTTACACGCATATACATATGAAACAAAGAAACTGAAAGATAAAAAGTGGATTTATAAGATACATGTGCAAAATATATTGTACAAATAGATTGGTTCTAGGGCATAACTCTAGTAAGGTGATCTTGATAAGAGAAGATCTACATTTGGGTACTTAATTACTTTTGCAAGGGGAGTAATATCATGTTAGTGTTATGCCCTAGAAGTAATAACTTGTACGTTATCTATGACACATTTTATTTAATAAAAGACATTATTAATCTTACAATTTCTTTTGTTTATTTTTGTGTAATATAATTGTTAGATAAAGTCTATAGTACAATAATGTGTTAAGAAAATCATGATATGAGATTCCTATAACACTGTATAGTATTAGTACTTAAATAGTCCCTAGTCGTAGTATTAATGAGATAGGACATCATTAATGCGTTAAGACTAGCATGTGTTAGACTTCCTAATTCGATCAGGCGGTGGTTCTCATATCCGTGAGTATTGAGATACTCAAAGTTAACACATGGATGCTTGTTAATAGAACAAGTAAATTAGATGATCTAGCTATGAGATAATCACATGGATAACTATTTAGTGCCAGTGATATAATCTCAATATAGCAAACGTATAAGTATCCTTAGACTTGAAATCTCCAAGGTACTTTGTTTGCTAAGCATTGTGCTTTGATTCCAATATCTGGAGTTAGATCGAGGGCTACCTACGACATGGATATTTGGTACAATGTAAGGTAAACGAAAGTAGTTGAGAGGGTCAATAAAGGATTCACCACTCCTAATAGTAGGGACGAATATCTCATGGTCACTTATAGGAAATACTACTCGAGAAGTCCTTGGCCAAGGCAACTGTATATTGGAAACAATTCCAATTGATACACATATAGAGTAGTGGGTTCTTGGTACAAGTACTATTATATTTGGGTCATAATTAATATACTTTGGAGGGAGTTGGCACTAATTCCGTACTCCAAACCGAATGAGATATTGTATGGTGAAATGAGTTAATTGCATTATAGTTTATTATTAAAGGGTTCATGTCAAGCCACTTGACTTCTTGGACTCTTAGGTGATCATGATGCGTTGCTAGATGCCGCTCATGATATGGGAATATGGGTTTATTAATTGATAAATTAATAAACTAAACCTAATTAGAATTGATATGATTCATTCTAATTAATTATGGAGTATTAATCTCAATGACGTTTGAATTAATTCATGTTCGCTACCAATTGACTAGGAAACCTAATAGGTCACACACAATGACTTCCTGGACTCTTGAGTGATCATAATGTGTTGCTAGATACCGCTCATGAGTTGGGAATATAGGTTTATTAATTGATGAATTAATAAACCAATCCTGATTAGAATTGATATGATGAATTCTAATTAATTATGGATTATTAATCTCAAGGATGTTTGAATTAATTCATTTTCGCTACTAATTGACTGGAAAACCTAATAGGTCACACACAATAGAGGATTATATACTCAAGATGTTATTTGATAACATAGTGAGGTTAATTGCGAGAAAGAAAAGTTGTTATGGCCAAATTATAATTAGTTATAATTTATGGGCTAAATTATAATTATGAGAACTTGATAATTCCAATTACAATTAGAGAATTCTAATTGTTTTAGAATTCTCAAATTTTTAGTATTTTTTCGTGACATAGAGTAGATATGCATGAAACCTAAGGGGTGTGGAATACACGAAAACAACAACTTCCAAAACCCTTCCTTTTTCTCTCTTTCTCATGGTTCTTCAGTAAAGAAGAAGAGCAAAAAACCCTAGCCACCACTTTGTTTTCTGCTAGCATAGAAAAATCTTGGTGCTTGAGTGTGATTCTCTATGTGAATTTCTGTTAGAGATAATCACACACTGTAATTGTAGTCGCTGGACATTCGACTCTCGTAGTGTTTGATCAGGAGGATTGTTGGATCCTGCCACAATCGTTAGACAAGAATAAGGAAATTTTTATTTTTCAGGCACACAAAGAAAGGTAAAACCGTTACCTTTTGTTCCTTGTTAAACCTGTGTTAAATCACATGCTTGTGATCTTGGGGCTTTAATTTCTTAGTTTCCGCCACAGTAATCGTTATTGTGATATAGAAATCCTATCAGTGGTATCAGAGCCTTCCTGCAATGTATTTTCTAACGGGTTTAATTGTTGCTATGAATTGTTCCAAGCATGTTTTGTGATTGAAAAATGTTTTCAATGGTGCGATCATGTCTCTGAAATATGTTTTCTGCTAACTTTGTTTTCTATGTCTGAAAATGTTTCGTGCATTAGATAAGAGTCAAAAAGAGATTGTTTCTGAGACTAGGTTCTATATGAAGGGTTTTCTGTTTTGTTATCTTGGATGAAAATTGTTTTCATCTTGATATAAAGGCTTTCTTTGGTTCTGGTTTCATTTAGAAAACGTTTGTAGATGTTTCTGGATTTGGAATTTGATGTGGGTTGAGTTTGTAGCACAATATGCTTGTGTAAGCATATTTCAAAAGTTGTCAAAAATTGTTTTCTGTGTGTGCTACAGGTTTTTTACAGAAAAACGTTTTATGTGAACATGTTTGTTGCCTTTGTTTTTGTTTAAACTAACAAATTGGTTGTTGTTTTGAGCTTCAAAACAGAAAAACTCTGCTAAGAATTGTTCTCACTAAAATGTTGCAGAAAACGAAGGCTCCATAAATCGTTTCTGGAAAATTTTTAAAAATTGTCGACTATTCTAGACTGTAGTTGGTGCCGGCATTGGTGTTGGTTCTGTGCTGTTCTGCGACGTCTATAAATCGTTTCTGAAAAAAAAAAATCAAAACCCGACTGCAGCCGGTGCTGCCTCTGGCTTATAACCAATGCTGGTTCTGTCTTGTTTCGCAACATTCTAGCAATTAATAAAATTTCTAAAATAGAATTTTGGAAGGGAAAAATCTCATTTGATGAGAGGCGATAAAATAAAATTTTCTTTCAAGGGGCACTGCCCCCTTAACCCCCACTCGCTGACCGGCCAATGGGGCCGCCGTTTTCTCTACCAAAAATAGGACCCAAAAGCATTTTCTCAAAACTAGTTTTGAGACGAACAATTTTATTCTTTCAAAATAATGATTTTGAAAATTTAAAATTAATGTATTTTTCTAAAATATTAATTTTAGAATTTGTTTTATTTTTCCAAAATAATGATTTTAGAATAATAAAAATTATATGTTTACTTTGTTTAAGTATAATTAATGGCATGGTGGATGGTTATGGACTAAAACCAATTATATCTGTTCATGCATTTTACAGTTTTAGTTTTTTTATGAAATAGGGCCTACGTGTTCTGTTTTCTTTAGAATTCTTGTGTAATTCTTTTCTCATCTAATTCCCCTCAAATGTAATTCAAGGTTTTCTCTATTTAGGAAATTATGTAATTGGTTTGCATAGGTTAGATAGGAGTAGAATTATTTTATTTTGGAGATGGCAACCAAAACAAGGCTAGAAGGTAAGACCTTCTACTTAAATCATGCATGAACACATATGGTTAACTATATTAATTTCTTTTATGGCTCAAAGAAATTAATTTAGGGTACAGTCTATAACCATACCACGTAATCGCTTTATTACCATGATTATTAATTTTGTGATTTATTGATTTTATGCCTGTCATTTATTGAAATTACTAAAAGGAACAAATCCCTTAATTAATATTAAACCTAATTTCTTCTGTTAATATAGTATGAATGAGAGTCCTTTTTCGAGACCAGGTTGTTGGGCAAACCCAAGCCTACTCGACATCAGGCATGTTCAAGCTATGAAATCAAATTCCTGATTAATGGGTCGGGTTTAACTAAATCTTTATCCCAGTTGGGTAAACTCAAGCATAAAGAAATTTAGAGAAAAAGTTGGAGTAGCCCAAAAGGCTTTAAAATTAAAAGCTGTTAATCACCCAATGATCCGGTAATTATATACGATGTAATTGGTATTGGATACTTACCAATGAACTCAATGGTGGCTTGTTAGGCAAACCTAAGGTTATTCTTGAGGAATTTGGATACCGATCCACTAGAAAAGCTTCCAATAGGCTTTCCTGAATCAATAGTGGGGGCTATTGGTTTGAGTAAAATAGTGGAGTAAAAATGCGTTTAATTAAAGTTCTGATTATTTGCATTTCATGTGCATATACAGTAGCTACTCCTCACTATCTTTACATCTAGGTCACTTGCATCATATCTATGAACCTAAACCTACGTAGTATTTTGGAGACCAACAAGTTAACCAAATCAAACTACCTCGACTGGTATAGAAATTTAAGAATTGTTCTCAAATCAGAAAAGTTGCTCTACGTGCTAGATGTTGCTATTCCGCCACCACCAGCTCAAGATGCTCATGCTGATGAGCATGCTATCCACAAAAGGTATAAGGAGGATAGTGATACAGCATCGTATATTATGTTGGCATCCCTAACTCCCGAGCTGCAAAAACTGCACGAGTATATGGATGCTCAATCGATTATACTACATCTTCGAGAGCTGTTTGACGCCCAAGCCAGAACTGAGAGATACGAGATCTCGAAGCAACTATTCCATTGCAAAATGGTAGAGGATTCTTTTGTGGCCACTCATGGGCTGAAGATGTTAGGCTCAATAGAGAAGCTTGGATCTCTCAAGTTCGCAATGGATCATGACTTAAGTATTGACTTAATTCTACAGTCTTTACCTAATAGTTTCTCATAATTTGTGATTAATATCAGATGAACAAGATTGAGTCCACCATTCATGAGTTGATCAATCTTCTCAAAACTGTGGAGTCCTCTATGAAGAAGGATTCCAATGCAATTTTAATGGTAGAATCTTCTTCTTCTAAGAAGAAAGTTCAAAAGTAGAAGAAGAAGGCTCCCTTGAAGCCCAAAGGTAGTTGGAAGAAGAAGGACGTTGCTACCAAGGGCCCATGCCATCATTGTGGCAAGATGGGCCACTGGAGGCACAACTGCAAGGTCTACTTGGAGACTGTTAAGGACAAGAAGCAGAAAGAGAAATTTGCAAGCACTTCTACTTCTACTCTGGGTATGTTTATAATTGAGATAAATACTGCCTTTAGAAATGAGATATGGGTATTAGATACCAGATGTGGATCTCATTTGTGCAATAACATGTAGGGACTAAAGGGCAGTAGAAGGTTAGAGAAAGGCGACGTGGACCTACGTACTGCAAATGGGGCAAAGGTTGCTGCACTCGCTGTGGGAACATACGAGCTGAACCTGCCTTTGTGATTAGTTCTAGAATTATAAAACTGTTATTATGTACCAGTTTTAATGAAAAACATTATCCCAGTTGCGTGTTTAGAATTAAATGGATTTCATTTGATATTTAAGAATAAATGTTGTTCTTTTTCATTAAATGATATTCACTATGGTTTAGCAACTCTCGTTAATGGTTTATATGTTCTAGACTTAGATAATCTAATTCTTAATATAAACAATAAAAACCTAAAATAGATAACTCTAGCACCTCTTATTTATGGCATTGTCGTTTAGGCTATGTAAACGAAAATCGTGTTTCTAAGTTACAAAAGCTTGGTAACTTAGGGTCATTTAATTATAAATCATATGGCATATGCGAGTCTTGTTTACTAGGTAAAATGGCTAAAACTTCTTTTTCAGGAAAAGGAGAACGGGCCAAGGAGTTATTAGAACTCATACATTCTGATGTATGTGGCCCAATGTCAATACAAGCAAGAGGAGGTTATAACTATTTCATAACCTTTATCGATGATTTCTCATGATACGGGTATTTGTATTTAATGAAATTGATAAGTTCAAATACTTCAAGAATGAAATAGAGAAATAACTTGACAGAAGTATTAAGATTCTAAGATCTGATCAAAGAGGAGAATACTTGAGCTAAGAGTTTCTGAGTTATCTTAGAGATAATGGGATATTATCTCAATGGAGTCCACCACATACACCTCAACATAATAGTGTATCTGAGAGAAGGAATCAAACTCTTTTAGATATGGTACGGACCATGATAGCTTCTGCAGACCTACCAAAATCATTTTGGAGGTATGCACTAGAGACTTCTGTTTATATACTAAACAGAGTTCTGACAAAATCAGTTGATTCTACCCCATTTGAGATGTTCTTTGGTAAGAAACCAAAGTTATATCACTTGCGAGTATGGGGTTGTCTTGCCTTTGTCAAAAGGCCACAGTCAGACAAACTTGATAGTAAGTCTGACAAGTTTTTGTTTGTGGGATATCCGATAGAATCTTTCGGATATTACTTCTACCTATACTCTGAAAACAAAGTGTTTGTTTCGAAATATACTATCTTCTTAGAGAAGGAGCATATGCTCAAAGGGGATAGTGGGAGGTAAATTAAACTTAGTGAAGTTCAAGAAAATCAAACAAATAAGGATCAACCGTCTGATCCTACATCTATTGAGAGAATAGATGAATCTTCTACTACATAAGAACCTCACAGGTCTAGTAGGATACGTGTGGCACCGAGACATATGGATTTCTCATTAGTGACCACAATAATGTATTGCTCATAGATGAAGATGAGCCTACTACCTATGAGAATGTTCTAAACAGTTCAAAATTTGGTAAATAGCTTAAGGCCATAAAGTCAAAGATGGATTGCATGTACGACAACCAAGTATGGACTTTTGTTGATCCACCCAAAGGAATTAAACTTATTGGGTGCAAGTGGATTTTCAAGAAGAAAATGGACATGGATGGTAACGTAGTTACCTATAAAGCACGACTAGTGGCGAAGGGTTATCGTCAAGAACATGGTATTGACTATGACGAAACTTTCTTGCCAGTAGCCATGTTAAAATCCATCAGGATACTCCTAGCCATTGTTGCTCATTATGATTATGAGATTTGATGAATGGATGTGAACACAGCTTTCCTAAATGGAAATCTGACTGAGGAAGTGTTTATGACACAACCTAAGGGTTTCACATACAATGATAGCACAAAGGTGTGTAAGCTGCAAAGGTTCAGTTATGGAATTAAGTAAGCTTCTAGAAGTTGGAACATCCATTTTGATGAAACAATTAAAGAGTTTGATTTCATTCAAAACATGGATGAGCCTTATGTATACAAGAAGGTCAGTGGGAGCGCAATTGTTTTCTTATTGCTTTATGTAGATGACATATTGCTAATAGGAAATGATATACCTATCTTGCAAACAATTAAAGTTTGGTTGTTCAAATAATTCTCCATGAAAGACCTTAGTGAAGCAACCTATATTCTTCGAATAAGGATCTATAGAGATATATCTAAAAGGTTGCTAGGTCTTTCACAGTCCACATACATAGACAAAGAGCTAAAGAGGTTTACCATGGATCAATCCAAAAAGGGATTCTTACCCATGTCACATGGTGCAAGCCTTTCAAAGTCGATGTCTCCCAAGATACAACTTGAAAAGGATCAGATGAGTAAGATTCCATATGCTTCAGCAGTTGGATCTATCATGTACGCTATGATATGTACAAGGCTCGATGTATCTTGTGTTTTCAGTTTGATGAGCAGATACCAATCCGACCCTGGTGAGGGTCTTTGGGCGGTTGGAAAGAATATCCTTAAATACTTACGAAGGACTAAGAATGTGTTTTTAGTATATGGAGAATGTGATTTGAATATAAACGGGTATACTGATGCTAGTTTTCAATCCAACAAAGATGATTCCAAATTGCAATTCAGCTACGTGTTTACACTGTGCAGAGGGGCAATAAGTTGGAAGAGTTCTAAACAAGAGACTATTGCCGACTCTATGATAGAGGTTGAGTACATAGCCACTTCTGAAGCAGCTAGAAAGGCCATTTGGATCGAGAAGTTCGTGACGGAACTGGGTATGATTCCTAGCATTGTTGGTCTAATATCTCTGTATTGTGACAACAACGGGGCCATTGCACAAGTGAAAGAGCCATGGTCTCACCAACGATTCAAACACGTACTTCAACGCTATCATTTGATCCGGGAGATCATAGATAGGAATGATGTAAAGATAGAGAGAGTTCTCTAGGATGAGAACACAGCTGACCCGCATACAAAAGCACTATCCTAAAAGAAATATGATAGGCATATTGAGTCATTCGGTATTAAATACATGAATGATTAGCTCTAGTGCAAGTGGGAGTTTGTTAGTGTTATACCCTAGAGGCAATCACTTGTACGTTGTATATGACATATTTTATTTAATAAAATGCATTATTTATCTTATAGTTTCTTTTGTTTACTTTTGTGTAATATAACTATTAGATAAAGTCCTTAGTACAACAGTGTTAAGGAAATCATGATAGAGATCATGATATGAGATTCCTACTACACTGTATAGTGTTAGTACTTAAATAGTCCCTAGTCGTAGTGTTAAGATTTGCATGTGTTAGACTTCTTGATTCGATCAAGCGGTGGTTCTTATATCCGTGAGTATTGAGATATTTAAAGTTAACACGTCAATGCTTGTTAATAGAACAAGTACAGTGGATGACCTAGCTATGGGATAATCATATGGATAACTATTTAATGCTAAAGGTATAATTTCAATATAACAAATGTGTAAGTATCCTTAGACTTGAGATCTCTAAGCAACTTTGTTTGCTAAGCATTATGCTTTGATTCCAATCTCTGGAGCCAGATCGAGGGCCGCCTATGGTATGGATATTGGGTACATTGTGAGGTAAACGAAAATAGTTGAGAAGCTCAATAAAGGATTCACCACTCCTAATAGTAGGGGCGAATATCTCAAGGCCACTTGTAGGAATTACTACTCGAGAAGTCCTTGGCCAATGCGACTGTGTATTGGAAACAATTCCAATTGATACACATATAGAGTAGTGGATTCCTGGTACAAGTACTATTATATTCGGGCCATAATTAATATATTCTGGAAGGAGTTGGCACTAATTCCGTACTCCAAACCGAACGAGATATTCTATGGTGAAAGGAGTTAATTGCACTATAGTTTATATTTAAAAGGTTCATGTCAAGCCACTTGACTTCCTGGACTCTTGGGTGATCATGATGCGTTGCAAGATACCGCTCATGATCTGGGAATATGGGTTTATTAATTGATGAATTAATAAACCAATCCTAATTAGAATTGATTATTAGTGTTGTGCCATAGAGGCAATCACTTGTACATTGTATTTGACATATTTTATAAAAGGCATTATTTATCTTATAGTTTCTTTTATTTACTTTAAGTAATATAACTGTTCGATAAAGTCTATAGTACAATACTGTGTTAAGGAAATCATGATAGAGATCATGATATGAGATTCCTACTACACTGTATGGTGTTAGTAGTTAAATAGTCCCTAGTCATAGTATTAATGAGACAGGACATTATTAATGCATTAAGACTAGCATGTGTTAGACTTCCTAATTTGATCAGGCGGTGGTTCTCATATCCGTGAGTATTGAGATACTCAAAGTTAACACATGAATGCTTGTTAATGGAACAAGTTCATTAGATGACCTAGCTTTGAGATAATCACATGGATAACTATTTAGTGTCGGTGATATAATCTCAATATAGCAAACGTGCAAGTATCCTTAGACTTGAGATCTCCAAGGTACTTTGTTTGCTGAGCTTTGTACTTTGATTTGAATCTCCTGAGCTAGATCGAGGGCCGCCTATGGGATAGATATTAGGTACATTGTGAGGTAAACGAAAGTAGTTGAGAGGGTCAATAAAGGATTTACCACTCCTAATAGTAAGGCGAATATCTCACGACCACTTGTAGGAATTACTACTCAGAAAGTCCTTGGCCAAGGTGATTGTGTATTAGAAACAGTTCCAATTGATACACATCTAAAGTAGTGGGTTCCTGGTATAAGTACTATTGTATTCAGGCCAAAATTAATATATTCTGGAGAGAGCTGGCACTAACTCCGTATTCCAAACCGAATGAGATATTGTATGGTGAAAGGAGTTAATTGCACTGAAGTTTGTTATTGAAGGGTTCATGTCAAGCCACTTGACTTCCTAGACTCTTCGGTGGTCATGATATGTTGCTAGATACCGCTCATGATCTGGGAATATGGGTTTATTAATTGATAAGTTAATAAACCAATCCTGCTTAGAATTAATTGGATTAATTCTAATTAATTATGGATTATTAATCTCAAAGACGTTTGGATTAATTCATGTTCGCTACCAATTGACTGGGAAACCTAATAGGTCACACACAATAGAGGATTACATACTCAAGATATTATTTGATAACATAGTGGGGTTGATTGAGGGAAAGAGAAGTTGTTGTGGACAAATTATAGTTAGTTATAATTTGTGGTCCAAGTTGTAATTGTGAGAACTTGATGTTTCCAATTACAATTAGGGAATTCTAATAAGATTAGAATTCTCAGTTTTGGGAGGAAAATTTCGTGTAATATATAGTATATGTAACACACGAAAAACTCTAGCTGAACAACACACAAAATAACAGCCACGGACATTCTCTCTTCTCTCTATCTCTCTCTATTTGATCTTGATCAAAGAACCCTAGCTGCCATCTTTTTCTGCTAGCACAGGAAATATTGGTACTTGAGTGTACCCTCCATGTGGATTACTGTTAGAGATAACACACACTGTGATTATAGTGGTTAGACGTTCAACTCACGTGGAGGTTGATCACGAGGATTATTGGATTGCGCCTTAACCTGAAGAAGAAATTTTTTTTGTTCTTCGGACAATCACCCCAATGTAAAAGTTGTTACCTTTACTCTCTTTATATCTTGTTTTTCACACATAGATGGGTCCTGGGAGGGTATCTCATTTTATTTTTTGTTGCGCCGTATACGATACGAGTCTGAGATACCCAACATTGATATGATTAATTCTAATTAATTATGAATTATTAATCTCAAGGACGTTTGAATTAATTCATGTTTGCTACCAATTGACTGGGAAACCTAATAGGTCACACACAATAGAGGATTAGATGCTCAAGATGTTATTTGATAACATAGTAGGGTTCATTGCGAGAAAGAGAAGTTGTTAGTTAAAATTTATGGGCCAAATTATAATTAGTTATAATTTATGGGCCAAATTATAATTATGAGAACTTAATAATTGTTAGGATTCGTGGACTCCTAAACGCGGAAAACATCCACGAATCCCTCCCGAGGACCCAAGTAAACGATTAAGAAGATCTAAGGTTTAAGAATTACCTCTGGTTGCTGTAATCGAAATCCTTCGATTCTGATTGCGCTGTTGTACGTTCAACCCGAACAATCACCAGACGCTGCAGTATGCGAACGTCCTCTATCGGATACACACCGCGAACTCACTCGATACCTGGGGAGTGCTAGCACCTAGGGTTTGAGAGGTTTTGTTTTCTCTTCTGGTAGAGAATGGCACGAATGTTCTCAACCGAAAAATTGGACCATTGAAAAGACAGCTAGGGTTTTCTTAAAAACCCCAAAACCTATTAGAGTCCAACCCTAATAATATCTTATCATATTCTAATTTAAATTTAAATTAAATTAAAATTGATATGATAAGATTCTGCCATTATCTCGTTAATTTAACTACTTAATTTACCGAGTCAGATTCTTATAATCTGGACATCATCCAGATACATCGAATGTGGACATATTTCCAGATTCATTGTATCTGGTAAATTTTCTAAGTACGATTAACTTAGACATATTTCCAGATTCATCGAATCTGGTCACCAGAAAAATAACCTAACAAGTTTGCTTATTGTATGACCCTATAGGTTCATTTAACACTGGCAGTGTGCCTAAATCATATTTAAATTGCCCACAAGTTATAAGCGGTTTCTAGCAAAACATTATAACTATCCAGGTTAAATGAAGATTGGTGATCTCTTTGAACCAAACCATAATTTTATATTTAGTCCTTTTGTCACACGATATCCAGATTAAGTATAAGGCACGGAGCATGTCGTCCTTATTAAGCTTAATCAATTATTTCTTGATTTCATAGTAGATTGTTCAAATAAATGATATCAATATCTTAGATTCACATATTTGAGTATGGCCATGCATTTTTAACAGTCTAACTTATCAAGGGGCCCATGTATATCTCTCCCATAATTGAGAGGGACAAATTCCTTCGCAATCAATCATATTCCTCTCATTGATTTATTCTATATCCAACAGTAGTCTAATTTATTATCTGGTTAAAGACAACTTTAGACAATGTCAAAATATAGAATTTATCAAGTAGGAAACTATGATGAATTTAGGTCGAAGGACTTTCAATATTATTATGGCTAGAAAGTACTTATGACATATTCCATGAAGTACTCGCACAGTAGGTCATGTCCAATACATTGTTCTCTAACATTTATTTATATCTTGACTCGATATCACAAATATCCATGGCCAGTAAAACAAAGCCATCAAGTCACAAACATACTAATCTTAATTTATTATTATTCCAATAATAATAATCAATCAGGGATAGTTTTAGAATAGTCATTGTATTCATTGTAGGGTTTTACTACCAAGTCACGTACTTGATGACCACAAAATAAAACTCACTATTCATGGAAAGGAAAGCCTCATATTATTATATAAAACATAATGACAATAGTATAAGTACAACTTGACTCTAGGGCATATCTCCAACAATAATTCCAATTACAATTAGAGAATTCTAATTGTTTTAGAATTTTTAATTTTTCAGTATTTTTTCGTGACATATAGAAGATATGCACCAAACCTAAGGGGTATGGAATACACGAAAACAACACCTTCCAAAACCCTTCCTTTTTCTCCCTTTCTCATGTTTCTTCAGTAAACAAGAAGAGCAAAAAACCCTAGCCACCACTTTATTTTCTGCTAGCACAAAAAAAATCTCGGTGCTTGAATGTGATTCTCCATGTGGATTTTTGTTAGAGATAATCACACACTGTGATTGTAGTGATTAGACATTCGACTCTCATGTCATTTAATCAAGAGGATTGCCAAATCGCACCACAATCGTCAAACAAGAAGAAGGAAAACTTTGTTCTTCAAATGCACAAAGAAAGGTAAAACCGTTACCTTTTGTTCCCTGTTAAACCTGTTTTAAATCACATGCTTGTGATCTTGGGGCTTGGATTTCTTCGTTTCTGCCATAGTAATCATTATTGTGATATAGAAATCCCATCATATCATGCTTGTGTATTGCTCTTTTTAGCACAGAGTTAGAGTGTATTACAGCTACTTATTGCGTGCGTTTGTGTATAGATAATATTCAGGCAGTGTGCCCCACATACACACAAGTTTTAACAATTAAAATACCAATTAGAATTACATAACACACACATATATAGGCACGTGTACCTATCATGTAGTCTAGTATTGTTGGTAAGTATCGAAGAACTAATAGTGCTTAAATTTGTTATATATTTTTTAGTTATTTGATGTTATTTTGTCAGACATTTTGTTCAATAACTGGTCATATTCCTTTATATATGAGATTTTACCATTGGAAAGGTATTTTGTGTATTATTTCAGATTTTAGGGATAAAATATGATAAAAATGTCACTAAACAGAGTAGAGGTGGCGTCGGTCAGGACAGGGGAACCGGCGCCAGCCACATGCTGTTGGCACACACTTCGAAGCATGAAGAATCGGTGAAACAGAGCTGAACAAAATCGAATCGGTGCCGGCTAAGAGGCTAGAGGCGGTGCCGGCTGCACTCTGAAAGAAATGGTGCGAAAATCAAGAAAAATTAGTGAACGGATAGAGAAACAGACCACAACCGGCGCCGACCCTAGGCAGGACAGGCGGCGCTGGCTATGCATTGCCACTGAGGCAATGCCGCGATTTTCACGTGCATTTTTTAGTAATTTGTAGAGTTTTAGTATTTTTCTACTTCTAGTATTTTCCTTGCTCTATTTGTTTGTCTGTTGAGGACAATGTCCAATTTAAGTGTGGGGGAGTAGTTAGAATGGGAATTCTTCTATGCTTCAATCTTCTTGAAATTCTTTAGAATAGAAATTTAAGCAAAATTTTCAATTTTTTTTTTGATTTTTTGAGCTTTCAAGATGTATTTTTAATGCATGTCTTTATGCTAGATCATAGAGCATATGTTCTATATCATTTGTGGCTTATGCATGAATTTTTGCACGCACTTGGACTAAGTAGTTTTTGATCAAATGATTTACATTGTTCTGAAACCTGTTTTTCTGCTAAAATTCATTGAGCATTCTAGAACTTACTTGAATACCTTTCGAGGTGAAATAAGAAAGACAGTCATGATTTAACTTAGGGATGACAGTAATAGGCCTTCTTTGGATAGTTTGAGCTTTTCAAGCCTACCTATTGTATATTATCCCTAATGCCTATTTTGAGCCTAAATTGTTAATTTCTTTCATAAAACCCGTTATTGTACTTTGTCCATTACTTCTTTCTGAGAGTTTGATCATTCTTCCAAATTTTTTATTGCTCTTGATGGATAAAAGTGCAAGTAGAAGAATTGTGAGGGAAAATACTTATATAAATGTCATGACTTGTTACTTTCAGTTATACGTCATGTGTTGAGTGGAGTGGTGAAAGGAGAAAAGAAAAAAAGAAGAGAAATTGAGAAAAACAGAAAGATGCTAGAAAATGTTGGAAAAAAAACTGAGAAACAAACAAAAGCAACATCTGAAAAGAAGAGAAAAAGGAAGAAAAGCTTAAAGAAAAAGAAGAGAAGAGAACAGGAAGACTGTAGAAAGAGAGCTGGAATAAAAATTGCTGAATTTTTTGATGATCTTGTGCAATATGAATGATTAGTTAAGAATTATTGAGGAAAAGAATGCAAGATTTGAGTGAATTGTGATATGATTATTATATAAGGTTAAGGGTTTTTAATTAGTTTGGTGATAGGAGAGCAAGAAAAGTTTGGAATTTATTAGTACATGTTTATCCTTTTCTTGTAAACTTTCATCTTCTTTGATATTTGATTTTCTATATCCTTCATTTGACAACTACAATACAAACCCTTTAGCCATACATTACAAGTTTAAAAGTTCTATTTGACCTAAGTAGAATCATGATATGTCTCGGATTAGTGGAGAGAGAGTATGAAAAGTAAGCTTATGGAATGCATATTTCTTTTGAACTAAATTCTTTCCAATGGTTTGAGAATGATGTTAAGTGTTGAGATGGTTCTACTAGTCATTCTTCATTTACACAAGTCTTGCATTTGTTATGAAAGGTATATAGCATATGTTTTGTTGTCTTGAATAAAGAAAGGCTTGGAGATATTATTTTGAAATTGATTGAGTGATTTTATGAAAACTTATGTTTTTCTACTTGTCTTTGATACTTTACTTGAGGATAAGAAAAAAGTTAAGTGTGGGGGAATGTGATAGGGCCTAAATTAGTCATATATTTTCTAGTTATTTGAGAATATTTTGCGATACATTTTGTTCAATAACTGGTCATATTCCTTCATATTTGAGATTTTACCATTGGAAAGGTATTTTGTGTATTATTTCAGATTTTAGGAGTAAAATAAGATAAAAACGTCGCTAAACAGAGTAGAGGTGGTGCCGGCCAGGACAGGGGAACCAGTGCCGGCCACGTGCTGCTGGTACGCACTTCGAAGCGATGAAAAACAGGGGAAACAAAACTGAACTAGCGCCAGCTAAGAGGCCAGAGGCGGCGCCGGTTGTACTCTGGAAGAAGTGGCGCAAAAAATAAGAAAAATCAAGGAATAGATGGAGAAACAGACTACAACTGGCGCCGGCTCTAGGTAGGATAGGCAGCACAGGCTGTGCACTGCTACTGAGGCGGTGTTTTGAATTTCGTATGCATTTTTTTTGTAATTTGCAGAGTTTTAGTATTTTCCTACTTCTAGTCGGTCAAAAACCCTAGAGGAACGATTTTAGATACTTCTAAAGCTTATAAATAGAGAGAAAACACAAGGCAAAAGGGAGAATTCACAGATCAAAACAGAAAATCACTCAAAATCAATGAGGAATTCATCAGATCAAGGAGGATTGTACAAGAGAGTCTACGAAGGAAAAAGAATGAGGTTTGTCTATGAGTGCTTTCTTTTAACTTTATTTTCTTTTTCTTGAAGAGTGATGTATTAATTGTTTTATTGTAATTTAACATTGTTTTCAGTATTCATAATTTGTATAGTTACTTTGATCTTTTGATTAATTTATTGTTATTCTCGGTATTTAATTATTTGTGCTAATTACGAGATTAGTTGGTTGTTTATTTCCATTAACTTGCTTGGCCAAAGGGGTTGATGGTGGTCTCAATTCATTAATTTCATATTTGTTGTCTCTTAACTTGCTTGACCAAAGGGGTTAATTGCTAAGAACTGAGTAATTAAATATTAATTGATGTCTGACATGTCATGGATTCATTGGTTAGTTTCATGTTTTAAGTTTGTCAGGCCATGAAAATTTAATCAAGGATTGTGTTTAATGTATCTTTTGGGTGAATTAGTTGAGACAGACCATGCGATGCTAATTTGTCTAGGAGATAGTGATTTCATGGATTGAATAAAGAAGTGAATTTATCTTAATCCTTCATGATGCCAAGAGAATAATTAGTTATGATAATGATTGGGTACTTTAAGATCATGTTTGTCAACATAATGATTTGAATTACATAATTTTCCATCCTCGCCATGTATATATTCTTTTATTTTATTTTATTTTCATTTTTATTCTTTTTTACTTTATTGAGTCGGTTAAATAATGAAAGAAAAGTGACTAATGAATACTTGTTCCTTGAGGATTGACACTCGTTTTAAACCTTATGCTATGCTTAATGATGAGTACGCTTGCTCATATGTGTAATTTGGAGTTAACGTTTTAATGTAAAATTGATTGGGAATGTGTTTATTTTTATATAATTTTTATACCCAAATTCAAACACATCAAGAACCTTAGGGAACAATGGCTAGCACTCCTACTTCCTTCTCTTCTCATTATCTAGCCAAAAGTAAATGTAAGGTGTAACACTAACTACAGTAGGAGATGTTGGGGATATGCCCTAGAGTCAATTTGTACTTATACTATTGTCGTTATGTTTTATATAATAATATGAGGCTTTCATTTTCATGAATAGTGTGTTTTGTTTTGTGGTCATCAAGTACGTAACTTGATAGTAAAACCTAACAATGAATACAATGACCATTCTAAATCTGTCCCTGATCGTTTATTATTATTGGAACAATAATAAATTAAGATTAGTATGTTTGTGACTTGATGGCTATGTTTTATTGATCATGGATATCTGTGATATCAAGTCAAAGCATAAATAAATGTTAAAGAACATTGTATTGGACATGACCCACTGTGAGAGTACTTCATGGAACATGTCATAAGTACTTTCTAGCCATAATAATATTAAAAGTCCTTCAACCTAAATTCATCATAGTTTCCTACTTGATAAATTTTGTATTTTGACGTTGTCTAAAGTTGTCTTTAACCAGATAATAAATTAGACTACTGTTGGATGTAGAATAAATCAATGAGAGGAATATGATTGATTGTGAAGGAATTTGTCCCTCTCAATTATAGGAGAGATATTCATGGGCCCCTTGATAAGTTAGACTGTTAAAATACATGGTCGTGCTAAAATATATCAATCTAAGATATTGATATCATTTATTTGAACAGTCTACTATGAAATCAAGAAATAATTGATTAAGCTTAATAAGGATGACATGCTACGTGCCTTATGCTTAATCTAGATATCGTGTGACAAAAGGACTAAATATAAAATTATGGTTTGGTTCACAGAGATCACTGATCTTCATTTAACCTGGATAGTTATAATATTTTGCTAGAAACTGCTTATAACTTGTGGGCCATTTAAATATGACTTGGGCATACTGCCAGTGTTAAATGAACCTATAGGGTCACACAATAAGCGAACTTGTTAGGTTTTTTTTCTGGTAACCAGATTTGATGAATTTGGAAACATGTCTAAGTTAATCAAACTTAGAAAATCTACTAGATACAATGAATCTGGAAATATGTCCACATTCGATGTATCTGGATGATGTCCAGATTATAAGAATCTGACTTAGTAAATTAATTAGTTAAATTACCGAGATAATGACAGAATCTTATCATATCAGTTTTAATTTAATTTGAATTTAAATTAAAATATGATAAGATATTATTAGGGTTGGACTCTAAGAGGTTCGGAGTAGGGTTTTAAGAAAACCCTAGCAGTCTTCTTAAATGTGCCAATTTCTGTTGAGAATATTTGTGCCTTCATTCATAAAAAAAAAAAAAAAAAAAAAACCTCTCAAACCCTAGGCACTAGCACTCCCCGGGTAACGAGTGAGTTTGCGGTGTGTATCCGATAGAGGACGTCCGTATACTGCAGCGTCTGGTGATTGTTCGGGTTGAACGTACAACAGCGCAATCAGAATCAAAGGATTTCGATTATAGCGAACAGAGGTAATCCTGCAAACCTATGATCTTCTTAATCGTTTACTTGGATCCTCGAAAGGGATTCGTGGATGTTTTCCGAGTTTAGGAGTCCATGATTCCCAACAGGACAGAGGTTATGTTCTTGCACACAAGAGAGATTCACAATTTTCCCAAGGAATAAGAAAAAGAATGACCCATGTAACAAAATCAAGTCCCCCACTCAAGAGCTAAGAAATGAGTACCTCTTAGACCTATAATTCCTAATTCTATGCATCGGAGTGAGTCACATGTCAATCTCACACTCTCTCGAGTTATGATATTTCTACCGCCAAATTTGATTAATCAGTATCTCTACCTAACTAACCCAACCTAAAGGCGCATTAACCATCACTTACCCTCCTAAATCATTCGGAGGCCACAAAATCCCTATCTCTTGGTAATTTAATAAAACTTTTGTTTATTAGCCCTAATTCCCAACCTCCCTCTCGGGTTAATTAAAAACGGCAAATGTTAACCTAGTCAAGTGGGTGGCCTATCCTCAACTCCATCTCTCAAAATCATTAAGGATGAATATTTAATTGTAATAAATCAATAAAAACCCAATCAAGCAAGATAATTAAATAAGCTCAAATAACCAAATACCTAAGAATAAAAATCGTAGATTTAAAGAAAATATATCATTTTCACGTACAAAAATAGGGTACTGTTGGAATGGATGCCCTCTTAGACTAAGTTTTTGATGTAATTTTGATTTGTATTAATAAAATTTTTATTCTCAGAAATTGTTTGTAAATTCTTTTTTACTTTTATGTACAATTTTTGTTGGAAAAGACCATTGTGTTTAAGTAAATAGTTTATGTGGATGAAAGTCTTTCACAGTAAGGTACAGACCATGGATTACTTAATACATAAACTATTGTTCTTAACCGAATGATGAGAATAAAAATATCATCATGGTAAGGTTATTATGTTATGATTTCTAAATGTGGAATGGATTACCTTTAGCTAATGAGTAGTCTTCTCATTTCATAACACAAACGTATTTCGAATACGTAGAACTGGACCTGTAGTAGTGGTTTCTAAAAGTAATATATGGTAGAAACCTAGACTACTACTGTTACAATGTGGACTTATACTCTACAACTTGAGTATGAGTTGGTGGTTTGACGAAGTTGAAAGTGTATGCTTTGATGTACTATAGTTGAGGTTCTATTGTAAGACTAATATACTTGTATGTTGGGTATATATAACTAGTTAGTTAAGATAGATTTGTACAAGATAGCTTCTATACTATATCTCCTCTTGTGGTTATCCGAATGATCTAAATATCAAGGGCTCTAGGAAACATGACTTGGATATTTGTTTTAGGGTAGCTTCCTTGGAAATCAGAAATATTTTAAGAAGTCATGGATCATTAGACTAGAAGTTTAAGGAAGATAAATGTCTTTTAGAGAGGTGTTAATACAAAATTTCCTCTCTAAATACATGGCGAAGTGTAAAGGGGTATTTTAGTTATTTTACCTGTAGGTCGGAGACATAGCTAATGCAACATTATCTTTGGAGTCAATATTTCCTTATGGTGATATTTGAAAATATTTAAAATGCAAAATGCAACTATTTATATAGCAAGAGTATTTTGGTCATTTTAATAGCCAATGCGATGTGTCTTTTGGTTATTGGAATAGCCCGTAAGTCCTAATTAATTTTGGATTTAGGAAATGGTCTCATTTAAAAAAGAATTTTATTTTATTCAGAAAGTCTAATTTATTATTGGGTTGGAATAAAATAAAAATACGAGAGAAATTTTTTTTAAAAAATTATTATATTGTTTAATTGGTTAATTAATTATTCATGGCCTAAATCCAGATTGAATAAATAGAAAATGAACCTGGCCTAAACTAGATAAAAAGGCCTAAATAATTATTTTTATTTATTTGGGCTTATTAATTATTTATTGAGTTATTTTTTAAGCCTAAAAATAAATAATTAGTATTTATTATTTTTGGACTCATTGGATCAAAGGAAAATGATAAAAATTATTAATGGCCAAAGAAACTGGCCCAAAGGTTTTTTTTTTTTTTTTAATTTATGGAACAGAAGAGTTTATGCTTAGCTAAATGTCTTTTATTTATAATTTTCGAGTGCTTTGAAATATCAAAACCCAGGTGTTATGTTATTTGGTAAAAAAAAAAAGCCGTCAAATTTTTATACACAGAGACACACGCTTGTGAAAAATATATACTCCCAGAAGCCTTCTATTCTTCTTCTTCTCTCATTCATTATTCATCTTGTTATTCTTCTTGATACCGCTAATTAACAACAGAGAATCAAGAGGAGACTTGTTTTTCTCGCCTATTTGTTTCACCAATAAGATATTAGGCTGAGGAATATTCTGAGACCCGAGAGGCTTTGGCATTCATGCAAATGAAACGAAATTGTGGAATTTCAACTAGAAGCATCATCAAGTGAAGAAGCTATCCCTGTTGTTCAATCAAGTTCTTCACAGCTAAAGAAAAGTTTAAAATGCAGAGGTATATACTTAAACAAAAACTTCCGCTGTGTTCTCTGCGTTATGTTTTTTGCTTCTATTTGTGGCCTGTGCATGCATAGCTTTCTATTATTTATTAGCTTCATGTACAACTCATCATTACAATTAAAAATCAATTCTTAGCAGAAGAATACAAATAGAATTACGAAAGGAATAGAACGGCAAACTCATAGACAAGCCCTCATTCTTCTTCCTCTCGAACTCTTCAAGTAAGCTCCTTTCTTTTTCCTTAGATCTCTTGATATTCATCTCTTTTTGGTACTCAAACTCACAAGAACTAGGGTTCTTGCGAGCAACCCTAGCCCTTTCCTAACTCTCTGTCCTTGATTTTGAGTGTAAAAAGTGATTATATAGAGGTTTGGCCATGTGAAATTTGAAAACTTGCTCAACACAGTGCTTTCCTCGGTAGTGGGCAGCCCAGGAAACATGAACTTCCCTGGGCTGCAATGTTTTACCAGAACCAAGGCGGCTAAGAGAACCTCAAGTTACCTGGACCACCAAGTTTCTAGAAAAACTTGGCATAATATTGCTAAAGACTAGGCGGCCTAGGGAACTTGGGAAATTCAAGTTCCCTGGGCTGCCACCTAAACTATATTTTCATATATTTACAAGTAACCGGGCGGTCTAAGGAAGCTAGATCTCTTGAGGCTGCCATATTTCTAGGATTTTTAGCAAAAACTAAAGCTACTAGGTGGCCTAAGGAAGCTAGACCGCCTTGGGCTGCCACCTAAACTATGTATATATTATTTACACATAACCAGGCAGCCTAGGGAACTTAAGATTCCCTGGGCCACTAACATTCTGGAAATTTCTTATAATTGATCATAGTACCTGGTGGCCAAGGGAAGTTTAGGAAGCTAGACTTCCCTTGGCCACCTACTCTTTGGACAAAGTACAATTCGTTTATTCACCTGGCAACCTAGGGAACCTTGGCTACCTTCTTCCTGGACAATATTACACAACTCCTATTTTCTTCCATCTTCTTCTTCTTTGTTCTTCCTTTTTATCTTTACTTGATATTTTCCATCTCCTAGCAAAAATATGAAGAAAATGTTGTGGTGAGTAGTGATTTAAACAAGAATTTATCTCCATTAAAGCACAAAACCAATAGAAAATGTATATATATTGAAGCTTCATCACACATCCCCAAGCTTAAAATTTTGCTTGTCCTCAAGCAAACCATAAAATACCACAAGCCAAAAAAAAAAAAAAAAAAAATCACAAGATAGGATGAGACTTTTGAACATAGGTAGGCCAAGATGGTAAAAGTATTATTTCCCATTTAATTTAAGAATCAAGTCCAAAACCCAATTTGCCAAGTCGATTTTGTGTAAACTAATAAATTAGGAATGAAATAATCAAAGCTATCGAAGTAACAAGTCTATGCTCATTTAAGGTGTTCCATTTTAATATTTTGGGTTTCGAAAGCGAGTAGTGTGATTCATATAAGCTAGGCCTAATAAGTTAATTCTAAGTTCTACGATCTCCCAATTACCATAGTCCAAATAAGCAAATGTAGGATTGGTCTATAAGCTCACTTTATTCTCTCAATGCTTTTTCAATTCTTAACTTTTGTTTGTAGTATGGTAATACAAAAGTCTAGTAAAGACGTAAAATAATAATTTTTCAGCTTTTGCATTACCTCACTCCAGAAATTTTTCTATATTCTTGTAGATTAGACAAAGTAATACAATGGCCTAGTAAAGATATGAATAAGGATTTTTCAACTTTTGTATTACCTTGCTTTATTCTCTCATTGTTTTACCTCAACCATATTTACACAACTAGAATAAGGACAAGTTTAGCAATCAAAGAATAAAGATTAACCTAATGTTCCATGCTTATATTTCATTACATCCACTACCTAAATTGTAAAGAAATAATATGGTGTCACTTTTACTAAATCCAAGGTTAATTTAAAGTCTCAAGATCTAAACATTTCATTCCTAATGTACAAATTTACCCAAATATAAAATTATCTGATTGGTTTTAGATTTAACTTTTATGCCAAAAGAGAAACAACAACAATACCATTAAGGCCTAACAAAGTCCAGAAATCGGAAAAAAAAAAAAAAAAATGGCCCAATCATACAACTCCTCAAAAGCTAAGAAAAATTAGCCCATTTCATAGAGAATATTAACCTAATCCCTTTCCCACATTTAAATCAGACAATGTCTTCATTGGCACAAATATAACAATAACAACATCCAAATTGGACTGAAATGAAAAAAAAAAAAAGGGAAATAAGGTTAGTAATACTCCCCAAGTGATCGCAACTTTATAGAGAAGTGTAATTATGTCAGAAGAAGAAGAAGAAAAGAAAATTACCAAAAATAAGTGAAATATCGTAAATGTTAACTGGAAGAAACAGTAATACTATACATTGTCAAAAAAACAAAAACAGAATTAAATTAAATATTAAATGTGTACAAAACTAAGTCTAAAGGAAATAAAATACAAAGAAAGGCAAGTGAAAGAAAATCCCCTGAAATAAAATTAGAAGTGGCCTTCTCCTGAAATCGATGGTCCCGCGCCTCTATGTGGCCCTTAATTCCTAGATACATAATCCTAAATATTGTCTAAGTGTTGTTGTTGCTAGTGCTACATCTGTCGTATATCATTGAGGGAACCCCGAATGGCCCTCTAGTCAAACCAGAGTTAGTCCATCTGATCACCAAGATGGGTGAAGAACTCATATTGTTGTTGTAGCTGTTGCTTTTGACCCAATTTCCATTAATGGTCGTGTTCCATATAAGCACGCTGTTGGACAAATCGGTCATTGTGTTACAGCTGGGTAGCTCGTATTTCACCTTGTTCAGTTCTCAGTTGTGCTACCTCTATCTGTATTTGGGCAAGAGCAATCAACATGTCTCTTTGATAACCCAACTTGTCATGGAGATCGGGACGTCGAAAGCATAGCTCATATTTTTTAAAGTTCAGTCTGAAACAACATCATTAGTGCACATGGGCATAGCTATTTCACCAGAAAAATCTACACCAGCACGAATAATTACCTAGGTGATGACCAAGAGAAGTACAGAGGCCTTTGAGAGGTTGCTATGTGCGGTCACCTCATACATAAATGAGATGAGAAGGGGGTTCAAGGGTATTGGCCTGGAGTGTAGCATCTTGTGAGCACAATATACATCTATAACCATTGTTTTGTTGATAGCACTCACTTTTAGATAGACATTCCACCCCAACAGATAGACTACTAAATGTAATTGGGAGGACAACACCTTTATCTACAGCACAAATGATTACATAGTCTGTTTATTGTTAGTGTTGTGCTATAGATGCAATCACTTGTACCATGTATATTGCATAATAATTAATAAAAGAAATATTCTCTTTCTTTTATTTTGATTTTATATCTTAATATGCATATAAACTGTTTGATAAAGTCCTTAGCACAACACAATGTTAAGGAAATCATGATAGAGATCAGGATGTGAGATTCCTACTACACTATGTAGTATTTGTGCTTGAATAATCTCTAGTCATAGTATTAATGAGACAAGATATTATCAATATGCCAAAACTAGCACATGTTATATTCCTTGATTAGATCAACCGGTGGTTCTCATAACCGTGAGTATTGTGATACTCAGTATTACTATGTAGATTCTTATTATATAAACAAGTTCATTGGATGACTTAGCTATGAGATAATTACTTGGATAAGCTAGTAAGTGTCAGTGATAGAATCTCATTATAGCAAGTGTGCCAGTGTCCTTAGACTAAAGATCTTCAAGGTATTTTATTTATCGAGCGTTGTATTTTGATTCTAATCTTTGGAGTCTTACAAGGGCCGCCTATGGGATAGATATTAGGTACATTGTAAAGTAAACAAAAATAGCTGAGAGTGTCATAAAGGATTCACCACTCCTAATAGTAGGAGAGTATATCTTAGGGCCATTTGTAAAAATCATTACTCATGAAGTCCTTGGCCAAGGCGCCTATATATTGGAAATAGTTCCAAATTTAATACACATATCGAGTAATGGATTTCTTGAACAAGTACTAAAATATGCGGCCAAAATTAATAATATTATGGATGGAGTTGGCACTAATTCCATGCTCTAGACCGAATGAGATATAGTATGGTGAAAGAAGTTTATTGCACTGGTTATTTGCTATTGAAAGGTTCACGTCAAGTCACATGACTTTCTAGACTATTGGGTGATCAAGGGTCATTGCTAGATGTCGCTTCTGATTTTTTAAATATTAATTTATTAATTAGAGAATTATTAAATTAATCCTATATTTTATTTATGATTATTAATTCTAAAGCTATTAGAATTAATTCATATTATGCTACCAAAAAGACCAGAAAACGTAATGGGTCACACACAATAAAGGTTTGAATGCTCAATATATATTATTTGATAATATTATAGGGTTAATTAAGAGAAGAAAATATATTTATAGGTGAATTATAAGTTTGTTATAATTCATGGGACTTGGTTACAATTATATAAACTTCAAGGGCCCAATTGTAGACGATGAATCTTGGAGGACTTAATTGCAATTAACGTAAATTCTAAAAACTATAAATATGGGAATTGTTCCCTTGTGTAGACGTTGAAAAATAGAGAGAAAGAGGCAAACATTCCTTCTCCTTCTTCTTCCCTTTTCTTCTCCAATTAAACCTAGCTGCCCCTTTTCTACTAGCGTAGTTTTCAGTTAGCTTTGTGAGCAATTCAACCTTGTGTAGATTACTACTAGAGACAATCCTATTCTTGAATTGTAGTTAGGTGATTGGATGATCAAACCAAGGAATTGGTTCCTGGGTTGGCACAAGAAAAAAGTAATTTTCTGCCATAAAAGGTAATCTCTTTTTTCTTCCTTTAATCCCATTTTAATTGCAAACATGTGATCCTTGGGCATGGATTTCACGGTTATTTCCGCTGCATTCTTATTTGATAAGCATGATGAAATCCCAATAGTGGTATCAGAGCCTTCATATTTGTGTTTTAATGGGTTTTTAATTGATTTGAAATCGTTTTTGAGCAAGTAACTGTATGATGATGGTGATTGTATGTCTACTGCTTTGTATGGGGTGTCTGGATTTTCTTATTTGAAGAGTCTCTGGGTCATTGAAAAACGTTGGGAAGTTGTTTCCACATGGGTCTGTTTTAGCATTAGATTTTTCTGCAATCAAGATTTTGATTCAACAATTTGGATTGTTGTTTAAATTGTGATGTGTATTACAGTTGGTTGTTAATATTGATTAACAATGCTTGATATCAAATTTATTTTGAATAGTCTGAAAATCTCATTGCTGTTCACGAAAAATTTGTAGAAAAATCAGGGAAGAAAATGAACAGTAGTATTTTTCGCCTCCAAAGCATACCTGGCGTCAAGTACGTTCGACCCAGCTGGCGCCATGTACACTCTATTCTTCCCCTGTGCGTGCCTCCAGAGCACACCTAGTGCCGGGTACATTTGACCCATATGGCACCAGGTGCACTCTGTTCTTACACTGTTTTATAAAAAAAAATAATTTTTTTTAACTTTTCTAATTTTGAGAATAGGTTCTAATAATGATTAGAATTTATTTGAAACTCATGATTTTGGATAAAAATATTTTCAAATTTACATGTAGGACTCACAATTTTCTAAAAATTTTATTTCAGCCTAGAACTTTTCAAATTTTGATTTTGGACCTAGATTTCTCCAAAATACTGATTTTGGATGATTGTGCATTAGATGTTTTATGCTATATTTTAAGCACGTTTTATTGGCATGGTAAATGGTTATGGACCAAGACCAAACTTATCTGTTCATGCATCTTTATTGCTTTGTTTTAATTAAATAGGACTTGTGTGTCCTACCTTATCTCAAATTCTTGTGTAATTCTCTTCTCATCTAACTACCCCTCGAATGTAACTCGAGATTTCTTCCTTTAGGAAATTATATAATTAGTTTATATAGGTTAGATTGAGGTAGAATTTTATTTAAAAGATTTTGAAGACGGCAATCAAGCGATGCGAGATGGTAAGACATTCTACTTAAATCATGCATGAACACATAAAGTTGACCATATTAATTTCCTTGATGGCTCGAGGAAATTAATTTAGAGAGTCCATAACCATGCCACGTAATTGTTTATTACCATGTTTGTCAATTTATGCTGCTTATTGATAAATTATATGCATGCCAAATGATGAGACAACTAAAAGGAATAAATCCCTCAAATAATATTAAATCTAATGTCTTCCATTAATATAGTAAGAACGAGAACTCTTTTTCAAGACCAGGTTGTTGGGCATACTTAAGCCTACTTGACATTGAGTATGTTCAAGTTATGGAATTTAATTCTAGATTAATGGGTTAGGCTTAACTAATTTTTTTTTCCCGGTTGGGCTAACACAAGCATAGAGAATATTAGAGGTAAGGTTGGGATAGTATAAAATACTTTAACGATTAAAAGATGTTAATCACCCATTGATACAGTAGTTACATTTGATGTAATTGGTATTGGATACCTATCACTGAACTTAAGAATAGCTTATTAGGCTAACTAAAGGTCATTCTTAAGGAATTTTGATATTGGTTCACTAGGAAAGCTTCTAACGGGCTTTCCCGAGTCAATTGTGGGGGCTATTGATTTAAGTAAAATAGTAGGATAAAAATGTGTTTAATTAAAGACCTAATTAAATACATACCATGAGCATATACATGTTCTAATTACTCTATCTTTACATCTAGGTCACTTGCATCATGTCGACAAACCTAAACTTACGTAGTATCTTGGAAATAAATAAGCTTACAGAATCAAACTATTTGGATTGGTATAGAAACTTGAGAATCATTCTCAAGTCAGAAAAGTTACTGTACGTGCTAAATGCTCCTATTCTGCCATCTCCAACCCAAGATGCTCCTACTGATGAGCATGCTGTCCATAAGAAGCACAAGGAGGACAGTGACACTACATCATGTATTATGCTTGCGTCAATGACTCTTGAGTTACAAAAACAACATGAGCATATGGATGCTCAAACCATTATCTTCAATTTTAAAGAGCTATTTGATAAACAAGCTAGATCTGAGAGATATGAGATCTCTAAGCAACTATTCTGTTCTAAAATAGTTGAGGGTGCTTTAGTGGCCACTCATGGGCTACAGATGTTAGGCTATATTGAAAAGCTTGGCTCTCTTGGTTTCATAATGGATCACAATTTAAATATTGACTTAATTCTACAATCATTACCAAGTAGTTTTTCACAATTTGTGATTAACTACCACATGAACAATACTGAGACCACCATACTTGAGCTCATCAATCAACTTAAGACTGTTGAATCATCCATGAAGAAGGATGATAAGACGATCCTGCTAGTAGGTTCTTCGTCTCCTAAGAAGAAAGTTCCTAAGAAGAAGAAAAAAAATCCTACCAAGTCTAATAGAGGCATGAAGAAGAAGGAAGCAACCACTAAAGACCCATGTCATCATTGTGGAAAGATGGGCCATTGGAGGCGCAACTGCAAAGCCTACTCGGAGACCGTGAAGGAAAAGAAGGAGAATGAGAAGTTTGCAAACACTTCTACTTCTACTCCTGGTATATTTATTATTGAGATTAATACTGCCTTCAGTAATGAGATATGGGTATTAGATACTGGTTGTGGATCTTATTTATGTAATAATTTGTAGGGACTAAAGGGCAGTAGAAGACTGAAAAATGGCGATGTGGACCTGTGAGCTACAAATGGAGTAAAGCTTTTTGCACTAGCTGTGAGAACTTATCATCTTAATCGACCATTTGGATTAATTTTAGCACTTCAAAATTTCTATTTTGTACTAGTTTTATTGAAAAACATTATCTCAGTTGCTTGTTTAGATTTATTTGGATTTCATTTAAATTTTAAGAATAAACGTTGTTCTTTTTCATTAAATGATATCCATTATAGTTCTGCAACTTTGGTTAATGGTTTATACTAGATATGGATAATCCAATTCTCAATATAAATAAAAATAAATAAAGAAAAGATAACTCAATCTCATCTTACTTATGGCATTGTTGTTTAGGCCATGTAAATGAAAAATGCATGTCTAAGTTATACAAGTTAGGTGACTTGGGTCACTTGATTATGAATCATATGACATATGCGAATATTGTTTACTTAGTAAAATGACTAAAACTCCATTTTTTGGAAAAGGAGAAAATGTTAAAGAGTTATTAGAACTAATACATACAGATGTATATGGCCCAATGTCTATACAAGCAAGAGGAGATTATCACTACTTTATAACATTCATCGATGACTATTTATGATATTAGTATTTGTATTTAATGAAATATAAGTCTAAAGCATTTGAAAAGTTCAAAGACTTCAAGAATGAAGTAGAGAAACAACTTGGTAAAAATATTAAAACTCTTAGATCCGATCGAGGAGGTGAATACTTAAGCCAAGAGTTTCTAAGTTATCTAAGAGATAATGAGATATTATCTCAATGGGCTCTACCACATACACTTCAACTTAATGGTGTATTTGAGAGAAGGAATCAAACCCTTCTAGACATGGTACGGTCCATGATGGCTTTTGTAGAGTTACCAAAATCATTTTAAGGATATGTACTAGAGACTGCTGTTTATATATTAAACAGAGTTTCGTAAAAAATGATTGATACCACTTCTTATGAGTTGTTCTTTGGTAAGAGACCAAAGTTATCTTATTTAAGGATTTGGGGTTGCCCTACTTTTGTTAAAAGGGCAATGTCAGACAAACTAGAAAGTAAGTCTGACAAATGTTTGTTTGTTGGATATCTGAAAGAATCTTTCGGATATTACTTCTATTTTCCTTCTGAAAATAAAGTTTTTATTTCGACACATGCTGTCTTCTTAGAGAATGAGCACATATTTAAGAGAGATAGTCGGAGCAAGATTAAACTCAGTGAAGTTCAAGAAGAACAAACAAATATTGACCAACCGTCTAAACCCACACCTATCGATGAACCTTCTGCTATACAAGATCCTCGTAGGTCGAGTAGGGTACGAGTGGTGCCTGAGTGATATGGATTTCTCATAATTGACCACAATGATGTATTGCTCATAGAAGAAGATGAGTCTACTACTTACAAGGATATTCTGAATAGTTCAAAATCTGACAAATGGCTTGAAGCCATGAAGTCAGAAATGGATTCCATATATGACAGCTAAGTATAGACTTTGGTTGATCCACCCAAAAGAATCAAACCTATTGAAAATCGACATGGATGGTAATATAATTACCTATAAAACACGACTAGTGGCAAAGGGTAACTGTTAACAATATAGTAGTGACTATGACGAAACTTTCTCACCAGCCGTGCTAAAATCCATTAGGATACTCCTAGTCATTGCCACTCATCATAATTATGAGATTTGGCAAATGAATGTAAAATCAGCTTTCCTAAACGGAAGTCTGACTGGGGAAGTGTATATGACACAACCTGGGAGTTTCACATCCAATGATAGCATAAAAGTGTGCAAGCTACAGAGATCCATTTATGGACTTAAGCAAGCTTCTAGGAGTTAGAACATCTATTTTGATGAAAGAATCAAAGAGTTTAGTTTCATTCAAAACATGGATGAGCCTTGAGTGTACAAGAAGGTTAGTGGGAACGTAATTTTTTTCTTATTACTTTATGTAGGTGACATATTGCTATTAGGAAACAATATACCTATCTTGCAAATAGTTAAAGTTTGGTTATCCAAGATGTTCTCCATGAAAGACCTTGGAGAAGTATCCTATATTCTAGAAATAAGGATCTATAGAGATAGATCAAGGAGGTTGTTGGGTCTTTTGCAGTCTACATACATAGATAAAGTATTGAAAATGTTTAGCATAAATCAAGCCAAATGAGGATTCTTACCTATGACACATGGAGTAAGTCTTTCAAAAATGATGTATCTAAAGACACAAATTGAAAGGGATCATATGAGTAGAATTCTATATACTTCGGCAATTGGGTCTTATGTATGCTATGAAATGTACTAGGCCAAGTATCATGTGCTCTTAGCTTGATGAGTAGATAGCAATCTGACCCTGGAAAGAGTTATTGGGCGACTATAAAAAATATCCTCAAGTACTTATAAAGGACTAAGAATGCATTCTTGGATATGGAGATGGTGATTTGCATGTAAAAGGGTATACTGATGCCAGATTTCACTCCAATAAGGATAACTACAAATTATAATGTGGCTACGTGTTCACGTTAGGTGGTAGGACAGTACGTTGGAAAAGTTCCAAACAAGAAACTACTGTCGATCCGATAACTGAAGCAGAGTACATATGTAACACCCCACTACCTAGGCCTAACAGGGCCAATGATGTCGCCCCATCCAAAGGACTAGGGGTCTTTATAACTAGGTCACCCAAATGAAAATAAATAATACTTTAAAATTTAAACTTATTACAACCCAAAAATTTAAGAACAAATCCAAAATAAATTATTCACTATCATCTCTCAAAGCAACATATAAAATAAATGGCATAGAGTCTTTAAGCAGGCAACAATCTAGCTACTCATTCCCACAGCAGGATCGACCTGAAAATATGGCACAAAAGGTGATGAGATAAAAATCTCAGTAAGTCCGTGCGTGTTTTGAGTGTTTCAGGTAAAACAGTTCATGTATGCAAGTTGTAAAAGTTGCATAAGAGAAGATGCTGGCAAGCATTAAATAATGTTAAAAATAAAGAGTAGCGTTTTGCTTTTCCAACCATACATGTGCACAATAAAAACAACCACTCAAATGGGAGGCCATAGGTTACCACACGTTGGGCCCCATGACCATATAATGGTCAGAATGCCACACTTTGTACAGACTGACAAAATGTAGGTGTACGGCCTATCAGGTAAGATACTTCTCCTTCTCTACACCCAAACATATCGATTGTCCACTCCAGAAACACACAGTCCACATGACTGAAACTTGCTAGCTCGGACCGGCATGACTAAGTAGTACTGTCGCTTCTCCAAGTTGAGTTCATCTTCTGTAGGTGGCCTCCTGCCAGAAGACTCGCTCTTGCTCTTCAAAACTAGTACTACTAGCCTACCCTTATTGAGTACTCAACGTTGATTATCCCACTTTGGAGAAAATTGATAAAACATTACTTTATTTGGAAATAACAATTAAGGGTTTCTAAAGTTCGTGTCAAAGTTGGTTTTAAAAAGAGTTTAGTGTTTAAGCAAAACTGCTTGTTGATTTTCAAATGATTTGTTTGACTGAACAAGAAAGGAAATAGTCCTTAATCGCCTTTACAAAATGAGAGTCCATACACTTCGCATTTGGCTTGTCATAGTAACCTTTTGTCATCAAATAAGTTTTATGTAGGAGCTTACCTGATCCTTTGCTTGCAAATTCACAAGTCTTCCAAAGCTTACATAACCCCGCCTGGGGTAAACACAAGGCATATGGTTATACTCAAATTATATTTGCTTCCATACATAATCCTAGTTCAACTTATTACAATCATGACCCTAATGTCCTAAGCTTTAAGGCTATATGATAAAGGTTTTTATAAAATAAGTCTAGCTTGATAAATGAAAATAATTAGGCGTTGTAAAACAATTACTAATAAGTTATGGGTTCAAATACAAATCTTTAGTGTAGTTAGAAATAACCTAGGGTTTAATTGATGAAGAATCTTAAGTCCTAGATGATAATATTTAAATAAATAATAACTTATTACAAATCTCTTAATTAATAATTAATAGTTAGAAAATAATTAATAAATAAAATTAATAATAAATAAATTTTATTAAATTTTGATCAATAGATAATAAATAAATTTCAATAGTTTTTACGAAGATATAGCCTACAAGAGTAATATTTTACCTACTATCATTATATATATAAAATGCTTTATTTATTTTATATATATATATATATATATCCTTTAATAAAAGATATCATTTATTTGGCTAAAATATTACTATCCCATTTAATATTCCAAATCCAACTTCCTAGGGTTTTTGAAATTTTTGGAGGAAATCATAATATTAATTTTAATTAACGGAATAAAATTGGTCAATTAAAATGGCTTAGGATCCACAAGGTCATGATCATTATTTTCCTATTGCTAACAAAAATCATGAACATAAAATCCAACATCAATCAACAAACTATTCTATTCATGAATAAAGGCTTAAATCTAAACATACTATCACATGGTCAAATCTCTACTAAGCATAATTATATTCATGGCTTCAATGAAAACAAGAGCATAATACCCTATTCACCAAATGTGATATAATATCTAGCATGCTTAACCATCCATACTCACTCACGACATGAAGAGCATGCATCGATCTACAAGAAATATCATAAAACTTAACCATGGCAAAACATCCATATGCTCCAATCTCAACTCCTTCATACAAACACATACTCAAACCCCAATCATATTCCATCCTTTTCTAACAACATCTAAGAGACATGATTTTAGAATTAAAGAGAATGTTAAAGAAAAATACTTGGTTGATGACTATCTCAATAAAGATTCAAGAAGATCTACACGCTTGGAAGGCTTAAATCGTCCAAGAAGGAGGAAGAAAAACAGTCATGGTTGTAGCAACCATTTCAGTCGAGAGAGAGAGAGAGAGAGAGAGAGAGTATTAGTATATTATGTTAAAGATTGAAGGGAAAGAAGATGAACAAAATCGTTCTTAATTACCTTGATAGTGTTCTTGAGACTCCAAGAAAATTCTGGTTTTTTATCCATTAGCAGATTTTTGTTTTCAATATTTGATATTATAAAATCCAGAAATGGACTTTAGGGAGTGATTAGGCATGATCTGGAGTTAATGGAAGGGTTTAGAGGTGTTTTGAGTGGTCTTAAGCTTGAAGGAATGTAGTGTGTGTTCTTGGTGTTCTTGGAGAAATGGAGAGAATTGGAGAGAAAGCTGGAGAAAAGGCTGAAAGTGTTAGCTGAATGATTGAGGAATTCTTGTAATTTGATTTTTAGATTAGGGAGAAGAGGGAAAGTTGGTTGTTTGAAATTCAAATGGAGTAATTCATGGAGTGTTTCAAGGTAGAAGATATGGTAATGTTGTTTGATTGATAGAAGCTCTTGGAGGCTGCAATAGCTGATTGGTTTTGCTGTGATTTTTCTGAAATATATGAGGGTTGAAGGAGCTATTGGTTGGCCAAAATTGGGAGTGCAATGGTGTGAGGATTTCTGGTTGTTTGAAGCTTAATCCAATGGAGTTTTCATGGAGCAATTGCTGGAATTTTTGAACTTTAATTGGAAGCTTGATTGGAGTAATTGAAGGAGGAATTCAAGGGATGGTTATAGAGTCCAATCGTGTAGGTCAGTGGAGGAGGGTGATGGAGTTCAGCTCATGGCTGACTAAGGTTAATTTCACAGAAGGTTGAAGTGATTTTCGGACAAGGCTTGAAGGGAGAGCAAGGCTGGAATTTTTCTAGTTGGTCATTCGAATGGTTTGCTGGAATTTTTGTGCAGTTTTTTCTGCAATGATCTAACCAATTTGCAGAGAGTTTAGAGAGGTATTGGAGGGTCCTTTAAGGCTGGTTTCCAGCCTTCTTTATGGAGGAAAGCCAGAGTTGAATTACTGGTTTGAAGGCTAAAGAAACAGCTTTGATTATTGGCCTACCATGCTGCGAAACTGTCCAGAAATTTTTCCTGGTTTGTACAGCTTTGTGCAGTCCGGTTTTGGCAAAGAAATTCCAGTCTTCAAGCTGAGTAAGTTGGCCATTTTTTTGGTAGCATTTGAGTAAAAAATATGGCTGAAGTTTTCGAAAGTTGGACTGTCCAAGAATCTGGAAAATTTCCAGTTTGCTACCATAAAGAAGATGAATACTTATGGAGTGGAGTTTGAAGGTTCAACTATGGAGATTAATTCTCTTGGGAACCTTTCTTAGCTCCTTCCCTATTTTCAGCCAAAACTCTATCCTCTAAGAGCCATTTTCAAAATTCCAAGGTCAATAAACCTTGCTGAATTTTCTAGAATTAAGATATGGATTTGGATAAATTGAACAAGCTTAATTGGTGAAGAATTTAAGGTAAGCTATGAAACAAAAGGCATGAATCCCTTAAGAATTTTTGTAGGACATAAGAATAGGATTAAGACATTCCCTTCATGTCTCCCCTAGGACAACACTCATACTTCTTCTTATGGCATGCAAGGGCCAAAAATATTCTACCTTATATAAAAATGAAATTTAATCATGATAAAACTTAATTTGTGGGATTTGAACTCAAGACCTTAGAGATTAATTCCAAAGTTCTAACCATTAAACCACAATAACTCTTGTTCTTATTTTCTCTCCTAAATATTCTTCCTATTTAATCTTCAAGCTATCTCCCTATTTGACCTCATGTAAAATTACCATTTTACCCTTCCTGCTCAATAAGCACAACTAAGTCTTCTAGACTATAAATTATAATTTTAAAGCACATAAAAATTATTCAAAAATATATTTATGCATGCAAGAAAATATGATATGCATCCCGACCCCTTCACTCTAGGGTTGGTTTTAGGTGGAGTTTCACAACATAGCAGCTTCCAAAGCAGCTAAAGAAGCAGTGTGGTTCAAGAAGTTTGTCACTAAACTTGGAGTGGTGCCTAGCATTGTAGATCTGACACTTTTGTATTGTGACAACAGTGGAGCCATTGCGCAAGCAAAGAAAACACGGTTTCATCAACGATCCAAGCATGCAGAAAGACGCTATCATCTAATTAAAGATATCATTGATAAACGAGATCTAAAGATAGAGAGAATTTTCACGGATCATAATATAGTTGATCCACTCACTAAAGCAATTCCTAGAAGAAACATGATAAACATGTTAACTCATTCGGTATTCAATATATGAATGATTGGCTTTATTGTAACTGGGAGATTTTTAGTATTGTGCCCTAGAGGTAATCACTTATACAATTTATATTGCATAATAATTAATAAAAGAGGAATTTTTTATCTTTTAGTTTGATTGTTATATCTTAATATGTGTGTAAACTGTTTGATAAAGTCCTAAGCACAACACAGTGTTAAGGAAACCATGATAGAGATCATAATGTGAGATTCCTACCACACTATATAGTATTTGTTCTTGAATAATCCCTAGTCATAGTATTAATGAGATGGGTCCTACTACACTATGTACTGTTTGTGCTTGAATAATCCCTAATCATAGTATTAATGATATGGGACATTATTAATACACCAAGACTAGCACATATTATATCCCTTGATTTGATCAAGTGGTTGTTCTTATAACTATGAATATTGTGATACTCAGGATTAATATACAGATGCTTGTTATATAAACAAGTTCATTGGATAACCTAGCTATGAGATAATCACTTGGATAAGTTATTGAGTGTCAGTGATAGAATCTCGTTATAGCAAGTGTGCAAGTATCATTAGCCTTGAGATCTCTAAAGTATTTTATTTATTGAGTGTTGTACTTTAATTCTAATCTTTTGAGTCTTACAAGAACCGCCCATGGGATGCATATTGGGTACAATGTAAAGTAAACGAAAATAACTGAGAGGGTCAATAATGGATTCAACACTCCTAATAGTAGACGAGTATATCTCAGGGCCACTTGTAGAAATCATTACTCATAAAGTCATTGGCCAAGGTGACTATTTGTTGGAAATAGTTCCAAATTTAATACACATATCGAGTAATGGATTTCTTGAACAAGTACTAAAATATCTGGGCCAGAATTAATAATATTCTGGATAGGGTTGGTACTAATTCCATACTCTAGACCAAATAAGATATAGTATGGTGAAAGTAGGTTATTGCACTTGTTATTTGCTATTGGAAGATTCACATCAACCCACTTGACTTTTTAGACTTTTGGGTGATCAAGAGTCAATGATAGATGGCACTCTTGATTTGCTAAAGATAAATTTATTAATTAGAGAATTATTAAATTAATTTTATATTTTATTTAGGATTATTAATTCTAAAGCTGTTAGAATTAATTCATATTATATTACCAATAAGACCAGGAAACCTAATGGGTCACGCACAATAAAGGTTTGAATGCTCAATATATATTATTTGATAATATTATGGGGTTAATTAAGAGAAGAAAATATATTTATATGTGAATTATAAGTTTGTTATAATTCATGAGACTTTGTTATAATTATACAAACTTCAAGGGCCCAATTGTAGACGATGAATCTTGGAGGACTTAATTGAAATTAACGTAAATTCTAAAAACTATAAATATGAGAATTGTTCCCTTGTGTAGACATTGAAGAATAGAGAGAAAGAGGCAAACATTCATTCTCCTTTTTCTTCCCTTTTCTTCTCCAATTAAACCTAGTTGCCCCTCTTCTACTAGCGTAGTTTTGAGTTGGCTTTGTGAGCAATTCAACCTTGTGTGGATTACTACTAGAGATAATCCTACTCTTAGATTGTAATGGAGTGATTGGATGATCAAAGTAAGGAATTGGTTCTTGGGTTGGCGCAAGAGAAATTTTGTTTTCTGCTATAGAAGGTAATCTCTGTTTCCATCCTCTTATCCCGTTTTAATTGCAAACAGTTGATCCTTGGGCATGGATTTCATGGTTATTCCCACTGCATTCTTATTTCATCAATATGATGAAAATCCCAACATTTATATCTTAACCCCAACTCATCCTTGGCAGTGTTGAACTTTTAGCATTCATCTGAGGTGACCTTCTTTTTTACTGAGTCCACAACAACCCTAATAGGAATTTCTCTAGGCATGAAGGCCACTCAAAAGAAGGCAAAGAGAAGTTCAAGCTACAACTCATAGAACCTTGGCTGAAATCCATTTTTCAAGAGGTTTCAATAGGAATTTAAGGCCATTAAAGCCAACAAACCAAGGGCAAAAAGATTAATAAAGGAGTGGATAATAAAAAGAAGGCCAAAATGAGTACAAAGAAGGAAACAATCCTTGTGGAAGGCCAAGCAAACAAGTGAATAGGGATTAAAGGGCAAACAGGTAAATGAAGTAATGTAACCCAAGAGAGCGTCAAATAGAAACAATCTTGGCTTCAAGACTATTTGAAAGATCAAGTGGACAACCAAGAAAACCTTAGAGGTTAAGAATAATATTTGGGATGCAAAACATCAAGAAGAGAACGGAAAAGGATCGAGAACGGGCTATGTTACTGGTATACGAAGGACGTTAACTGGAAGTAGTTCGCACAGAATAGACCAAGCGCCAGCCAGAGTTTTCCTACCAGGAGCCAGCTACGATCTACTAGAATTCTTTAATTTTTTATGCCAATACTGTTCCAACAAAACAGACCCTGCACTGGCCCTACTAGCCCGACCCGGCTCCCTGCTATGATTGGCTGAGTCTCGATTTTTTGTTCCAACTTTTGTGAACGGGTACTATTCTTCAAGATTGAACCCAGTGCCACCCCCAGCAGACCTGCCCAGTGCCACCCCCAACAGACCTACTTGGCGCCTACCCTGTTTTGGAACCCGAACCATTGACGTTTTGTAGCTATTTTGAGGTCATTTTGTAATATTTAAAATTTTTTAGTTTAGGAACAGAACATCCTTCTATAATACTTTTTATTAGGTTATGTTGGGGGACTATAAATACTCTATTATAACATAGTAAACCAAGAACCTTGGGAGGCATATGAAATATTTAAGAGTTCAAGAACTCTTTAAAAGCTTTGGAGAGGGTGATCCTCTTGGGTGATGCCCATAAAACATCAAGACTAAATCAAATAATTTAGTCACACCTTTGATCTTGTCTCTAAATCTTAAAGGATAATCTAAACTTCTTCTCTATTCTATGTGCTAGGTTGCCTAGTGTATTTGATAGGACTGAGTTATGTGTCTTCAAATTTCTACCTTTTGTGTTCTAATCTATAGTTAGATTAGGGGGTTAAGGTGTCTTTGAAGTAGACTAGATTCACATTATCACAAGAGTGATAATTTGCTTTTCATTTTAGTGTTCTTGTGTGTGGGTTTGGTAGGTTTCTTATTTTTGAGTTTAATCCAAAATTTTAGTGCTTTCCAAGATCATATCATGTGGTATTAGAGCTTACATTGTGTTGATTCTAATCAACAAACTTTCTTTGGGCTAAAGTACAATCTTCTTCAAGATCTATTGATTTTCAAATTTTCGTCACCTTTTCTCTTGCAATTTTTGGATGTCAAAAACTTGAAATTGTGCTATGGAAATGTTCTGAATTTGACCCTATATTATGTATTAATCTTTGAGAGTCATTTGATGTAAAAATTTGTTGATTTAGGGTCAAAACTAAGCTGAAATTTGCTATATAACATTGAGCTACGAGATTGCAATCAATGTGTTTGATATATTCTCCCAATGAATTGTGATTGCTCATACTTAACTACCAAAGCTTCCATTCATCAAGTATGATGAATAATTTGTTTAGTAAAGAGCATTTAAGTGATTGTTATTTTCTAAATTGTGATTGAGATTGTGATAGCATCGCTTAATGTAACAACTCTTTGAAATCCACGCATCTTCCTTATTACACACCAAGTGTTTGATAAATTACCTTTAAGACACATTTCTTTCTTATCCCTTAGAATTTAGTTGACTTGATTAACAGAACTAAATCCTTTAAAGTAGGAAAAGTTAGGAAGAACTTTAGTATGGAGTGTTCGAAAAAAAAGGCAAGTGGGAGAGCACATTATGATAAAATCCAAAGAAGAGTGCAAATACGAGTGAAGAGTGACCACTAAAAATTAAGTGTAAACACGTGAGGGAGTGAAGTAAGAATTTTCTTGTGTTTCCTACTTACACTTTGGAGTATTTCTCTTGAAAGAACTTCACAATGGCTACTTGGAGTGAAAGTGAAAAGTATGACTATAATGAGGAATCTTGCCATCTTGAGAGTAGTTATGGAGAATATAATGAACATAAGCAAGAATATGAGGAGGATAACTATGAGAGTATGGGATATTTGGATGAACATGATGAAGGGCCAAGTACAAATGGAAGGGAATATGATAGCTATGATAGAGACCTGGGGGAAAGCGATCAAGAATGTGAGAATTTGAGTCCTATTGAAGATTGGAGTAGAAGGAGTAAAAATAATGGAGAATCTTATTCAAGTGCCGAATGATATGGTAGTTTTGAGGAATATTGGAATGAAGAAGTTTATGTGGGAGGAGCACAAAAAACAACAAAGCATAGGGAGCAAAATAACTTGAGTGAGCATGAGCGCAAAATGTGTAGGAGTTTTGAGCGCACGTCCTATTATTGTCCAAAAGGAGTTAAATGAAGAGGGAGGAATGTAATGCATAAGATACTGGAAGAAGAGGTGCATGAGGAGAAAAAGTATAATTGTAACAATAGTAGGCATAATGGTCATTATTACTACAGATGTCCAAGTTTGTTACAATAACTAAAGGGGAAGGAAGAGTCGCCGAGAAAAAGGGGAGAATCTCAAGCCACTATAAGCATGGTGCAACAAAGGAGTAGTGGAGGATTGACTTGTGAGATTTGTTGTAGTACAAGGTACACAAAGGTTGATTGTTCAAATTAATTAGCATATGAAATAATTTATGGGGAGCACAATTTCGAATGAGAGAGACAAATTGAGAAGCAAAAGGCTAGACTTGAGACCAAAGTGGCTAAGATAAATGTTATAGATGTTGAGGAGCCAAGAAGGGCAAGAAGTGAAGAAAAAGTTGAGAGGGTTGAGCAAAGTTAATTGCATGACTTTGCGAAGGAGGACAAGCTAGAAAGGGAAGCTAAATGCTAAGAAATTCTCAATTAAAATGATGAAGTAGTGCATGAAGAAGTTCAGAAAAATATTGATGAGATTGATAAGGAGGTTAGTGATGATGAAAAAGAAGACGTGGAACTATTAAATTCAACAAATGGGGTGACTAAGGAATATTACAACATTCTATTCTTTCAAGAGGATAAGTCAAACCCATTGGGAGTGTTAGAGGAGAATGAGTAAGATGGAGGTGAGCAAAAAGGATTAGAATTTGTTGAAAAGCAAATACATTCAAGGAATGAGGTAGAGGGGAAGCAAATACATTCTATGGATGAAGGTTCCTAAAGTGCTTCAAGTACTCATGAAGTGGGAGAAAGCTCACATCCACAAGGGGAGAAAAAGTGAAGTTGGCTAGAGGTGGCACAAAAGCAAATGAAAATGAGTGAAACTAGTAAGAATGAAGCATTTAGTTCAACTTCACAAAATGACATTAAATTTAGTGGAGAAGATAGAGTGGACGGAAGAGATGGGGATATACTTGAGAAACCATGTGCATTGATTGGAGTAGTAATGGAAGTTGAAAATGCTTTTAAGGGAATGAAAGAAGAAGAAAATTCGCAAAGAGATAATATATTTTTTTCAAGATGTCTAGTCAAACAAAAACCATGTAGTGTCCTCATTGATGGAGGGAGTTTTAAAAATGTGATTAGTACTACATTGGTAGAGAAGTTAGGAATAGAAACCTTAAAACACCCTAGACCTTACAATGATTGAACAATTGTGGAGAGGTGAAGGTGAACAAACAAGCCAAAATTGCCATTGATATGGGGAAGTATAAGGATGAAGTGGTTTGTAATGTATTTCTCATGTATGTAGGGCATATTTTGTTGGGAAGACCATGGATGTTTAATAGAGATGTGGTCCATAAAGGGAAGAGGAACATTTATTCTTTGAGGAAAGATGGAAAGAAAATCACTCTACTTCTTTTATCGCCTAGTGAGGTTTTGAGAGATCAAAATATCTTGTGGAAAAAAGAAAAGGAAAGAAGAGAGGGAAAGGAGAGGGAAAAAAAAGATGAGTGAGAAAAATGAGAGAAGAGGAAAGAACAAAAGAATGGGGAATAAGAGGTTGAAATGAGATAAGAAAGAGAGATAAAAATTGAGGAAAGGAAAGAAGACGGGGTTGAAAGGATAGTGACCATCCCAAGTTGGAGAGAAAAAAAAGAGAGGCAAACAAGAAGACAAAAAAGGAAAAGAGAGTGGAGAAAAATTGAGAGAAAAAATATGGGTAGTGAAAAGAGAAAGTATAGAGAATAATGAGGTACAAAACCATAACATTTTAGTTTCACAAAAACTCTCTTGTTCAAATTCTTGTACAGGTTTTGATTCGAAGACGAATTATTTTCAAGAAGGGAGAAATAATAGGAATCGCCCCAGGCACAAAGGCCATTGAAAAGAAGACAAAGAGAAGTCCAAGCCACAACTCATGGTACCTTGGGTGAGATCCATTTTCAAGAGAATTCAATAGGAATTTAAAGCTAACCAAGCCAACAAACTAAGGGTTAAGAGATTAATGCAAAAGTAGATAATAAAAGGAAGGCTAAAAGGAGTACAAAGAAGGTAACAATCATTATGGAAGGTCAAGCAAACAAATAAACAAGAATTAAAGGGCAAACGGGCAAATAAAGGAATGCGACCTAAGGGAGTGTCAAATAGAAACAATCTTGGCTTCAAGACTATTTAGAAGATCAAGGGGACAACCAAGGTCACCTTACAGGTCCAGAATAACATTTGGGATGCAAAACATCAAGGAGACAACAGATGAGGATCGAGAACTGGCTATGTTGCTGGTATACGAAAGACATCAATCGGAAGCAGTTCGAGCAAAATAGACCCGACACTAGCCCAAGTTTCCCTACTAGGCGCCAGCTATGATCTGCTAGAATTCTTAAATTTTTATGCCAGTACTGTTCTAACAGAATGGATCCAGTGCCGACTGTGGACTAGCCAAGTCCTGATTTTTTGTTCCGACTTTTGTGAACGGGTACTGTTCCTCTAGATTAAACCTAGCGCCATCCCAGGAGACCTACCCAGTGCCTGCCCTATTCTCGAACCTAAATCCCTGATGTTTTACAGCCATTTTGGGGTTACTGTATAATATTTAAGAGTATTTAGTTCAAGAACAGAACATCCTTCTATAATGCTCTGTATTAGGTTATGTTGGGGGACTATAAATACCCTATTATAACATTGTAAACTAAGAACCTTAGAAGGCATATGAAATATTTGAGAGTTCAAGAACTCTTTAAAAGTTTTAGAGAGGGTGATCCTCTTGGGTGATGCCCATTAAATATCAAGACTAAATCAAATGATTAAGTCTCACATTTGATCTTGTTTCTAAATTTTAAGGGATATTCTAAACTTCATCTATATTCTATGTGCTAGGTAGCCTAGTGTGTTTGATATGATTGAGTCAGGTGCCTTCAAATTCCTACCCTTGGTGTTCTAATCTATAGTTAGATTATGGTGTTATGGTATCTTTGAAGTAGGCTAGATTCACATTATCACAAGAGTGTTAATTTGCTTTGCATTTTAGTGTTCTTGTGTGTGGGCTTGGTAGGTTTCTTGTTCTTGAGTTTAATCCAAAAGTTTGATGCTTCCCAAGATCATATCAAATCCACTCACCTTCATCTGAAACATTTAGGACTTGTGCTAAGGCCTTTCTTGGGAGATGGATGGGGACCCCCTTGATTGTGGTATTAATGTGTGTGAAGCAGCCTTGCTTCTTGTCACGCATAGTTGCATAAAATTCCTTCACCAAGTCCGGATAATAAGGTCCCTCAAGTTGAAGGATAGGTCTCTAACCTATCCTATGAAAGAGTTGAGAAATTTTTAGAGAACTGTCTAACACTTATTCAATAGTCTTCTCAACTTGAATCCTATTGGACACTCAATGAGCATACCAAGTGGCACGGGACTCATCAATAAAGTATTGATACAGATTGCGATTTTTTGGAGGGGGCACGTGAGGAGAAGGCTTCACCTTTCTTTCTTTTGGGAGGTATATTTTTAGTTCAAGGCATTGTGTACTAATATGTTGTGTAACGTTGGAAGGTTAAGAAAGTGTACAATACCCAAAAGTAGCTGACAGCTGCACAACACTTTTCTCAATTGCACCCACTTTCAGACAAAATAGTAATTCTAATCCAAAAACTTATTCCTACAAAAAAATGCCTTTTCACCATTGTAAACAAATCAAACTCCACTATAGCACTCCAACAAAAACCCACAATTATTAAGACAACACTTGAACATAATCTTCAAAGAGAAAAAGAAGTAGAAGCTAAAGTGGGAAAGTTTTATGAAGTAGTAAGAATATGAAACGGATAGGAAGAAGAGAAGTACTATGAAAATTAATAAATTGAAGTGAATGTATGAAAGTTAATGAAAATGTTAGCGAGTGAATGAATGAATTTATATATGCAATGTGTGTGGAGTGAATGAATGAAAAACTTCAAGTGAATAAAAGACATAAAGCTACATATGGCACCAGAGTGAGTCACTTGTCAATCTCACCCTTTCTCGAGTTATTAGATTACTACTCCTAAATTCGATTAATTGGTATCTCTACCTAACCAACCAAACCTAAATGTACATTAATCATCACTCACCCACCTAAACCATTCAGATGCCACAAAATCCCTATCTCTAGGCAATTTCATAAACCCCTTAGTTATTAGCCATAATTTCCAACCTCACTCTCGGGTTAATTAAAAATGGAAAATGTTAACTTAGACAAGTGGGTATCATATCCTCAATCCCAACTCTTGAAATCATTAAGGAAGAATAATTAATTAAAATAAATCAATCAAAATCCAATCAACTAAGATAGCCAAATAAGCTCAAATAACCAAATACTTAAGAATAAGAATCATAGATCTAAAAAAAATACAACATTCTCACGCAAAAAAAAATAGGGTACAACGCTCTACAATTAAAAATCAATTCTTAGCATAAGAATACAAGTAGAATTACAAAGGGAATAGGAAGGCACACTCATAGACAAGCCTTCCTTCTTCTTCCTCTTCAATTCTTCAAGTAAGCTTTTTCATATTCCTTAAATCCCTTGATCTTCCTCTCTTCTTGGTACTTAAACTCACAATAATTGGGGTTCTTGAGAGAAACCCTAGCCTTTCAAACTCTACTCTCCTAATTTTGAGAGTAAAAAGAGTTATCTAGAGATTTGGTCGTGTCAAATATGAAAACTCACTCAAAATAGTGCTTTCCTCACTAGTGGGCAGCCCAGGGAACTTAGACATCCCTAGGCTGCCATGTTTTTTCCAAAACCAATGCCAAGTGTCTCAAAAGCTTGGTGTAATATGTATATATGTTTACAAACAACCAAGAGGCCTAAGGAAGTTTAACCTCCCTGGGCCGCCATGTTTCTAGAATTTTTAGCCAAAACTAAGGCTACCAGGTAGCCTATGGAACCTAAACCTCTCTGGGTCGTCACCTAAACTATGTATATACATATTTACACATAACGAGGTAGCCCAAGGAACTTAAGGTTCCCTGGGCTGCTAACATTCTGGAAATTTTTTACAATTGGTCATAGCACCTGGCAGCATAAGGAAGCTAGACTTCCCTTGGTCACCTACTCACTGGATAAAATATAATTCTCTTGTTCACCTGGTGGCCTAGGGAGTTCCCTAGGTTGCTTTTTTCTGGACTATATTTCACAGCTCCTATTTTCTTCCTTCTTCTTTCTTGTTCTTCCTTTTTATCTTTCCTTAATATTTCCCATCTCCTAAAAAAAAGATGAAAATGATATGGTGAGTAGTGATTTAAACAAGAATTTTTCTCTATTGAAGTACAAAACCAATAGAAAATGTATTTATGATGAATTCTCATCACTACTGAATCTTGTAAGAGATTCTTTAGTTGGAAATATTTCTTCAGGAATTGGGTTTGAAACAAGAGATGTATAACTTGTATTGTGATAGTAAGAGTGTCATTCATCTATGTAAAAACCCTACATTTCACTCTGAATCCAATTATATTAATGTAAGATATCATTGGACTAGAAAAGTTTAGAATTCCAAGTTGTTAACACTTGAGAAGGTGCACAAAGATGATAGTAGTTCTAATATGCTGACTAAAGTTTTGCCTAAAGAGAAATTCTTGTCTTGTGGACAAGAATCAAGTTTTTTCGTACCGCCTAAATGAGTTGGAGGAGGAGAATATTAGGCTAAAAATATCTAGACCATTTTGTTGGAAAACAAAAAGGCCCAAAGAAAAAAAAAAGCAAAAGAAAACTAAGAGTTAGCAGCAGCTATGGTTGTGTGAGTTGAGGGAAGACACAGAAAATGTAAAGTGTGAACAGTAAGAGCCGCGAAAGCCGTTGTTATTTCTTTCAAGGTTTTGTGCCTCAATTTGGGCGGTGATTTGAAATTTGTTTGAGTTGAATTTTGGTGCCACATAATCCTCTTGACAAGACCTATACATCTACCATTTTAAATTTCAGTTTTGGTAACATCTTTCCAAACTCAAATCTTATTTGGTTGTAGTTTTGGGAGAAGGAATTGGTGTATTGTTGTGTGCCTTTATTTTTATCTAGAAAAGACTTTTGTATTACCCATTAAGGAAAGCTATTTTCATATCTATTTGTCAAATCTCAAAATAACAATGAGTAGCAAGTGCCAGGAGTAACTTAATAGATTTTAGTATTGTTACTGGTGAAAACGTGTTGTAATAGTCAATGTCTTATTGTTAACGATAACCTTTTGAAACTAGGCATACCTTTTAGATAATAACTTTACCATCCATGTCAGTTTTCTTCCTTAAAACCCATTTGCACTCTATGGATTTAATCCCTTCAGGTGGATCAACGAAAGTCCAAACCTGGTTATTATACATGGAATCTATTTCTGACTTCATAACTTCAAGTTATTTATCTTATTCTAAAATCTTCAGAATTTCCTTATAAGTGATAAGCTCATCTTCTTCCATGAGCAATACATCATTGTGATCACTTATTAGAATCATGTCTCTCAGGTACCACACGTATCTTACTTGACCTACGAGGTTCTTATATATAAAAAAGTTCGTCTATTCTATCAATAGACTAAGGAACATCAAGTTGATCATTGCTTGTTTTTTCTTCTTAAACTTTACTAAGTTCAATTGCACTACACTATCTCCTTTAAGTATGAATTCCTTCTCAAGGAACACTGCATGCTTTGAAAAAACACATTATTTTTAGAAGAGAGATAGAAGTAATATCTATGTGATTCTTTTAGATATTTGGTAAACAAACATTTGTCCAACTTAATATCTAATTTGTCTGACATTGTCCTCATCACATAAGTAGGACATCTCCAAATTCTTAAGTGAGTTAGTTTTGGTCTCTTACTAAAAAATAGCTCAAATAGGATAGTATCAACCATTTGTAAAGGAACTGTATTTAAAATATAAATAGCAGTTTCAATTGTAAATCCCCAAAATGATTTTGGTTAATACACAAAAGCCATCATGGATCAAACAATATCTAATAAAGTTCGTTTCCTTCTTCTGGATACACTATTATGTTGAGATGTATGTGGTGGAGTCCATTGAGATACTATCACATTATCTCTAAGACAACTTTAAAACTCTTGGCTTAATTATTTATCTCCTCGATCAGATCTCAGAGTTTTAATACTTTTACTAAGTTATTTCTATAATTCATTCCTAAATTCTTTAAACTTTTCAAAGGCTTTAGATTTGTATTTATTAAATACAAATACCTAAATCATGAATAATCATCGAGGAAGATGCTGAAGTATTGATAATCCCTCTCTTACTCGCAAAATCACTGGTCTACATATATCAGTATGTATTAGTTTCAATAATTGCTTAGCCTTTTTCCTTTTCTTAGAAAAAGAGGTCTAAGTCATTTTTCCTCGTAAGCAAGATTCAAAAGCATTATATGATTCAAAATCAAATAAGTCTAAGTCAGCACATTTGTGTAATTTAGAAATGCGATTCTCATTTATATGGCTTAAACGGCAATGCCATAAATAAAATGGGTTCATGTTATCTTTTTTTAGTTTCTTTTTATTTATGTTGAGAACTTGATTTTTGACGTTTAGAAATACAAACTATTCATCGAAGTTACATTACTATAATGGATATCACTTAATAAAGAATAACAACTTTTATTCTTAAAAATTAAATGATATCTAAGTAAATCCAAACAAACTACTAAGATGATGTTTTTAAGTAAACCTAGTGCATACTCACAGTTTTCTAGTTCTATAATTAATTCAAAAGGCAAGGGTAGATAATAAGTCCTCACAGCAAGTGCAACAACCTTTACTCCATTTATAGTACATAAGTCCACATCACCTTTCTCAAGCTTCCTACTACTCTTTACCCCTATAAATTATTGCACAAATGCGATTCATATATGGTATCTAATATCTATATCTCATTGTTAAAGACAGTAGTGATCTCAATCATAAACAAACCAAGAGTAGAAGTAGAACTACTTGTAAGCTTCTCTTTCTCTTTCATTTCATTAAGTGACTCTAGGTGGCTTTTGCAGTTTTGCCTCAATAGCCTATCTTGCCACAATGATGACATGGGCCTTTGGTAACTGTCTCCTTATTTTTCACACCACATTTAGGCTTAGTTAGATTCTTCTCCTTTTTCTTAAGAATATTCTTCCTAGGAGTTGAAGAATTCACTAATATAACTATATTATTTTCTTTCTTTATAGAAAACTCAGTAGTTTTGAGAAGGTTGATCAATTCAGGTAACATGGTCTCAATATTGTTCATCTATTGTTAATCACAAATTGCAAAAAATTACTTGGCAAAGATTGTTGAATTAAGTCAATACTTAATTCATGATCTATCACGAAACTAAGAGATCCAAGCTTTCCAATCAAGCCAAACATTTTCAGCCTATGTATTACTGCTGAAACACCTTCTATCATCTTAGAATAGAATAACTGGTTAGAGATCTCATATCTCTCTGTTCTTGCTTGTTGGTCAAATAACTTCCTTAGATGGAAGATGAGAGAGTAAGTATCCCTATGCTCATGCTGCTTTGGCAACTCAAAGTTCATTGACGCTAGTATGATACAAGATGTTATGTCGCTGTCTTCTTTGTGCTTTTTGTGAATCTCATGCTCATCAGTAAAAGCATCTATAGCTGGAGGTAGCAGAATAGGAGCATCTAACATGTCGAGTAACTTTTTCAACTTGAGAATGATTCTCAAGTTTCTATACCAGTACATGAAATTGGTCTTCGGTAAGATTGTTCGTTTCCAAAATACTACATAAGTTCAAGTTTGTTGTCATGATGCAAATAACCTAGATGAAAGATAAGAGACATTAGACTATGTATATGCATATGAAATGCATTTAATTTGGTATTTAATTAAACGTGAATTTATTCCATGATTTTACTCAAATCAATAGCCCTCACTATTGACTTGGGAAAGCCCGTTGGTAACTTTCCTAATGAACTTGTGTCCAAATTCCTTAAGAATGACCTTGGATTTTCCCAATGAACCACTCTTAAGTTCAATGGTAGGTATTTAATACCAATTACATCAAATGTAACTACCTTATCAATGGGTAATTAACATCTTTTCATCTTAAAACATTTAGTGCTACCCTAACTTAGCCTCTAATATTCTTGATACTTGGTATGCCCAATCAGGATAAAGACATTAATTAAATCTAGCCCATTAATCCAAAATCAAACTCCATAGTTTGAACATGCTTAATGTCTAGCATGCTTAGGTGTGCCTAACGACATAATCTAAAAAAAAAAAAAAAAGAGCTCTCATTCTTACTATATTAATAGATGGCTTTTAGATTTAATATTGTTTGATGAATTTTATTCTTTAATTAGTGGTCTCATCATTTGGCGTGTATAATATCAACGCATTGATAAAATTGTAATAGACTCAATTACATGGTTTGGTTATGAAATTTTCTAGATTAATTTCCTTGAGACAAACAATAAATTAATTTTGGTCAAACTTATGTATTCAAGCATGTTTAAGAACAAAATCTTATCATCTTCTCGCTTTGCCCTTGATCACCATCTCCATAAACTTGAAATAATTTTCTAACCCTATTTAACCTATATAATCTAATTACATAAATCAAATAAATAAACCTCGAGTTACAATTGAGAGGAATTAGATGAGAAGAAAAATTACAGAAGAATAATAGAGAATGCAGGACATGCAAGCCCTATTTATTCAAAACAAAGCAATAAATATACATGGTACAAAATTAATTAATTGAAATTAATTGGTCTAAGTTTATAACCAAGCCAACATGTCAAAACCATGCTTAGAACATATTAAGCGGAATAAATGTACAAGAAATATAAATTCCAAATTATTATTTTTGAAAATAAAATAATTAGTCAAAAATAAATTTTGGAAATTTTGTAGGTCCAAAAACAAAATTTAAAACCTTTTGGGTCCTTTTTGAAGAAGGATGGATAACATGGTGGGTTTAAAAAAAATTGAAAATAACAGATTTTTTTAATTATTAAAATAGCACCAAAAGTTAGGTGGCGGAGCGAAAACACCTAGGCTCCCTAGGGACTTCCCTAGGCAGCCAAAGGAAGTCCTTCTAGGCTACATAAGGAACTCCCAAGGCGGCCTAGGGTCTCTACTGTAAAAAAAAAAAATTCATTTTTCCTTTTTGTTTTATCTTTTTTTCGTTATATAAAAACAACAGCGTGCAATTCTTTTTATCTACCTTTTCAACTTCCCTAATAGATTTCACAAATCATAAATTGTTCAAGGATTACAAAACATAGTTGTATCAAAGAACCTTTCTTCATACAAATTGAACAAAACAAGTTTTAGTTTTTTAGAAAAAAAAAAACTGTTTGTAAATTAATATAGGTTATAGACATAATCCAATCTAGTGGAAAATTATCAAAATAATTTTCCTCAAAAAAAAAAAATGTTATACATAAGGATTTTAGAAATCCTTTACCGAAACACATTCCAGTAACTTGCATACAGAAAAAAATAAAAACTTAAACCCACTAAATATGAAATTTCCAAAATCAAAACCTTGGTGAAACAATTTCATGGAATATAATTTTGAAAATATTTATGAAACAATTTCATACTGCCAAATTTATTTTGAAACAATTTCAAAAATATTAATAAATCTGTAAAACTGATACGACATGATTCTGATACTACTATTGGATTTCGATCATTCAATAACAATTAATGTGCAGTAAAAATTAAAATGAAATCCATTCAACTCTATTCAAACACAAACCATCAAAATTTCAAGCGTAGGAATTTCTCTAATATTGATCCATACGAAGATGTATTCAAGAGCCACCAAAATTTTCTGCAAAAAAAAAAATAATATGGCGTCTAGAGATTTAATTTGGCGAGAATAAGAGGAAAACAATTTTTCTAGAAAGAAGAAAAGCTACTGTATGTAGATTTTTCTCAATTATCTATATCAGTCACATATATATAGATATGTTTGTTTCCAAATCATATCAACCACGCCTAATGTTAAAACCATGAAGCTTCGTAAGTTCCTAAACCATTTAGGAAATAATTAATGAAGCATTTGCTACACATATGAAAGTCAGTGTGTTTCCTTAACCTATTAGGAAACAAAATAATAGAGATTTCCTTTTTGTCTTTATTATGGTCTTGAGTTTTTATAATTGTAATTAGGCCCATTAAATTATGACAAGTTATAATTCAACCACAAGCCTTTTAAATAATTGTAATTTCAACCAACTAATTATAAAATTTTATAATTAACCCATAATTATTATTTCTACATACAAATTAATCCCATAATATTATCATATAATATTTTAAGTACCAATTCCTCTATTGTGTGTGACCTATTAGGTTTTCTAATCAATAAGTAGCTAATATGAATTAATTCCATCATAATAGAATTAATAATCATTTATAATTAGAATTAACCAATTAACTCTAATTATGATTAATTTATTAATTCTCTAATTAATTAATCCATATTTAGCATATAAAGAGCAACATCTAGCAGTGCATTATGATCACCTAAAAATCTAAAAAGTCAAGTGGCTTGATAGGAACCTTTCAATAGCAAAGTGTCAGTGCAATAAACTCCTTTCATCATACTATATCTTATTCGGTTTAGAGTACAGAATTAGTGTCAACTCCCTCAAAAATATAATTAATTCTAGCCTGAATTTATTAGTACTTGTTCCTGAATCTATAATACAATATGTGTATCATTGTGGAACAATTTTGAACACATAGTCGCCTTGGCCAAGAACTTCTCGAGTAATTATTCTATACAAGTGAATGTAAGATATACGCCCCTACTATTATGAGTGTTGAATCTTTTATTGATTCTCTGAACTACTTTCGTTTACTTCACATTGTACCCAATATCCATCTCATAGGTGTCCTAAATGAGACTCCAAATATTAGAATCAAAGTATAATACTCTGCAACAAAAGTACCTTGGAGATCTCAAGTCTAAAGATACTTGTACATTTGTTATAATGAGATTCTATCATTGGCACTAAATAGTTATCTATGTGATTATCTTATAAGTAGGTCATCCAATGAACTTATTCACATAATAAACATTCACGTGTTAATTTTGAGTATCATAATACTCAAATATATGAGAACTACCACCTGATTAAATTAAGAAGTATAGCACGTGCTAGCTATAGGGGCTAAATTCATCACTAAATTCCTAGTTATTTAAGGTTAATATCGAGATACTTTTGATATAATAACTAGGCATGATCCTTCATATTTGATATTTTGCTTGTACAAAGTGTTTTGGATGAATTTGTGCAGGATTTATTGGATTTCGGTCAAAAAGTCAGAAATTCCAGACTTGACCTGGCAGTAGGTCAAGCTTATGCACCAGGTGCTAGGTCTGCTCTGGAAAAGTACAGCAAAAATAGAGCAAATAGAATGCACTTGGTGCCAGGTTGGTCGAAGTGACCGAGTGCCAAGTCCATTCTATCCAGAGGTGGTTTTGTGGGCAAATTTGGTATTTTTCAAAGGATTTTGGTATTCTCCGAATTTTACTTGGATTAGACTTCTCAAGCCACGAATTTTGGTGTCAAGAGAGCTTATAAATACAAGAAAAACACAAGAGAAATGTATGAATCCAAGGATTAAAGTTTCCAATTACTCATAAAAAGAGGAGACTCATCATTCAAGCAGCATTATTCAAGAAGGTTTTCAAGGAAAAGAAGAAGGGCTTATCTATGAATTCATTCTTTCACCGTTGTTTTCTTTTTTTAGAAAAATGATGTAATAAATGTTTCCATTGTAATTTGACATTGTTTTTGGAATTCAAGATTTCTTGAATTAATTTAGACTTTTGATCAATTAATTATTTGTCCTGAGATTTGATCACTTGTTTTTATTATGGAGTTGTTTAATTAAATTTTGTTGTTAAACTTGCTTGAAAAAGAGGTTGATAATGGCTTTAATTAGTTAATTTCATATTTGTTATCTCTTAACTTACTTAAAAAATGGGTTAATTGTTAAGAACTTGGGTAATCAAATGTTAGTTGATGATTGCTATTATATGGATTCATTAACAAATTTCATATTTTAAATCACCTAGAATATAGGGATTTATATGAGGATTGATTTTAATGTATCTTTTGGATAAATTAGTTGAGACATGATATGTTCACTAATTTAACTAAAAGAAAGTGATCCAATGAATTGCAAATGAAGTGGGTCAATTTTAAATTCTTCATGAGACCAATATAATAATTAATTGTGATATTTGCTAAGTGACTCATTGTCATGTTTTCAAAATTATTTGTCTTTGCATATTTTTACATCCTTGAGTTGTATATATATTTTTATTTATTTTCTCTTTATCATATTATCACATTATTTGGTCGGTTAAACAATGAATAAAAAATGATTAGTTTGTACTTGTTGCTTTAAGAATCAATACTCGTTAATTCCATATATTATGCTTGCGATGAGTATACTTACTTGTATGTGTAACTTGGGATTAATATTTTAATTAAAACTTGACTAGGGATGGATTTAAATTTAACGATTTTTATACACTTAAAATTTACGTATCAAGTTTTTTGTGCCATTACTTTGGAATAATATCGTGAAAGTTTGGATTTTGTTGATTTAACCATGTGTATCTGATTATATATCTATATGTAAATATGTGAATATGTATATATGTTCTTTATGTAACTAAGTGTCATATCTTGTAGTATGTATACATGTATCTTAATTAACTGACTAACCTAATTTAATATTGTACTGTACATATATGACCCTAACAAGCTATCTTATGCAGGTGACATGGCCAATTGGAACATCGAATGGTACCCTAACGTGTCTTAAGAGATGACACCTCGGCCATCTGACTCCACTACCCTAGAAGAGGTATTGGAAATTTTGCCACCCATGTGACTAAACATTTCACGAGATATATGACACATTGGCAAAATTTGAGGAAATTTCACGAGATATAATCGGGTATCTGCCATTATATTATGAAGTTGTAAGGAGATACCCAATTCTAGCATGGAAGCGGCACCATCTAAACAAGATAGGCCGGTGCTGACTCCTTTTGGTGAGCCCCTTGAAAAACAAGCTCAAAATTCATATTTTTAGCCACTGGTACCTTATCCCACTCTAACATAAAAAGCAAGAAAATATGCACAATTTGATAAGTTTTTTGAAGTATTCAAACAACTTCACATAAACATTCCACCCAGTGAGGCTTTGATACACATGCCCAAATATGCAAAGTTCTTTAAAAGCATGCTTGTCAACAAAAAGAGGTTGGAAGAATTATCCACTGTGGTTCTAAATGAAGAATGCTCTTCCATCTTGCAAGACTAATAGACTTTGCCACATAAAGAAAATGATCCAAGGAGTTTTTCTATTCCCTGTCTTGTTGGTACTCTTACATTTTGCAATACATTAGCCGACTTAAATGCTAGCATTAATATTTTACCATACAAAACTTTCAAAAAGCCAGGCCTAGGTAAGCCTAAGCCCACTAGGATGAGTCTTCAACTTGCGGATGGATATATTAAATATCCTAGGAAGGTAGTTGAAGATGTATTAGTTAAGATGGATATATTCATATTTCTTGTAGATTTTGTTATTCTTGATATGGATGAAGATTGTAAAGTTCATTTAATTATAGGTCAACCCTTCCTAACTATGGCTAAAGCATTAATTGATGTTCATAGGGGAAAGTTGACACTTAAGGTTGGGGATGAAGAAATTATTATCAAAATCTACAAAAGCATGCAACATCCTATATCTTCTGATGATTCTTGTTTAGATATTGATATTCTTGATGAGTCTATCTTTGATTTTGTCCAAGAATCATTTGTTAATTTTTCTATGGACTTGATGGAACAATCAATTGCACATTTCTAGTATTCAAATAAAGGCCATGAGTTGGGAGAATTTATAGAAGTCGAAAAAAATAGTTTGGGAAGAATGAAGTCAACTATTAAGGAACCACTAGAATTAGACCTAAAAGACCTCCTCGAGCACTTGGAATATGCATTTTTGGCTAACAAAGGAAAACTTCCAATGATCATAGCAAAAGACCTCACTTATGAACAAAAGACTAAATTGGTAAGTCTATTGGGAAAATATAAGGGAGGCATAGAAAATCACAGATATTAAGGGATTTAGCCATTCTTTTTGCTCTTATAAAATTTTGTTAGAAGAAGGAGCAAAGCCCATAGTGCTGTTGGGATTCGTGGACTCCTAAACGCGGAAAACATCTACGAATCCCTCCCGAGGACCCAAGTAAACGATTAAGAAGATCTAAGTTTTAAGAATTACCCCTGGTTGTTGTAATCGAAATCCTTCGATTCTGGTTGCGCTATTGTACGTTCAACCCTAACAATCACCAGACGCTGCAGTATGCGAACGTCCTCTATCGGATACACACCGCGAACTCACTCGATACCCAGGGAGTGCTAGCGCCTAGGGTTTGAGAGGTTTTTCTTTTTCTCTGGTAGAGAATGGCACGAATGTTCTCAACCGAAAAATTGGACTATTGAAAAGACAGCTAGGGTTTTCTTAAAAAACCCTCGAACCTCTTAGAGTCCAACCCTAATAATATCTTATCATATTCTAATTTAAATTCAAATTAAATTAAAACTGATATGATAAGATTCTGCCATTATCTCGGTAATTTAACTAATTATTTTACCGAGTCAGATTCTTATAATCTGGATATCATCCAGATTCATCGAACCTGGTCACCAGAAAAATAACCTAACAAGTTCGCTTATTGTGTGACACTATAGGTTCATTTAACACTGGCAGCGTGCCTAAATCATATTTAAATGGCCCACAAGTTATAAGCGGTTTCTAGCAAAACATTATAACTATCCAGGTTAAATGAAGATCGGTGATCTCTTTGAACCAAACCATAATTTTATATTTAGTCCTTTTGTCACACGATATCCAGATTAAGCATAAGGCACGGAGCATGTCATCCTTATTAAGCTTAATCAATTATTTCTTGATTTCATAGTAGACTGTTCAAACAAATGATATCAATATCTTAGATTGATATATTTGAGCACGGCCATGCATTTTTAACAGTCTAACTTATCAAGGGGCCCATGGATATCTCTCCCATAATCGAGAGGGACAAATTCCTTCACAATCAATCATATTCCTCTCCCCGATTTATTCTATATCCAACAAGTAGTCTAATTTATTATCTCGGTTAAAGACAACTTTAGACAATGTCAAAATATAGAATTTATCAAGTAAGAAACTATGATGAATTTAGGTCGAAGGACTTTCAATATTATTATGGCTAGAAAGTACTTATGACATATTCCATGAAGTACTCTCACAGTGGGTCATGTCCAATACAATGTTCTCTAACATTTATTTATGTCTTGACTCGATATCACAAATATCCATGGCCAGTAAAATATAGCCATCAAGTCACAAACATACTAATCTTAATTTATTATTATTCCAATAATAATAATCGATCAGGGACAGTTTTAGAATAGTCATTGTATTCATTGTAGGGTTTTACTATCAAGTCACGTACTTGATGACCAACAAAACAAAACTCACTATTCATGGAAAGGAAAGCCTCATATTATTATATAAAACATAATGACAATTGTATAAGTACAAATTGACTCTAGGGCATATCCCCAACAGTCTCCCACTTGCACTAAGACCAATTTGGCATAAGCCGTAATCACATTGTTCTGGTATGACTATCATGTTTAGACGATGGGAGAGGCTTTGTCAGTGGATCTGCAACATTGTCATCAGTTGGCACCTTGCATACATTGACATCTCATCTATCAACAATTTCTCGAATGAGATGAAAACTTCTAAGTATATGTTTGGATCGCTGATGTGATCTTGGTTCCTTAGCTTGTGCAATGGCTCCATTGTTGTCACAATAGAGATCCACTGGGTTCACAATACTAGGAACTACATCTAGTTCTGTAATGAACTTTTTAATCCAAACTGCTTCTTTAGCTGCAGCTGAGGCAGCTACATACTCAGCTTCTGTAGTAGAATCGGCCACGGTGTCTTGCTTTGAACTTTTCCAGCTTACAGCACCTCCATTCAAACAAAATAGAAAACCTGATTGCGATCTATAATCATCTATGTCGAACTGAAAACTAGCATCAGTGTAACCATTTACAACTAGCTCGCCTTCTTGTCCTCCATAAACTAAGAACATATCTTTAGTTCTTCTTAAGTACTTTAGTATGTTCTTGACAGCAGTCCAGTGTGCCTCTCCAGGATTTGACTGGAACCTGCTTGTCATTTACCCTATTTTTTATACTATTTGGGTAAGTCCAACACAAATGGTACCAAAAAAGGGAGGAATAATGGTGAGTCCCAAATGAAAATAATGAGTTAATCCAAATGAGATTGGTAACCGATTGGAAGGTTTGCATTGATTATAGAAAATTAAATGAGGCAACTAGGAATGACTACTTTCCTCTCCCTTTTATTGATAAAATGTTGGAAAGATTAGCTAGACCAGAATTTTATTATTTTTTAGATGGTTTTTCTGGCTACTTTCAAATTCCCATAGCACCAGAGGATCAAGAGAAGACTACCTTTACATGCCTTTTTAGTATTTTTGCATATCATCGTATGCCTTTTGGTCTTTTCAATGGTCCAAGAACTTTCCAAAGCTGTAAGATGGCTATCTTCGAAGGATTTGTGGAAGATATCATAGAGGTATTTATGGATGATTTTTTCTATTTTTGGTGATTCTTTGGACTTGTGTTTGGCCAATTTAGAAAACGTGCTTCAAAGGTGTGAAGAGACCAACCTCATGCTTAATTGGGAAAAATGTCACTTCATGGTGCAAGAAAGTATTGTATCGGGACACAAGATTTCAAGAAAAGGTATTGAAATTGATAGAGTGAAAATTGAGGCAATTCAGAAACTTCCTTCTCCCACTTCCATGAAGGCTGTTTGAAGCTTTCATGGTCATGCATGTTTTTATAGGAGGTCTATCTTGGATCTCTCAAAAATTTCTAAACCTCTTACTTCTCTACTCGAAAAAGATGTTGTTTTTTATTTTAATGATAAATGTCTAAATGCTTTCAATGTACTTAAAAAGAAAATGATCAACTCTCCTATTTTAATTGCACCGGATTGGTCTCTTTCTTTTGAATTAATGTGTGATGTAAGTGATTATGCAGTAAGCGCGATGCTTGGACAAAGGAGGAATAAGCATTTTCAATCAATCTACTATGCAAGAAAACTCTTACGGTGGCACAAGAGAACTACACCACAATGGAGAAAGAATTGCTTGCAATAGTGTTTATTTTTGATAAATTCTATTCTTATCTTGTTTGTCCAAAGTCATTGTGCATACAAACCATTCTGCCCTTAAATACCTACTAATCAAGCATGATTCCAAACCAAGATTGATAGAAGGGTTTTATTGTTGCAAGAATTCGACTTAAGACATTAGCGATAAAAAGGGAGCAGAAAATTTGGCTGTGGATCACGTATCCAAGTTGGAAAATCCTAATTTAGAACCGCTGGCTGAAGGGGACATCAATGACACTTTCCCGGATGAACAACTTCTACTTGTTGATAGTGAGATTTCTCAAACACCTTGGTTTGTGAATTTTGCTAATTACTTGGTTGTAGGAATTGTTTTGGAGGATTTCACGGCACAACAAAAGAAGAAATTCCTCTCCAAAGTAAAGCATTAATTTTGGAAAGATCCTTACTTGTCCAAGTGTTGTGCGGATCAAATCATCCAGAGATGCGTGGATTCCGTAAAAAGTGCAAATATCTTGAAACATTGTCATGAAGGACCCGCGGGAGGCCATTACCAAGCAACAACACTGCAAGAAAGGTGCTTGAGTTTGGATTTTATTGGCCAACAATCTTTAAGGACTCTCACAAGTTTTTTCAAAATTGTAATAGGTGTCAACATACAAGTAACATTTCTGAATCTCATAAGATGTCATTGCAAAATTTTCAAGCTTGTGAAATTCTCAATTGTTGGGGGATCGATTTCATAGGCCATTTTTCTAATTCTTTGGGTAACAAATACATTTTAGTTGCAGTTGAGTATATGTCTAAGTGGGTTGAGGCGCAAGCCTTTCCTACTAATAATGCTTAGGTTTTCGTCAAGTTTCTTAGAAAACTTTTCACAAATTTTGATGTGCCTAAAGTATTCACTAGTGATACGGGAACATACTTTTGTAATACCCAATTGGACAAAATTATCAAACACATAGGTGTTACTCATAAGTTTTAAAAAACCTTAGAGGGGGGAGGGGGGAGGGGTGAAAAAGGTTTTTGACAAATTTAAAATGCTTTTCAAAAATTCTATTTTGAGGAACTCTTTTGCATTTCAGATCGAAAAGATTGCAACTGATACAATGAAAAACTTTCGAAATGTCTTAAAGATCAACATCAATCTGAATGAGGTAAGACACACGATGTAATTAATACAAGGGTAAAAATGGGTTGGTAAGAACCATAAAGATTTCTTTCGAGAGATTTAAGAAATTTTATGCAAGGAAGTTTGCAGCTAACTGAAATTAAATGCAGAGAGAGAACACAAGATTTATAGTGGTTCGATCTTCTAAGATCTACATCCACTACCTTAAGCTCATACTTAAGGATTTTCAACCAGATTTCATTCACACAACTCAATGGTGTCTATCTACACCAATTATATAAGAGAATCACTAAACTTAGTTCTACCGAAACCTCTCAATCAATCAACAAACCAAAGTTCACTCCAAATGGATTTTATACCACAACCTTGATACACAAAGAGGATTATATGAATAAAATAAATATCGCTCACCCTTTTGAGTAGATATACAAACAAATGAGCTCAAATAACCTTTACCTTTTTGAATCAATTTGATTTCACTTTGAAACACTACAAAAAGGAGATTTTTATATTCTAAAGAGTAAAAGTGTTTTTTAGAAAGATAGGACAAAAATCTACTTTAAATTCGAGTTTTAAAACCTTTTATAAGAGCAAAAAGTAGGGTTCCAACGGCTAGAAACGACTATTTTCACGCTATCAAATTTTTCAGAGTTTTGGACTTAGGGATTAGATGATGGTGCATCTAAAAGGTAAGTCCAAAATGGCACTTTTTTTTAGGAAAAATCATTTTGAAACTGTTCACAGAGTTTTGGATGGAGCTTTTGGATGCAAAGTTATCCAAACTACTCAATCCAAAAATTCTTAAGACTTAAAACATTGAAATCTTTTGTTTATGTGCTTCAATGTAGAAATAAACTGAATCATCAGGTAAAGAAGACGTATGAATTTACACTGATAATACCTTAACAAAGATTCCTAACTTAAGGTTCTTCCATAAGGATTTCTTGGTATGCAATCTTTTAAGCTTGGTCTTCTACTTGATCATCCATTCTTAGATTCTATTGCTCAAGAGTTACTTAACAATCTTATTTGCATGATTTGGAAGAACTAAGGTCAAACATATCCTATCACATGTACATCACACAAGTTAACCATCATCAATATTTGTCATAAGTTAAAACACAGGAGAATGCCCTTAGTCTCCCCCTTTTCGAGTGATGACAAATTTGATGATATTGTGATATATATAAAAAATTTATATCTACTACGGACACGTTAAACCAAGAGAAATGAGAATATTTTTCATTGAAATGCAATCTCTCATTATAGAACTCAAAGAGTGCTTGTGAGATTACGATAGAAAATTGAGGTATATACTCACAAACATGGCTCAATGAGCCTATGGCCTAACCTACCTCCATATCCTCCTTTCTTCTATCACATGACTATTCCTTATGAGAATAGCTATAAAAAAAATGTATAGTTATGTATACAACGAGGTATAGAATATAAATCATAAGATGATATGCTCCCCCTTAATATGTGCATATATGAACATGTATAAGATATGAGATTACGAAGTGCGATTTGAGAGAAAATTGGATTCAAACTTTAGACTTCCAAAATGTGCATCCAAAACTAGGTGGTGTGAGACTATAGAGCTTTTGAACTTTAGGTTTTGGATGTTCAAAATATGTGTCCAAAATACGGTAAAGTTAGACAAAAGCTATCCCTTTTTAAAACCCATTTTTGGACTGGACTTTGGATTGAATAAATAAGAGTAAAAAACTCCCCCTATCTATGGGCAGGTAATAACGAGTTTTCAGAGATTTTGATCTGTCGAGTTTTCTCAAGAAATTTCAGACTTCAAGGAAAGTTTTGAGCAATAAAAGATATATGAATAACTATCCTTATCATTTGAGTTTTTTTTTTTTTTTTTTTTTTTTACATAGAGCATATCATAAAAGCTTTCAAAACAGATTGTTCAACAACCCCAATCTCAATGATAACTTTATGTCCACACTTCAAACTCATTTGACCAAAGCAGGATATCAAACTAATTTTCATTGAATCACTTAAATCTTCTTAGACCGCAGCAAACTATGATCATAATCAATTAGAAATCATGAATCATACTTATCAATATGCAACTAGTACTTGATCATAAATCATAATTTATACAGAGAAAAATTAGTGCAGCATTCTGGTATGATCAAACCCAAATCCCAACATGAATTCTATAGAGTGTTTCACAAGATCTACATACAAGTACGTTGCAGTCCAAAACACAATAACTATTTCCAATCCATAGCATAACACTGCACAACAACATCCAATTTGCACTTCATCCAACATCAGTCCATAACAGTACATAAGCCAATAATAACCAATAATAACCATCAGTCAATAGAAGTGCATAATTCCAACAACCATCAATCAACAGTGGTGCATAATTCTAACAGCATATCACAACTTAGCACAAATATTAGCACAATCAATGCACACAATCAGTGCACAATCACAATCCCAACTACCATTTTTCTTCCCCTTTGTCATCAATCAAAATGTAGAATAAGGAGAATAATTAGTAAATATCGAGTTAGAAAATGGAGAAGGTAAAAAGTAGAAGTCCAACGGCTAGTTTCACGTTGTTAGATTTTTCAGAGTTTTGGACCTAGAGATCGGATGATGGTGCGTTCAAAAGGTAAGTCTAAAATGGCATTTTTTAGGCAGAATCGATTTAACACTATTTACAAAGTTTTGGATGAAACTTTTGGTTGCAAAGTCATCCAAACTACTCAATCCAAAAATTCTGAAGACTTAAAACTTTGAAATCTTTTGTTTATGTACTTCAAGGTAGAAATAAACTAAATTATAATGTAAAGAAGATGAAAGAATTTACACATATAATACCTTAACAAAGATTCCTAATCTAAGGTTCTTCTATAAGGATTTCTTATTATGCAATTGATCTTCTACTTGATTACACTACTAAAAAATTGCTAAAACACAACGGCTAAGAAGACATCGTATTTGATAACCAAGCCATCGTATTTGAATACGACGGCTAAATGACGGTTCCGTGACAGTCATATAAAGTCTCGTCGTTATTGTTCAACAATGGCAACCAAACCGTCGTATTTGTCTAATATGATACCCTAATATGATGGCTCTACAAAAACATCGTATTTAATCATTGCGGAAGGCTTAAAGACATGGTTACGCAAATACGATGTCGTATTATCAAATGCAACGATTTTGTCATAGGTGACATTATTTAATTTTCACAAATGCAACGGTTCTAGCTGTCGTTTTTTATTAATTTTTTTTTTAAAAAAGTAGTTACTTTGTATTTAAGCTTACCCACCTGCAATTTCAAACCAAAAACAATCCATTCAACTCATTCAATACCAATCACAATAAAATACAATTTGCTTAATGCCAAACAAATCAATATCAATCTCTTAAACATTGAAATTATAAGTAATCCATAAACTCCACAAGAGAAGTAATACTACTTATATAACAAATAAAAAAATGCCAATGAATCTATTAGAAACAGCAGTACATGTAAAATAAGAAGAAAATGAGAATACGTCAGTCATCACGAGCAGTCTCATCAGCTATTTAAGGTTGGTGCTGGTCCCTTTTCCTTGCACCTTACACGACCTCTCATATTAGGACCGAACAAATGTTGGCAAATCTGATCCTTCGCTTCCTCAATAAGCTCAAACTCAGGCAGTGCTGACCACTCTTCCTCTAATCGGTCCTACATAATTGTGAAATAATATATCAAATATAAAGTACGTAAATGAATTGTATTTGTCATATTTTAATATTTGTATAAAAGAATGTGGCATTCTTCTTGTGACCAGTGGATATGTAATATGTGATCGATTTTGTCTGCTTCACTCAGCCTTTGCTTGTGAGTATCTAAAATAGCTAATATAAAAAACAAGTAGGTAATAATTATCGCACATATGCACACATTTATGACGGGGGAAAATATTAGACATTTATTCATATAACCTGTGTATCTGCACACATTCATTACCATCTCTTTCTTAATATAGGTCCCACGTATACTTAAAGTTTTGACAAAACTGAACAAACCAATCTCTCTCATCTTTTCTTACTCCTCCCAGTATCATTTTTTCCCATCCTCCTTGTCTCTTTCTTTCCTCAGTCTTCCCTTCCCTCGTTTTGCTCAATTGCATTATCAATATATATTCGTGCATAAGTTAGCCAGTTTAACTCATGCGACAGTACACGAATTCCAATGCACTAATTTTCTATAATTTTATTCACATTAAACTATCTCTATTCATGGCGTCTCTTCTTCCTCGCACAGATATATATATTCCTTGCACAAAATTTGCTCTCTCAGTCATCAGTCATTAGTGGATTTCAAAAAACCATAAAGGAGTCGGGATTTCTTCTTTGGTTCTCTTTTTCAGAGATAGAGGACATATGATTGAGAAGAAGTTGAGAGAAGCCATTGAGATACTGGAACGTGAGAAGAAGTTGATGGAAGAAATCTTGATACGCAGTTGGAGGACCAAACAAAGAGACTGAGACAAGCATGCTTCAAGGCCAACTATAAGAATAAAAAACTCATGGGGATGATAAAATCTCAACATTAGCCATTAATATATTTCATAGTTTTTATCTACAAGTAGCTCAAGTTCAGTGGGTTGGACTTTCGAACATCTCCTTACCTGCACAATATATTTCATATCCTCTCCCTCTTGAATTAAATCTGTTTACATACCAAGTACCCATCGCACAGTAAAATTTTTAAAAAATATCTCCCATCCTCTCCCTATTGTATGTCACTCTCGGAGCATTCTCAAAGCATATTCTGTAAGCCTAATACAGTTTTAGTGGGCCACTGAATGCCAATTATCTTGCACCACTTTTAACTATCGAAAATCTCTATACTCACATTCCACCCAAAAGAATTTATCTTCTTACCTGCTACTTTTTTTGTTTTTTATCAAAAGAATTCATTTTCTTTGTTCAGTTGGGCATCTCAAAGCTAGACCACATACATTCTCAAATTAACATTAAACACCAATTCCTTAAGCTGAGACAAGAATTAAATTTTATTGTAAAGATTGCCTCTCAAATGCCACAATCAATTAGTGCCCGTCACAAATCTGATAAGCATTTTATTTTAGAAAATCAGTAGTCAACAAAAGCTATGACGATTCTTTACTTGAAGCAAACATAACTAATATGATTCTATCACGTAAAGACTCATGATGCAACTTGAAGGCAATACAGAAACAGTACAATAGCAAGATCCAACACAAAATGTATACCAATTAAATCTATTTTTCCAACTTACAACTCAACATTTCCAATGAATATCAGTATCTGAATACCTACCGGTCCAAGGAGAGGCGTAAAGACCGCGACCGACGAAGAAAAACAGGGGAGCAAGAACAGTGCAGAAGATAAGAACCGCAAGGGAAGGGAAACGAGATCCACAGCTACCTCTTGTCTTGGCCAATAATGCTCTCCTATTCCCCATCTCAAATCATCAAAGTTCAATGATAACCTAATGATTTCAATTCACAATAAAATCAAAGCATTATCAAAAACCAACTAGGTCGCCAATGGCGCAGGCGCACACATACATTTCACACATTACGTATCCATACCTATATCAGAATTTTACAGCGCGGGCAATTTGCAACGAGATCTCTTCTTAGTTGAACTTCAAAATCTCAGCGTTATTGTATAAATGCCCTGTTTTTGAGAATTTGTGGAACTCAGAGAGAGAGAAGAGAGAGTGTGTAGAAGAAGCATACGAACGAAGGAAAAGTGATCTGAGAATTTAGGTAAGGAAGGGGAACCTTTATTTTTAATATTTATTTATTTATTATTTTAGTAGCGGTAAAGTGTCAGTATTTTCCTTTCAAGTTTTTTTCCATGGCTATTTGGCTTTTTTTTTTTTCTTTTTTTTGCCCCCCATTCTTTACAGGTTTGGAATTGTGTCAGTACGACGACGGCGAAAGATTGAGAAAGTGCGGAGCAGTGGTAATAATGCAGTGGCAATAATATCGATTACTATATATTGTATTGGTAACCGAATGCAAAGCCCAACTTCAATATTTATTTATTTCCTATATCTGGTCTATTTTCTGAATTCCGATTATTGAATATTTATACTGAAAATTAAACTTAGAAATTTAGAAATTAAATTAATTATAATTTTTTATATTATATTTTGTTATAATTTAAATTAAATATAAAAAATATTATTAATTAGATCAATATTTAATATATTTAAACTTAAATAACAAAATTTAAAATAAAATTTAAATATATTTTAATCAATTAAATAATAATAAAAATTTATTAACAACTGCACTTAATTAATTAAATATAAATACTTAATTAATATTTTCTATTAATCAAGAGTTGTACTAACCTTAGTTCTGTTCGAAGAAAATCCAAATCCCACCATGTGAACTGCATAAATGGCCAAACATATTCAAGAAGATGATCCGAAAGTGTTCTAGTTTTCATTAATTGTCAATTAAGAAAATAATATATAATTATTTCAGTATTTTATAAATATATTATAAACATGTGCATTATTTAGAATTTTTTTTAACTTTAATCGTGTGCAGTTTTACAATTGAACAAGTAAAAATTACAAGAAGACTGCACAAAGTATATCTATTGCATGCATACAAATATCAATAGTTTGCACGCTGAAAAAATAATAATAATGTATCAATCAATGAATAATTGAACTATATCTAGATATAAATGGAAATTTTCGGTATCAATCAATTGTTTTATAATTGCATAGAAGTGACTAAAAGCATTGAAATTATTAGTGCAAGGGGAGGGAGGCCATCAGTGTGTTCCTAATTATGGTGGGCATTACTAAGCAAAGTTGGCACTCGACACTATTGTGGAGCAGTATTTTATTGCTGGAGAACAAAACTATTGGTTAATGGGGATTGTAGTTGGAAAGCTGAAAGACAGAAGCAAATCTTGCATACATTGAAATAAAGGTCATCTGGAAAGCTTATGACAGCTTCTTGAAAAGGGACCCTCAAATTTGCTTCTCCAAATAACCCGCCCATCTACCAACTATTGTCCATTGATGTGGTCATATGTTGAAGAAGTCGATGAGGGCCTTCCTTTTGCTTTTGTCGTCTTTATTCCTTTTTATCATTCCTTGTGGAGGCAACGTGAGTTGACACCACCGCGCAAAACAACAAGAGCATATTATGCTTATTTATAATATATCATATTTTGTATGATGGATAAGAAATATTCGGACATGCATACGACATCTCCACAGCTAATTATCAGAATTAATTTTTTCAAAATTTTACCACTCTTCTGATGGCTTCCTTGCAAATGCAAACTACAGCGGTGTGGCCATATTGTTATACCCAAGGAGAAACAAAACAAGCCTAAAAGAACCAACTAAGTATGCTGTCTGATTTATCTTACTAGAGGAAAAAAAATTAACACAATCAATAATATAATATATGTAACATTATTCATTATCAAATCTAAAAATATGACTAATAGATTAGGTGATAACACCTATGAATAACTACTTTACTATCACTTCACTTCGTAAAAAATAAATATTTTAAATTAATAATGAGTATTAAGACATATAATCATACTTCCCGTTACACTTTTATTACTTTTTCATGTTAGGTCTAAATTAATAAATAGAATCTAAAGACTAAGATTCTAGAGGTAGATTCCATTACTCAAACTATAGCATTTAGTTGCTATACGTCACGTTTATTGCTCAAACATGACTCATGTGCTTGTTAACTTAAATGTCTTACCGTTCTATTCTTGATAGATAATGTGGCAAATCTATTTAATAACTTCAATTTATATATTCATAAATGCTAAATAACTCCTAATATGAAAATGATAATAATAGGAAAAAGGACAATAAAATTACTCTCTCTCTCTCTCTCTATATATATATATATATATATATATATTATACTAATGTGACAAATAAAATTATATAAAGTTTAATTTTACAATAAAAATTATAGATAGAATGTTTATATATATATATATATATATATATAATTAAATGTAATAATTAAAAGATAGTATACTCTAGTTAGCTATGTAGATATATATATGTACACACGCATAAGTATGTTTGTAATTAAAAAATTATTTATGTTATATAACATATTAATCTAATGCTCATATTAATCTAATTAAAAAATTATTTATGTTATATCACATTTGTGTAGTAATAGAAAGATATTTTAGTATTTACAAATATAAAGATATCAAATTAACGATCCAACCGTTAAATTTATTATAATAATTACAAATAGTATTGTGACTAAATTTGAAAATAATCAAATAAAATTTAAAATACTTTTGAGGGGTTTTGTTATAATTAGACAAAAACGACGATTATAATAACCGTCGTATTAGGCCACCTATTGCGACGGTTTATATAAACCGTCATATTTGGCCTACTCTATTGCGATGGGTCCGTTAAGCTATCGTATTTGGCCTACTCTATTGCAACGGTTATGATAAACTGTCGTTTTTGGCCTACTCTATTGCGATAATTAAGATAAAAACTTCGTATTTGGCATACTCTATTGCGACTGTTATGTTAAACCATCGTATTTGGCATATTCTAATGCGACGGTTTTGATAAACCATTATATTCGGTTACAAAATATGACAGTTATAGTTTAACTATCGTTTAAACCCTCACTAATACAACGGTTTCTAAACCGTCGTATAAATTAACCTATTGCGACGATTTTTTTATTGTCATTTTTTGTTTCCGTCATATTTGCCCCATTTTTTTTGTAGTGTCACCCATTCTTAGATTCTATTGCTCAAGAATTGCTTAGCAATCTTATTTGCATACCTTGGAAGAACTGAGGTCAAACATATCCTATCACATGTAGATCATACAAGTTAGTCCTTATCAATGTTTGTCATAAGTCAAAACACAAGAGAATGTTGTTAGGGCTAACAAGTTTGCTACTCTCTATCATCCTCAAACTAGTGGCCAAGTTGAGGTGGTCAATTGAGAATTTCAAAGAATTTTGAAAAAAGTGGTCATTCATACGAGAAATAATTGGATTTTAAAGCTAGATGATATTCTTTGGGCTTATAGGACTACTTTCAAAACGCCTATTGGTACAACCCCATATAGATTGGTATATGGGAAATCTTGTCATTTACTTGTGGAGATTGAACACAAAGATTATTGGGCTATCAAACTTGCTAACTTTGATCTTGAGCTTGCTAGAAAATCCAGGTTACTTCACTTGAATGCATTGGACGAATTGCGCATGGCTACAAATTATAATTCCCTACTATATAAGGAGTGGGTGAAACGGTGGCATAATAAACATATTACTCAACACTAGGAGTTTGAAGAAGTTGATCAAGTATTATTGTTTAATTCTCGCTTGTGACTCTTTCTGAGTAAGTTGAAATCAAGATGGTCAGGGCCGTATTTGGTGACCAAGATTTTTCCTTTTGGTACTCTTGAAGTTTCTCACCTGATTAATGGTACTTTCGAAGTCAATGGAAATAGGGTGAAGCCTTATTTTAGTGAGACTTTCGACACTTTGAATCATGTGGATATTTTTCTCCATGATTCATGACTTTTCTTAGGATTTCTTTTTAGTTGATTTTTCTTGTTTTTTCTTTTAACTTGATTATATTTTCCTTTTCTAGATTTATGCTTTCTATTTTTTTTTCTCTTATATTTTATTTAGGTACAATTTCTCCAATGACTCCTTGTGGTAGCTTCACACGTGTTGGAACTAATTTGCAGTGGAAGTAGTTTCTTTTTTCTATTCTTCCTCTTAATTTCTTTTGGTCCCTGGTTTTTCTTTCATTATTATATTTTTAGCCATTAAGGACAATGTCCAGTTTAAGTGTGGGGGAAGAGTTTAGCATTGAAGATATTTTTCATATACATTTTAGCTAAATTTTTGTGAACTTTTTAAAATTTTTTTGTGGTTTTATTGCTTTAGCAAGGTTGTAATTATCTTTCTTACTTGGATATGAGCTTTGTCATTCATTTAGTGAATTTTTATCAATGAATTGGTTTATTGGATGGGAAGTGTTAAGACTTGAGAATTTGGGTTAATATTATTTATGCATTAGTATTTGAGTATTATTTGACTCATCTAGTTGAATATGGAGAATGTGATGAATGTGGAGAAAGTCATTGGCTAACTCTTGTTTTATAGGTTTAAACTTTACCTAACTTTGAGTTGTGATAAGGAATGTGAGGAAAAAAATATTTTTGAGTGGAAAGATTGGGGAAAAAACTGATTGTGAGTTGAAAAATGAGAAAAATGAGTTGGAAAAAAATTGTTTCATCTTTGAGAGTGAAAAAAAAAAATTCTTGATTTTTGAGGCCAATACGGATATTAAAGAGAAATCCACTTTCTTGAAGCTATTAATTTCCGAAAGCAAAAGAGAGAAAATTGCTAAAAAAATGATGAGTGATAACTAAAGGGGGGGGGGCAATATAGTGCATGAAGAGAAATTCATTCACTTAAGGCTATCAATTCCCTAAGACATTGAAAAAATTTAGAGGAAAAATGACGTGTTTTCCTTAAATCATGACTTGTGTTGTGAAATTTTTAGATTTATAATTCTTGAGTTGGTAGGTAGCTTGACTTGTATAATTTATATTATCTACATTTTTGCTTGAATGGTGAAATAATTTTCTTAGACTAAATTATAAATTTGCTTAATTTGACTTCAAGTGTTTTGTGATATCTTATCAAATACTTTAAGTTGCAATTGTTTTTAAAGGGTTAAATGAATGGCAAAGGTATATCTAAGGTTTGAAGGGAGGTTATAAGCCTTGTTACGATCAAAATTTTGGAAGAATAAAAGATTGTATTTTCTTGTTATTTTCTTCTTGGCTTAAGTGTTTTGCTTGAGGACAAGAAAAGATTCAAGTGTGGGGAAATGTGATAAAGGATAAATTCATGATTAAATTCCTAGTTATTTGAGGTTAATTCGAGATACTTTTAATATAATAACTAGTCATATTCCTTAAATATTTGATATTTTGCTTGTGGAAAGTGTTTTGGATAAATTTGTGTAGGATTTAGTCGATTTCGAGCAAAAAATCAAAAATTTCAGACTTGACCTAGCTCCAGGTTTTCTCTGGAAAAGTAGAGCAAAAATAGAGCAAACAGTTAGGAGAAAATCAAAATGAACCTGGCACTAAGTTGCTCGAAGAGACTAGGCACCAAGTCCATTCTGTTCAGAGCAGTTTTGTACGCAAATTTGGTATCTTCCAAAAGATATTGGTATTTTTTGAATTCTACTCAGACTAGACTTCTCAAGTCACGAATTTTGGTGTCAAGCGAGATTATAAATACAAGAAAAACATAAGAGAAATATGTGAATCCAAAGATTAAAGTTGCCAATGAGCATTATTCAAGAAGGTTTTTAAGAAGAAGAAGAATGGCTTGTTTATGATTTTTTTTTCTTTTACCTTTGTTTTTTTTTTCTAGGATAATGATGTAATCAATGCTTCCATTGTAATTTGACATTGTTTTGGGATTCAAGATTTCTTAAATTAATTTAGACTTTTGATCAATTAATTATTTGTCTTGGGATTTGATTACTTATTTTTATTACGGAGTTGATTAATTGATTTTTGTTGTTAAACTTTCTTAAAAAGGGGTTGATGATGACTTCAACTAGTTAATTTCATATTTGTTATCCCTTAACTTACTTGAAAAAAAGGTTAATTGTTAAGAACTTGGGTAATCAAAGGTTAATTGATGATTGCTAGAATATAGATTCATTGACTAATTTCATGTTTAAAATCACCTAGAATATAGGGGTTTATATAAGGATTGATTTTAATGCATATTTTGGGTAAATTGGTTGAGACAGAATATATTTACTAATTTAACTAGAAAATAGTGATTCCATGGATTGCAAATGAAGTGAGTCTATTTTAAATCCTTAATGAGACGAAGATGATAATTAATTGTGATATTTGCTAAGTGATTTATTGTCATGTTTTCAAATGTAGTTGTCTAAATTGAATATTTTTACATCATTGTGTGTGTGTGTGTGTGTATTCTTTTTATCATATTATCATTTTATTAGGTCAGTTAAATAATGAATAAAAAGTGATTAGTATGTACTTGTTTCTTTGAGGATCAATACTCGTTAATTTCCTATACTATGCTTGCGATTAGTATACTTGCTCATATGTGTAACTTGGGATTAATGTTTTAATTAAAACTTGACTAGGGATGGATTTAAATTAATGATTTTTATACACCCAAAATTTATGTGTCACTAGTCTTATCATGTTAATGATGTCCTCTCTCTTAATACTATGACTAGGGATAATTTAAGCACAAATACTACATAATGTAGTAGGAATCTTATATTATGATTTTTATTATAATTTCCCTATTATTATATTTTGTACTAGGGACTTTATATATTAGTTTTGTACACATATATACGAAATGGTTAATTATACTATAAAATAAAGAATGCTTTTTATTAATAAATAAACAAAATACATTGTACAAATAATTGTCTCTAGAGCACAACTCTAACATTAAGCACAAGTACTGCATAGTGTAGTCAGAATATCACATCGTGATTTATGTCACGATTTCCTTAACATTGTACATTGTGTTAGGGACTTTATCTATCAGTTTTACACGCATACACATATGAAACAAAGAAACTATAAGATAAAAAAAGTGGCTTTATTAGATAAATGTGAAAAATACATCGTACAAATTGATTAGTTATGGAGCATAACTCTAACAAGGTGATCTTGATAAGAGAAGATCTACATCTAGGTACTTGATGACTTTTGCAAAGGGAACAATGTCATAGCAGAGTAAATTGCAAAAATGTATTACTTTTTCCAACACAGTGGTAAATTATATTACAGTTACTAGATCTTGTAAGGAGATAGTTCAGTTGCAGAGACTTCTTCAGGAATTAGGTTTGAAACAAGAAAGTATAACCTATATGGTGATAGCACAAGTGCTATTCATCCGTGTAATAACTCTACATTTCACTCTCAATCCAAACACATTGATGTGAAATATCATTGGATTAGCTAAGTTTTGAATTCCAAGCTGCTAATACTTGAGAAGGTGTACGCAGATGATAATAATTCTAATATGCTGACTAAGGTATTGCCTAGGAAGAAATTCTTGTTTTGCAGATAGGAAGCCAGTTTCGTTGTACCCCTCAAATGAGCTAGAGGAAGAGATTGTTAGGCCAAAAATATCCAGCCCATTTGGTTGGAAAACAAAAAGTCCTGCAGGAACAAAAAAAAAAAAAAAAAAAAAAATCCAAGAGTTAGCGATAGCAGTGGTTGTGTGAGTTAAAGGAAGATGTAGAAAACATAAGGCGTGAACAGTGAAAGCCACAGAAGCCATTGTTGTTTCTTTCAAGCTTTTGTGCCTCAATTTAGATGGTGATTCAAAATTCGATTGAGAAGAATTTTGGTGCCACATAATCCTCTTAACAAGACCTACACATCTACTATTTTAAATTTTAGCTTGGGTAACATCTTTCCAAACTAAAATCTTATTTGGTTGTAGTTTTAGGAGAAGAAATTGGTGTATTGTTGGTGTTCCTTTAGTTTTATCTGGAGAAGACCTTTGTATTGCCCATTATTATTGATAGTAGAAGTTTTTACTAGACTAGGTCCCATGGTTTTTGTCATCTCGAGTTTTTCACATTAAAAATATTAGTGTTTTGTGTTATTTATTTTTGTGCTTTCGTTTACTCACTAGAGGGATTTTATTTAGTGCCTTTGGTTTACTCCTATTTTTGTATTAGCACTTGAAAATTATTTTTGATCTTCGGATAATTTGTGATTTGTGTGGAGTTTCGTTTTATGTCTCTTTTGGTATTTCCCAACATAAAACATGTTTTGGGTGTTCTTATTGTGCTGGAAGTATAAATTAAATCTTATAAGACCAAATTAAATAAAGTGAAGTGGTTTGGGCTAAACGGCTAGGATGTTTATCTCATCTGGCGTACCACCATTATTGTGTTAAGCAAGTAGAATTAAGAAATGGGATTTTTGATAGATAGGTAATGGAGTAGCAAATTACCGTTACAGTTTCTTGAGGATTTTGGTGTTGGCTTGAATAGAACACTATCTAATTAAAATGGAATATGATTTTGAAGTGTGGCTAGCTAACTAATGTTAGTGTGTACAGTGAAGATGTCAAACAAAGCATATATACTCACATGCTAACTACATTAGTGGACTCTAATGCGAATTTAAGTAAACGGTAGAAGTGCAAACCATAAGATAGAGAAGAAGGTAGGCATCCAATATATAATCCATACCCGTGTACATTACCACCATGTCTATAAAAGAGAAAGGACACAAAAGACTTTAGTAGGAATTTGCTCAAGAATATGGTGGACTAAAATGGATTTACCTTAATTTAGTGTGAATAGAATGGAATAAGTGAACTTTTGGTGAAGAGTAGTATAGGTGGGTGTATTAAGATGATCAGATGAAGAGAGTCTACTAGTCAATTACATGCTAGTATTTTCATTTGAGCACAATTCGAGTAGTACTTTGTCTAACAATAACTAACATAAGTGAATATACGTGAATATTATGCTTGAGAAAACTATTACAAAAATTAGAAGAAGCAAGACTTGTTTATGCGAGAATGAGAACACCTATCTGAGGAACAAGGTGAATCTCTCATTTATAAATGCCATTTTGACTAGTGGTTTCCTAAACCATTTGCATATCAGTATTTCTGTTAAATGGATTTAAGAAACATGGGTATCGTGAGTTTCCTTTGTTTAAAACTATCATTTCAACTAGTCACTTTCTTAAAGGATTTGAAATTGGGGTTTTATCAAATGATTTTATGAAATAGAACTATTGTAAATCTCTAAGCTTCTTTGTTTGAAATATGTGCTTTGCTACTACATGCAAGTAAAATAGGTTTTATGACATTTCTTAGAAAAGCAAACTTTATGAGTCCTTTTATATGGTTCTAATTAGCATGATGACATATGATTACTTGCATAAGTCATTTCACAACTTAGCACAAGATTTCGAACTATTTAACAAGTATGGCCTAAAACTATTTTACAACTGGAATTGGCGAACACAACTATGGCAGTTATAAAGATGTTGAGTACCAATAGAAAGCTTTGACCATTATTCTAGCTTGTGTTAGAGATAGACAATGCCAAGTAACCTAATCAATTTTGTAGGTAATCTTATTCCACACGGGGTGATAGGATATTAGAAATTAGCCATTCCCCAGTTAGCACTATCTGAATGCGTAAAAAACTTACACGTAAGCTATTGGTTGATGTTAGGTGGGAAACTCAATGATCAACCCTTATCAGACCTCATATAAGGAGACTACAGGAGTAGGGGAGCTTGTGCTACTGCCAAGTCTCGTATGAAGGGAGTAGGGGATTAAAATAGCCTATGCTACCCAAATCAAATAATTAGATACATACATCAGATAGAGTGTGACCATATTTCTATTAGGTCGGTTGATTGTGGCTATGTGCTGGGGTTGTGCTTGTCACAGTATAGCATATTAGCGAATGGGATCTTCTTAGACTTTGTATACAGATCGACTTTCTTTTAAGAGGAATACTGACTCTCTTTCAATTGTTGGGCATTAGTATGAAATATGTTTTGAATGTAAACAAACTAGATTTATGAGGGTGAATGCATTGCTTGCAAAATCTTGATTTCCTGAAGAGTTATTTTCAGTGGAAAATTGCTAGCACACGAGATTCACTGAGTATTTCTACTCAATTCTCTGTGTTTCTATGTTTTAGGCTCTGATGACTTGTATAGTGATCAAACAACTCATCAGAAGCATAGTGGAATAGACATAGGCAATGGATTTGTTGTGTTGTGAGTAGTAGTTGTATGTGGATAATGTGTTTAAATAACTATTGAGCTGAATGTACATTATGGCACCCAATTGATATATAATATTTTGTTAGCAAAATTGAGATGCAATTTCATTTTGAGTTGTAAGTTGTTATAAAACCCCCTTTGTCTAGGAGATTAGACGGGTGATACCCAACAATACATGGCTTATTATGAATGAAAAATTAAGAGTGTTACAATTAGTATCGGAGCATTATGTTTCTAATTTTGGGGGAAGAGTTACGTTAAGAGTTTTGGAAAGGTTAACTTTGTGACTACTTAGGTACGATAGTGGGGAATGATAATTATAAGAACTAGTGAGATAAGAGAACTATTTGTAGGGGAATATGTTTGATCAAGCTACGTGTAGATATTGCCTGTGAACTAGATATGGAAGAATGTAAGGGAAATCTATGAGCAAGGTAAAGAAAAAGAAAAACGTTGTGACACAGCTAGAACTTTAATTCAAACTCATAGGTAAATATCTTCTTTTGAACAAAAAAATATATATATATATATATTTATATATATATATATATATATTGGTGTTGAAGAAATCTAGTGGAGGAATTGAAACATAAAAGATGAAAGATAGGTGTATTAGATAAACCAAATTAAGTGAGGCTTGATTTACAGATCACGGAAGCCATTTTTAGTAGTTTGCTATGTTGTATTAGATTTGTGGGATATATAAATTGAACACGAAATTGTGAAATAAATTTTCAAATAAAGCAAGACAACATTCCAAGGAATTGAATTATTTATCCTTTATTCTTTGCAAAGAAAATTACTAGAGCAGAAGGAAACAGTGGATTACCGGGTGACAAAGGGGAACCCTAGAGCTAAAGGGAAAAATAAAGGCAACTGAGATTCAATCTTAGGTACAATTTTTTCATTCACAAAAGACTTCTAACTAATATTACCTTGTTTATTATTGAAGTATACTTATTCAAGTAATGCTTAAATTACAATCATAGTAACCAAGTTACTTACGCAAATCGAAAAGGAATCAAGGATATGAATTTGAGAACAGTCAAACTATTTTTACATGTTTGACATCAAATAGGAATCTTTGTATATGAAATGTCAAATATTGAATGGACCTATGTATTTAAGAATATTAGATTACTCAAATTATTGTAGGTGAAACGGTAAGACATAAGAAAATCCAAATACACAAAGGTGAGTCCTATTAGATTTTATGCCTAAAATGTTAGAGTCTTTCCAATATGGATATGAGCCCCCCCCCCCTTTTTTTTATTACAATTCTATCATAATTTTTTTCGTAAGTGCCAAAATCTCATTTTGTGAAAGTTGTAACACCCCACTACCTAGGCCCAACAGGGCCGGGGATGTCGCCTCGTCCAAATGACAAGGAGTCTTTATAACTAAGTTACATGAAAATAAAATAAAACAAAAGACTTTAAAATTAAATTTATTACAACCCAAAAGATAAACACTGGCACAAATCCAAAATAAATTGGTTGCAACAATCTCTCAAACAATACTTAAAGTAAATAACAAGAGTCTTCAAGCAATGCAACATTCTAGCTAAAGATCTCCACAGCAGGATCTTCCTGAAAATATGGCATAAAAGGTGGTGAGATAAAAATCTCAATAAGCCCGTGTGTGCTTTGAGTGTTTCAGGTAAAATAATTCATGTATGCAAATTGTAAAAGTTTCATAAGGAAAAGTGCTGGCAAGTAATAAATAAGTGTTGAAAATAAAGAGTGGTGTTTCACTTTTCAAATCATACATGTGCACAATAAATACAACCACTCAAATGGGTAGCCATGGGTTACCACACGTTGGGCCCCATGACCAATAACAGTCAGAATGCCACACTTTGTGCAATGCTGACAAAAGGTAGGTGTACAGCCTACCGGGTGAGATACTCCTCCATCTCTACACCCAAACTTACCGGTTGCCCACTCCGGAACACACAGTCCACATGACTGAAACTTGCTAGCTCAGACCGGTATGACCTACCGAACTGGCATCCTATCCAGGAAGGACTCACCCCTCAGAGGTGGCCACCTACTGAGAGACTTACCCTAACCCTTCAAAGACTAGTCCTGGTGGTCTACCATTATTGAATACTCAACGTTGATTGTTCCCCTTGGGAGAAAATTGATCAAACTTTGCTTTATTTGAAAATAGCAATTAAGGGTTTTCAAAAGTCTAGTCAAATTGGGTTTTAGAAAAAAGTTTAGATTTGTGTAAAACTGCTTGTTCAATTTTCAAATGATTTGCTTGACTAAAATAAAAAGGAAAAACAGTCCTTAATTGCATTTACAAATAATTGTCCATATACATTGCATTTGCTTGCCACAATAACTTTTGGTCTTCACAAAACTCCATGCAGGAGCTTACCTGCTTCTTTACTTGCTCTACTTAAAAGTCTTCCAAGGCTGACCTAACCCCTGCCTGGGGTAAACACAAAACATAGGGTCACATTCAAGCTATACCTGCCTTACATAAATAATTCTTAGCTCAACTAGATACATCCATGACTAACCATGATCTTAATGTCCTAAGCTTTAAGGCTAGATGCTGAAGAATTTTACAAACTAAGTCTAGTTTGATAGATTGAAATAACTAGGGGTTCTAAAATAATTGTTAATAAATTATAGACTCAAATAATAATTCTTGAGTGTTATTATTAATAAATAAACCAAGGTTTGAATTTTAAATATTATTAAGTCTTATTTGATATTAAGAAATGGTAATTTAAAAATAGCTTTATTATAAATAAATAATAAATTAAATAAATAATAATTTTAATTAATTTCGAAGAGATAATAAATAATTAATAATAATTAAAATTTATTAATAAATTATTTTAAATTTTCGTTTAATAAAAATATTAATAGTTTGATTTAATATTCTAATACAAATCCCCTAGTGTTTCGAATTTTTGAAGAAAAATATAGTAGTAATTTTAATTTATGTAATAAAATTTGCTAATGAATATAACTTAGAATTTACAAGAAAATAATCTTACATCATGGTCTTCCTATTGCTAAAAAAGATTCATGATCCCATTCTCCATCATCAAACAAGAAATTAATCTATTCGTGCACAAACACTTGAACAATCTCATACTATCACATGGCCAAAAATCCTACTAAGCATAATCATCAATCATGGTTTCCATGGAAAATAAGATCATAAAAGCCTAATGACCTTTGGTGTCATAATATCTAATCATGCTTCAACATCCATTAAATTCATCAAACATGAAGAACATATATTGATTCGTAACAAAAACACATACATCCTAGTCAAATACAACCATTATCATGTCATAACTTCATCCCCTAATCCACATGCATATATTCAATCTCCCAATCATAATCCATTTCTCTATCATCAACTAGGAGACATGATTTCAGAATTTAATAAGAGAAATTTAAGAATGAATACGTGATTGTCGAGCCCTTTGATGAAGACAAAAGAAGGTCCACGCACGATGGAATGACTTGAATGATCCAATGAAACAACGTTCATGGTCGATGGTTTGATCAACCATTTCGGTTAGAAGAGGGTGAGAGAGAGAGAGAAAGAAAAAGAAAGAGAGCATTAGATAGGGGTATTAAAAATTGAATGGAAGAAGATAAACAAGAAGATTGTTCTTGTTTTACCCTGTTGATGTTCTTGAGGTCTTCAAGAAAACCTGATTTTTTGATCCGGTTGAAAATTCTTGTTTGCGAGATTTTGTGTTATAAATGGAAGAAATGAAGTCTAGGGATTAAGTAGAGATGATCTGGAGTATTTGAGAGTGATTGGAGGTGTTTGGAGTTGGTTTAGGCTTGAAGAAGTTTAGTGTGTGTTCTTGGTGTTCTTGGTGTTTTAGGTGAAAATGGAGAGAAACTAGAAGAAGTGCTGTGCGAATTCTGCTAGAAGGCTGGCCGAATGGTAGGGTGTGATTGAGGGTTTCGGTTTTCAGCTTTGTGAGAGAGAGAAATCAGATTTTATTTGAAATTTAAATGGAGGAAATGGTGGAGATGTTTAAGGTAAAAGATCAGCTATGGTGTTTGATCAAGAGAGGTGTCTAGGGACTTTAATGGTGTCGACTGGAACAAGAATGTTTTGCTGAAATGGTTGAGGGTTAATGTTGCTCAAGACTGGCCAAAATTCAGTCCTTAAAGGCAGAGAAAATTCTGGTTATTTCAGCTTAATGCAAGAGTGATTTATGGGAGTGAAATGCTGGAATTATTTGAAGTTCAAATGGAGTTTGAATGGAGTGATCTTAGGAGTGTTTTGTGGTGCAGCCATAGAGTCCTTATGCTTCAAGGTAAGTGTGGGTTTAATGGTGTTCAGAGTATGGCTGAGCAAGGCTCAATTCTATAGAGATTGAAGGTGACTTTCGGTCCTAGGCTAGAAAGGAACAAGGCTGGAAAAATTCTGTTCTCAAGTGTTCATGGCTTTTCCGAAAATTGCAGAATTTTGGTACAGGATTTTCGCACCTTTTTGGCTCGGTTTTTCAGAGGTTCTTCAGGGTTGTTTAAGGGTCTTCCAAGGGTGGTTTTTCAGCCTTATTTCTAGACAAATGCAGAGTTCTGGACAAATGCAGAGAAGTTTGCTAGCTTGAAGATGAACTAAAAACAGCTTCATTTCCTTGATGAAGAGCTGCGAATTGCCCAGAAAAATTTCTGGTTTGGTTATGTTTTGTGCAGTCCGCAAATTGCACAATTTTTCTAGCTTCTAAGCCACTTGAAATGACCATTTTCTTGGCAGCAAATGGTTGGGTTTATGGCTTGAATTTTCGAAGAGAAGGGCTGCAACAAATCTGGAAAATTTCCAGATTTACTACCACTAAAGCATGAACATCTTGAAGATAGATTTGAAGGTCCTTCCATGGTGATTGATTTTCTCTTGGAACCCTTCCTATTTCCCCTCCTATTTTTCGGTCAACCTTCCTTCCCCAAAGCTGATTTTCGAAATTCAAGGGAAAAAATTATCACAGATTTTTTTTGGAATTCAAAGAAAAAGATTTAATGGATTTTAGTTTATTTGAATTATGAAAATGCTAGGACAAAGCTAGAGGTAATAAGTTGGACAAGAATTCTTCTAGAATTCTTTTAGGACATGAGGATAAGATTAGGACATTCTCTTCATGTCTCCCTTAAGCCAATTATTCCTATTTTCATAGGATGCAAGAAAACAAAAATTCAAACTTAATTAAGATAATCATGATAAAAGCTTAAATGATGGGATTTGAACACATGACCTTAGAGATTAATTCCAAAGCTCTAACCACTAAACCACCTTAACTCTTGTTCTTATTTTTTCACCCACATATTTTCCTTATCTACTCCTCAAGCTATCTTCCTATTCCGACCTCAAACAAAATTACCATTTTACCCCTCCTACTCAATGAGTATAACTAAGCATTTAAACCTATAATCCACGATTCTAAAGCACATAAAATCATTCAAAAACATATATATTCATGCAAAATAATATGATATGCATTCCCGACTCCCTTACTCTAGGGTTGGCTTTAGATGGGGTTTCACAAAAGTAGTGTTGTAAGTCACTTATCTTCAAATGGTTTTCCAATACGCTACTTGTCAAAATGAATTCCATGAGTCTCTTAATCTGTTGTTTTAAAAATTTAGTTTTCCCATTATCTTCATGGTTATGGCTTAGTTATACCTGATACATATATGTTTGTCTTTGTGCCGTGAAAACAAGTGTATTTCTTTCCCAAGTCACGTGCACATACCAAATTCACCCCCTCTTTATTTCAAGTACAACGTCAACCATTCCATCATGTAAAATTGCATGCATTAGATTTTTTCTGAGTCCTATTTGAATCAATGATCAAGGATTTACTTCCATTTTTAAGTCTGCATGAAGACGTTTATTCATGGCCTTACTTTAGTACAAGAACTCCTTGATGCACTATTTCTAAATGTTTTAAACATTGTTTAGGCATGTTAAAATATAGCCTCTTGTTTACATGAAGGTTTCTATGCATGGCATTAAAATAATGTTTTGCTCTATTCCAAAGAAGTATGTGAAAGTTATATTCTTAGTAGTACAAAGGATGATGGCATAAGAGTTGAAAAGAGAAATCTGCTGACTTTTGTTATAAGTTGTGATAAATGGTGGGGTATAGGATAAGTAGGCAGAACAAAATTGTCAAGAAGAAACAACATGATTCCTAGAGCAAAAAGGGAGTTCTATGTGTATATAGGTGAATAGACACATTTTTTTTTTTATTTTATACAAGTAATGAACTAATGTATTTTTATGGTTGTATATGCTATCAAATATGTAGTGTGTGGTTATTTTAAAATTTGTTATTCCCTCTAATGTTAGACATAAGAATATTCAATGACTTGTATCTTGGATTTTCAAAAATTTTTCAGGCTATATAAAAATAAGTGCAAATTTCGAGGATGAAATTTCATAAAGAATGGGAGATTGTAACACCTCTCCCTCAACTATTTTAGAACATTTTATTAGAAATTTTTTTATTTCTTTGTGAATGTTGTTACAATCTCCCATTCTTTAGCAAATTTCGAGGATGAAATTTCCTAAAGAATGGGCGATTGTAACACCTCTCCCTCAACTATTTTAGAACATTTTATGTATTAGAAATTTTTTTATTTCTTTGTGAATGTTGGTAAGAACAATGGAGGGTGATGGTTTGCGTATTAGAAGAAATACCAAGTGTCCTAAATATTATAGGGATATATATGATGAGAGAATGAGTATGTAGCAAAGGAATATATTAAAAGAAAGGTCCTCAAAGAATATACAATATCATATTGTTAGCTTAGGAATATCAAAGTTCCATGCAAACCCATTAGGTGACAAATCCTTTGGTATTTGACTTTCTTTCATAGGTCTAGTGATGGCACAACAAAAAGGGAAACCTAGATGAAATTGGGCGATTTCATGGACAAGAAAAAGACAACTGCTAACTTTGTCTCTATGAGAAGCTAAGTAACAACACGATGAAGAATTGAGTAGGGAAAATTTATGTAAGGTGGTGCTGAGTGAAACAAAAGAAAAGAAAGAAAAGAAAGAACTTACAGAAGAACAAAAGCAAAGCTGTAGGCCTTGAAGATTTAAATCACGCAAGATATGTAGGTGAAGAAGAAAACTGTGAGCTGTAGAATTGTTAGTACAGAAGCTTAAATTGCATAACTTTCTTCAGGTATTTTCGCACACCTTGAATGGAAAGGAATTTTTGAAAGATTATAGTTTTTTACATTGTTTATTGAATAGTATGTCCGTGCTATGATTAGATTTATTTATGTAAGCCAGTGATGTTAGGAAATTGGGAAGGAGCTGAAGCTGTTCGAGATTAAATACTCTCAAAATGAACATGAGTACTAAATGCTAGGATTCAGGCAGTGAAGATGTATCATATGTTAATGTTGTTGTAGTGGTTGGATGTGGCACAATGCTTTAAACATATGTTTTGGGCGCTCTTACTATGATAGAAATACAAAATGAATCTTATAAGACCAAACTGAATAGAGCAAAGAGATTTGGACCAAATGACTAAGATGTTTATGTCAACTGGCGTATCACCATTACCATGTCAAGTGAGCATAGAATTAAAAAATGGGATTTTGATAGATAGGTAATGAAATAGCAAATTACTGTAACTATTGCTTAAGGATTTCGGTGTTGGACTAAACAGAACACTATCTAATTAAAATGGAATATGATTTTCAAACATGGCTAGCTCACTAATGTTAGTGTGCATAGTGAAGATGTCAAACAAAGCATATATACTCACTCACATGCTAACTATATAGTAGTAGACCCTAATGTGACTTTAAGTAAAACGATGGAAGCGCAAACCATAGGACAGAGGAGAAGAAAGTAGGCATCCAATTAATAATCCATACCTATGTACAATATGACTATGTATGCAAAAGAGAAAGGAAACAAAAGACTTTAGTAGGAATATTCTCAAGAAGATGGTGGACTAAAATCGATTTACCTTGATTTAGTGTGAATAGAATGGAATAAGTGAACTTTAGATGAAGAGTAGTATACAAAGGTGTATTAAGATGATCCAATGAAGAGAGTCTGGCAGTCAACTACATGCTAGTATTTTCATTTGAGCATATTTTGTAGCAGTACTTTTTCAGATAATAAATAATAATTGCAGTGAATACATGTGAATCTTATGCTTAAGGATTACGCATGGACATTAAGGAAATTAGAACAAGTAAGACTACTTTCTGTGAGAACGAGAACACCCATTGTTGCGTGTGTTCGCGTATAGAGAAAATTCAAGTTGTTGTGCTCCCATATACAAACAAGTTTTAGTAATTAAAATGTGAATTAGAATTTCACAACACACACATATATAGGCAAGTGCACCGATCATGTAGTCTAGTATTATTGACGCGTATCAAAGAACCTTAGGGATTGGGGGCTAACACTCCTACTTCCTTCTATTCTCATTGTCTAGCCAAAAGTATCTTGGATTTCAATCATGCAAACCAATTTAAATGTAGCAAAAAAAAGTAAAACGAAATTCATGCAAAGGATCACTCGTATGTAATTAAACAGTTCAAGAGAAGGGAAGAAAAATAATTACCTCAAAAATGTAGCTTTAAATTTTTTTTTTTCCTATGTGAATCCCCTTCTATAGTTAATCCAATCGGACCACGAAATTCCAAGAATAGGAACTCTCTAACAGTAATCTACACAAGGAATTATACTCAAGTTAGACACCAAAATCCTATGCTAGTAGTTAATATTGTTAGGATTCGTGGACTCTTAAACGCGGAAAACATCTACGAATCCCTCCCGAGGACCCAAGTAAACGATTAAGAAGATCTAAGCTTTAAGAATTACCTCTGGTTGCGGTAATCGAAATCCTTCGATTCTGGTTAAGCTGTTGTACGTTCAACCCGAACAATCACCAGACGCTGCAGTATGCGAACGTCCTCTATCGGATACACACCGCGAACTCACTCGATACCCGGGGAGTGCTAGCGCCTAGGGTTTGAGAGTTTTTTTTTTCTGGTAGAGAATGGCACGAATGTTCTCAACCGAAAAATTGGACTATTGAAAAGACGGCTAGGGTTTTCTTAAAAACCCTCGAACCTCTTAGAGTCCAACCCTAATAATATCTTATCATATTCTAATTTAAATTCAAATTAAATTAAAACTGATATGATAAGATTCTGCCATTATCTCGGTAATTTAACTAATTATTTTACTTAGTCAGATTCTTATAATCTGGATATCATCCAGATTCATCGAACCTGGTCACCAGAAAAATAACCTAACAAGTTCGCTTATTGTGTGACCCTATAGATTCATTTAACATTGGCAGTGTGCCTAAATCATATTTAAATGGCCCACAAGTTATAAGCGGTTTCTAGCAAAACATTATAACTATCCAGGTTAAATGAAGATCGGTGATCTCTTTGAACCAAACCATAATTTTATATTTAGTCCTTTTGTCACACGATATCCAGATTAAGCATAAGGCACGGAGCATGTCATCCTTATTAAGCTTAATCAATTATTTCTTGATTTCATAGTAAACTGTTCAAACAAATGATATCAATATCTTAGATTGATATATTTGAGCACGGCCATGCATTTTTAACAGTCTAACTTATCAAGGGGCCCATGTATATCTCTCCCATAACTGAGAGGGACAAATTCCTTCACAATCAATCATATTCATCTCCTTGATTTATTCTATATCCAATAGTAGTCTAATTTATTATCTGGTTAAAGACAACTTTAGACAATGTCAAAATATAGAATTTATCAAGTAAGAAACTATGATGAATTTAGGTCGAAGGACTTTCAATATTATTATGGCTAGAAAGTACTTATGACATATTCTATGAAGTACTCTCACAGTGGGTCATGTCCAATACAATGTTCTCTAACATTTATTTATGTCTTGACTTGATATCACAAATATCCATGGCCAGTAAAATATAGCCATCAAGTCACAAACATACTAATCATAATTTATTATTATTCCAATAATAATAATAATCGATCAGGGACAGTTTTAGAATAGTCATTGAATTCATTGTAGGGTTTTACTATCAAGTCATGTACTTGATGACCAACAAAACAAAACTCACTATTCATGGAAAGGAAAGCCTCATATTATTATATAAAACATAATGACAATTGTATAGGTACAAATTGACTCTAGGGCATATCCCCAACAAATATATTGTGGCTTTGGGGTTAATTTAATTTGAGAGGAAAACAATAGGAAAAAGCTTTGTGATTTTTTTGGAAAAACTTTCAAAATTTTTCGTCCATTAAAGCTTCTCCGGAAATCCCTTTTTTTCTTTATATTTTTGTTTCCTAAACCTTATACGAAACAAAAGCACCAGGCTTTTCCCAGTTGGCTTTTTTTTTTTTTTGGGGGGGGGGGGGAACCACGTTACTTTCCAAATTAGTGGTTTGGACATTCAAGAATTGTAATTAGGCCCTATGAATTATAAGAAATTTATAATACACCTATAAAGATTTAATAATCGCAATTCAACCCCAACTAATTGTAACATTTTATAATTAGCCCATAATAATTATTTCTTCTCACAAATTACCCAATAATACTATCAAATAATGTCTTTAGTACTAATTCTTTTATTGTGTGTGATCCATTAGTTTTTCTAGTCAATTGATAGCTAATATAAATTAATTCTATCATAATAAAATTAATAATCCTTTTAATAATTAGAATTAATTTGTTAATTCTAATTTGACTTAAATTTATTAATTCTCTAATTAAGAAATCCATATTTAGCAGATCATGAGTGATATCTAACAATACATCTGACCACCCAAAAGTCCAGAAAATCAAGTAGTTTGTCATAAACCTTTCAATAGCAAAATATTAGTGCAATAAACTCTTTTCACCATACAATATCTCATTCGGTTTAGAGTATGGATTTAGTGCCAACTCTCTCCAAAATATTAATTAATCCTAGCCGAATATTTTAGTACTTATTCCTTGAATCCATTACTCATCATGTGTATTAATTGGAACTATTTCCAACACATAATCACCGTGGACAAGGACTTCTTGAGTAATGATTTCTACAAATGGCCTTAAGATATTTACTCCTACCATTAGGAGCAGTAAATCTTTTATTAACTCTCTAAACTACTTTTATTTACTTCACGTTGTACCTAATGTCCATCTTATAGGTGATCTTGTAAGGACTACAGAGATTGGAATCAAAGTACAACATTTAACAAATAAAGTACCTTGGAGTTCTAAAGTCTAAGGATACTTGCATATTTGCTATAATGAGATTCTATCACTGGCACTAAAAAGTTATCCATATAATTATCTCATAGTTAGGTCATCCAATGTACTTATTCAAATAACAAGCATCATATGTTAACTTTAAGTATCACAATACTTACGGATATGAGAACACTGCTTGATCAAACCAAAAAATATAACACGTTCTAGCTTTAGTGTATTAATGATGTCCCATATCATTAATACTATGTCTAGGGATAATTTAAGCACAAATATAGTTTAGTATAATAGGAACCTCATATCACGATCTTTATCATAATTTTCTTAACATAGTATTGTACTTGGGACTTTATCTAATAGTTTTATGCACATAAACAAATAAAATAAGGAAATTGAAAGATAAAAAAATTATTTTATTGATTTAATGTGCAAAATACATTGTCAAAATAATTACTTCTAAGGTAAAATCCTAATAATCTCCCCCTTGCACTATACCCAATCATTCATGTATCTAATAACAAATGACTGAACGTAACACCAAAGGATAAGGGGTCTTTATAACTAGGTTACACAAATAAAATTGCTGAAATAAAATAATACTTAACTTAAAAATTTATTACAACCCAATATACTCCAAGAGTAAATCCATGAAATTCCAAAACAAAAACCATAAATAAAATTATCCACTCTCGTCTCCCCAAAGCAATACATAAAATCAAAAGACACATTCTCTTCCAAAGCAGATATTACTAGCCACTCAACTCCACATCAGAATCATCCTGAAATCATGATAAAAAGGTGATGAGACAGAAATCTCAGTAAGTCCGTGTGTGCGTTGGGTGTTTAGTGAAACCAGTTCATGGATGCAAAGTGTGAAACCTTTAGAAGAGAAACATTGACAAGCAATAAGCATTAGTCAAAAGCAAGAGTGACGTTTTGGCTTTTCCAGCCCTGCTTAATTAATAAAATCAACCACTCGAAAGAAAGGGATATAGGTTACCACACGTTGGGCCCCATAACCGGTCAGAATACCGACGCTTTGTGCAGACTGACAAAAGTAGGTGATCGACCTACTGGGCAAGATACTCCTCCTTCTCTATACCCAAACAACAACCGGCTATCCATTCCGGCAAAACACAGTCACTTGACCGAAAACAAACTGCTAGCTCGGACCGGCACGACTCACTGGACTGACATCTTATCCGGGAAGGACTCACCCCTCAGAGGTGGCCACCTGCTAAGAGACTTACCCTAACCCTTCAAAGACTAGTCCTAGTAGTCCACCCTTATTGAGTACTCAACAACATTTACCACTTGGGATAAAATGAACAAAGCATTGCTCTTCATGAAAATAGTAATTTGAGGGTTTCCAAAGTGTTGGGAACAATCAGTTTTAGAAAGAGTTTTAAGTTTGGAAAATCTGCTCAGTAACTTTTAAATAATTTAAGTGTTGTAAATAAGAACAAATTCAACCCTCAATTGCCTTCAAATAAACGAGTGTCCATACACTCCACATTTAGCTTGCCATAAGGAAAACATTTTCACATCGATAGGTTTTATGTAGGAGCTTACCTGATTCTTGCTCACAACAACAAGGTCTCGAACAGCTGACCTAACCTAACATAGGTAAATACAAATCTTAATCAATTTCAAGTCACAAACCACTTCCTCAATTTTAAATCAATTCAACTCACTACTACCATGATCCTAGTGTTCCAAGCTTTAAGATAAAATAATAACTAAATAGGTTTATAAGCTAAGTGTAATTTGTTATTTAAAATAATTAATGGTTTGAGAAATAAATTCTAATAAGTTGAAAGTTTAAACCTTGTTGGAAAAGATTTAGAGTTTATTTGATCAAGAGTCATAGATGGTACAAGGTAAAATAGTGATTTAATGATAGTTTAATTGTTAGAAAATAATTGATAGCTAAAACTAGTTGAGATTAAATTTAATAAGCCTTTCTTGGAAAATATTAAGTAAATCCTTAAGGGTTTTGATTTAGTAGATATTTTACTAATTATGAATCATTCTCATAAAGCTTTAATTGATCTCTTTATTTTAAATAATATTTATTTATTTTATTTTCTAGCAAAATTATTATTTATTTGACTAAAATATCCTATATATATATAATAATTCCAAATCTACCCTTCCTAGGGTTTTTTGAAAATACTAGCAATATTATTTTATTAAGTATTTTATGCATAAAGTGAAAATTAGTTTTAGGGACAACTAGATCATGATCAAATTTCTATGGCCATTCTCAATCAAGAACATACACAATCCTTCAATTCATTAAATCATCCAAATCTTGCATATAGGCATAGATCTAAATTTATTAAGATATGATTTAACCTTTACTAGCATAAACATGATCATAGCTTCAATATTCTAGTCATGCATATAACTCCTATTCACCAAAGATGACATAATCTCTAGCATACTTCATCACACATACTACCTATGACATGCATAAAACTCAATTCCACATACAACCAACCAATATAATCCTTCCATGCATAAATCTCCTTCACAATCATGCATGTACTCATGCTTCAATCATCAACAACACATACTCAATCCCATCGCCATTCATCTTTTAACAACATCATCCTAGAGACATGATTCTAGAGTTTAAAAGAAGAATTGAAGGTACTTACTTAGTTGATGAATGCTTTGAAGGAGTTTAGAGTAGATCTCAACTCCTAAATGGCTAACCTTGTCCAAGGGAGATGGCGAGAGCAAGATTATGGGAGGAGAAGTCATCCGGCCAAAGAAGAGTGATTTCGGCCATTAGAGAGAGAGAGGGAGAGAGAGAGAGAGAAAGAGAGAAGAAGAGATCATTAGCATGGTTACTCATATAGGTTCCCACTAGAGATCAAGTTTGAAGAGGATGAAGTTGATAGAGTGAATTTACCTTGAAGATGTTCTTGTTCTTCACAGAAATTTCTGCTTTTGATCCGAAGTAGCAAGATTTTTTAAGGAGTTTGATGTTAATAATGGTGTTGATGGATTCATAGAAATGAGTAGACTAAATCTGGAGATTTTCGTGAGGGTTTGAGATGGTTTGGAGGGGTATTAGGTGTAAAGAAGAAGTAGGTGTTCTTGGTGTAGTGTGTGTGTTCTTGATGGTTGCAGAAAATCGAGAGAGAGAGGTAAGGAATTTGCAGCTGCCGAATTTTCTGTGGGAGATAGGGCTGGCCGATTTTCAGTAGGGTTTAGGGAGTTGTTTCTCTGGTTTGGAAGGGAAAATGAAAGGTTAGTTGTTACAATCCTTGAAGAATATTTTTAGGGAGTGAATTTGGAAATTAAATATTCTAAGAATATCTTGATTGTTTGGACAGCTTTGAAGTCTCTTATGGCCAACTGGTTATGTAGCTTTTCTGAGGAATTAAGTTGGTTCAATAAGGCTTATGATGGCCGAAACTAAGGGGCACAATGATGAAGAAGAAGTCTGGTCAATTGAGCAAGATATCATGGAAGGTTGCTAAATAAGATGGCTGGAATTTTGGAAAGTAATCAAGCTAAATTACAGGGATTTGTTGGAGAGATTTTCGGACAGCCATTGCTGCCTTTCATCCAGAAGCTTGTGGGAAACAATGGAGCTCTGTTAATGGTGGTTTAAGGGAGGTTTTGACAGATTAGGGCTGGTGTTTCGGCTGGAAGAAAAACAGGAAACAAAGCTGGAAATTTGACTGCCCAGAATTTCGCTGAACAGAAATTTCTGGGCAGATTTTTGGCTGCCACTTCCAGCGAATTTGCAGAGAGTTTGAAGGGGGGTTTCTGGGGTATTCAAGGTTGGTTTCCAGCCTTCTTCATGGAGGAAAAACATGGCTAAGGTGCTGCACAAAATCTGGAAGAAAACAGCTTGGTTTTGAACCTTGAAAGCTGCGATTTTGCCCAGAATTTTTACTGGTTTTGTATAGCCCTTGAGCAGTCCGAAAATGGCAGAAATAATTCATGTTTCAAGTTGAACTTAAGGCCCTTTTTCTGGCAGCATTTGGGAGGGAATTTTAGCTAAGAAGCTCGATGTTTTGAAGGTACAATAAGCTGGAAAATTTCAGCTCATTTCATGAAGGAAGATGAATTAGTTTAGGATGAAATTTCAGCAAGCTCAGTAGAGGGATTTTCCTCTTGGAATTTCCCACAACTCTTCCATATTTTCAGACTATAAGAAGTCTTTTACCAAGACACTTTGACCCTAAAAGACCTCAGCACTTTACTGAATTTTCTGGAAAGAACAAGGCTAGAACATCTTGATCAAACTAAGGAGTTGAAAGCTAAGGAAAACTAAAGATCAAGGGAACAAGAATTCCCTTTGGGAATTTCGAGTAGGCAAAGGAGTGGAATGAGAATACACCTAACATGTCTCTCCTAGGACATCATCACCACATTGATCTAGGCCCTTAAGGTCGAAACCATTCCTTCCCAAGCAAAAATAAAATTTAATCAAGTTAAAGCTTCTATGATGGACTTTGAACTCAAGACCTCAAGAATAAATTCCAAAGCTCTAACCACTAAACCACAACGACTCTTGCTGCTATTTCCACTAGAAAAATCATTTTCTATTCAATCCACAATCTATCTCCCTATTTTCACCTCGGGCAAAAATTACCATTTTGCCCCTCTCACACAATACTCACTAACAAGACTTCAAGACAATAAAAATCAAATCCAAAGCACATAGAAATCATATGAAAATATATTTAATTATGAAATAAAGTATGATATGCATCCCAACCCCCTTACTCTAAGGTTGGTTTTGACCGGGGTTTCACACTGAACATAACCATCATGTTACTTTTGGGATAATGCTATTGTAAGTGGATCAGCTATGTTCTAATCAGTAAGAACTCTCTCTATCTTTTACATCTTTCCTATCAATAATTTCATAAATCAAGTGACAGCTCTCAAATTTAACACGTAGCATGATTTTGACTCGTAGTCATTATTATAAGTTTAGAAACTAGCATCAGTATACCATTTTGACACATGTTAAACATTTTAGCACTTTGTCTATGTATGTAGAGTAGGAAAGACTAAGCAAACTCTTTTGATCTATCTCTATAGATTTTTATTCATAGAATTTAAGCCGCTTCTCCAAGGCCTTTCATGGAGAATTTCTTTAATGACCAAACTTTAACTGATTGTAGAATAGAGACATCATTTCCTATTAGCAATATATCATCTATATAGTAATAGGAAAACAATTGCACCCCCACTAATCCTCTTGTATACAAAAGGTTCATCCATGTTTTATTTGAAACTGAATTCTTTAATTGTTTCTTCAAAATAGATGTTCTAACTCCTATAAACTTGCTTTAGTTCATAAATGGACCTTTGCAACTTCCACACTTTAGTGTCATCCTTGGATGTGAAACCTTAAAATTGTGTCATGTACACTTCCTTAGTCAGATTTCCATTAAGGATAGTTGTTTTTACATCCCTTTGCCAAATCTCAAAATCATAATGAGCAGCAATTCCTAGGAGTACTCTAATTGATTTTAGCATTGCTACTGGTGAAAAGGTTTCGTTATAATCAATGCCTTGTTACAAACGGTAACCTTTTGCAACTAATTGCACGTTATAGGTAATCACTTTACCATCTATGTCGGTTTTCTTCTTGAAAACCCATTTGCACCCTATAGGTTTTATCCCTTTAGGTGGATCAACTAAAGTCCAGACTTAATTGTCATACATGGAATCCATTTCTAACTTTATGACTTCAAGCCATTTGTCAGATTCTGAACTATTCAAAACTTCTTCGCAACTGATAGGCTGATCTTGTTCTATGAGCGATATGTCATTGTGGTCAGTGATAATAAATCTATATTTCTCATATGCCACACGTATCCTATTTGACATACGAGGTTCTTATGTATTATATGGTTTATCTATTTCATCAATAGATTCAGGATCTAATGGTTGTTTGTTTATTTGTGCTTCTTGCACTTCATTGAGTTCAATTTTGCTCCCACTATTTCTCTTAAGCACGAATTCCTTTTCTAAAAAAACAACATGGCTTGAAACAAACACTTTATTTTCAATAGAGAGATAAAAATAATATCTATGAGATTCTCTTAGATATGAAACAAATAAACACTTGTCAGACTTATTCTATAATTTGTCTGACTTTATCCTCTTTACATAAGCAGGACATTCCCAAATTCTCATATGAGTAATGATGAGACTCCGTTTCATCATGGAGGTCAAAATAAAGGAGGGGGAGGTGTGGCCATGCAAGGACAAGGGCTGGCGATGAAGACGGACGAAACTAGACCAAAAAGGAGGCCACCAGAGGACGGCTGGCGCCAACTCCAAGCAGCCAAACCAGCGTCGGCTTCATTCTACTCAACAATAGATTCATCCAGCTTTCGACCGTCTGAAGACAGAACACAGCCGACGCCGACTGTGATGTCCAAACCGGCACAGGTTCCACCCTGGGCAGCCGACGACTACTCCATGTTTTTAATGTTTTCTCTAATTGTCTTCAATTTTAATTGCTTGTAAAGACTTATTATGACCCTAAACTGTAATAGAACCTTAGAGATTACTTAACTAGGGTTAAGGCAATATAAATAGCACCTTTAGTGATTTGAAAACACAATACACTTCACTTTAATTCAAATTTGAGAAGAGAATCTTAAGAAGCCCTAGCTTCCTTATTCATCTTGTTCAAGACTAAGCTAAAGGATTAGTCCTCCTTTTGTATGAGTCTATAAATTTTTTGGATAATTTAATATTGTTTCTTTGAATGGGTCTTAGTTGCTTTATTCTTCTAAAGTTTGTTTGAAATCCAATATTTGGGTGCCTATTTTCTCTTTTCTCTTTGTTCTTATTTGCCTTTGTTGCTTCAAGGATATTGGGGTGAAATTATAGTAGAACTTTCTACTCATCATGAGGGTCTTTGAGGCTTTGTTCTTCAAAGGTTTAAAAGAGTGTAGGCAGTTATTTGGTTTTCTCCTTTTTGGTCACAAGAATCTCTGTTTTTTATTCATTTGAATTGAGCTAAAACATAGTCAACTAAAACACCCATAACACCAAGAAAAGCCACCAAGAATTCGTATCAAGTAAGCTTTGGTCCTCTATCATAAAATAGCTCAAATGGAGTAGTGTCAGCTGTTTTTTATAGAACTCTGTTTAAAATATAAATAATAGTTTCCAGTGCATATTCCCAAAATGATTTTGGTAGATCAACAAAAGCCATCATAGATTAAACCATATATAATAAAGTTTGATTTCTTCCTTCAGATACACTATTATGTTGAGGTGTATGTAGTGGAGTCCATAGAGATAATATCACATTATCTCTAAGATAACTTAGAAACTCTTAGCTTAAATATTCACCTCATCGATCGAATCTTAGAGTTTTAATACTCTTACCAAGTTGCTTCTCTACTTCATTCTGAATTCTTTGAACTTGTCAAAGACTTCAGATTTGTATTTCATTAAATACAAATACCGAAATCAATAATAATCATCAATGAAGGTTATGAAGTATTAATAATCCCCTTTTACTTGTAATGTCATTGGTCCACATACATCAGTATGTATTCGTTTCAATAATTGCTTAGCCATTACCCCTTTCTTAGAAAAATAGGTTTTAGTTATTTTTCCTAATAAACAAAATTTACAAGTCTTATATGACTCAAAATCAAATGAGCCTAAGTCACCATACTTATGTAACTTAGAAATGTGATTCTTATTTATATGGCCTAAATGATAATGCCATAAGTAAGATGGTTTGTGTTATCTTTTCTTGGTCTTTTTTTTGTTTACATTGAGAACTTGGTTTTCCATTTTTTCCGACATATAAACCACATATCAAAGTTGTAGTACCATAGTGGATATCATGTAATAAACAGAACAACTTTTATTTTGAAATTTAAATGAAATCCAAGTAAATCTAAACAAGCAAATAAGATAATGTTTTTAAGTAAACTGGTACATAATAATAGTTTTTTAATTCTAGAATTAATACGGAAGGCAAGTGTAGATGACAAGTTCCCACAGCAAGTACAACAACCTTTGCTGCATTTGCTGTACGAAGTTCCACATCACATTTCTCCAACTTCCTAGTACTCTTTAATCCCTGCAAATTATTACACAAATGAGGTCCATATCCAGAATCCAATACACATGCCTAATTATTAAAAGAAGTATTGATCTCAATCATAAATATACCACGAGTGGAAGTAAAAGTGCTTGCAAGTTTCTCCTTCTACTTTTTTTCTTTAACAGTCTCCAAGTAGCTTTTGCAGTTGCGCTCCAATGGCCCATTTTCCCACAATGGTGACATGGGCCTTTGGTAGTTGTCTCCTTCTTCTTTACACCACCTTTAAGTTTAGTTGGATTCTTCTTCTTCTTTTTAGAAATATTTTTCCTTTCAGAAGAAGAATCAACCAATAAGATTATATTATTTTCTTTCTTCATAGAAGACTCTAAAGTCTTAAAAAAAGGTTGATCGACTCAGGTATCGTGATATCAATATTATTCATCTGGTAGTTCATCACAAATTGTGAAAAACTAGCTGGTAAAGATTGAAGAATTAAATCTATACTTAATTTGTGATTCATAGTGAACCTAAGCGATCCAAGCTTCTCAATTTACCCTAGCATCTTAAGTCCATGAGTGGCCATTAAAGTGCCTTCTACTATCGTAGAACAGAATAACTGCTTAGAGATCTCATTTCTCTCCGTCCTTACTTGCTTATCAAAAAACTCTCTTAGATAGAAGATAATAGTATGAGCATCCATATGCTCATGCTGTTTTTGAAGCTCTGTGGTCATTAACGCCAGTATGATACAAGATGTTGTGTCACTTGTGCTTCTTATGGAGTTCATGCTCTTCAGCAGGAGCATCATCAGTTGGTAGTAGTGGAATTGGAGTACCTAACACGTAGAGCAATCTTTCCGATTTGAGAACAATTCTCAAATTTCTATACCCGCCCAAGAAGTTTGATTCGGTGAGCTTCTTTATTTCCAAAATAATACGTAAGTTCAAATTTATTGTCATGATACAAATGACCTAGATGAAAGATAAGAGATATTAGACTACGCACATGAAATGCATTTAATTAGGTCTTTAGTTAAACGTGTATTTATCCCACTATTTTCATCAAATCAATAGTCCCCACTATTGACTCAAAAAAGCCTGATGAAAGGTTTCCTACTAGACTGGTATCCAAATTCTTTAAGAATGATCTTGGATATACCCAATAAATCACTCTTAAGTTCAATTGTAGGTATCCAATACCAATTATATCAAATATAACCACCGAATCGTTAAGTGATTAACATATTTTAAACTTAAAGCACTTAGTCTACCCCAACTTAGCCTGTAATATTCTTTATGCTTGGGTATGCCCAACTGGGATAAAGATATTAGTTAAATCCAACACATTGATTAGGAATCATATTCCATAGCTTGAACATGCTTGGTGTCGAGTAAGTTTGGGTATGCGCAATAACCTAATCTTGAAAAAGAACTCTTGTTCATGCTATATTAGCGGAAGGCTTTAGATTTAATATTGTTTGAGGGATTTAATTATTTGATTAGCGGTCTTATCGTTTGGCATGCAAAACATCAATACTTTGACATAATTAAAATAGACTCAATTACATGGCTTGGTTATGGATTTTTCTAGATCAATTTTCTCGAGCCAAGAAGGAAATTAATTTTGGTCAAAACCTATATGTTCATGCATATTTTGAGAAGAAAGTCTTACATCTTCTTGCTTCGCTTTGGTCGCCATCTCCATAAATTCGTAAAATAATTTTTAATCTTATTTAACTTATGTAATCTAATTACATAAATTTTTAATGAAGAAATTTTGAGTTACATTTGAGGAGATTTAGATAAGAAGAGAAATTACAAGAGAATTATAGAGAAGGCAAGACTGGCAGACCTTATTTATTCAAAACAAAGCGGTAACTATGCATGACACAAAATTAATTAATCAAAATTAATTGGTCTATGTCCATAACCAAGCCAACATGCTAAAATCATGCTTAAAATAAAATAAGAAAAAAATATATAAATTAAATATAAATTTCCAAAATCACCATTTTGGAAAAATAATATTATTATTCCCAAAATCAAATTTTAGGAAATATAGTGGGTCCAAAACTAATTTTGGAAAACTTGTGGGTCCTTAAAGGGAAAAGAAAAGAATAATAAAAAATATATTTAAAAAAATTTAAATACTATGCAAGCCGCGCACGGCTTGCACAATCCCCGCGCGGGCTTGGGCAATTACTAATGAATCTTATTTATGCATTACATGAAATTGGATAGATCATGATTGGTTAGTACAAAAAAGAACTATTTGTTTTAAATTATTTGAATATCCTCATGTAGGTAGTAGTATAGTTAGAATGATTACTCAAACATATCGTGAATATATGATTTTAAATAAAATTATTTCTATTTCTTTAGATAATGCTTCAAATAATGATTCTGCCATAACAATTTTAAAAAATACTATGAATCCTATGCTAAATGGTATTTTATTTCATACTAGGTGTGCTTGTCATATACTTAATTTATGTGTTAAAGAAGGATATAAATATATTGATGATATTGTTAATATAATTAGAAATGTTGTTTTATTTATTAAAACATCCCCAACTAGGCAACAAAATTTTAAGGCATTATACCGAGAACAAGGTGTATCTTTTAAAAAATTTAGATTAGATTGTAAAACTAGATGGAACTCAACTTTAGATATATTTGAAAGTGTTATACCTTTTCAAAACCAACTTATTGAATTTTGTAATAGTAATAATTTTCAACCTCCACTAACTGAAGCTCATTTTGAAAATTGTACTGCACTTTCAACATTTTTAATTACTTTCAAAGAAGCTACTGAACTTTCATCGGGATCTTATTATCCCACTACTCATCATATTCTTCCAACACTTGCTAAGGTAGCACATATTTTTGGTGAATATATGTATCATCCCCAATATGGTTTTTTTATGAGAAGTATGTTTGAAAAATATAAAAAATATTATGAAGATATTCCTATTTTATATTGTATGACATTGTGTATGGATCCTAGAGTAAAGACGCCAGGTTTTCATAGTATTATTGAATATTTATACGAAACATTAGATTTTGATGAATCACAAATACTTAAACAATGTATGATAAAAGACATAAAAGATAAAACAACTAAAACTTTATCTGACCTGTATCATTTGTATGAGTTTGAGTCTTCTTCTTCTAGTTCTCCTAGTTTAAGTAGGCAAGCTTCATCATCTAGTAGTCACTTTCAACCTCCGCGAAAATCTACCTCATCAATTTCATCAGTATTTAATCCATGTGGTATTATGAAACGTCAAAAAAGATCGACTACTACCTACAACGAGATGGCAATTTACGAGATGCAGCCATTGGTAGAAAATGAAGATAAGCATTTTGATATTTGTGGTTGGTGGAAGGCTCATGTAAGTCAATATCCCATTTTATCAAAAATGGCACGTGATCTTTTGACACCACCAGTCTCTACAGTGTCATCGGAAAGCGTCTTCAGTGAGAGCGCTCGAACAATCGATGAAAGAAGATCTCGATTGGCTCCTCAAACTTTGGAGATGTTAATGTGTTGTAGTAGTTGGTTTGCAGCCGAAGATAGGATGGCTAATTCGTGGATTATTGATGATGACTCAGATGATGAATGGGGTGAACCAAGTAGTTAGTTTAGTATTTTTGTGATTAGGAATTTAGGATAAGTTATAATATTATGTATTTTATTTTATTTTTAGGATATTTATTATATTTTTAAATTTTAATCGTTGTAATATTTTTAAGAGGTTTAGGCATCAAGTCCCCCTTTTATGTAATCTTTATTTTATTAATTGATAAAACAGGTAGGGGTCCAAGCCAAACCCCCCACCACTTTAAGGTGGTTTTTTTATAATTTTAAAAAATTATGTTAAGTAGGGAAAAAAAAAAGGAATAAGCCGCGGGCCGGCCCGCACCGGCCCGCGGGACACACGGGCCTAGGTACCGGTCCGGTCCCAAGGCCTCTGGCCCAGGGACCGGCCCGCCCCCAGACGGGCCGGTCCTCGGGCCCAGCCCAGCATGACCCAAAACCGTGCGGGCCGGCCCAGTTGCCATTGCTATATTATATTATTATTATTTTTTTCTTTTCTGAAAACAACTTCCAGATTACTTTCCATTTCCTTTTTTTTTTTTAATTTTCTGGAAAAAACTTTCCTGAAATGAAAAAAAAAAAAAAGAAACAGCAATTTCCTTTTCCTTCCTAAAAACAATTTCCACATTTCTTTCTCCGTTCAAGGAATAATTAAATTGGAAACAATTTTTCCGTAGGGTGTTTTTTTATGCTATTGATTCATTGATTGAAAACAATTTTCAATCAAGCACCCGCAGCAATCACACAGCCGTGCACGGATTCAATAAGGAAACTTCCCTTTTTTTTAAAAAAAAAATCATTGATTGGAAACAATTTCCAATCATTCACGCAACATCCAATTGGAAACAATTTCCAATTTCAATCAACACGAATCAATCAATTTCCTATTGGTTTTTTCGGCTGCTTCCTTTTCCAATTAAGAGACAATTTCGCTGGAATTGCAAACAATCACAATTTCTCATTCAGCTGAAACTATTTTAGCCAATTAAAATTCCTTTTTTTTTTCTTTCCCTCGTCTTTCTCCTCTGAACTCTTTCAGCTTGCAAAACAATTTCTGCAATTTTTCTTGCGGAAACAACTTCCTTTTTTTTTTTTTTCACTTGTTCATACAAGAACAATGCCATGCTCAGGATTTCGTGAATCCTTTTACTGAAACTAATTTCAATAATTGATATGCGGGAGAAAAATATAGACAACCCACTGAAAAATGAATTTTCCAAAATCAAGATTTTCGTGAAATAATTTTCAAGGACCTGAACTTGATTTTGATACAATTTCAAAATTCCAAATAATTATGAAATAATTTCATACGGCCAAATTTATTTTAAAATAATAATAAATCTGTAAAACACATACGAGATGGCTTTTATATCACCGTTGGATTTCGGTCATGCAGACTAGTTTACATGCAGCAGAAAAAAAATAAAACAAAATCCACACAAAGTATTACTCGTATGTAATTAAACGGTCCAAGAGAAGGGAAGAAAAATTAATTGCCTAAAAAACGAAGCTTTAAAATTTTTTCTTCTGCGTGAATCCCTTTCTTTAGTCAATCCAATCAGGCCACGAAATTCCAAGAATATGAATTCTCTAATAGTAATCCATACAAGGAATTTTACTCGAGTTAGACACCAAAATCCTATGCTAGTAGGTAATATATGGTGGCTTTGGGGTTAACTTAATTTGAGAGGAAAACAACAAGAAAAAGCTTCGTAATTTTTCTAAAAAAACTTTGAGAATTTTTCCTCCATTAAAGCTTCTCTGGAAATCCCTTTTTTTCTTTATGTTGTTGTTTCATAATCATTTGGAACAACAGTTTATAATTCACCTATAGGGGCTTAATAATCGCTATTCAACCCCAACTAATTATAATATTTTATAATTAGCCTATAATAATTATTTCTTCTCACAAATTAACCCTATAATATTATCAAATAATGTATTAAGTACCGATTCCTTTATTATGTGTGACCCATTAGATTTTCTAGTCAATTAGTAGTTAATATGAATTAATTCTATTACAATAAAATTAATAATCCTTTAAATAATTAGAATTAATTTTTTTAATTCTAATTAGGATTAAATTTATTAATACTTTAATTAATTAATCCATATTTAGCATATTATGAGCGGTTTCTTGTAATACATCATGACTACCCAAAAGTCCAGAAAGTCAAGTAGCTTGACACACACCTTTCATAGCGAAACGTCAATGCAATAAACTCCTTTCACAATACAATATCATTCGGTTTAGAGTATGGAATTAGTGCCAACTTCCGCTAGAATATTAATTAATTTTAACCTAAATATTTTAGTACTTGTTCCCGGAATCCATTACACATTATATATATCAATTAGAACTATTTCCAACACATAATCGCCTAGGCTAAGGATTTCTTGAGAATGATTCCTACAAGTGGCCATGGGATATTCGTTCCTACTATTAGGAGTGGTGAATCCTTTATTGACCCTCTCAACTACATTCGTTTACTTCACGTTGTACCCAATGTCCATCCCATAGGTGGTTTTGCAATGACTTCAGAGATTGGAATCAAAGTACAACGCTTAGCAAATAAAGTATCTTAGAGTGCTTAAGTCTAAGGATACTTGCACATTTGCTATAATAAGATTCAATAACTGGCACTAAATAGTTATCCCTGTAATTATCTCATAGTTAGGTCATCTAATGTACTTGTTCAAATAATAAGCATCTGAAGGTTTAAAGTGGGAAATCAAAGCACACAGCGGAAGGAAAAAACTGAAAAATGAAGAATAAGAAACTCCCAGGCCACAGCCAGCGTTGGTTTCGGCGGCCTCAGCCAGCGCCGGTCACGGCCGGGGGGGGTTCCGAGGGAAAATTTTTTTTACCTCTTTTTCTCATTCTCAGAATTGGCTGGACCGGAATGTGTGGAACTGGGATAGGTGCGCTGGGGGAAACCTCTAGTGCGATTCTTGCAAGTCTCCTACTCCATCTGTTAATGCTAATATCTCGATCTTCCAGTATATGGCCTGCCTAATCCCGTTTGGTGAACAACTCACAGAGCTAAGGAATATTTTCGAGAGAGAGAAAGGGGCTGTCACGTTTTTTTCACACCAGAGAAGAAGCAATGAAAAATAACGTTCTTTTTAGACACAGAGAAGAGGCACTCAAAGAACAACGTACTTCTCTATTCTCCTGTTTAACCTAAATAAAATCTTAGGTTAAACTAGATTGGCCCATTGGACTTTTAGTTTAGCCTTTTGGACTAAATTAATTATTCTAATTAGAGCCAAATAAATGGCCCAATTAATAATTAATTTTTTAGCCGAAATAAACTAGTCCAATTAACAAGCCTATATTAGTTTAGTCCCAGGTCAATCTTTAATTATTCAAACTGAGCCAAAGCCCTGAACAATTAATTAACCCACCAAACTAATTTAATTAATTTTCTCTCCATGGACTTTTATTTTACGCTAGCCCAATAATTAAATTAGACTACGTAAATAAAATAAATTCTATTTAATTTAATTTTAGACCAATTCCTTAGCCTGTATATAATTAGGACTCACGGTCTATACTGAGGACCAAAAGACATATCGCCTTGGCTACTAAAATGATCAAAATACCCTTGCCATATAAAATAGATATATTTTGCATTTTAAATATTTCCTAACATTACCATAAGGAAATATTAACCCTAAGGACAATGTTGCGTTAGCAAAGCCTCCGACCTACAAGTGTAATAACTAAAATACCCCTCTATATATCGCCGTACATTAGAGAGGAAGAAATATAGTAACACCTCTCTAAATGACATCTAACATCCTTAGGCTTTTAGTCCAATGAATCACGACTTCCTGGATTGTTTCCACTTTCCAAGGAAGCTACCCTTAGGCAAACATCCAAGTCATGTTTCCCAGGGCCCTGGATATTTTGATCATTCAAACAATTACAAGGGGTGATATAGTATAGAAACTATCTTGTACAAGTTTGTCTTAACTAACTAGTCACACATACCCAACATGCAAGTATATTGGTCCTACGATAGAACCTCAACTATAGCATATCAAAGTAAATACTTTCAGCTTCGTTAGACCACCAACTCATACTCAAGTTGTAGAGTATTAGTCCACGTTGTAGCAGTAGTAGTCTAGGTTTCTACTATATAGTACTTTTAGAAACCACCACTACAGGTCTTGTTCTACGTATTCGAAATACGCTTATGTCATGAAGTGAGTGGACTACTCACTGACTAAAGGTAAGCCATTCTCCATTTGGAATTCATAACATAATAACCTAAACATGATAAGATTTCCATTTTCATCAATTGGTTAGGAATGAACATTTATGTGTTAAGTAATTCGTGATCCATACCTTACTGTGAAAGACCACCATTCGCATAGACTACTTACTTAAACACAATGTGTAACACCCCACCTTTTTACTTTCGGTTGGTTACTACCTGTAATAGGATGAGAATTTATATCAATGGTTAGAACAAAAGTTAATCGGTGTATTGAGACGAACACTCTGGAGAAATAAAATTTTTTTGGGACCTGGATGTAATTATTGGATTTGTTTTACTCGAACCCTAAATTTTTGGAAGGCTATTAAGATTAAAAGAATAAGAATTTTAGGGTACTATAGAAAGAGAAATTGATCAGTGCAATGAGGCGCACGTTTTGGTGCGAATTATGCTACCCGGGGTATCGAGGGCATTTTCGGCATTTTGACCGCGCTTGCGACTTTGACCGCAAATTTGACCAAGTAAAGAGGGAATTGAAGAATTTAAGTGTTACCAATGGATTCAGTGGAATTTTTGGAGTTGGGTAGTGAAATAAAAATATTTTTCATTACGGACCCGATTTTGGTCATTTCTGAAGAAAATGAAAAATTATGGTTGGAAATGGGACGTATGGCTTCTTATAATTGGTGGATGAAAATAAGTGTCATTTAGTGATTGGTTAATGAGGCCAAGTGTTTCTATTTGATTGGTTGTGATAAAAAAAAAAAAAAGGAAGAAGAAATAAAGAAGAATGGCCCATAAGAAATAAATAAGAATGGTTCACAAGAAATACATAAGGATGGCCCACAAGCATGAAAATTTTGACCAAGTTGGACCACCTTTTGACTTCATTTGACCAAGGTTAATTAAGCTACTCTTGATTTGAGTAAGTTAATCAAGGTTGATTATGCATGGCCATGCAAGATTGGAAAATATCTATAATGTTATAAGAGTTTCTACATTTTTTTATAAATTTCTTTAAGGTTCTAGAGTACTCTAAAGTTTTCCATAAGTTTCTACAAGTGATGAGTCATCACCTAAAGCTTTCTAGAAATTGTGGTTCATCATTCCATGTGTACCAATTACATTTCAAAGCTTCCTACTCAAGAGTCCTACATAAGCCATGACAAAAGCATGTGATGTAAGGCATTACATAAGCAAAGCTTCCTATACAAGCCTTCTAACATCTATAAATAGGCCATGAAGGCCAAATAAAATGGCTTTAGATAGCTAGAATTTCGGAGCAAACAAGAGAGAAAAGAGAGAAGAGAAAAGAAAAGGAAATAGAGAAGAAAGAGAGGGAGAAACCGGAAATAGAGAGGAGAGAAAGAGAGAGAGAAAAGCAAGAAGATGCTTGGACTGTCCAACCTCCAAACGCAGCAAAGAAAAGGTAAAGATCTACCTTACTTGAAGTAAAGTTATTATATAAAGCATGGAGATCATTTTGGTATATATATTGTGAGAAGTTTATGTGTGATAGTTAGGTGAAGTTGTATGAAAGCTGTCCTTGTGTGCAGAAAATTCTGGGAGGTTTTATGTTCAGTAAATATGTAACATTTCTGGATTTGAAATAAGCATGCATATATCTTTGTAGCTAAGGATCATAGAGACATTTTAGAACAAGTTTGATGTTAATCGGATTTACGGATCAAAAGTTATGGTGAAAATAGTAAAAGGTGCCAAATCAGTGACGGGATTCTTACTACTAGAACTTTGTGTGCAAAACTGAATAGAATGGACAATAGAATTGGTACTCCATGAATTGGAACTAGTAAAGGAATGTCTTAAGGATATTTTAAAATTGGTTTGACATCATTTGGATTTGTGGATTAAAAGTTATGGGCAAAACAAGTTAGGGTGTCAAACTGGAAAATTACAGAATGTTAAGGAAAGAATGAATAGTGAAACTAAGTCAAAACTACTGAGGCTGTTTTTGCCCAGTATCATGATGCTGGAACCAGAAACCTAAAAACGGACTATACTGAATTAAATTTAAGAGTCTCACGGTCATTTTGGTATATCATGGAGCCAAATCGGAGCTGTAAATTAAAAGTTATGTGCAACACAAAATGGTGTGTCAAACCAGTGAAATTCCAAAAAAGTAGTCCGAAAATGAATGGACTTAATTAAGGGTGATTAATTATATGATTTTGGACAAAACAATTAGGGAAACATGAAGTGAATCCCTTTTTTATAAAGTGAGGAAGGATGTGGAAAAAGGAAAATGAGAGAATTGATCAAACGATAAAAAAATGATGCGAACGAAAGTTGAACGTTTTTCTTAAGCATTGGCTAACCGCCGGCCCTAACGGCTAAATGACGGTTGAACGTCGGCTAACCGTCGGGCACGACGGCCGGACGTCGGCTACCCGATGGCTATTTTTTTTGGCCAAATGCCAATTGACCCGAAAACAATGTTTGGTGTAGGTTTAGTGACAAACAGCTCACAAAATGTCAAAAACAGTAGGAACGGAGGTTAGACAGTCGTGAACGGAATGAGAGGCTTAGGACACGAGGTGAGTCCCATTGATTTCTAAACCTTTTTAAAGGCTAGTGTGCTTTGATTTTCTATGAAATGCTATGTTTTATGCCATTTTGAAAATCCTCGAATATGTTTAATGTTTACATGAGCAACATTTGCTTTTATGCTATTTCGAACTTGAATAAATTTCATATTCAGCTTGGAAACCTTTCTGGATGTTTAAAACACGAATTTGTGAATTTAGTCACTTTCGGATTAAATATTTGGGATTTCTGAAAAATGGTAAATTTTGGAATCGGGTATTTGGAGAATAATCCAAGCATCCTTATTGGAATATTTTATGAAAACTCTTGGACCTCGAGTATTCGGTAAATGACCGAAATATCCTTATTGGAACTTTTGTGAATATTTTTTAAATCGGGTAAGGGTAAAATGACCCGGGTACCCTCAAAAAGTCTTTGGAATCTGGCATGGGTGAAATGACCTAAATACCCTTGGAAATGATTTTTGTGATCAAGTACAGCCCCAGACAATAAGAAATGTTGTGATTTGAATATTCTGCGGGATTGGATGACCCTCTGGCTTGATCAGTCAGATGGGGTTGGTGTTGTTGCATTGAGTACTCAACAGGGACTTTGATCTTTGTACTAGCCCATGTTAGAGATAGATGACCCTAAGTAACCTGATCAGTTCTGGGGATTGTCTTACTCCAAATAGGGTGACAGGACATTGTGACGAGTCATCCTTGGTTAGCCGTTGTGAGCCCGACAATTGCCTGTTGATTATGATTGGTGGGTTGTTCATATGAGACCGAGCAGGGACACTCGGTATGTTCAACCCCTTACCACCTCGATGGTGATTGACGTTAGGATTGGAACCCCTGGCTTATGGTGGCAAGTAAAAGATCCCTAAGTGCACGGTGAGGTACATTGGTACGTTGCTCACCCTTCTGGCATGACACGGGTGACGTGCTGTAAGGCGCAGTCCCTGGCACAAGAGACCATGTAGCCGAAGGCGAAGTTCTTTGAACTTTGCACGCGGGTCGCATTTCTAGATGGGAAAGAACCCGCATTTATTGAATTGGGGGCCATGTGTTTGAAAATTACTGTTTTTCGAATGTATATGATAAAATGACCTGAATTTATCAATTATTACTATTTTCCCTGTTATATAATTTACTTCAGCAAAGATTTTGAAAATCAACTCTCTTTTAAGGGAAACACTGGCCCACACACGAGATTCACTGGGTGTTTTTTTACTCACACGTGTCTTTTATCTTACTTTTTTTGTAGGATCCGGAATTAGAAGAACCTACGGATAGATGACGATACCACAGTGACAGCAGAATAGGTCCGGATGTCTCCTCTTTGGACCTTATATACTGTGTTGATTATTCGTTATAAAACCCCCTTGTCTGGGTATCTGGACGGGGCAACACCTAATATTGGTATGCTTCCGTTGTTACCTTTAGTAGGGGTGTTACACAATGGGTATTTTCAAAATATAATTGTGCACAAATAAAATGTAAATTCAAAAATAATTTTTGAAAATAAATTCTTTTATTAAAACATTCGATATTTACATCAAAAACCTAGTCTAAGAGGGCATATTTCCCAACAATCTCCCACTTGCACTCTAAGACTAAGTAAGTCCGTAGGTGCCTACCCCTATGGCGTCTAAGTGTCTCTTGAAGACTCTCTCAGTCAAAGGCTTGGTGAATGGATCTGTTAGATTATTCTCTGAGGTAATCTGTTCCACCACGATTTCCCGTCTCTGGATGAAATCCCAGATCAGGTGGTACTTCCTCTCAATGAGTTTCCCCTTCTTGTGGTTCTTGGATTCTTGGTATTGTGATACTACTCCAGTGTTATCGCAATACATCACAATTGGTCTGTCCATGCGTGGCACGAGTCCAAGTTCTAAAAGGACCTTCCGGAGCCAGACTGCTTCCTTAAATGCCTCCGAAGCTGCCACATACTCAGCTTCCATGGTTGAGTCAGCAATGCAAGATTGATTGATACTCTTCTATGAAATGGCTCCTCCAGACAAGGCGAAGACATATCCACTAGTGGATTTTCTTTCAACCTTATCCGCCTGGAAGTCTGAGTCTATGTATTTTGTAGGAACTAAATCATCAACCCTATAAACCAGCATATAATCTCTCGTTCCCTCGAGGTACTTGAGAATATACTTTATAGCTTACCAATGAACCTTCCCAAGGTTTGACTGATATCTGCTAACCAAGTTTACGACAAAGTAGATATCTGGTCTAGTACACAGCATAGCGTACATGAGACTTCCCACAGCCGAAGTGTAGGGAATCTTACTCATTTTGTCTTTTTCTACTTGAGACTTAGGACAATCTCTTGAAGAAAAGGATAACCTATGTCTGCAAGGAATTATAGCTCTCTTGCATGAGTCCATGCTATACTTGGCTAGCATCTTGTCAATGTATGCCGCTTGGGATAATCCTAACATTCTCTGCTTCCTATTTCTAAGAAGTCTAATCCCAAGAATGTAGCTGGCTTCTCCTAAGTCCTTTATACTGAATTAACTAGATAGCCAAACCTTTGTAAATGATAATGACCCTACATCTTTTCCAATGAGTAGAATGTCATCCACATACAAGACAAAAAAAATCACATTAATGCCTTCAAGTTTCCTGTACACGCATGGTTCATCCTCATTTTGAGTGAAACCGTAAGACTTTACAGTCTCGTCCAAATGAATGTTCCATGCTCTCGATGCCTGCTTAAGTCCATAAATGGACTTCTTAAGCTTGCAAACCATATGTTCTTGGCCTTTAGCAATAAAGCCTTCTGGTTGGGACATATAGATGTCTTCGCTAAGATGGCTATTTAAAAATGCCATGTTGACATCCATTTGCCATATCTCGTAGTCATAATGATATGCGATGGCAAGGAGGATACGGACTTAAGCATAGCTACCGGGGAAAAGGTTTCCTTATAATCGATTCCTTCTATTTTAGTATACCCTTTCACCACAAGTCTAACTTTGAAGGTTTTCACTTTCCCATCCGCTCCTCTCTTCCTCTTGTATACCCATTTATACCCAATGAGTTTTATCCCTCCAGGTGAAGCTACAAGATCCTAAACCTGATTGAAGTACATAGACTCAATCTTGGCTTTTATTGCTTCATGCCATAGATTTGCATCAGCATCAGCAATAGCCTCCTCGTATCTAGTGGGGTCTTATTCTTGATGGTCGGAGACTAGCTGGAAAGCTTTTCCAGTCCATCTCTCTGGAACCTTAGACACTCTCCCACTACGACGAGGCTCTAATTGTATAGGCTTTTGAGTCTGTGCCTCTTCTTGTTCCACAATTGAGTCAGAAGAAGTTGATTCCAAAGATAACTTCTTCTCAAGTTCCAACCCAGTTGAACTTTTCGTGGAAGTACTCTGATCATCCTCTAAGTATCTAGCATTGGTACTTACCAATACTTTCTGCTCCTTAGGATGATAAAAGTAACCACCCTTTATCCTTTTTGGATATACCCAACAAAATAGCATAATTCTGATCTTGGTTCCAATTTGTCTCCCTTGACCAGTACATAAGCTGGACAACCCCATATCTTGAGATGATTCAGACTCAACTTACACCTAGTCCACATCTTATAAGGAGTCCTAGGTACTGACTTGGAAGGCACTAAGTTTAGAATGTATGCTGTTGTTTCCAAGGCATATCCCCAAAACACTAGAATAGTAGCATGAGACATCATACTTCGGACCATTTCCATCAATGTCTTGTTCCTTCTCTCAGCTACTCTGTTCTGCTGAGGTGTCCCCTATGCAAAGAGTTGGGATACTATCCCATAATGTACCATGTAGTCCTTGAATTCACCAAGGAAGTACTCTCCACCACGATCTGATCGTATGATCTTGATCAATTTACCTGTCCGACGCTCCACTTCAGCCTTAAAATCCTTGAACTTGTCAAAAGAGTCAGATTTTTATCTCATTAGGTAAATAAAACCAAACCTCACACAATCATCTGTGAAAGTGATAAAGTACTCAAAACCCCCTCTAGCTGATGTAGACAAGGGACCACACACATCAGTGTGAACAAGACTCAATACCTCCTTAGCTGTATCCGCCTAAGGGGTAAATGACCTTTTGGTCATCTTTCCTATTAGGCAGGATTCACACTGAGGCCAATTTTCCAATCTCAATGAGCCCAAAGGCCTATCATGGATTAATCTCTGAATCCTGGTAGAGTTGATATGACCCAACCTTAGATGCCAAAGATCAGAGTTATTGATATTGGTTTTTCTCTTCCTTGTTAAAGGTTCAGATTGAACATTATTTAATTGATTGTTAATAGGGTTTAAGAAGAATAGATTCCCATATATGTGCCCAGTATATAAAATTTCTCCATCTTTACTGATAGAAATGCCAGAATAGAAAGACATAGAATATTCTTGATTTATTAGTTTTGCAACTAAAATCAAATTCTGTCGAAATCCAGGTACATATAAAATATCCTTTAAAACCACTATTCTATTACAATAAAAAATAAGATCTATCTCTCTTACTGCAAGGGCCTAGACTTGTGCTCCATTTCCCACACATAGTCCATGTTCGTCCTTCTGGAGTCCTCTAATCTTTCTAAACCCCTACAAGGAGTTACAGACGTGATCGGTGGCTCCTGAATCAACAATCCCAATAGAAGTTGATCCAACCATTGATATAGACTCTAGATAGAAAACATTACGTGTGGGGTTTTTCTTAGCTTGAAGATCTGAACACTCCTTTTTCCAGTGTCCCTTCATTCCACATTTGAAGCACTTGCCCTTGGATTTATCCTTGGGCTGGGTCTTGGGCTAAGCTGCTGTGTTTCCTTTCTTCCTTTTGAACTTTCTGGGCTTGGGCCCAATTCTAGAAGAAGAAGCCTTAGCAATCATAGCCTTAAATTGTGGCTTCATGACTTTCTCCGCCATTTGGAGTTCATTCATCAACTCAGTTAAACTTATGTTTAATTTGTTCATGTTGTAATTCAACTTGAACTGAGTAAAAGAACTCGGTAGAGATTCGAGAACCATGTCCACTTGGCTTTCGGGGTCAATGACAGCCCCTAAGATTTCTGCCTCCTCGAAAACAAAAATCATCTTGAGTATATGCTCTCTGACTGATGCTCCCTTAGCCATCTTAGTGTTTATGATATTTTGAAGAACCTCTTGTCTTGCGGGCCGGCTCTTATTTCCAAATATCATGGCTAATGATTAACTTATATCGTATGCAGAAGCCACATGGTCGTGTTTTGACTGGAGCACATTAGACATGGAGGCTAACATATAGTAGTGTGCCATTTCGTCAGCCTTCTTCCACACTTTCTCAGCCTCTCGCTTTTCGGAGGTGGAATCTTCCCTAATAACAGGGCAAGTGTCGTAAATGACATACTTATACTCTTCAGTTGTGAGTATTATGTCCAGGTTCCTCTTTCAGTCCACATAGTTTCATCCCATTAGTTTATTCTCTTGGAGAATAACGGCCAATAGACTAAAAGAACCTCTCACCATTTCTAAAAAATCAAAAATAAAAGAAAAAGATTTAGTTTGTGAAAACAAAACAAATTTGTGCACTTTATCCTTATATCAAAACTGATAATAATTAATTTGGCTTTTAGGGAAACTGACATAACTTCTTGGGAAGATTAACAGTTCCCTAAGCTAAGTATGTTGACCACCACAAATTAATTTCCCTTCTAGGTAATGATCTAGAAGATAACTTCATCGAGGGGATGGCCATTTTCTCTCATTTCTTATGGATATACCACGCACTATAACTTGCAACATGGGCTGGCCGATCATAGCATGTGTTCCAGGTTATTAATTACATCCCTCCATTAGATCTAGATCCTTGTGTTATCCCCATCCTACACGGGTTCACTTCCAGGGTGACGCGAGGGGACCTGCGATCTCTAATGAGGATTGTGATGGAAGCCGTTGGGCAGTTAGAACCCCTCTCCCACTTAATCTTTTAAAATAAGGGGTTTCTGAAAAATATCCTTTTGAAAATTTCCATTAAGTTTTCCCTTAATTCAAAAATAAAATATCTAAATCCATTAAAATCTTTATATCAAGGTTTATATCCTTTGAGAGATTTTTCCATGGACTAATTTTATTTAAGTTAAAAAACTTAATGATTTCAAAAAATTTTCAATTAAAACTTTCTAGAGACTTTGGTTTCAAGTTTATTTGACAAAACAATTTTTCTTGTGCAAAAAAAAAAAAAAAAAAAAACAAAAAAAAAAAACAAAATGGCTTTCTAGTTTAGCTTACAAAAATATCTAAATCTAATATATTTTCTATGTCAAGGATTAAATTCTTTAAGAAAATATCTAAGGATTAATTTTTGTTCAACTTAAAATAACCATTCAATTTGTAGAAAAAGTTTTTCTTGTTAAAAATGTTCCCAAAGACTTTGGTCTTTGAGAAAACGTTCACATAGGTACTTAAAAATAAATAGCATGCTAGAAAACCGTAGACGCTTTCATGCTTTTCTATTTTTAAGCTTAAGTGCCCAGATATTAGAATTAAACACATTAATTAATTAATTAATGGTCTTGTTTAATCCTAAAATTTCTTACTAATATTTTTCATGCAAAAATATTCCATGAATATTGGCTATTGCATAAATATTAACTTCACCTGGTATGGGCCCCAAAACAAAAATGAAAACGTAAGAAAAATTACAAGGAAAAATAAAAAATTTCTCCATGGTCCACTGCACTCGCCGCACTGGATCGAGCACCCATCTGCACTGCAGTCCACTGCACCCGCCACACTGAACCAGACCTCGTGGGCAACCAGTGTGCGGACCGGACCCAGACCCGAGCTGGCGCCGGCGTCGGTTCCGGTCTGTTCGAGTCTTCTTTCTGCAAATTTTTCTACGATTTTCTTCTATGGTTTTCTACAACTTTCTTCCTCCATTAGCTCTCCGATTTCAATCCAAACACAATGAAATCAACAGAAACCAACAATCGCCTATACCCATTAACATTGGGCTTACACGACTTGCTAAGGAAAAACCATATTACATCTCACCTATACCTTCATCAGAGAGGTTTAACAGAGATTCTATCCATACGAAAAATAGTGAAGGATCACAGTTTAATCACACATATGTGTCCAGTTTTATTCAACTAGATGTATGCTTCCTATATTTTCACAAAACCTTTGTTCTATGATACCAATTGAAGGTTTAAAGTGGGAAATCAAAGCACACAGTGGAAGGAAAAAACTGAAAAATGAAGAACAAGAAACTCCCAGGCCACAGTCGACGCCGATCACAGCCTGGGAGGGGGGGGCTTCGAGCGAAAATTTTTTTTAGCTCTTTTTCTCGTTCTCAGAATTGGTTGGACCAGAATGTGTGGAACTGGGGTAGGTGCACTGGTGGAAACCTCCGGTGCAATTCTTGCAAGCCTCCTACTCTGTCTGTACATGTATGTGAACGCTAATCTCTCAATCTTCTAGTAAATGGCCAACCTAATCCCGTTTGGTAAACAACTCACAGGGCTAAGGAATATTTTCAAGAGAGAGAAATGGGCTGTCATGTTTTTTTCACACCAGAGAAGAAACAGTGAAAAATAACGTTCTTTTTAGACACAGAGAAGAGGTAGTCAAAGAACAACGTACTTCTCTATTCTCCTGTTTAACCTAAATACAATCTTAGATTAAACTGGATTGGCCCATTAGACTTTTAGTTTAGCATTTTGAACTAAATTAATTATTCTAATTAGAGCCAAATAAATGGCCCGATTAATAATTAATTTTTCAGTCAAAATAAACTAGTCAAATTAACAAGCCTATATTAGTTTAGTCCCAGGTTAATCTTTAATTATTCAAATTGGGCCAAAGCCCTGAACAATTAATTAACCCACCAAATTAATTTAATTAATTCTCTCTCTCTATGGACCTTTATTTTATTCTAGCCCAATAATGAAATCATACTACTTAAGTAAAATAAATTCCATTTAATTTAATTTAAGGCCAATTTCTTAGCCTGTATATAATTAGGACTCACGATTTATATTGGGGACCAAAAGATATACTGCATTGGCTACTAAAATGACCAAAATACTCTTGCCATATAAATAAATGTATTTTGCATTTTAAATATTTCCTAATATCACCATAAGAAAATATTGGCCCCAAGGACAGTGCTGCATTAGCAAAGTCTTCGACCTATAGGTGTAATAACTAAAATACCCCTCTATACATCGCCGTACATTAGAGAGGAAGAAATGTAGTAACACCTCTCTAAATGACACCTACCATCTTTAGGCTTTTAGTCCATTGATCCACAACTTCCTGGATTATTTTCGCTTTCCAAGGGAGCTACCCTAAAGCAAACATCTAAGTTATGTTTCCCAGGGCCCTGGATATTTAAATTATTCAGATAACTACAAGGGGCGATATAGTATAGAAACTATCTTGTATAAGTCTGTCTTAACTAACTAGTCACACATACCCAACATGCAAGTATATTGGTCCTATGATAGAACCTCAACTATAGCATATCAAAGTACATACTTTCAGTTTCGTCAGACCACCAACTCATACTCAAGTCTTAGAGTACTAGTCTACACTGTAACAGTAGTAGTCTAGGTTTTTACTATATAGTACTTTTAGAAACCACCACTATAGGTTCTGTTCTATGTATTTGAAATACACTTATGGCATGAAGTAAATGGATTACTCACTGGCTAAAGGTAAGCCATTCCCCATTTGGAATTCATAACATAATAACCTAAACATGATGAGATTTTCATTCTCATGAATCGGTTAAGAACAAACGTTTATGTGTTAAGTAACCCGTGATCCATACCTTACTGTGAAAGACCACCATTCACATAGACCACTTACTTAAACACAGTGGGTCTTTTTCAAACGTAATTGTGCACAAATAAAATGTAAATTCACAAATAATTTCTGAAAATAAATTCTTTTATTAAAACATTCGATATTTACATCAGAAACCTAGTCTAAGAGGGCATATTTCCCAATAGCATCCACATGCTAACTTTGAGTATCACAATACTCACGTATGTGAGAACCACCACTTGATCAAACTAAGAAGTATAACATGTGCTAGTCTTAGCATATTAATGGTGCCCTATATCATTAATACTATGACTAGGGATAATTTAAGCACAAATATAGCTCAGGGTAGTAGGAACCTTGATAGGGTTTAAATTAGCCATATTTTTCTTAGTTATTTGAGACTATTTTGTGATACATTTTGTTCAATAAGTAGTCATATTCCTTTATATTTGAGATTTTACCTTTGGAAAGGTATTTTTTACATTATTTCAGATTTTAGGGGTAAAATAAGACAAAAACATCGCAAAACAGAATAGAGGCGGTGCCGGACAAGCCAGAGGAACTGGCGTCGGCCATGTGCCATTGGCACACACTTCGAAGTGATAGAAAATCAGTGAAACGAAGTGGAATAGAATTGAACCGGCGTTGACTAGGAGGCTGGAACCGGCGCCGGCTGCAATCTGGAAAAGATTGCACAAAAATCAAGAAAAATTGGCAAACAACAGGAGAAACAGAACACAACCGGTGTCTGCCCTAGCCAGGACAGGTGGCACCTGCTATGACCTAATGCTGAGGTAGTGCCTTAATTTTCATGCATGATTTTTGGCAAGTTGCAGAGTTTTAGCATCTTCCTACTTCTAGTTGGCCAAGAACCCTAGAGGAAAGAAATTAGGCACTTCTAGAGCCTATAAATAAAGGAAAAGCACAAGAGAAATGGGGGAATTTATAGATCATAATAGAAAATCACTCAAATCAAAGGAGGAATTCTACCAAATTAAGGAGGATTGTGCAAGAAGGTCTTCAGAGGAAGAAGAAGGAGGTTTGTCTATGAGTGCTTTCTTTTTCTTGAACAATGATGTGCAAGAAGGTATTTATAATTTTTAGAGTTATTTTGATCTTTGAGTAATTGGTTGTTCTTCTTGGTATTTAATTACTTGTACTTATTACGAGATTAGTTAGTTGTTTCTTTCCATTAACTTACTGGAGCAAGAGGGTTAATGGTGGTTTCAATTTATTAATTTCATATTCGTTGTCGATTAACTTACTGGACCAAGGGGGTTAATTGATGAGAATTGGTAATTAAAGGTTAATTGATGTCTTCCGAGACCAAGGATTCATTGGTTAGCTTTATGTTTTAAGTTTGCCGAGACCATGGAAATTTAATCAAGGATTGTGTTCAATGCATCTTTTGGGTGAATTAGTTGAAACGAGACCAAGTATTGCTAATTTACCTAGAAGATAGTGATTTTATGGATTGAAAAAGAAGTGAATCTATCTTAATCCTTCATGTTGCCAAGAGAATAATTAATTATGATAATGATTATGTACTTTAAGATCATGTTTGTCAGAATAATGGTTTGAGTTACATAGTTCTCCATCCTTAACATGTATATATTCTTTTATTTTATTTTATTTTTATTTCTTTTTCACTTTATTGAGTTGGTTAAACAATGAAAGAAAAGTGATTAATGCATACTTGTTCCTGGAGGATCGACACTCGTTTGAACCCTATGTTATGTTAATGATGAGTACGCTTGCTCATATGTGTAATTTGGGATTAACGTTTTAATTTAAACTTGATTGGGAATGTGCTTATTTTTATATAATTTTTATACCGAAATAAATACGCATCAAGTTTTTTGCTCCGTTGCCACAGAATAATATCTTGAAAGCTCGGATTTTGTTGATTTAACTATGTAAATAGGTAAATATATGAATATGTAAATATGTACAATTGTTCTTTTCGCAAAAAGGTGTTATCTTTTGTATCTTGTGTATCTTATGTATCCCTTCATAATCTAACTTACTAACTGTGACTATGTTTACTTGACTAACTTTTTCTTCTTTTAATTTTATGAATTTTGTTATCTAACTAGCTTTTTCGTTCAGGGGAAATGGAAAATTGGAACCAGAGGAGGTTTAATGAGGGGCAGTACCCCCACTACTCTTCTGAGATAATGCTCACAGCACCAGCATCAGCGGAGCTAGAGACCGTGATGGGAAAATTTGCCGTCCATGTCACAAGGCAATTCCAAGAAATAGATTCCACATTTAAGAAGTTCGAGGAGATTATCCGCAATATGGAATGACAACTTTGGTTTTTGACTGACATGGTGTTAAAATCTCAAGAACTAGCACCAATAGGCAAAGAGGAAACAGCTGCTGTCACATTGCGGAGTGGAAAAGAGTTGTTAGATATGGCAGACTGTATCCGGCGCCTGCTGGAGGAAGAGAACCGATGCTGGCTATCCTATACCACCGAGAATAAATGGCCCAGCATAGAACCGGCGTCGGCCGAACCCTTGCAACAGGCGCCGGTTACACTCTGCCCATCTTCCGAAAATCCTATTAGCAATCCTAACTTTTCAACCTAGAATTTCGTATCCTACCCGTCTACACAAGCCCGAAAAGATGCTCAATTTGACAAATTCATTGATATATTCAAACAACTGCACATAAACATCTCACTCAGTGAAGCTTTAATCCATATGCCCAAATATGCCAAATTTCTCAAAAGTATGCTTATAAGCAAAAAGCGATTGAAAGAATTGTCTACAGTAGTACTAAATGAAGAATACTCAGCTATATTGCAGGACAAACAAAATTTACCACACAAAGAGAATGATCCAGGGAGTTTCTCTATCCTATGTTTAATTGGCACTCTTAATTTTTGTAATGCATTAGCTAATTTAGGTGCTAGCATTAATTTATTGCCATATAAAACATTTAAAAAGCTAGACCTAGGAGAACCCCAACCCACTAGGATGAGTATTCAACTCGCAAATAGATCTATCAAATATCCTAGGGGTATAATAGAATATGTGCTGGTAAAAGTTGATAAATTCATATTTCCAGTGGATTTTGTTATTCTTGATATGGATCAAGATTCCAATGTCCCTTTAATCTTAGATAGACCCTTTCTAGCTACAACAAAGGCGTTAATTGATGTTCATGGGGGGGGGTTGACACTTAGGGTTGGGGATGAGGAAGTAGTCATTCTAATCCACAAAAGCATGCAACATCCTTTATCTTTTAATGATTCATGTTTAAAAATTGATATTCTTGACGAACCTATTTTGGAGTTTATGCAAAAATCATTGGAGGAGAAGTTGGTGGAAACTTCAGTAGCATATTTGAAGGACTATTAATGAGGAGGGAATAAAGTGTCTTGAAAAAAATTGAGAAAAGTAGTTTAGGGAGAATGAAATCATCCATAGAGGGGCCTCCAGAATTAGATCTAAAAAACCTTCCCAAGCACTTGGAATATGTGTTCTTAGTTAAAGGCCATAAATTGCCTGTGATTATTGCCAAAGATCTCACTAAAGAGCAAAAGACCAAATTGGTAAGTATGTTGGGGAAATATAAGAGAGTTATAGCATGGAAAATCACTGATATAAAGGGAATTAGTCCATCCTTTTGTACTCACAAGATTTTGATGGAAGAAGGTGCAAAGCCCGTAATACAACCCCAACGTAGGTTGAACCCACATATGAGTGAAGTGGTAAAAGGTGAGGTGATTAAACTTCTAGATTCAGGCATCATTTACCTTTTTCTGATAGTATTTGGGTGAGTCCTACTTAAGTGGTACCAAAGAAGGGAGGAATGAGAGTAAGCCCCAATGATAAAAATGAGTTAGTCCCTATGAGATTGGTCGCGGGTTGGAGGTTTTGCATTGATTATAGGATGTTAAACAAAGCCACTCAGAAAGACCATTTCCCTATCCCTTTAATTGACCAAATATTGGAAAGATTAGCCGGACATGAATACTATTATTTCTTGGATGGATTTTCTGGCTACCTACAAATCCCTATAGCTCTTGAGGACCAAAAGAAAACCACTTTTACATGTCCATATGGTACTTTTGCATATTGTCGAATACCGTTTGGTCTTTGCAATGGTCCCAGAACATTCCAAATGTGCATGACAGCTATATTTGAAGGGCTCGTGGGGGATATCATGGAGGTATTTATGGATGATTTTTAGTTTTTGGTGATTCATTTGACTTGTGTTTATCTAATCTGGAAAAGGTACTAGCAAGGTGTGAAGAGACTAACCTCATGCTTAACTCGGAAAAATGCCACTTTATAGTACAAGAAGGTATTGTGTTGGGGCATAAAATTTCAAGGAAGGGTATAGAAGTTAATAGAGCAAAAATTTGAAGCGATTGAGAAGCTGCCTCCTCCTACTTCTGTGAAAGTTATAAGGAGCTTTCTTTGTCATGCAGGTTTTTACAGGAGGTTTATCTTAGATTTCTCAAAAATTTCCAAACATCTTACCTCTTTACTTGAAAAGGATGTCATGTTTAATTTTGATGAAAATTGTCTCTATGCTTTCACCATGCTTAAGGAGAAATTGATCAATTCACCCATCTTGATTGCACCTGATTGGTCTCTTCCATTTGAACTAATGTGTGATGCTAGTGATTTTGTAGTAGGTGCAGTACTTGGACAAAGGAAGAATAAGCACTTCCAACCCATATGCTATGCAAGCAAGACTTTGATAGGTGCTCAAGAAAACTACACAACAACAGAGAAAGAATTGCTTGCCATAGTGTTTGCTTTCGATAAATTTCATACTTATCTTATTTTGTCCAAAGTCATTGTTTATAAGGACCATTCTGCCCTAAAGTACCTACTAACCAAACACGATTCCAAACCACAATTGATAAGATGGGTATTATTATTGCAGGAATTTGATTTAGAAATAAGGGATAAAAAGGGCGGGGAAAAGCTGGCTGCGGATCATTTGTCAAGACTGAATAATCCCAATTTGGAATTATTGGTAGAGGAGGACATCAATGACACCTTTCCGGATGAACAACTCTTGCTTATAGAAGGTGAAATTCCAAACACCCCTTGGTTTGCTGACTTTGCTAATTATCTGGTTGCAGGAATTGTTTCAAAAGATCTCACAATGCAACAAAAGAAAAAATTCCTCTCTAGGAAAAATCCTTATCTATTTAAGTGTTGTGCGGACCAAATCATTCGACGATGTGTGGACTCTAAGGAAGGTGAGAATATCCTTCGACATTGTCATGAAGGACTTGCTGGAAGCCACTACCAAGCCCACAATACTACATGAAAGGTATTTGAGTTTGGATTATATTGGCCCACATTGTTCGAAGATACCCACAGGTTTGTTCAAAGTTGTGATAGGTGTCAATGCACAAGTAACATTTTTAAATCTAATGAGAGGCCATTACAAAATTTTCAAGCTTGTGAAGTATTTAATTGTTGGAGGACAGACTTCATGGGGCATTTTCCTAGTTCTTTGGGTAATAAATATATTTTGGTAGCAGTGGATTATGTTTCAAAATGGGTAGAAGCATATGCTTTACCAACTAATGATACATGGGTGGTGGTAAAATTTTTGAAAACACAGTTCACATGTTTTGGTGTACTTAAGGTTCTCATTAGTGATAAGGGAACTCATTTTTGTTATACCCAAATGGACAAAGTTCTCAAATATTTGGGAGTGCACCATAACTTTACCACCCCCTATCATCCCCAAACCAGTGGTCAAGTCGAAAAGGTTAATAGGAAAATAAAAAATATCTTGGAAAAAACTGTTAACCATACTAGGAAGGATCAGAGTCTAAAATTAGATGACACTCTTTGGGCATACAGGACAGCTTTTAAAACCCCAATTGGCACGACTCCTTTTTGGTTAGTTTATGGAAAAGCATGTCATTTTCTTGTTGAAATTAAGCATAAATCTTATTGGGCCATTAAACTTGTTAACCTTGATCATGAGGCAGCTGGAAAGTCAAGTTTGCTCCAACTTACAGCTTTGGAGGAGTTGCGGGAGGATGCTTTTGATCATTCAATGAGGTATAAGGAAAAAGTCAAAAAGTGGCACGATAAGCATCTCACTCACCAACCCGAATTTGCAAAAGGCGATCAAGTGTTGCTATTCAATTCTCGCTTAAAAATATTTCCCGGTAAGTTGAAATCCAGGTGGTTAGGACCATACATGGTAAGTAAGATATTCTCTTTTGGTGCCCTTGAAATTACTCACCCCACCAGGGGACACTTTCAGAGTCAATGGCAATCACGTGAAGCGCTATGTTGGTGAAAGTCTTCCCAATTCCGAATAAGTGGTGGTGCTCTTCGACACTGAAAAATAAAACTTCTTGGGTTCTCTTGCCTTCTTTCTTTTGTGTTATACGTTTTTTTTTGTGCTATTTTATTTTCTTTTTGTTCACTTTTTCTTTTTTTAGTTTTTATGCTTTGGTGTGTTTCTTTTATTTTTTAGGTACTTCAACAATGTCTCTTTCTCTAGGAACTCAACTCTTGTATAAAGGAATGCACCATGAATGGAAGTAATTTCTTTCTTATCTTTTCCCCATTTATTTTTGTCTCATGGCAATATTTTCTTATTCTATTTGTCTGGCCATTAAGGATAATGTCCAATTTAAGTGTGGGGGAGTGGTTAGAATGATAATTCTTCTATGCTTCTATTATTTTATGCTTCATTCTTCTTTGCACCCTTTGAGAGCAAATTTTTGCGAAATTTTTCTGATTTTCTTTGAGATTTCAAGAGGTATTTATAATGCATGTCTTTGTGATAGATCATAGAGCATATGTTCTATATCATTTATGCCTTATGCATGATTTTTTGCGCATACTTGGACTAAGTAGTTCTTGATCAAATGCTTTACATTGTTCTTAAACCTATTTTTCTACTAAAATCCATTGAGCATTCTAGAACTTACTTGAGTACCTCTTGAGACGAAATAAGAAAGACATTCATGATTTAACTTAGGGACAACGGTAATAGGCCTTCTTTGGATAGTTTGAGCTTTTCAAACCTACCTATTTTAGATTATCCCTAGTGCCTATTTTGAGCCTAAATGGTAAATTTCTTTCTAAAACCCGTTAGTATACTTTGTCCATTACTTTTTGCTGAGAGTTTGAATAATTCTTCCAAATCTTTGATTGCTCTTGATGGATAAAAGTACGTGTAGGAGAATGTTGATGGAGAATACTTGTGGAAAGATCATAACTTATTACTTTCATTCATGCATCAATAGTTGTGTTGAGTTGGGAAAGGAGACAAGAAAGAGAAGAAAAAGAAAAAGAAAGATTAAAAGCAAAAAGCTGCTAGAAAAGATGGAAAGAGAAAAACTGAGAAAGAAACAACAGCAACATTTGAAAAAAGAAGAGGAAAAAGAAAGAAAAATTGAAAGAGAAAGAAAAAAAAGATCACAAGAAGAATGGTGGTTGAGCTGTAGGTATTTCTGAAAAACTTGAGTTCACATCAAGTTCTTGGCACCATTGCTGAAAATTTGAATGATCTTGTGAAAAAAAATTATTGATGAGTTGAGAATAATTGATGAAAATGTAGGATTTGCTTGAACTGTACTGTAATTGCTATACAAGATTATGGGATTTGATTGGTTTTGGAATAGGAGAGCAAGAGAAGTTTGAAATTTCTTGATACATTTTGTTTATCCTTTTCTTGCGAACTCTCATTTTCTTTGATATTTGATTCTCCTATATCCTTCATTTGACAAGCTATATTACAAGCCCTTTAGCCTTACATTACAAGTTTGAAAGTCCTACTGGACCTAAGTAAAATCATGGTATATCTCGGATTAGTGGAGAGAGTGTATGAAAAGTAAGCTTATGGAATGCATATTCTTTTTTTTGAACTAAATTCTTTCCAATGGTTTGAGAATGATGTTAAAGTGTTGAGATGGTTCTACTAGTCAATCTTCACTTACACAAGTCTTGCATTTGTTATGAAAGATGTAGCATATGTTTTATTGTCCTGAATGAAGAAAGCATTGAAATACTATTTTAAAATAGATTGAGTGATTTTATCCACACTTATGTTTTTCTTACTTATCTTTGATACTTTGCTTGAGGATTAGTAAAGAGCTAAGTGTGGAGGAATTGATAGGGCTTAAATTAGTCATATTTTCTTAGTCATTTGAGATAATTTTGTAATACATTTTGTTCAATAAATAGTCATATTCCTTCATATTTGAGATTTTACCCTTGGGAAGGTATTTTGTGCATTATTTCAGATTTTAGGAGTAAAATAAGACAAAAATGTCGCAAAACAGAACAGAGGCAGCATCGAATAGGCCAGAGGAACCAATGCCAGCCATGTGCTGTTGGCATGCACTTCAAAGCAATAGAAAATCAGTGAAATAGAGTGGAATAGAATCAAACCGGTGCCGACTAGGAGGTTGGAATCGGCGCCGGCTACACTATGAAAAAGATTGCGCAAAAATCAAGAAAAATAGACTAACAATTGGAGAAACAGAACACAACTGCAGCCAACCCTAGCCAAGACAGGCGGCGCTGGCTGTAACTTGATGCTGAGGTGGTGTCTTGATTTTCACGCACAATTTTTGGCATTTTGCAGAGTTTTAGCATCTTCCTACTTCTAGTCGGCCAAGAACCCTAGAGGAACGAAATTAGGCACTTCTAGAGCCTATAAATAAAGGAAAAACACAAGAGAAAGGGGGAATTCATAGATCATAACAGATAATCACTCAAATCAAATGAGGAATTCTACCAAATCAAGGAGGATTGTGCAAGAAGGTCTTCAGAGGAAGAAGAAGGAGGTTTGTCTATGAGTGCTTTCTTTTTCTTGAACAATGATATGTTAATTGTTTTATTGTAATTTGACATTGTTTTTGGTATTCATAATTTTTAGAGTTACTTTGATCTTTTGATTAATTGGTTGTTCTTCTTAGTATTTAATTATTTGTGCGTATTACGAGATTAGTTAGTTGTTTCTTTCCATTAACTTACTGGAGCAAGGGGGTTAATGGTGGTTTCAATTTATTAATTTCATATTCGTTGTCGATTAACTTACTGGACCAAGGGGGTTAATTGATGAGAATTGGTAATTAAAGGTTAATTGATGTCTGCCGAGACCAAGGATTCATTGGTTAGCTTTATGTTTTAAGTTTGCCGAGACCATGGAAATTTAATCAAGGATTGTGTTCAATGCATCTTTTGGGTGAATTAGTTGAAACGAGACCAAGTATTGCTAATTTACCTAGAAGATAGTGATTTTATGGATTGAAAAAGAAGTGAATCTATCTTAATCCTTCATGTTGCCAAGAGAATAATTAATTATGATAATGATTATGTACTTTAAGATCATGTTTGTCAGAATAATGATTTGAGTTACATAGTTCTCCATCCTTAACATGTATATATTCTTTTATTTTATTTTATTTTTATTTCTTTTTCACTTTATTGAGTTGGTTAAACAATGAAAGAAAAGTGATTAATGCATACTTGTTCCTGGAGGATCGACACTCGTTTGAACCCTATGTTATGTTAATGATGAGTACGCTTGCTCATATGTGTAATTTGGGATTAGCGTTTTAATTTAAACTTGATTGGGAATGTGCTTATTTTTATATGATTTTTATACCCAAATAAATATGCATCAAACCTCACATCATAATTTTTATCTTGATTTCTTTAACACATTGTTGTACTCATGACTTTATCTAACAGTTTTATACATATAAACATATGAAACAAGGAAGCTAAAAGTTAAAGAATGCCTTTTATTGATTTAATGTGCAAAATATATTGTACAAATGATTGCTTCTAGGGTACAATCCTAACAAAATGAATGTAATGTATAACACTAACTACAATAGGAGAGAGGTTATGTTTTTACACACCAAAGAGAGTCACAATTTCCCTAAAGAATAAGAAAGAGAATAACCCATGTAATAAAAGGAAGTCCCCCACTCAAGACCTACGAAATGAGTACCCTTTAGACCCATAATTCCTAATTCTAGGCACTAGAGTGAGTCACTTATCAGTCTCACCTTCTCTCAAGTTATGAGATTTTTTTCCCCAAATTTGATTAATTGGTATATCTACCTAACCAACCAAATGTAAGATGCAATAACCATCACTCACCGTCTCATACCATCCGGAGGCCACAAAATCCCTATCTCTAGGTAATTTCATAAATACTTTGGATATTAGCCCTAATTCCCAACCTCCTTCTCGGGTTAATGGAAAATGACAGAAGTTAACCTAGTCAAGTGGGTGTCTTATCCTCAACCCCATCTCTCGAAATCATTAAGGAGGAACAATTAATTGAAATAAATTAATCAAAAACCAATCAACTAAGATAAGCAAATAAGCTCAAATAACCAAATATGCAAGAACAAGAATCATAGATCTAAATAAAATACATTATTCTCAAGCACAAAAATAGGTACAACCTTCATTACACTTAAAAATCAATTCTTAGCATAAAAATACAAGTAGAATTACGAAAGGAATAAAAAGGCAAATTCATAGACAAGTCCTCATTCTTCTTCCTCTTGAAATCTTCAAGTAAGCTCCCTCCCTCTTCCTTGGATCTCTTGGTCTTCCTCTCTTCTTGGTGCTCAAACTTATAAGAACTAGGGTTCTTGAGAGAAGCCCTAACCTTTCCTAGACTCTCTTCTTCTGATTTTGTGTGTAAAGAGTGCTTAAATAGAGGTTTAGCCATGTGAAATCTGAAAACTCACTTAAACAGTACTTTTAGGGAACTTGAACTTTCCTAGGCCGCTAAGTTTTTCCACAACCAAGGCTGAAGTTCCCTAGGATGCTAAGTTTCTAGAAAAACTGATGTAATAGTGCTCAAGACTAGGCGGCCCAGGGAACTTCACATTCCCTAGGCCGCCACCTAACTATATATATATACATAAAAGTACAATAAACCAGGTAGCCTAGGGAAGATAGACTTTCTTGGGCTACCAACATTGTAGACCAAGTGCGAAATTGAAAGCTACCAGGTGGCCTAAGAAAGCTAGACTTCCCAAAGCCGCTTTGTTTCTGGAAATATATATAAATGCTTAAAACCTGGCAGCCTAGGCCACCTACTCTCTAGACAAAAGATAAACTTTTCTTGTTCACTGGGCACTTTTCACACTTTTATCTATTTTCTTCCTTCATCTTCCTTGTTCTTTTTCTTTTTCTCTTTACTTAATCCTTTTCATTTCCTAGCACTAATAAGATAAAAAGGATGCGGTGAGTAATGAAATATGGAAAAATTTGTCATATTTAAGCACGAAAACAATAGAAAATGTATACATGATGAATCCTTATTACACTTAAATCTTTGCTTGTCCTCAAGCAAATCATAAAATATCACAAGCAAAATGTATTTCACAAGATAGGATGAGATTTTTGAACAAGAGTTAGCCAAGATGGTAAAGGTATTATTTCCCATTTAATGTAAGAATCAAATCCAAAACCCAATTAGCTAAGACAATTTTTGTGTAAACTAAAAAATTATGAACGAAATAATCAAAGCCATCGAAGTTATGTTAAATAAGTCCATGCTCATTTAGGGTGTTCTATTTTGATTTCGAAAGCAAGTAGTATGATTCAAATAAGCTAGGCCCAATAAATTAATTCTAAGTTCTATAATCTCCCAACCACCATAGTTCAAATAGGCAAATGTAGGTTTGGTCCATAAGCTCACTTTATTCTCTTAATGCTTTTTCAATTCTTTTCTTTTTTCTTTTTCTTTTTCTTGTAGTAAGGTAATGTAAAAGCCTAGTAAAGATGCGTAATAATGATTTTTCATCTTTTGTGTTACCTTACTCCAAAAAATTTTATATTTTCTTGTGGATTAGACAAGGTAATACAAAAGCCTAGTAAGGATATAAATAAGGATTTTTTAGCTTTTGTATTACATTGTTTTGTTCTCTCATTGTTTTACCTCAATCCATATTTACTTACCCGGAATAAAAACAAGTTGAGAAATCATACAACAAAGATTAACTTAAAGTTCCGTGCTTATATTTTATCACAATCACTACCTCAATTCCTAAGAAATAATATGGTCACTTTTACTAAAGCTTAAACAAGGTTAATTTAAATTCTCAAGATCTAATCATTTCATTCCTAAAGTACAAGTTTACCCAAAAATAATCTTATCCAATAGGTTTTAGATTCAATTCTCAAGCCAAAAAGGGAACAACAATAATACCATTAAGGCCCAACCAAATCCAAAAATCGAAAATTTTTTGGCCCAATCACCCAACTCCTCAAAAACCAAGATGAATTGGCCCAATTCATACACAACTCCTACAAATCAAGATACCTTACATAATCATAATAAAATCTTGAAGAGAATATTAACCTAACCCATTTTCCACACTTAAATCAGACAATGTCTTTATTAGCACAAATATAACAATAACCACATCCAAATTAGATTGAAATGAAGAAAAAAAAAAGGAAAAAAAAGTTAGTAATACATTCCAAGTAATCGTAACTTTATGGAAAAACGTAATCGTGTCAAAAGAAGATAAGAAAACTACCAAAAAAATAAGTTAAATATAGTAAATGTCGAATATAAGTAATAATAATATAACATAACCAAAATCCAAAATCAGAATCAAATATACATAAAACTGAATCCAAAAAGAAGAAAAGAAAAGCAAAAACAAATGAAACCCCCAAAAACTAAAAGATAAAAATCATAGCTCCTCTACAACGTGTAACATGTAATCTACTCTCACCATGTTTCCAATGTTCTCTCCATAGTATAGCTTCAACTGATTTCTATTTATTTTGAAGATTCCCCTTTCTGGATGAGATAGCTCTATTGCTCCAAATAGGGTAACCTTGGTCACAGCGAATGGTTTGGACCATTTAGATCTCAACTTTCTTAGAAACAGCCTCAGCTTTGAAATGAACAGTAGCAATTGATCACCCTCCTTGAATTCGCGACTTTGTATAATGTGCTTCTTAGGCCACTTCTTCATATTCTCCTCATAAATTCTTGAGTTCTCATAAGATATGTTCCTCTATTCATCTAGCTCATTCATATGAGGAAGTCTTTTTATCCCTGCAAAGTCAATATCAAAATTAACCAACTTTATGGCCCAAAAGGCTTTATGCTCTACTTCTACAGGTAGATGACATGACTTTTCATAAACCAACCAATATAGAGTGGTCCTTATAGGTGTCTTGTTTGCTGTCCGGTAAACACAAAGAACATTATCTAACTTCACATTCTAATCTTTCCTAGTATGATTTATTACCTTTCCAAGATTCTTTTCAGCTCTCTATTGACTACTACTTGGCCACTAGTTTGGGGGTGATAGGAAGTAGCTAGCTTGTAGGTTACACCTAATCTCTTGACCACTCTCTCCAACTGGTTATTGCAAAAATGATTTCCTCTATCACTTATTAGCACTCTAGGCATAATAAAGTGAGTAAATAGATTTATAAAAAACTTAATCACCATTCTAGCATCATTCATAGGTAATGCCTGTACTTTTACCCACTTAAATATATAGTCAACAGCCACCAAAATATACTTATTACTAAAAGAACTTGGAAAAGGTCCCATAAAGTCAATCCCCCAATAATCAAATATCTCACAAACTAGGAATTTGGAAAGTGGCATCTTAAAAGCTTTAGAGATATTACCTGTCCGTTGGCATCTATCGCAATTAGTCACAAACCTGTGTGCATGCTTAAATAATGAAGGCCAATAGAATCTAGAGTTAAGGACCTTTCTTGCTATCCTATTTTCTTGATAATGCCCCCCTGCTGGTCCTTCATGGTAATGGCGAAGAATGTTCCAAGAATCAATAGTATCTACACATCTTCAAATGACATGATCTGCACATAAATAAAATAAGAATGGATCCTCCCAAATGTTATACTTCACATCATAAAAGAATTTCTTCCTTTGTTGTGGAGTAAATCCTTTTTGAAGGATATTTGCTACAAGAAAGTTAGCATAGTCAGTAAACTAAGCGGAAATTGAATTTTTATCTTTAACCCATAAAAGTTGTTCATCAGGAAAGATATCATTAATCTCTTCTTCTTTTAGTGCTTCCAAAGTGGGGTTTTCTAGCCTTGACAGGTGATCTGCAGCTAGGTTCTCAGCTCCCTTCTTATCCTTAATCTCCAAATCAAACTCCTACAACAATAACACCCATCTAATCAATCTAAGCTTAGAGTCAAGTTTAGCAAGAAGTTATTTTAGTGCAGAGCGATCAGTGTAAACCACAATATTAGATATGACAAGGTAAGAACGAAATTTATCAAAAGCAAACACTATTGCTAGCAATTCTTTTTCTGTGGTAATATAATTCTCTTATACCACTGTAAGAGTTTTGCTGATATAGTAGATTGGCTAAAAGTATTTGCCTTGCCTTTGTCCAAGAACTGCTCCAACTGTATAGTTACTAGCATCACACATTAGCTCAATGATCTTGAGTGGGCAATCGAGAAAAACTAAAATGGGATAGTTAATCAATTTTTTCTTCAATAGATTAAAAGTAGATAAGAACTTTTCATCAAAATTGAAGAGGACACCTTTTTCAAGTAAAAAGGTTAAGGGTTTAAAGATTTTTGAGAAGTCTTGGATGAATCTCCTGTAGAGGCTTGCATGCCCAAGGAAACACCTAATGGCTCTCATAGAAGTTGGTGGAGGAAGCTTTTCAATTAGCTCTATCTTGGCTCGATCAACCTTAATTCCCGATTGTGAGATCTTATGCCCTAAGATGATACCCACTTTTAATATAAAGTAACATTTCTCCCAATTTAATACAAGATTTGTCTCTTCACACCTTTTAGGTACTTCTCCAGATTTTGCAAACAAAGCTTAAAGGAATAGCCAAAAATAGAAAAGTCATCTATGAACAATTCCATTATTCTCCTACTAAATCTTTAAAAATGGCCATCATCCATCTTTGAAAAGTCTTAGGCCCATTACACAATCCAAAAACTATACGCCTATAAGCAAAAGTCCTAAAAGGGCAGTTGAAGGTAGTTTTCTCTTAGGTGCTATAGGAATCTTCAAGTAACTAGAAAATCCATCCAAGAAGCAGTACTATATGTATCTAGCTAGCCTTTCTACCATCTTCTCAATGAATGGAAGGGGGAAATGGTCATTTCTTGTGGCTCCTCATTTAGTTTCCTATAGTTAATGGCATTCTCTATCACATGACAAGTGATATGATCTTGACTGGACTTTTTCTTGGTGTTGTGGGTGATTTAGTTGATTATGAGCTCAGCTCTTCCGGTGGGACAAAACCAGTGAATTTATAGAGACAAAAAGGAGAAATTAAACTAACAACCTACCCTCTATCAAACCCTTGAAGAACTAGGCTTCAAAGACCCTCAAGAATAGTAGAAAGTTCTACTATAATCTCACCTTAATATCCTTGTAGCAATAAAGTCAAACAAGAACAAAAAGAATAGAGAAAATAGGCACCCAAGTAATGGAATTCAAACAAACCTTAGAAAAGTAAGGCAACTAAGACCCATTGAAAGAAACCACATTGGATTATCCAAAAGATTTTATAGACTCATTTCTAAGGAGGACTAAGCTTTAAGCATGGTCTTGAATAAGATGAACAAGGAGGCTAGGGCCCTTCAAGGTTCTCTCTTCAAATTTCAATAAAGTGTGTAAATTATCTTGTCATATCATTAAAAGTTGTATTTATACTACCCTAACTCTAGCTAAGTAATCCCTAAGGTTCTAATACAATTTAGGGCTTTAATAGGTCTTTACAAAACATTTAAAATGAAGAAAAACTGGAGAAAACATAAAAAACACGGAGTAGTAGTCGGCTACTCAGGCTGGAGCTGGCGCTAGCTAGGGTCCTCAAGCCGCGCTGGTTAGGCGCTGTCTTCGGCCGATCGTGTGCCAATATGAAGCTAGTGCCAGTTGGCTGCTTGGGCCGGCACCGGATGTCTACTGCAAGGCCAACGTTTGGTCAAATTTCGTCCATCTTTGTTGCCTGCTTGAGTTCTTGTTAGGGTCCTTCTTGGATAGTCATCAAAATGAGCTCTTAGCTAGCTTCCTCAACCTTCCAACCCTCTTCCCTCCTCAAGCATGGTTTTATGAGCAATTGAAACTCATCTTGAAGCTTCTTGGTCCTAGATCTTGTCATCAGTCCTTGTCCTTTCACGGTCATGCCTCCCTCTCCTTGATCTTGACCTCCATGATGAAGTGGAGTCTCATCATCTTCCTCTCCTTGGAAAGGATTCGTCTCCGAATCATTGCCATCATCTACATCAAAGGAAGAGAGGTCACTAACATTAAAAATGGTGCTAACATGATACTCATCAGGTAAATCTAACTTATAAGCGTTATCTCCAACTTTGGCAAGAACTTGAAATAGACCATCCCCTCTTGGATCTAGTTTACTTCGTCATTGCATGGGAAATCTCTCTTTTCGGAGGTGCACCCATACCCAATCACCCGGCTCAAATGACACCTTTTTCCTTCATTGATTACGCTTATAGGTGATCTCTTCATTTCATTTTGTAATGGTTACTTTCACCTTCTCATGGAGTGCCTTCACCATTTCTGCCTTCTTAGCTCCATCGAGGTTCATCCGTTCACCTATAGGCAAGGGAACCAAATTTAAAGGAGTTAGAGGATTAAAACTATACACAATTTCAAAAGGAGAATAAGAAGTGGTTGAGTGAATAACCCTATTGTAAGTAAACTCAATATGTGGCAAGCATTCCTCCAAATTTTTCAAGTTCTTCTTGATTATGGTTCGCAAGTGTTGGGTGAGTGTTTGGTTGACCACCTCCGTTTGAGGATGACAAGTTGTGGAAAATAAGAGATTAGTACCAAGTTTATTCTATAATACTCTCCAAAAGTGGCTAAGGAATTTAGTATTCCTATCCGAGATACTAGTCCTTAGGATCCCGTGCATTCTCACCACTTTCTTAAAGAATAAATCTGCAATATATGACGCATTATTAGTCTTGGAACAAGCCACAAAATGAACCATTTTATAGAATCGGTCAACAATCATAAATATGGAGTCCTTACCCCTCTTGGACCTAGGTAATCTTAAGATGAAGTCCATTGAAATATCAACCCAAGGCACATTAGGTGTGGGTAAAGGAGTATAAAAACTATGTGGAAGAGATCTAGATTAGCTCGTCTACAAATAATGCATTGAGAACAATGTTTCTCCATATCCTTTCTCATTTTTGGCCAAAAGAAATGTTCCTTAAGGATGCCTAAGGTCTTCGCAACACCAAAATGCCCCATTAGTCCCCCACTATGGACCTCCTTAATTAGAAAGCCCCTAATAAAATCCTTTGGCACACAAAGCCTTGCCTCCCTAAACAAAAAACCGTCATGCCTATAATATTTAGCAAATGCACATTTCTTACAAGCATGGAAAATATCCCCAAACTCCTCATCATCAACATACAATTCCTTCACAAGTTTAAAACCAAAAAGTTTAGCATCTAAAAAGTTTAGTAGTGCATACCTTCAAGATAGTACATCCACTACCAAATTTTACTTACCCTTCTTGTATTGAATGACATAAGGAAATGTCCCAATAAACTCCATCCACCTTTCATGTCTCTTGTTCAAATTTTATTGGCTTTTGAGGTGTTTAAGGGTCTCATAATCTGTATGAATGACAAACTCTCTTGGTTAAAGGTAGTGTTGCCAATATTCTAGGGTCCTCACCAAGGCAAAAAGCTATTTGTCATAGGTAGAGTAATTGAGGGCCACCCCGGACAATTTCTCGCTAAAGTAGGCAATGGGTTCTCTATCTTAGGTCAAGATCGCACCTCTTCCCACCCCACTTGAATCACACTCTATCTCAAATGCCTTTTCAAAGTTATGAAGAATAAGAATTGGAGCTTAGCTCAATTTATCTTTGAGGGTTTGAAAGGCTTGTTGTTGGGCTTCCTCCTACCTAAATCTCATCTTTTTCTTTACCACTTTGGTTAGAGGGGCCGCTATGGTACTAAAATTTTGGATAAACCTCCTATAGAATCTAACTAGACCATGGAAACTACGGACTTGGGTAATGGTGGTAGAGGTGGACTAATCTTGGATAGCTTTTACTTTTTTCTCATCAACCTCAATCCCTTAGCACTTACAACATATCCAAGGAATGTAATCCTCTCCAAACAAAAAGAGCATTTCTCAAGGTTAGCAAACAATCTCTCCCTTCAGAGGGTAACAAGTACATTTTGAACATGATTCAAATGATCTACATATGATTTTCTATAGATTAATATATCATCAAAATACACAACAACAAATTTTCCAATGAATTCCCTCAAAACATGGTACATTAATCGTATGAAAGTACTAGAAGTATTAGATAACCCAAATGGTAAGACAAGGCACTCATACAACCCTTGTTTGGTTTTAAAAGCCGTTTTCCATTCATCCCCTTCTCTTATTCTAATTTGGTGGTAACCGGATTTCAAATCCATTTTAGAGAAAATGCATGCACCAAATAGCTCATCAAGCAAGTTATCTAGCCTAGGAATGGGATAGCGGTAATTTACCGTGATGTTGTTGATAGCACGACAATCTATGCATATGCTGTTGGGTATCTCACGCATATCATATATAGTGCAGCAAAAAAATAAAACGAGATACCGTCCCAGGATCAGCATATGTATGGCAAACAAGACATAAAGAGAATAAAGGCAACATTTTTTTACCTTTCTTTGATCATGTGGAAAACAAAATTGTCCTTCTTCAAGACGAGGTGCGATCCAGCAATCCTTTTGATCAAACACTACGAGAGTTGAACGTCCAACCACTATAATTACAGTGTGTGATTATCTCTAACAGTAATCCATATAGAGGATCCACTCAAGCACGAAGTTTCTGTGCTAGCAGAAAAACTGAGTGGCAGTTAGGGTTGTTTGCTTCAAAAGCAACAAGAGAGAGAGAAGAAGAGAAGGTTGTGTTGCTTGGGTTGGAGGTTTCGTGTCTTACACTTGGCTAGGGTTTTGTGTGTTATATCTCCTATATTGAAGGAATTTGAAAAACAGAGAGCATGGTATACGGGAACAAAAATGGAGATAAGAAAATAGAAATAGAGCATGGCAGCAGCATGGAGGGATTAAAAACATACCTCTTGGAGCCTTAAACCTTGAAGAATATGATTGAATGAAGTGAAGCTCAAGAACAGCTTCTTTCTTCCTCGTGGGATGAACACTCCGGTAGCCAACTTCTTCACCTCTGGTGCATGCTTAGCTTTCCAATTCTCAGAATATTACCCTACCTAATCCTTGTTGGTGAACACAGATTTTGAGTGAGAAGAAGATCAGACACCTTCTCTCTCAGTTAGCTTTCCTAGCTTGGCTTCTTATGATATCAAAAACCAAAAGCCAGTGAAGAAACACCAAAAGCCAGAAAACCAAGAGCTACATGGGGAGGGAATTTATTTTTTATTTTATTATTTTTTTTCACACAGAAAGCCAAGAGTCATGAAACCAAAAATAATTATTTTGATAAAAATAGTATTCCCAGGATTTAATATTTCAAACACCCAAATATTATTAACAAAATAAATTTTGGCTTCACTCTAAACTCTTCTGAACTGTGTTCGGAAAAATCTTATGGTCCAGGCTATTGGGCCAAAATAATATTTATTATTTTTCTATAATACGAAATCCTGCTCAAAATATACTCCATTCTCAGAATTCTAAAATAGTTAGAATTCCCTAATTGTAATTGAAAACATCAAGTTCTCACAATTACAATTTGGACCATTAATTATAACTAATTATAATTTATCCACAACAACTTCTTTTTCTCGCAATTAACCCTACTATGTTATCAAATAACATTTTGAGTATATAATCTTCTATTGTGTGTGACCTATTAGGTTTCCTAGTCAATTGGTAGCAAATATGAATTAATCCAAACGTCTTTGAGATTAATAATCCATAATTAATTAGAACTAATCCTATTAATTCTAATAAGGATTGGTTTATTAATTCATCAATTAATAAACTCATATTCCTAGATCATGAGCGGTATTTAGCAACACGTCATAGCCACACAAGAGTCCAAGAAGTCAAGTGGCTTGACATGAACCCTTCAATAACAAACTACAGTGCAATTAACTCATTTCACCATGTAATATCTCATTCGGTTTGGAGTACGGAATTAGTGCCAACTCCCTCCAGAATATATATTAATTCTGGCCCGAATATAATAGTACTTGTACCAGGAACCCACAACTCTAGATGTGTATCAATTAGAACTGTTTCCTATACACAGTCGCTTTGGCCAAGGACTTCTTGAGTAGTAATTCCTACAAGTGGTCGTGAGATATTCGCCCCTACTATTAGGAATGGTGAATCCTTTATTGACCCTCTCAACTACTTTCATTTACCTCACAATGTACCCAATATCTATCCCATAGGTGGCCCTCGATCGTGCTCTGGAGATTGGAATCAAAGTATAATGCTCAGCAAACAAAGTACATTTGAGATCTCAAGTCTAAGGATACTTGCACGTTTACTATATTGAGATTATATCACTGGCACTCAATAGTTATCTATGTGATTATCTCAAAGCTAGGCCATCCACTGAACTTGTTCCATTAACAAGCATCCATGTGTTAACTTTGAGTATCTCAATACTCACAAATATGAGAACCACTGGCTGATCAAATCAGGAAGTCTAACACATGCTATTCTTAACACATTAATGATGTCCTGTCTCATTAATACTACGATTATGGACTATGTAAGTACTAACACTATACAGTGTAGTAGGAATCTCATATCATGATCTCTAACATGATATCCTTAACACAGTGTTGTACTAGGGACTTTATCTAACAGTTATTTTACACAAAAGTAAACAAAAGAAAATGTAAGATAAATAATGCATTTTATTAAAATAAATGTGTCATTTACAATGTACAAGTGATTGCCCTTAGGAAACAACACTAACAAATTCTCACTTGCACTAGAGCCAATCATTCATGTATCTAATACTGAATGACTTAACATGACAATTATGAATGAGTTTTAATAACTCCTTGGCCCATTCTCCTTTTCTTGAAAAAGGAGTTTTAGCTATTTTACCTAGTAAACAAGACTCGTATGTGCCATATGATTCATAATCAAATGACCCTAGGTCACTAATCTTGTGTAACTTAGAAAAACGATTTTCATTTACATGGCCTAAATAACAATGCCATACGTAAGAGGTGTTAGAGTTATCCATTTTAGGTTTCTTATTGTTTATATTGAGAATCGGATTATCCAAGTCTAGAACATATAAACTATTAACCAGAGTTGCTGTACCATAATAAATATCATTCAATGAAAAAGAACAACGTTTATTCTTAAATATCAAATAAAATCTATTTAAGTCTAAACACGCAATTGAGATAATGTTTTTCATTAAAACTGGTACATAATAACAGTTTTGCAGTTCTAAAATTAATCCCGAAGGTAGGTTCAGCTCGTATGTAGCAAGTGCAGCAACCTTTGCCCTATTTGCAATACTTAGGTCCACGTTGCCTTTCTTTAGCATTCTAATACTCTTTAGTTCTTGCAAGTTATTGCATAAATGAGATCCACATCCTATATCTAATGCCCATATCTCATTTCTAAAGGCAGTATTTATCTCAATCATAAACATACCCAGAGTAGAAGTAGAAGTGCTTGTAAGCTTCTCCATCTACTTCTTGTCCTTAATGGTCTCCAAGTAGGCTTTGCAGTTGTGCCTCTAGTGGCCCATCATCTCACAATAATGGCATAGGCCCTTGGTAGCTGCATCTTTCTTCTTCACACCACATTTGGGCTTCATAGGAGCCTTCTTCTTCTTTTGAACTTTCTTCTTAGAAGAAGATTCTACCATTAAAACTGCATTGGAATCATTTTTCATGGAGGACTCCGCAGTTTTGAGAAGATTGATCAACTTAGAAATGGTGGACTCAATCTTGTTCATCTAATAGTTAATCACAAATTTTGAGAAACTATTAGGCAAAGATTGTAGAATTAAGTCAACACTTAAGTCATGATCCATTACAAACCCGAGAGATCCAAGCTTCTCTATCAAGCCCAGCATCTTCAGCCCAGGAGTGGCCATAGAAGAAATCCTCTGCCATTTTGCAACGGAATAGTTACTTCGAGATATTGTATCTTTTAGTTTTGGCTGGGGCATCAAATAGCTCTCGAAGATGTAGTATAATCGATTGAGCATCCATATGCTCGTGCTATTTTTGCAACTCGGGAGTCATGGATGCCAACATAATACATGATGTTGTATCACTATCCTTCTTGTGCCTCTTGTGGACAGCATGCTCATCAGCATGAGCATCTTGAGCTGGTAGTAGCGGAATAGGAGCATTTAGCACGTAGAGCAACTTTTTCGATTTGAGAACGATTCTCAAATTTCTATACCAATCGAGATAGTTTAATTCGGTTAACTTGTTTGTTTCCAAGATACTACATATGTTTAGGTTTGTTGACATGATGCAAGTGTCCTAAATGTAAAAATAGAAAGAATTAGCTACTGTATATGCACATGAAATGCAAATAATTAAGAGTTTAATTAAACGCATTTTTACTTCACTATTTTACTGAAACCAATAGTCCCCACTACTAATTCGGGAAAGCCCGTTGGAAGCTTTCTTAGTGGACCGGTATCCAAATTCCTCAAGAATAACCTTGGATTTGTCCAACAAGCCACCCTTGAGTTCATTGGTAGGTATCCAACACCAATTACATCGTATGTAACTACCAGATCATTGTGTGATTAACAACTTTTAATCTTAAAGCTTTTTGGGCTACCTCAACTTTTCCTCTAAATTTCATTATGCTTGAGTTTGTCCAACCAGGAAAAAGAATTTAGTTAAACCCGACCCATTAATTAAGAATTTAGGAATTAAATTCCATAGCTTGAACATGCCCGATGTCAAGTAGGCTTGGGTTTACCCAACAACTTGGTCTCGAAAAATGACTCTCGTTCTTACTATATTAACAGAAGGAATTAGGTTTAATATTAATTGAGGGATTTATTCCTTTTAGTGATTTCAATAAATGACATGCATAAAAATCAATAAATCACATAATTGATAATCATGGTAATAAAGCGCTTACGTGGTATGATTATGGACTTTACCCTAAATTAATTCCTTTGAGCCATAAAAGAAATTAATATAGTTAAACCTATATGTTCATGCGTGATTTAAGTAGAAGGTCTTACCTTCTCTCTTTGTTTTGGTTGCCATCTCCAAAATAGAATAATTCTACTCCTATCTAACCTATGTAAACTAATTACATAATTTTCTAAAGCGAGAAAACCCCGAATTACATTCGAGGGGAGTTAGATGAGAAGAGAATTACACAAGAATTTCAAAGAATGCAGGACACGCAGGCCCTATTTCATAAAAAACCAAAACAGTAAAATGTATTAACAGATATAATTGGTTTTAGTCCATAACCATCCACCATACCATTAATTATGCTTAAACAAAATAAACATATAATTTTTATTATTCCAAAATCACTATTTGGGAAAAATAAAACAAATTCTTAAATCAATATTTTAGAAAAATACATTAATTTTAAAATTTCAAAATCACTATTTTGAAAAATAAAATAGTTTGTCTCAAAACTAATTTTGAGAAAAATTTTTATTTTACCGCCTCTCATCAAATGAGATTTTTTTCTTTCAAAATTTTATTCTAAATTTTTTTTTTAAATAGCTGGAACGTCGCAAATAGAGCAGAATTGGCTCCGGATTGGAAGCTAGAGCTTACGCCTGCTGCATTTGGGTTTTAAGAAAAGTTTTCTTCCAGAAATGATTTTTGGACATTTACAAAGCAGCACGGAACCGGCACCGGCTAGAAGCCGGAGCCAGTGCTGGCTATAGTCGGGAACAAGGCGGCGATTTTTGAAAATTTTCCAAAAACAGTTTCTGATGCCTTCTTCTTCTGTAGATTTTTAGTGAGAACAATTCTCAATAGTATTTTCTATTTTGAAGCTCAAAACAACAACCAATTTGCTAGTTTAAACAAAACCAAAATAGAAAATTAGGATGAAACGAAAGGTAACAACCAGGTTAAATAAAACATTTTTCTGCATAAAACATTCAGCACATAAATAAAATATATTCTAAAATATGCTAAAATTTTTACACAATCATATTGTGCTTTGGACCCAACCTATAATGCTCGAAATGATTTTGACTCGAGTAAAAACGATTTTCACAGCGAACAAAGACAAACACGAATACATGAAAACAGTTTTCATACCAAAAACAATGTCTGTAAACCACACATAGCATGGCTCTGATACCACTGTTAGGTATCTCACCCATATCATATATGGCGCAGCGAAAAAATAAAATGAGATACCATCCCAGGATCCATTTATGTATGGAAAACAAGACATAAAGAGAACAAATGTAACATCTTTTTACCTTTCTTAGATCGTGTGGAAAATAAAATTTTCCTTCTTTAAGTCGAGGCTTGATCCAGCAATCCTCTTGATCAAACACCACGAGAGTTGAATGTCTGACCACTATAATCACAGTGTGTGATTATCTCTAACAGTAATCCACACAGAGGATACACTTAAGCACGGAGTTTTCTGTGCTCACAGAAAAACTAAGTGACGGTTAGGGTTGTTTGCTTTAAGAGCAATGAGAGAGAGAGAAGAAGAGGATGTTGTGTTGCTTGGGTTAGAGGTTTCGTGTCTTATACTTGGCTAGGGTTTTGTGAATTATATTTCCTATGTAACACAAAATCCTACTCAAAATATACTCCATTCATAGAATTCTAAAATAGTTAGAATTCTCTAATTGTAATTGAAAATATCAAGTTCTCACAATTACAATTTGAACCATTAATTATAACTAATTATAATTTGTCCACAACAACTTCTCTTTCTCGCAATTAACCCTACTATGTTATCAAATAACATCTTGAGTATACAATCCTCTATTGTGTATGACCTATTAGGTTTCCCAGTCAATTGGTAGCGAATATGAATTAATCCAAACGTCTTTAAGATTAATAATCCATAATTAATTAGAACTAATCCTATTAATTCTAATCAGGATTGGTTTATTAAATTATTAATTAATAAACCTATATTCTTAGATCATGAGCAATATTTAGCAACACATCATGACCACCCAAGAGTCCAGGAAGTCAATTGGTTTGACATGAACCCTTTAATAACAAACTACAGTGCAATTAACTCCTTTCACCATACAATATCTAACTCGGTTTGGAGTATGAAATTAGTGCCAACTCTCTCCAGAATATATATTCTTCTAGCCCGAATACAATAGTACTTGTACCAGGAACCCACAACTCTAGATGTGTATCAATTGGAACTGTTTCCAATACACAGTTGCCTTGGCCAAGGACTTCTTGACTAGTAATTCCTACAACTGGCCATGAGATATTCGCTCCTACTATTAGGAGTGGTGAATCCTTTATTGACCCTCTCAACTACATTTGTTTATCTCACAATGTACCTAATATCCATCCCATAGGCGCCCCTCGATCATGCTCCAGAGATTGGAATCAAAGTATAATGCTCAGCAAACAAAGTGCCTTGGAGATCTCAAGTCTAAGGATACTTGTTCGTTTGCTATATTGAGATTATATCACTAGCATTAAATAGTTATCCATGTGATTATCTCAAAGTTAGGTCATCCAATGAACTTATTCTATTAAAAAGCATCCATGTGTTAACTTTGAGTATCTCAATTCTCACGGATATGAGAACCACCGCCTGATCAAATCAGAAAGTCTAACACATGCTAGTCTTAACATATTAATGATGTCCTGTCTTATTAATTCTACGACTAGGGATTATTTAAGTATTAACACTATACAGTGTAGTAGGAATTTCATATAATGATTTCTATCATAATTTCCTTAACACAGTGTTGTACTAGGGACTTTATCTAACAGTTATTTTACACAAAAGTAAACAAAAGAAACTGCAAGATAAATAATGTCTTTTATTAAAATAAAATGTGTCATATACGACGTACAAGTGATTGCCTTTAGAGCACAACACTAACACATACACCATGTCCCATCTTTTTTGGGCACCAAGAGAATCGGAACCGTACTTGAGCTTAGGCTCTCTTTCACATGTCCTTTCTCAAGTAATGCCTCTACTTACTTTTGCAATTCCTTGGACTCCTCCAGGTTACTTTTTTATATGCCGGTTAGTTGGGGATGATGGCTCCAACCATAAAGTCGATTTGATGCTCTTTCCCTCTTATGGGTGGTAGTCCTCTGGGGCACTTCCTTTGGAAAAACGTCTTTAAATTCTTAAAGAATAGCTACAATTTCATTAGGCAAAGATAATATAGAATCATTAGTAGTAACATAAGAACCTTTGCATAAAAGAAGAATAACCGGTTCCTTAGTTTCTATAGCCTCTATGACCTCAGTTTCTTTTGCAAAGTAATTCACTATTCTTTTACCTCCCCCCTCTTGTCCTTGCTCACTCCTATTCTTGATCGTTAAAGGTACTTAGTTGTCCATCCTCTCTCTCAATTCTTTTTATTTCCTCTTAATTTCTTGTTTTTGTTTGATATCTTACGCTCCCTTTCTTCTTTTCTTTCTTCTTCATGATTTTTTGATCTTTGTTCACCTTACTAAGGACCATGGGAGTAAGGGTAAACTTAGTTCCCTCCTTGAATAGGGAATAAGTATTCTTTCTCCTATCATGCTTTATATGCCTATCATATTACTAAGGCCTCCCTAGGAGCAAGTGACCCGCTTGCATGGTTACCACATCGCATAGCACATCATCCTTGTACTTTCCTATCTCAAAAGTCACCAAAACTTGTTATTTACTCTTAATTCCCTGCTATCATTCAACTATTGCAATTTGTAGGGCTTGGGGTATTTAATCCATCTCATGTCCAATTCTTCAACTAAGTTTGCACTAATCACGTTAGTGCAATTCTCACTATCCACAATGGCACTACAAGGGGTCTTGTTGATTAGACACCTAGTGTAGAAAATGTTTTCTCCTTGTTGGTGATCTTGATCTTCAATGGCTTGTGAATTCAATGACCTTCTTGTTTCTCACACCAAAGAGTATTCTTGACCAACAACTTCCCCTTTATCACTTTCCTCTTTGTAACACCCCACTACTTAGGCCTAAAAGGGCCGGGGATGTCGCACCGTCCAAAGGACAAGGGGTCTTTATAATTAGGTCACACAATCAAAATAAAATAATCCTTCAAAATTAAAACTTATAATCATCCAAGAATTCAAGAACAAATCCAAAATAAAAATAAAATTATTCACTCTCAACTCCCAAAGCATTACATAAAAATAAATGACAGAATATCCTCTAAGCAGGCAACAACTACCTACTCATCTCCACAGTAGGATCGACCTGAAATCATGGTAAAAAGGGTGATGAAATAAAAATCTCAGTAAGTCCATGTGTGCTTTGAGTGTTCAGTGAAAACAGTTCGTGAATGCAAAGTGTAAGAATTTTATAAGGAAAATACTGGCAAGCAATAAATAATGTTCAAAAGCATGAGTGGCGTTTTGGCTTTCCTAACCATACATGTACAATAAAATCAACCACTTAAAAGGGTGGCCATGGGTTACCACGCGTTGGGCCCCATAACCATACAACGGTCAGAATGCCACACTTTGTGCAGACTTACAAAAGGTAAGTGATCGGAAAATACTGGCAAGCAATAAATAATATTCAAAAGCAAGAGTGGCGTTTTGGATTTTCTAACCATACAGGTATAATAAAATCAACCACTCAAAAGGCAATCATGGGTTACCACACGTTGGGCTCCATAACCATACAACGGTCAGAATGCCACACTTTGTGCAGACTGACAAAAGGTAGGTGATTGGCCTACTGGGTAAGATTCTCCTCATTCTCTACACCCAAACAAAATCGGTTGTCCACTCTGGCAACACACAGTCCACATGACTGAAACCTGCTAGCTCAGACCGGTATGATTAAGTAGTACTGGCGTTTCTCTAAGTTGAGTTCATCTTCTGGAGGTGGCCTCTTGCCAGAAGACTCACTCTTACTCTTTAAAACTAGTACTACTAGCCTACCCTTATTGAGTACTCAACGTAGTTCATCCCACTTGGGAGAAAACTAATAAAACATAGCTTTTCTTGAAAATGGCAATAAAGGGTTTCCAAAGTCTTTGTCAAAATTAGTTTTAGAAATAATTTGGTGTTTGAGTAAAACTGCTTGTTGATTTTCAAATAATTGGTGTAATTGAAACAAGGAAGGAAACTGTCCTTATTTGCCTTTACCAAATTAGTGTTCACATACTTCGAGTTTAGCTTGCCATAGAAACCTTTTACAACAAACAAGTTTTATGCTGGAACTTACCTGATCCTTTGTTCGTGATAAATTAGAGATCCCAAAAACTGACCTAACCCCGCCTGGGGTAAACATAAGCCATAATTAAACTCAAGCCACAATTTACTTTCACAAATAAACCTAGCTCAACTTACTACAATCATGACCCTAATGTCCCAAGCTTTAAGGCTAGATAATAAATAAAAGGGTTTATAAAATAAATCTAGCTTGTTATTAAAATAACTAGGGTTTGTGAACTAGCTACTAACAAGTTGAAGATTTAAATCTTGCTTTAAATAAATTGGGGTTTATTTGATGAAGGGTCCTAGGTCCTAGATGGTATTATTTAAAATAATGATTTATAACAACTAGTGGTTAGAAAATAATTGATAAATAAAATTAGTAATAAGTAGATTTTATTATGTTTTGATTAAAAGATAATAAATAAATTTTATTAGTATTTATGAATATATGACTTACAAAATTAACATTTTACCTATTATGATTATTTATATAAAAGACTTGATTAAATGATATTATTATATATAATATCCATATATTTTATTTCTTTAACAAAAGCTATCATTTATTTGACTAAAATATTATTATTTTATAGAATTGTTCAAAACCATATTTTCCTAGGGTTTTCGAAATCACTAGGAGAAATTATAGCATAAATCATTTTTATTGATGAAATAAAATTGGCTAACTTAATTAGCTTAGGGACAACAAGGTCATGATCATAATTTATATTACTAACCATAATCATGAACATACATTCTACACCAATCATCAAATCATGAATAAAGACATAGATCTAAATTTACCAACATATGATCTGAACTTCACTAAACATAATCATATGTATGGCCTCAACAATAATACAAGAACATAAACCCTATTCACCAAAGGTGACATAATCTCTACATGCTTGATTAATCATACTACTCATGACATAAGGCATGCAACAAACCCTAAAACATCATATAATCTAACCAAGATTAATCATCATCATGCTTCAATCCCAACTCCATCATATAAACATATTCATTCATGCTTTAATCTCATCTCCAACATATAAACACATACTCAATCTCCAAATATATTCTATCCTCATCCAACTACATCTAAAAGACATGATTCTAGGGTTTAAAGAGAAGATGGAAGAAACTTACTTGAATGATGACTACCTTGGGGACGTTTCTAGAGAATCCTCTCACTAGGAGACTTGATTTGTCCAATGGAGGAAGAAAGAAACATGGCCATGGTTGAAGTAACCATTCGGCAGAAAGAGAGAGAAAGAGAGAGAGAGAGAGAGAGAGAGAGAGAGAGAGAGAGAGAAAGAGAAAAGGAGAGTTCATTAGCATATACTTATCAAGGTCGAAGATGGAAAAATGTGAAGATGATTGTTAATGCTTACCTTGAAGATGTTCTTGAGCCTTCAAGAAAACTCTGGTTTTTTATCCAAAAGTAAGACTTTGATTTTGGTGTTTGATGTTAAAAATTGCAAAAGTGGATTCAAGGGGTTGAGTAGGTGTAATCTGAAGTTTTTAGAGAAGATTGGAGTGGTTTGGAGTGGTCTTAGGCGTGAGAGGGTTAGTAGGTGTTCTTGGTTTGGAGAGAATGGAGAGAATAGGGAGAGGGCTGGCCAAAATTCTATGTAGGAAGGAGTGGCCGATTGATTTGGAGGGTTCAGGAAGTTGAATTTTCTGATTTAAGAGGAAAAGGAAAGCTGGTTGTTTGAAATTCTAAAAGAATATTTAAGGAAATCAATTTTGAAAATAAATATGGTAAGAAGATCTTGGTTAATGGGGAGCTTTTGGAAGCTTCAATGGCCAATTGAATTGCTGTGATTTTTGTTGAGATGAATGATGTTTGAATGAGCCTTAGAGTGGCTGAAAATATGGTGCACAATGGTGAAGGAATTTTCTAGTTGTTTGAGGGTTAATCTATAAAAAGTTGCTGGAAAATTTTGCTGAAATTTTGGACCTCAATGAATAGCTTGATTGGGGTGACTGATGGAGAGATTTTAGGAGTAGCCATGGAGCTGTTTTTTGTGCAGAACAATGGAGGAGATGATGGAGCTCAGTTCATGGCTGTTAAACTTGAGTTTGCATAGAAAAATAGAGTAATTTTCGGACAAGGGTGACGAGGGAACAAGCTGGAATTTCTGTTCAGGATTTTCGCAAGCTGGCTAGAATTTCTGGGCAGATTTTTCTGCCATATTTCAGTCAGCTTGCAGAAGGTTTGAAGGGCCATTGGAAGATCCTTTAAAACTATTTTCTAGTCTTCTTTATGGAGGAAAAACAAAGCTGTATTGCTAGTTGAAAAGCTGGAAGAAACAGCTTGGTTTTTGGGCTCTCCAAGCTGCAATACTGCCCAGGAAATTTTCCTGGTTTGCACAGCCTTTGGCAGTCCGATTTTGAGCTAAAATTTTCAATCTTTAAGCTAAGTGAAATGGTCATTTTTCTGGCAGCATTTGAGAAGTAATATTGGCTGAAAATTTTGACAATTGGACTGGTCAAGAAGTTGGAAAATTTTCCAATTTACTACATGATGATGATGAACACAACTAGGTTAGAGTTTTGAATGTTCAACCATGGAGATTAATTCTCTTGGGAACATTCCATAACTCTTCCCCAATTTCGGTCAAGAAGATATCCGTTCATAGCCATTTTCGAAACCTAAATATCACAGATCCTTGCTGGAATTTTCTGGAATCAAAATTGGCTTGGATAAATTGAACATCTTAATTGATTAAAAATTAAGAAAAGCTAGAGATCAAGAAGGGTAGGAATCCCTTAGAAATTTTTGTAGGGCACAAGAGTGGAATTGGAACATTCCTATCATGTCTCTCCTAAGACAACACTCCCACTCCTCCCTAAAGCATACAAGGGCCGAAAATATAGCCTTCCTAACACAAACTAAAATTCAATCATGCAAAAACTCAAATGATGGAATTTGAACTCAAGGCTTCAAGGAATTATTCCAAAGCTCTAACCACTAAACCACAACAACTTTTATTCTTATTTTATCTTCCAAGTATTTTTCCTATTTAATCCTCAAGCTATCTCCTTAATTCCTCCTCAAGCAAAAATTACCATTTTGCCCTACTTACTTAACAACCACAATCGAGCCATCTAGGCTACAAATCACATATCCAAGGTACTTAAAATCATATGAAAATATATTTATGTATGAAAGAAAATATGATATGCATCCCAACCCCTTTACTCTATGATTGGTTTTAGCTGGGGTTTCACACTCTTGGTCTCCTTGGTATCTTTCTCCCTTTTCTTCTTCGTCGGTAGAAACCTCACCATAGGGATTAGTATACATTGTTCTCTTGCTTGGACACTCATGGGAAGTATGTCCATATCCAGGGCACTTAAAACACTTTATATCCCTATTCCTTTGTGGCCTCTCCATGGCTTTTCCCTTGTCCTTATTCCAACCTTCCCTAGGTTTCCAATCCTCCATAAGCTTCCAATCCTCTCTAGGTTTCCAACCCTCCCTTAGTTTCTTGAAGTCCCTTTGAAATGGCTTAGGGGCTTCATCCTTCTTAATTGGCATCTTGCAAGTAGTGTCGGGGTTTGGAAGTGGTGGACTAGTAAATACCCTCATCTTTATTGCCTCTCAATCTTCATAGCGGCATGTACCATATCCTCCAATCGTTCGTAGGGGTGCAACTCTACCAAATTGGTAACTTTCCTATTTAATCCTCCCAAGAACCTTACCCTTATTGCTCTAGGATCCTCATTGATTTGAGCTCTCATCAACATTACTTCATTCTCTTTATGGTAATCTTCCACACTCTTGTTCCCTTACTTGAGTGATTGGAGCCTTTGGTAAAGATCATTGTAGTAATGGTATAGTATAAACCTTGCCCTCATCATATCTTTCAACAAATTCCAACTAGCCACTGTTTCCACTCTCATTTGTCTCCTTTGTGCACTAACTTGCTCCCACCAAACATAAGTATACTCCAAAAATTCCAAGATAGCCAACCTCACTTTTGACCTCTCACTATAGGTTGACTTTCTAGGAAGATCTCCATCTTCCTCTCCCACTCGAAATATACTTCGGGGTCACTCTTGCCATAGAATATGGGTACTTTCAATTTAATATGGTTCAACTTCCTCTCCTCATCATTTCTTTCTCTCCTACCTCATCAATTTCCCTATCCTCTATTGTATTCCCTAAAGGCTTCAACTTGTTCCCCCTCATACCATTCATCAACTCCTTCAAACTCTCTTTCTAACCTCCTTAGGTTGTTCCCACCATTCCTTCCTTTACCCATACCTCATCCTCCTCTCCTTAGCTTGTTGGAATCCCCCGATAGAGTGTTCATCCCACTCTTCCCCTTATTGGGCATTTAACGAAGGAGTATGGGCATCACCATCCCTCATCCTAGGGCTAGGTACTTCAAATTACTTTTGGCCTCTCCTTTGTGCGACTGTAGAAGATTGTCCAAGATGATTTATCAATTCCTTTGTCATGTTTTGAAACTCACTTTATATAGTCCTCATCATAGCTTGCAAGTCGTCACGCAAAACCCTAGCATCAATTTATTTTTCTTGAGGTCTACTAGGTCCACTTGGATTAGGCCTAGAGATCTCTTGGTCATGGGCCATGGTGGTGGAATATTTACTTATTTATACCTGGAAAATGAAAGAGATTAGAAAGAGAAAAAAATAGATCCTCACTTCGCTTCCTTGCATGTTGGCTTTCAAGGTTGGTCACTCCACGCTCGTGTTTGCTCTCTTAGGCTATTTTACTAATAGGCTCACCCTCTTGCCTTTTTCTCAATACTCAAGCCTTCTTGTTCAATCCTAATTCTCCCCAATAGCTAAAGATTTAGTCCAACTTAGTGAATCACACAAATCAATGGATTTTTCCAATTTGGGGGACTTAGGGGAATTTCAACAAACACTAGTTTGACATATTAAGAAAACAAGTTTTAATCAAGGATTTCAAGAAAAGTGGACTCAATTAACATAAGAACAAACACTTAGATGCATATAGAAACACTTCTAACCAAGAAATAAACAAGAGTTAGCAAGAACAAAGAAACAAGAACAACTAGAACTAGGATTTTGAAGAACAAGATGATCACAAGTGTACACTAGTAAAGTTGAGTTCAATGAGTATGGGATTCAACAATAGAGCAATATAATAAGTCCCAATATCTCAAGGAATGAAAATTAAGAATCAAAGATCCCAACTATAGCCAAAAGCATTCTCATGGAACATTTATCAAACACCTTGGCTGCCATCCCATCACTTAAGAACAACTAATATTTTCACCTATATTCAAGCCAATTTTCAACACAAACACAAGAAAAATTTGTTCCCAAAGGTTATATTAATATCAAGAAGCAATTTTCCCGAAGAAAAATCAAGGTATAACAAAGATTGCATGACCTTTTTGGAGCATGTTTTTGAGTTACAGGATTTCTCTTGTTTTTCTTCAACTTTGTAGGCTCCTTTTCTTGCTTCCAAGCTTTGATTGGAATCAAAACTTTTCTTCCTCTGATACCAAACTCTTTGATATGATCTTGAGTGGGCTTTTTCTTGGTGTTGTGGGTGGTTTAGTTAATTATGACTTCAGCTCTTCCCATGGGACCAAAACAGTAAATTTATGGAGATAAAAAGGAGAAATTAAACTAACAACCTACCATCTATCAAACCCTTGAAGAACTAGGCTTTAAAGACCCTCAAGACTAGTAGAATGTTCTACTATAATCTCACTCCCATATCCTTATAGCAACAAAGGCAAACAAGAACAAAAAGAATAGAGAAAATAGGCACCCAAGTAATTGAATTCAAGCAAACCTTGGAAGAGTAAGGAAACTAAGACCCATTGAAAGAAACCACATTGGATTATCCAAAAGATTTTATAGACTCATTCATAAAGAGGACTAAGCCTGAAGTATGGTCTTGAACAAGATGAACAAGGAGGCTAGGGCCTTTTAAGGTTCTCTATTCAAATTTGAATAAAGTGTGTGAATTGTCTTGTCATATCACTAAAAGTTGTATTTATAACACTCTAACCCTAGTTAAGTAATCCCTGAGGTCTAATACAATTTAGGGCTTTAATAGGTCTTTACAAAACATTTAAAATGAAGGAAAATCAGAGAAAACATAAAAAATGTGAGGCAGCAGTCGGCTACCCAGGCTGGAGCCAGTGCCGGCTAGGGCCCTCAAGCCAGCTCCAGTTAGGCGCTGTCTTTGGCTGGTCGTGTGCCAGAATGAAGCCGACGTCAGTTCGGCTACTTGGGCTAGCGCCATATGTCCACTGGAAGGCGAACTTTTGGTCAAATTTCGTACGTCTTTGTTGCTGGCTTGAGTTTTTGTTAGGATCCTTCTTAGATAGTCGTAAAAATAAGCTCTTGGCTAGCTTACTCAACCTTCCAACCCTCTTCTCTTCTCAAGCATAATTTTATGAGCAATTGAAACTCATCTTGAAGCTTCTTGGACCTAGATCTTGTCATCAGTCCTTGTCCTTGCACGGTCACGCCTCCTCCTCCTTGATGTTGACCTCCATGATGAAGTGAAGTTTCATCAATAAGCCTCATTAGAGTAAGCTCATTAGGTGCCACTATCATGCTTCCTTTCATTGGTGCCACTTGGGTAGGGCTCACTCACATACAGTCTAAAATGAAATATACAATTCCTATATCCAACAACTTAATCACTTTGCCCTTAACCACTTTCTTAATGTTTTGGTCCATTCTTTGTTGGGGTTGTACTACTGGTTTTGCATTTTTCTCAAGTAGGATCTTATAAGTGCAGAAAAAAAAGGACTGATTCTTTTAATATATGTGAGTTTCCCTACTATAGCCTTCTTATTACTTTGAAGTATTTGAACTAAAAGTTGTTTTTACCTTTCCTTCAGATCTTTTGCAATTATCTCTGGCAAATTATTCCCTGGGGCCAAAATTTCATACTCAAGGTGATCTAAAAGCTTTTTCAATTCTAGCACGGGTGGGTCCTTAATGGATGATCTCATTCGCCCAAGACATGATCTTTCTATCACCTCACAAATTGTTGGTTCAGATTTTTCCTTGGAGTTCTACACATGTACCAATAGTTGTTGGAGATAGTATTCCACATCTTCCACTAGCCCATCCTCGGTCCACTAAACAAAGTGTTCGTGCAAAAAATAATAAATGCAATCATCTAGAACATCAATCATAAAGTAATTATCTTGTGAAGAAGAATGTTTCATGCTGTCTGAAAGTCTTATAGTAACTTCCTTCTCTTCAACTCTTAATGTCAGCTTTCCCTCATGAACATCTATAACAACTTTGGTAGTAGCTTGGAAAGGTTTGCCTAGGAGCAAAAGAAGCCTGGAATCTTCATCCATATCAAGAATAATAAAATCAATTGGAAAAATGAATTTGCCAACTTTAACAAGCACGTCCTCCACAATCCTTCTAGGATATGTGATATATCTATCTGCTAATTGGATACTCATCCTAGTAGGTTTTGGTTCACCTAAGTTCAATTTAAAAAAAGTGTTGTAAGGTAGCGAATTGATACTAGCCCCTAAATCTGCCCATATTGTGCTAAAAGTAATACTACCTATTACAAAAGGAATGGAAAAACTTCCTGGATCCTTTAATTTCTATGGCAGCTTTTCTTTCTGTTGGAGGAGGGTAGAATACTCTTTATTCAAGGTGATAGTAGAGAACTCTTCTAGCTTTCTTTTGTTAGATAGGATATTTTTAAAAAAAATTTGCATACTTAGGTATATGTGTTAGGGCCTCAACAAGTGGAAGATTGATTTGCAACTATTTGAACAACTTCAAGGATTTTTTAAATTGATTCTTATCTATTCCTTTTCTCAAAAAATCTGAATATGGCACAAAAGAAGGATGTTTCGGCTTTTCTATCTTTTCCATTCCTACTATCTCAGGTGGAGGTATTGCCTTTTTTATTTCCCTTGATGGTATTGTAGGTGAGTTTTGTTCTTTATCTTGCACTTCTCATGTTCTTTCTTCATCATCATCCTTACTTAACGGTATCATGGCAATGTTATTGCTTCTAAAAGTTCATGGGAAGTATAATCTTCAATTTTCTTAGTAAATAGTATAATCTTATCTCTTAGATTTTAGATTAATGCTTCTTGACACCTTATCAATGCATCTACCTCCTCAAAATGTGAAATGGCATAAATAGCAAATTGCTCTAAAAGATGTTCAAGTGATGACCCAAAACTTAACTCAAGAATCCCATGGATATCATTAACCCTCTCACTATTATAACCATCCTGAGTGTTATTCCCCCAACACCATAAACATTCCCTCTTATTATTATCCACATTACACTGTCAAGTCAACCTCACAAAAACAATCTAAAACTAAAATAAATGGATAGTGCAAGAATTCCTCAAGAGAAATACAAAAGACCAATAATCCTTAAGATATTCATTAGACCTCAAAATTGCATGACAAAAACAAAGTCCATGAAAAAGTAGTAATTTTCGGTCTCCAAATGATGAAGAAAGCGTTCAATTCCAAATGGTCATTAATTTATAAAATAAAAAATCAAAATAATATTGCTTCCAAAATAACTCCAAGTTATAAATAAACATGCATAGTTCACAAGAGAGCCAAAATTTTCTAACTCCAAAACGAATGAAGAAAGATGAAGCATAAACCAAAGAAAATTTTCCTAAAAAATAAAATCATCCATCTATACCATATACCACATATCCACCTTCAAAATTTCAATCTCAACCAAAATGAGTGCAATCTCCATTACGCCAATCCAATCTCCTATTTTCGTCCCAAGAAATAAAATAAAATAAAATAAAATAAAATAAAATGAAGAAATCCACACCACAAATCTCCAATCTCTGACTATTTCCTCACAATCATCCTCAACCAACCAAAAAATAAGATATAAATCAATAAATGATAATGAAATTACTCAAAGTCCAAAAGAATATATTTTACAACAAAAATAATACAACAATCAAAGAATTCTCAAATACAATTTTAGTCAAAATGAAATAAAATCACCACACACATACAACAACTATTCACACACAAGTTAGTTATATGTGCAAGTGTATATACAAATATAAGGTAAATCAACTAGAATTAAAGTTTTTAGAATGTAACTGAAATCGATTCCCAGGCAATGGCACCAAAAACTTGTTGCGTTCATTGACATATAGAGAAAAATCAAGTCGTTCTGCCCCATATGCACACAAGTTCTAAAAATTAAAATACCAATTAGAATGACATAATACACACAAATATAGGCAAGTGCACCTATCATGTAGTCTAGTATTGGCAATTATCGAAGAACCTTAGGGAACGGGGGCTAGCACTCCTACTTCCTTCTCTTCTTATTGTCTAGACAAAAGTAAATATAAGGTATAACACTAACTATAGTAGGAGAGAGGTTATGCTCTTGCACAAAAGAGAGATTCAAAATTTCCTCAAAGAATAAGAAAAAGAATAACTCAAGTAACAAAAGGAAGTCCCCCACTGAAGACTTACATAATGAATATCCCTTGGACCCATAATTCCTAATTCTAGGCACCGAAGTGAGTTACATGTCAATCTCACCCTCTCTCGAGTTATAGGATTTTTTCTCCCAAATTTAATTAATCGGTATCTCTACCTAACCAATCAAACTTAAGATGCATTAATCATCACTCACCATCCCAAACCATCTAGAGGATACAAAATATCTATCTCTAGGCAATTCATATATCCTTTGGATATTAGCCCTAATTCCTAAGCTCCCTCTCTAGTTAAGCAGGTGTCTTATCCTCAACTCCAACTCTCAAAATTATTAAGGAAGAACAATTAATTGAAATAAATTAATTAAAAATCAACCAACCAAGATAACAAAATAAGCTCAAATAACCAAATACCTAAGAATAAGAATTGTAGATCTAAAGAAAATATATTATTCTCAAGCACAAAAATAGGGCACAACCCTTCATTACACTTAAAAAATAATTCTTAGCATTAAAATACAAATAGAATTACAAAACGAATAGAAACATAATCTAATAGACATGCCCTCCTTCTTCTTCCTCGTGAAATCTTCAAGTAAGCTCCATTCCTCTTCCTTGGAATTCTTAGTCTTCCTCTCCTCTTGGTGCTCAAACTCTCACAAGAACTAGGGTTCTTGAGAGAAACTCTAGTCTTTCCCAAAATTTCCACTTCTGATTTTCTGTGTAAAGAGTGCTGAAATAGTGGTTTGGCCGTGTAAAATCTGAAAACTAGCTCAAAATAGTGCTTTCTTCACTAGGGGGTAGCTTAGAACTTGAACTTCCTTGGGCCAGCATGTTTATCTGGAACCAAGGTGGCCTAAGTTGCCTATGCCGACTAGTTTTTGGAAAAACTGGTGTAATAGTATTGAAGACTAGGCAGCCTAGGGAACTTTAAGTTCCCTGTGTTACTACCGAACTACATATATATATACAAATACAATAAACCAGGCAGCTGAAGGAAGCTAGACTTCCCTAGAATGCCAACATTCTAGATGATGTGCAAAATGGAAAGTTACCAGGTGGCCCAAGCAAGTAAGACTTCCCTGGCCACTTTGTTTTTGGAAATATAGACAAATAAACAAAACCTCGAGGCCTAGGAAACTTATAGTTCCCTGGGCCACCTACTCTCTAAACAAAGCACAAATATTTCTTGTTCACCTAGCAGCCTAGGTTCCTTAGCCTGCCTGTTCACTGGCCACTTTTCACACTTTCTTCTATTTTCTCCCTTCTTCTTCCATGTTCTTCTTCTTTTTCTTTTTACTTGATCTTTTCTATTTCCTAGCACAAACAAGATAAAATGGATGTGGTGAGTAGTTAAATATATAATAATTTATCTCAACTGAAGCAAAAATATAATAGAAAATGTATACATGATGAATCCTCATCACCCATATGAGGAACAAGGTGTGTCCCTCTCTTTTATAAATACTATTTTAAATAGTGGTTTCCTAGACTATTTAAATATAAGAATTTGTATTCAATAGATTTAAGAAACATGGATATCTTGAGTTTTCTTTATTTAAAACTAATGCTTCAACTGGAGACTTTCCTAAAGATTTGAAAATGAGCTTTTATCAAATGATTTTGTGAACCAAGGCTATTGTAAATCTCAAGGCTTCTAAGCTTTATTTGAAATATGTATTTTGCTATTATATGCAAATAAAATAGGTTTTATAGCATTTCTTAGAAAAGCGGACCTTATGAGTCACTACTAGAAAAATGTAATATACCAACTAACTATTACTAACTGACCACATTCGGTTGGTAATTACCAACTAAAATGAAAATTGGGAAAATTTAAAACTTTTCCAACTACTTACCAACAAACATAATCGATTGGTAAATAGTTGGTTGGTAATCAGTAGGTAATCGGTTGGTAATTTGGCGGGAATATATTTACCAACCGATTACCAACTGATAACGATTGGCTGGTAATATCATCAGTTAGCAATCGATTGATAATTTAATGGAAAAATTTTTGCCAATTGGTTACCAACTGAAATATATCGGCTGGTAATATATTCAGTTGGTAATCAGTTGGTAATTTGGTGGGAAAATATTTACCAACTGATTACCAACCGATAACAGTCAGTTGGTAATATATTTAATTGGTAATCGGTTGATATTTTAATTTAAAAATTTTACGGACCGATTACTAACCGAAATGTATTAGTTGGTAATATATTTAGTTGGTAATAGGTTGGTATTTTAATTTAAAAATTTTACCGATCGATTACTAACTGAAATATATCGGCTGGTAATATATTCAGTTGATAATCGGTTGATATTTTAATTTCAAAATTTTACCAACCGATTATTAACCGAAATGTATTGGATAGTAATATATTCAGTTGGTAGTTTAATTTAAAAATATTATCGATCAATTACTAATCGAAATGTATCAGTTGGTAACATATTTAGTTGGTAATCTGTTGGTATTTTAATTTAAAAATTTTACCAATCGACTACTAACCAAAATATTTTAGTTGGTAAACCTAGTCAATTGGTAATCGGTTAGTATTTAATTTAAAAATTTTACTGACCGATTACTAACCAAAATGTTTCAGTTGTATTATATTCAATTGGTAATCGGTTTGTATTTTGGTTGGTATTTTAATTTAATTTTTTTTAAATATGCCACGTGGCAGAATGGTTCGCCACGTGGCTACACTTGGCGGCCACATGGCGCCACATTGCTGCACACATGGTGCTGCACTGAAAAATCCTTCTCTTTCTTGCGTACGAACAAGAGTCAATCCTGCGTCTTCATTGTGGAGGCACAGTGTTCTAACCACTGTGTTACATCGTTGTTTGTGCAAATTGGAAGCACATATTATATTTATTTATTTCTTACAAAAATTTACAATTATATGAAATATACTTCTAAAACTTGTAAAAATTGATTTAAATAAATAAATAAAGTAAATTTTTTTATCACTTTTATATTTTAAAAATGTTTTCATTTTTAATTTGCTTCTATTTATCAGAGTATATAATTATTCTATATATATATATATATATATTCCTAAATGATATAAATTTTATTTTTGAATTAATAATAAAAGTAAGCAACTTTTTCATACCTTTAGTTATACAACCAATTTCTTAGTTATAAAAAATTTTAATATAATAATACTTTTGAATTTAGAAGACTTAGTTCATAAATTTTTAATTATGTAAATATTCATAACTAAGTAGACATTAAACAATTTATCAATTAGGTGTATTAATTTAACAATCAAAAAGTTATATTATATCTGTACATATAATTTTATTAAAAGATATAATTGTTATTCTTTTTATCATAATGTAAAAGTTATTACTTTTATTTATATGACAATATAAATATATAGGCGTCATGTCTATGTGTAGGATGTGTTTCCATCGTATTTATATTTTTCTATATGCATGCACATATATAAATAGTAATTACTATAAATCATATAAAATTAAATACGAATTATCTTTATTAATGCATATAAATTTGTCAATATATTCCTAAATTTGATTATTTTATTTTATATTCAAATTGATAAACTATAGATGTGTGTGTTTGTACTTACTTTGTATTTTATGTATTGGTGTATCTGATTATGAGTTGTTTGCTCTTGTATTGTATTTCATGAGCATGCTTGTGCAATTTATTGAGTCTATTTCTTCTGGTTTATGAGCATTCTTTCCTATTATTTATGTCTTAATATCTAATGCCTTAGCAATGACTATGTATACTTGCAAAATAGTGTTTAAGTTTAGGTGCACACCACATAACTTGAATGTTAATATGTGTGAAGTTGCAGATGCATTCTGTTTTTGTCAATGGTTATGCTATTCTGGAGATATGTCCCTGTCTTGGTTATTATCAAATAATGCTGGAATACGAACCCTTTCTTGGCATGCCTTATTTTGGGTCATCGGTAGCTATTTTTATTGGAGATAAATATTGCATTCTGTCACCATTGTTTCCTAGAGAAAGCAAAAAAGAGAAAATTCAGATGACCTTTAATCTTAATGCACTGATACATATAGCAGGCTTGCAGTGGTCTTTAGAGGGGTGTATGTTACTGAAAGGAATTTTATGGATTTAACCCTTTTTGAACGCACGGTGAGCTATTTTTGTTAAGAAAGCATACTCCCTTCTTGGAGAGCATGGATAACTCTTTGCATTCAACAAGCATGTTGAAGTATTAATTTGAAGAATATATTTTCCTTATTTATGCATGCATTTTTAATTTGAAGATTTGAAGTGTTGAATATTAAAAAACTATATGTTGAATAATATTTTAGCTTCAACTGTGGATGGAGATCAAGGTAGTGGTACACAACAGTAGAAAGAGGTGAGGCTAAGCCAAAATGGTATTTTATGCATGCATAATGTCAAGGTTATGCTATTTGAATGTTTTGTATACTTATGCTGTTATTGTCTAACAAGAACATTCAAGCAAGGTTATTAGTGGAGGCAGTGAAAATATTACAGAATCTGAATGAAATCTGGCAAATATAGTTCAACTAGGTATTAGCTAGCCTGACTTATTCGTTTTTTAAAGAATTTTATTGTTCTCAATACACAGGATATTATATAATTTTTAACATTACTATGCCGTTTGGATACTTTATCTTTCAAATTCTATATTTGGAATGCAGTGGGGTATTTCATTTTCTTAAATACTATTAATTTGATTTTATAATGCTATAGTTTACATATATGATGTTATAATTTTTTAAATTGTGGAGAAATTAGTCATAGGACTTGAGCAACTTGAGTACAAAATTTGGATAATGAAGGATTTGTTCTATTGGGTTATCCTTTCATCTGACCAAAACCTATTCTATTTTGTCCATTTCCTTAGATTTCTTTCAGGAATTTGAAGTTATCTCTTCTTGTGGTCAATCCCTTGGCAAGAAATGTACCTAAAGCCTTATTTTGAACACTTTATGTTTATTAAATGCACTGCATAACTGAAAAAGCGAATGAATTGTATGGAAAGAAATGAATTGAGACCAATTGAATATGAGATGGTTATTGATAGGGATTAATTAGATGCATATTTTGTAGTCATTTGTGATATATTTTTGTTGATTTTTAGTTCAAATGGCTATTCATTCCCTTCACTTTGATATACTTTTGTGTATGATTAATGTTGGTGAAAACTTTAACCAAAGAAGGCTAAAGTAGAGAAGAATCTGGTCATGTATATTCAAGGAGTTGAAATCATGACAAACAAAATGAAGCCAGGGTTGGATGAAGAAAAGCCATGTCTGGATTAGGGAAGAAAGCCATGGCTAGCTATGGAGAGAAATTGAATGTTTGGCTTTAGGAAAGTCTAGCTATATAATATCCATGGTCAGCTATTAAGGATGTAAAACTATGTCTGGCTTTGACCAAGCCATGGTCGGCTGGAAGAAGACAAACTAAGCACAATGTTATTCCAGAATAAAGCTGGCAAAGGCTCCATTAGGTAACCTAATGTCGAATGCTTTCTAGAATTATGGTGGCTGAAAATTTTCTTTGGCAAAGTGACTTTCTTTGTGAATAGGGTGATGGGTGCCCGGAAACTTGTTTTGCGAACTTGAGTTGTTTGATATTTGGAAAGATTATTGATGATGGAACTCTAAAAATTTGCCAAGGTCAATAGTCTTCTTAATTTTACCAACAGACTTTAAATTACTAAAATATTTGAAAAATTACCAACTGAATATTTGGTTGGTATATGAAGAAAACTATCTACGGAAAAAAAGAATTAGAAACTGAACAACTTGGTTAGTTACTTACCAACAAAAAATTACCAATAGATTTTAAATAACTAAAATAGTTTGAAAATTACTAACTCAATGTTCGGTTGGTAAATAAATAAAACTACCAACCAGAAAAAAAGAATTACCAACCGAAAGTCAGTTGGTAATTATCTACACATATATCGGTTGGTATCAACATGTCTCAATTGGTAAATTAGTAAATTTCAATCTTATATTAAATACAAATTTACCAACCAAAAATTATAAATTTACAAACTACATTTTCGGTTGATAATTACCAACCGCAACAATCAATTGGTAACATAAATTTTTGTTAGTAAGTACCAACCGAAATAGTCAACTCAAATGTCAAACTTAATGCTAAATTTCCAATCGAAGATTTTACATTACCAACTGAATTTCAGTGGGTAATTATCAACCGAAATAGTCAACTCAAATGCCAAACTTAATGCCAAATTTCCAACTGAAGATTTTACATTTCCAAAAATTTTGGTTGGAAAATTTACAAGCTAAGCTTTTTGCATGCGATGCCATTTGGTTGGTAATCGGTTGGTAAATCATGATTACCATCCGAATTTAGCTAATTACTAACCAATTTTGTTGGTTGGTAAATCACTTTTTTCTAGTAGTGAGTCCTTTTATTTGGTTCCAAAAAGTATGATGGCATATGATTTCTTGCATCAGGCATTTCACTGCTTAGTACAAGATTGTGAACTATTTGACAAGTATGTCTTGAAACTACTTTACAACTAGAATTAATAGATATTTCTATGGTAGCTATGATGACGTTGAGTACTCAGTAGAATACTTTAACTACTATACTAGCTTGCATCAGAGATAGATGACTCCAAATAACCTGATTCGTTCTGGGAGTCATCTTACTCTGAACGGGGTGACAGGACATTGGAAATTATCCAGTTTTCTAGCTAGCACTATCCCAATATATAAGAAACTCATGTGTAAGCCACTGGTTAATATTGGGTAGGATACTCAGTGATCAACCCTTGCCAGACCTAATATGAGGGAAGTATGGGAGTAGGAGAGTCTATGCTATAGCAAGTAAAATAATTTTTCGACCTCGCATGAGGGAAGTATAGGAGTAGAAGTGTTTATGTTACCGCAAATCAAATAATTGGACACGTTGATGCGTTCAGACTTGGGTATAAAAATCATACAAAACTAAGCACATTTCAAATCAAGTTTAAATTAACATGTTAAACCCAAATCACACATATGAGCAAGCATACTTATCATTAACTGAGCATAGGGTTTTAAAACAAGTGTCGATCCTCAAGAAACAAGTAGACATTAATTACCCTTCTTTCATTGTTTAACCGATTCGATAAAGTGAAAAATAAATAAAAATAAAAAATAAAAAATAAAAATAAAAATATGTACATGTCAAGGATGTAGATTTATGTAACTTAAGCCATTGTTTAGGCAAACATGATTTTAAAGAACTTAAACCATTGTCATAACCAATCATTCTCTTAGCACCATGAAGGATGAAGGTGGACTCACTTTGATGGTCAATCCATGAAATCACTATCTTATAGATAAATTAGAATCACTTGGTCCGTCTCAACTAATTCATCCAAAAGACACATTAAACACAATCTTTAATTAAATTCCCTTGGTCTCGGTGAATTTAGAACATGAAATTAATCAATGAACCATTGGTCTCAGAAGACATCAATTAATCTTTAATTACTAGTTCTTAAACAATCAACCCCCTTTGGTCTAGCAAGTTAATTGCCAACAGAATATGAAATTAATAAATTAAAACACCCATCAACCCCCATTGGTCCAGCAAGTCAATAGATAGAATCAACTAACTAATCTCGTAATAAGCATAAGTAATTGAATACCAAGAATAATAACCAATTAATCAAAAGATCAAATAACTCTAGAAATCATGAATGTCTAAAACAATGTTGAATTACAATAAAAAAATTAACATATTATTGTCAAGAAAAAGAAAACAAAGTAAAAGAAAGAACTCATAGACAAGCCTCCTTCTTCTTCCTTTGAAAACCTTCTTGTACAACCCTCCTTGAACTTTAAAGAATTCTCCTTGGACTGAGTGATTTTCTATGACGATCAATGAATTCTCTCTTTTTCCTTTGTGTTTTCCATCTATTTATAGGCTTAAGAGGTGCCTAAACTCATAGGTACAAAGTTCTTGCCCGAGTAGAAGTTGGAAGCTGCTAAAACTCTTCAGATTTCAAAAAACGCGTAGAAAGATCGCAGCACCGCCTCAGGGATAGACCACAGCCGGTGCCGCCTTGGTTCTGTTTCTCCATTCGTTCATCGAGTTTTCTCTGAATTGTGCGCATACGTTCCAGATTGCAGCTGGCGTCGGTTCCAGTCTTGCAACCGCCACCGCCTCTGCTCTGTTTTGCGACGGATTTGCTTTGTTTTACCTAAAATCATGAGATAATGACCAAAATACATTTCCAAGGGTAAAATCTCAAATATGAAAGAATATGACTAGTTATTTCACCAAATGTATTACAAAAGAGCCTCAAATAACTAAGTAAAGTATAACCAATTTAGCTCCTATCACATTCCCCCACACTTAACTCTTTGCTTGTCCTCAAGCAAAGTATCAAGAACAAGTAGGAAAAACACAAGGTTTTAATCACTCCATCAATTCCAAAACCGTATTTTCAATGCTTTCTTTATTCATGAACATAAAACATATGATACTAAATCTTTCACAGCCAATGCAAGACTTGTATAGTGATAAATGACTTAGTAGAACTATCTTAATACTTTACAATATTCTCAAACCATTGGAAAGAAGTTAGTTTAAAAAGAATATGCATTCCATATGCTTACTTTTCATACACTCTTTCCACTAATACGAGACATATCATGATTCTACTTAGATCAAGTAGGACTTTTAAGCTTGTAATGTAAGATTAAAGGTTTGTAATGTGGCTGAGCAAATGAAGGATATAGGAACATCAAAAGTCAAAGAGAACTGAGAGTAAGCAAGAAAAGGATAACCAAAGTAAACCTATAATTCCCAACTCTTCTTGCTCTCCTATTCCTCGAATCAATCAAATCATAACCTTATGTAACAACCCTTATGTATTTCAAGCAAATCCTGCAGTGTTCTTCTTTTTTTTTTTTTTTTCTTTTTCACCTCTTCTTATCATCAACTCTTTTCCTCACAAGATCACTAAATTTTTCCAGCAATGGTGTCAAGTGTTTTCTATGAACTTACTTTTACAGTTCATTCACCATCCCCTTTTTTGATCTTTTTCCATTCTTCTTTTTTTTTTCAATTCTCTGCTCTTTTACTCCTTTTTTTTTTTTCACTGCTGCTGTTCTTTTCTTTTTCACTCACTTTTCTTTCTAGCAGCTTGTTGTTTTTTCTTTTTACTTCCTCTCATTTCTTTTCTTCTTTCTCATCTTTTTCAGCTCACCATTCTTTTCTTTCTTAATTTTTTTCAACTTCTTCCTTCCATTCCACTTCCTTTCTTTTCCTAGCTCCACTTGTAATTCATCCATGACTGAAAGTAACAAGTCATGATCTCCATCCCTGCATTTTTTCCAACATACATATACTTTCATCCTTCAAGAGCATAAAGATTTGGAAATTATACAAACTCTCAGCACAAGTAATTGACAAAATATCGTGATGGGTTTTAAAGAAAGAAATCACCAATTTAGGCTCAAAATAGGCACTAGGGATAATATAACAACAGGTAGGCTTGAAAAGCTCAAACTATCCAAAAAAGGCCTATTACCATCATCCCTAAGTTAAATCATGAGTGCCTTTCTTATTGCATCTCGAGAGGTATTCAAGTAAGTTCTAGAATATTCCATGAATTTTAGAGAAAAACAAGTTTACGAATAATGCAAAGTATTTGATCAGGAACTACTTTGTCCAAGTGCGTGTAAAAAGTCATGCATAAGCCATAAATGATCTAGAACATATGCTCTATACTCTATCATAAAGACATGCACTAAAAAAAATACAACTTGAAATCTCCAGAAAATTAGAGAAATTTTTGAAAATTTTGCTCAAAATTTGCTCCTAAGAAGGCTAAAGTATATGCATAGAAGAATTGTCAATCAAATCACTTCCCTACACTTAAACTGGACATTGTCCTCAATGGCCCAATAAATATAACAAGGAATAAACATTGCCATAGGACTAAAAATATAAAGGAGAAGAGATAAGAAAAACAAACTTCTATTCATTTGGCATTGTGCTCAAAATAAAATTGATAAAAATTTGGACAAAGTATACCACCAAATCACTCCCTCACGCTTAAATTGGGCAATGTCCTCATTGGTAAAAAATACATACAAGAAAGCATCTCCAAAGGGACCAAAAATAATAATGGGTTAGAAAGTTTAAGTAATATTTTCCAAGTGCAATAATGCTCCAATAGATATCTAAATTTGAGGTAAAGAGAAGGGCTTGTCCAAGAGGGCTTTATTCCTATAAAACAAAACCATATTTTATTTATGTCTTGCATGCATATTTGATATGTTTATTTCATGCTTACTACAATCACATTTTTATTTTTAAAAAAAAATTAAGTCTTAAATGCCTTCCAAAATCAAACACTTATTATTACTTGGATCATCATATGGTCATTCCTGCCAAAGTAGGGTGCTTTTGATTATCTAAGTGAGACAAGATGGAAAATAGTTTTCCATATGTTTGATATGGTTTGACTTAACTGGGCTATCAAAATGGTTTTGGGTCTAGGGCATATTATATAAGATATTTTTTGCCGGGACATTTGACGTCTATCTCATTTAAAATTTGAGTTTTATTTAATTATAAGATTAAAGCCAAAGCTTACTTGTAATTAAGATAAAATTTTATGGAAAAATTTTTTACCCACTACGAAACACCAAAATGTTGAAGTTTTAAAAAGTTTAAATGCTTTTAGTAGGAGTTTTTCATCAAAGCCTCAAAATTAATTACTTTGCATATTTTGTATGTAGATAATGGCAACAAACAGTTGGAATAACTCATTGCGATCTGTGCTCAAGAAAGACAAGCTTAGTGGGACTAACTTTCTTGATTGGGAACGAAACTTAAGAATCGTTCTTAAGCAAGAAAAAAAGCTCTATGTTCTTGAAAATCCTATTCCCCCTGCTACAGCAAATAACACCTCAAAAGCTGAAAAAGATGCTTATAGTAAGCACAAAGATGACTCCAACGATGTTACTTGCCTCATGCTAGCAACTATGAACTCTGAACTTCAGAAACAGTTTGAAGAAGTAGAGGCATATGACATGATTGTGCATCTCAAGGAAATGTTCCAAGAGCAAGCACGGCAAGAGAGATTTGAAGCTCACAAGGTGTTAAGTGCATGTAAGATGGTTTCTGGCACCTCGGTAAGTGCTCATATCTTTAAAATGAAGGGCTATCTTGATCATCTTGATAAGCTTGGTGCTCCTGTTAATCATGACATGGCCACGGATTTGATCTTAGGCTCATTACTTCCTGAGTATGACCAGTTTGTCATGAATTTTAACATGCATAATATGGAGAAATCCATTACTGAATTGCTTGGGATGCTAAAATAAGCTGAACTGAACATTAAGAAGAATACTCATAGTGTTTTAATGGTTCAAAAAGGGAAAAGGAACAACCAAAAGGGCAAGGTCATGGCTAGTAAGGGTAAGGACAAGGCAAAGTCCAAGTTCAAGCCTAAACCTAAGGCCAAGACACCAAAAAATGGAGCTTGCCACCATTGTGGAGAACAAGGACGTTGGTTAAGAAATTGCAAGCTCTATTTGGAAGTAAAGAAAAAGGACAGTGAGACTGTCGCTTCAGGTATTTATGTTATAGAAATTAATTTATCTACTTCTGATTCATGGGTATTGGATACCGGTTGTGGATCTCACATTTGTATAAATGTGCAGGGTCTAAAAAGAAGTAGAGCCTTGGCAAAAGGTGATGTGGACCTACGAGTTGTGAATGGAGCAAAAGTTGCTGCAGTAGCTGTAGGAACTTTTGAATTAATATTGCCCAGTGGGCTTATTTTAGAACTGAATAATTATTTTTATGTTCCTGCTATGAGTAGGAATATTATTTCAGTTTCTTGTTTGGATTTAGAAGGTTTTGAATTTGTTATTAGGAATAACATTTGCTCCATTAATAAAAACGGCATTTTTTATGGAGTTGGTTCATTATCAAACGGGCTCTATATTCTCAATCTTCGTGGATCTTCATACAACTCTATCTATAATATAAATACTAAGAGATTGAAATTCAATGATTTAAATCATACTTATTTCTGGCATTGTCGTTTGGGCCATATAAATGAGAAATGCATAACAAAGCTTCATAATGAAGGGTTTCTAAAATCGTTTGAATTAGAATCTTACGAAACATGTGATTCTTGTTTATTAGGCAAAATGACTAAAGCGCCTTTCAAGAGACAAAATGAAAGGGCAATTGATTTATTGGGCCTAATACATACTAATGTATGTGGACTAATGAATTCACATGCTAGAGGAGGATTTCAGTACTTCATTACATTTACAGATGATTTCAACAGATATGGCTACCTGTATCTGATGAAACACAAATCTGAATCGTTCTAGAAATTCAAAGAATTTCAAAATGAAGTACAAAATCAACTTGGCAAAAGTATCAAAACACTTTGATCAGGTCGAGGTGGTGAATACTTAAGTCACGAGTTTGATGAGCATCTTAAAAATTATGGAATTATCTCCCAATTAACTCCACCTGGAACACCTCAATAGAATGGTGTATCTAAATGGAGAAATCGGACTTTGTTAGATATGGTTCGATCAATGATGAGTCAAACTGATCTTTCAATCTCCTTTTGGAGTTATGCCCTAGAAACTGCTGCATTCATACTAAATCGAGTTCCATCTAAATCGGTTCAGAAAATGACATATGAGATATGGGCTAGGAGACAACCTAGTTTGTCATTTCTTAAGATTTGGGGTTGTGAAGTTTATGTAAAGCGTTTATTATCTGATAAACTTACACCTAAATCGGATAAATGCATATTTGTGGGGTATCCTAAAGAAACTAAAGGATATCAATTTTATCTCCCAAAAGAAAATGGAGTAATTGTTGCTCAAAATGGATTATTTCTTGAAAAGGAATTAATTTCCAAAAGAATTAGTGGGAGTAAAATACATCTTGATGAGATTCTAGAGCCACAATTAGTACCTGAACCAAATAATGAACCTCGATTAGATGGTTCACAAGTCCATGATGAGCCTACTTCTATAGAATAAGGACCTTGAAGATCTAATAGGGTTCGTCAACAACCTGAGAGATATGGATTTCTCATCACTAACGATCACAATATGGAGATTATGGTTAATGATGAGCCCACTTTCTATCAAGAAGCCATTAAGAGTTTTGACTCTGGAAAATGGTTAGAGGCTATGAAGTCTGAGATGCAATCCATGTATGATAACCAAGTTTGGACTTTGGTTAATCCACCTAAAGGTTCAAAAACCATTGGGTGTAAGTGGGTTTTCAAAAAGAAAACAGACATGAAGGGAAATGTGCATACTTACAAAGCACGATTGGTAGTAAAAGGTTATAGACAAACTCATAGTATAGACTATGATGAAACCTTTTCACCAGTTATAATGCTTAAATCTATCATAATTCTTCTTGCCATAGCAGTATATTATGACTATGAAATTTGGCAAATGAATGTCAAAACCACGTTTCTCAATGGAAACTTACTCGAAGATGTGTACATGACACAACCTGAGGGTTTTGATGATCCTTTGAATTCTAATAAAGTATGCAAGCTTCAAAGATCCATTTATGGATTGAAGCAAGCATCTCGAAGCTGGAATCTTCATTTTAATGAAGTAATTAAAGAATTTAACTTTATCAAAAATGAAGATGAGCCTTGTATCTATAAGAAAACAAGTGGGAATGCAACAGTCATTTTGGTACTTCATGTTGATGACATCTTACTCATTGGAAACGACATCCCAACTCTACAAAGTGTAAAGATATGGTTGGGAAATTGTTTCTCAACGAAAGACTTAGGTGAAGCTACCTATATTCTAGGTATAAGGATCTATAGAGATAGATTTAGAAAGCTAATTGGACTAAATCAAAGTCCATACGTTGACAAGGTACTGAAAAGATTCAGTATGCAAGACTCTAAGAGAGGATTCTTGCCAATATCACATGACATTAAGCTCAGCAAAACTCAAAGTCCTTCAACGAAGGATGAAGAAGAGCGCATGAACAAGATACCATATGCTTCCGCTATAGGGTCTATCATGTATGCCATGTTATGTACTCGACCCGATGTGTCATATGCATTGAGCATGATGAGTAGGTTTTAGTCAAACCCTTGAGAGGCACACTGGACTACTGTCAAGAACATACTGAAGTACTTAAGAAGAACTAAAGATATGTTATTAGTTTATGGAGGACAAGAAGGCGAGCTAGTTGTAAATGGTTACACTGATGCTAGTTTTCAGTCCGACATTGATGATTACAGATCGCAATCAAGTTTTCTATTTTTGTTTGAATGGTAGTATTGTAAGCTGGAAAAGTTCAAAGCAAGACACCGTGGCCGATTCTACTACAGAAGCTGAGTGTGTAGCTGCCTCAACTACAGCTAAAGAAGCAGTTTGGATTAAAAATTTTATTACAGAACTAGATGTAGTTCCTAGTATTGTGAACCCAGTGGATCTCTATTGTGATAATAATGGAGCCATTGCACAAGCTAAGGAACCAAGATCACATCAGCGATCTAAACATATACTTAGACGTTTTCATCTCATTCGAGAAATTGTTGATAGAAGAGATGTCAAAGTATGCAAGGTATCAACTAATGACAATATTGCAGATCCACTGACAAAGCCTCTTCCATAATCTAAACATGATAGTCATACTAGATCAATGGGATTACGGCTTATGCCAAATTGGTCTTAGTGCAAGTGAGAGACTGTTAGGGATATGCCTTAGAGTCAATTTGTATTTATACTATTATCGTTATGTTTTATATAATAATATGAGGTTTTCCTTTCCATGAATAGTGCATTTTGTTTTGTGGTCATCAAGTAAGTGACTTGATAGTAAAACCCAACAATGAATACAATGACTATCCCTAATCGTTTATTATTATTAGAACAATAATAAATTAAGATTAGTATGTTTGTGACTGGATGGCTATGTTTTACTGGTCATGGATATTTGTGATATCAAGTCAAAATATAAATAAATGTTAGAGAACATTATATTGGACATGACCCACTGTGAGAGTACTTCATGGAATATGTCATAAGTACTTTCTAGCTATAATAATATTAAAAGTCATTTGACCTAAATTCATCATAGTTTCCTACTTGATAAATTCTATATTTTTGACGTTGTCTAAAGTTATCTTTAATCAGATAATAAATTAGACTACTGTTGGATATAGAATAAATCAATGAGAGGAATATGATTAATTGTGAAGGAATTTGTCCCTCTCAATTATGAGAGAGATATCCATGGGCCCCTTGATAAGTTAGACTGTTAAAATGCATGGCCGTGTTCAAATATATCAATCTAAGATATTGATATCATTTGTTTGAATAGTCTACTATGAAATCAAGAAATTATTTATTAAGCTTAATAAGGATGACATGCTCCGTGCCTTATGCTTAATCTGGATATCGTGTGACAAAAGGACTAAATATAAAATTATAGTTTGGTTCACAGAGATCACTGATCTTCATTTAACCTGGATACTTATAATGTTTTGTTAGAAACCGCCTATAACTTGTGGGCCATTTAAATATGATTTGGGCACACTGCCAGTGTTAAATGAACCTATAAGGTCACACAATAAGCGAACTTGTTAGATTATTTTTCTGGTAACCAGATTCGATGAATCTGGAAACATGTCTAAGTTAATCGAACTTAGAAAATCTACCAGATACAATGAATCTGGAAATATGTCCACATTCGATATATCTGGATGATGTCCAGATTAAAGAATCTAACTCGATAAATTAATTAGTTAAATTACCGAGATAATGGCAAAATCTTATCATATCAGTTTTAATTTAATTTGAATTTAAATTGAAATACGATAAGATATTATTAAGGTTGGACTCTAAGAGGTTCGGAGTGGGGTTTTAAGAAAACCCTAGCCATCTTCTTAAGTGTGCCAATTCTGTTGAGAATATCTGTGCCTCCATTTATCAGAAAAAAACATCTAAAACCCTAGGCACTAGCACTTCCTGGGTAACGAGTGAGTTCGTAGTGTGTATTCGATAGAGGATGTTCGCATACTGTAGCGTTTGGTGATTGTTCGGGTTGAACGTACAACAACGAAATCAGAATCAAAGGATTTCAATTACAGCAAATAGATGTAATCCTGCAAACCTACGATCTTTTTAATCATTTACTGGGATCCTTGGAAGGGATCCGTAAATGTTTTCCGCGTTTAGGAGTCCGCAAATTCTAACAAAATGTGTTTCGAATGTAAATAAATAGGATTTATGAGGGTGAATACATTGCTTGTAAAATCTTGATTTTGTTCAGAGTTGTTTTTAGTGAAAAATCACCAGCACACATAGGATTCACTGAGTATTTCCACTCACATGTTTCTTTCTATTTCTATGTTTTATGCTCTAATGACTTATATAGCAATCGGAGAGCACAACCGAACCATAGTGGAATAGATGCAGGCATTGGATATGTCACATTGTGAGCAGTAGTTGTATATGGACGATGTGTTATAAATAATTTTTGAGCTGAATGTATATTATGGTATGTAATAGATGTATAATCTTTGTAAGCAAATCTGAAATGTATTTTCATTTTAAGTTGTAACTTCTTATGAAGATCCCTTGTCAGGAGATGAGATAGGGCGACACCTAATAATACAGGACTCATCAATGATGAAAAATTAAAGGTGTTATAAGGGATGCCATATCAAGGAATATAGATGGTTTTCTATTGATAAGCTAAGTTGTAGCCAAAGCTACCACCCAAAATCTTTTAGGAGCATGACCATGAAATACCATGAAAAGCTAAAGTCCAACAATTGTTATTGTGCTTGCTCTATGATAAGTGCTCATCATTGCCATATTTTCTATGTCATTTGTGCCTCATTTGTGATAAACTCTTGATTAAACATTAACTTTTTTGCATTTTTTTTAGGGAATGTGAAAGATTAATTGAAAATGAAGATGGATGCAAATGGATGAAATGTGGAGCAAAAAAGTGAAAATTTCCATAAACAAGGAAACTCAAGCTGGTCTGAGACACCCTAGGCCATTTTTTTTTATTAAAACAACCAAAAACTAGACAGCCAATGGTGTTTTGAAAGACCCTGGGCCACAACAGCCTAGTCTTTTAGACCACCATGGGTTGCCTAGTTACGTAGATTTTGCTCTGTTTTAGGTTTTTTGAGATTTTTCCATTAGGCAACTATAAATACCGTATAATAAACCCTAGAAACACATCCTTGAATGCCTAGCAACCTAGAGATCCCTTAGAGAACTCAAAAATATACTAAGGAAATGAGGATAGAGATGAATCGTTGAGGAAGATGAAACGTGTTGTTCAAGAGATTCAAGGAAGAAGAAGGTGATGTGAGCTTCTTTGGATGGATTTTTAAGTGAATTTCGTGGCTAATTTTGGAAAAAAAAAACATAAGACTTAAATGTAGACATAAAAGAATAATCTTTTGTGAGGAAACAAATACCTAATTTAAATACTATTACCATAGGCTAATTAGAAAAACTAGAACACTCGAAATAGGAATTAAGTCCACCAAACTACTTCCAATAACCTTTAAATCAACTAAGAATTGAAGAAGAAATTGAAAAGAGATCTAGGAAACCAAACCAACTTCTACTGAAGAACCTTAAGGAAGAACGATCCTAGGACCCTTTTTAGATAAGCAACTTTGATATATCCTTCATGATGTTTAGAGACTTATTAAAAGATAATGATAAATTCTATGAACTAGCCTTGACATTCAAGGGAAAAACCTAAGAACAACTCTCAAGAAGTGTTTTCCATTTAACAAAATATCCAATCTATTACAATAGTTGTTATAATATGGTATATATAGAAAACCCCAACCCTAAACTACTTAAGGTTACAAATCTTCATCAAAGAAAGTTTAAAAATAAGTTAATTTGGTCTTAAAACACCTTATATTTCATGGACAAGATAAAAGTGGCTGAAACTAACTTGAAATAAAATAAAATAAGTGTTCAGGAGGTTTGCACAGCCATACATGAGAGTTGCACCCCCTAACTACTAAGAGCATTTTGTTCTACGATTTGCATGGTCAAGTGCACGCTTATACACTCAAGTTATGCATCCCTTGTTGCTGCACTCCTTTCTCGATCTCTTTGATTTCTTCCTTGTTGCTATGGATATTCTTGGCTCTCCATATAAGTTGTGTAACACTTTAAGCTCTTTTTGGCCTTCTTTTTGGCATCCATCTCTTGACAATCCTCTTGATCTTTAATTTAACCAGACGGTGGTTCTCACATCCGTAAGTATTGTGATCCTCAAAGTTAACACATGGATGCTTGTTACTAGAACAAGTACATTGGATGACATAGTTATGAGATAATCATATGGATAACTATTTAGTGACAGTAATAGAATCTCATTATAACAAATGTGCAAGTATTTTTAGACTTGAGGTTTCCAAGGTACTTTATTTGCTAAGTGTTGTGCTTTGATTCCAGTCTCTAGAGTGCTAACAAGACTACCTATGGGATGGATATTGGGCATAATATGACGTAAATGAAAGTAGCTGAGAGAATCAATAAAGGGTCTACCACTCCTAATAATAAGAGCGAATATCTCAAGGCCACATGTAGGAATCAGTACTCAAGAAGTTCTTGGCCAAGGTGACTGTGTATTACAAATAGTTCCAGTTGATACACATAATGAGTAATAGATTTCGAGAACAAGTACTAAAATTTCGGGCCAGAATTAATTAATATTCTGGAAGGAGTTGGCACTAATTCCATACTCTAAACCAAATAAGATATTACATTTTGAAAGGAGTTTATTGCACTGATATTTGCTATAGAAACGTTCATGTCAAGCCACATGACTTTGTAGACTTTTGGGTGGTCATGATGTATTACTTGATGCCACTCATGATCTGCTGAATATGGATTTATTAATTAGAGAATTAATAAATCAATCCTAATTAGAATTAACAAGTTAATTCTAGTTATTAAGGATTAGTAATCCTAAAGATGTTTTGCATTAATTCATATTTCACTACCATTAGACTCGGAAACCTAATAGGTCAAACACAATAGAGAATTAAGAACTCAGGATGTTATTAGATAATATTACAGGGTTTACTTGTGAGAAGAAAAAGTTATCATGGTTAAATTATAATTAGTTATAATTTATGGGCTAAAATTTAATTATGAAAACTTATGGATTATAATTATAATATAGATTTCTTTTGCTTTAGAAGTCAAGAGACACACATGCATATATATTAATATATGCTGCAGGTTTCCGTGTGCGTGCATTTTTTGACAAAAAAATACACAAAGAGAAACTGTTTCTTCTGTGTTCTTCTTCACCTTCTCTAAAACCCTAGTCGCCTCGTATACCTCTTGCTAGCACCAGAGTTAAGCGTCCATTGATTTCTTTCCTCTTGTGGATTACTGCTAGAGGGAATCCCATTCTTGGATTCCATTAGCTTGAATGGGATTATGTTTGATTGTGATCGAACACGCCGGTTTGGTTCGTTTTGCTGGATCGCACCGCACTGATCAGACCTCGAAGGAAATTTTTGTTTTATGGAGGCGCAACAGAAGGTATTCTTCTTTCCTTTCTTTGATCTATTCTTCACATATATGCTAATCTTGAGAATGGTTTCTCATTTTTCTTCTGCTGTTTTATGTTTTGCATGCGTGAGAAACCTACAACAGTATCAGAGCCTTGCTTATATGTTATTTGTGAATAATTTTATGCCTAAAATTGTTTCATGTATAATGATGTGTTATCTAGAATTTGTTTCTATGAGAGACTATGAATGGGTTCCGAAATTGTTTCTGGAATGCATCTAGATTTTGAATAAATTGTTTTGTGGGTGGCAGTTTGAAGTTTATTGATTCTGTAACGGTTACAGTGATGATTTAGAAAACTTGTTGAATTGTGTTTCAAGAAAATCTATTTTCTGAAAATTACAGTTTTCGTTCTGTGAAGAAATAAGTTTCTGTAAATTTATTTGTTCGAAGAAGATGTTCTTCATCTGGCTTTGTTTTCGTGAATAGAATGTCTATTCCTTACCCAAAAAAAAATGAACGAAAATTGGATAATTGAATAAATTTTATGTTTTTTTTGTGTTTTTCAAGAGGAATCATCCTCTAGAATCACCGGAGAAGATGACCGTAAATCAATCAAAAATATTTAGAGATGAATTTTTGAAAAAAAAAAAAAAGACCTATGCCATAGGTGGCTCTTTGAAAGCCAGCCACAACTTAGCCATAGTTTTAAACCAAAAGCCACGACTACCTTGTGTAGGAAAAAAATGTCTTGAGCCGTGGCTGGTTTAGTAATAATCGAGCGTGGCTATATTTTGTAAAAAAAATTATTCTTCCCTTTTTTCGGTTCTTTACGTAAGGCACGCAGAATTTTTGTTTTTTAGAGAGCACCCAATGTTTTCCCAAAAGTTAGTTTTGGGACTAATAAAGGTAATTTTCAAAATTTTATTTTAGAAATTAATGTATTTTCTAAAATATTGATTTTAGATTCTATATATTATATTAATTTCTAAAATAATGAATTTGGAAATTAATATATTTGCTCAAATATTAATTTTAGAATTTATTTTATTTATTCCAAAAATAGTGATTTTGGAATTATATGCTATGTTTAATTTTACTTTGAGTATGAAATTAGCATGGTCGTTTGGTTAGGGACTATGGACCTAATTAAATTGTTCATGATTTTTATCACTTCGGTTTTGAATTAAATAGGACCTGCAAGTCCTGTCTTCTCTATTATTCTTGTGTAATTTCTCTTCTCAACTAGCTCCATCGAATGTAACTCAAGGTTTCTTTTTTCGAATTTTATGTAATTTGATTATATAGGTTAGATAAAATTAGAATTTATTACAAGTATAAGGAGAAAGTGGTCAAGACCAAAAGAAGGATGGTAAGATTTTCTTACTATATCATGCATGAACACTTAGGATTGACCAATTATTTTCTTTTGCAGCTCAAGGAAATAATATATTAAAGTCTGTGCCAAGCCACATTATTATTTTTGCTATATATAAATATGTTGATATTATGCATGTAATGTATGAGACTACTAATATAACAAATCCCTTAATTGATATTAAACTTGATGCCTTCTATTAATATTGTAAGAACGAGAGTCCTTTATCAAGATCGAGTTATTAGGCTAACCTAAGCCTAGTTGATATCGGGCATGTTCAAGCCATGAAAATTAAATTCCTAATTAAAGGATTGGGTTTAACTAATTTCTTTATCCCAATTGGGGTAACCCAAGCATAAAGAATATTAGAGGCAAGGTTGGATTAGCCTAAAGGCTTTAAGATTAAAAGATGTTAATCACCCAATGATCTAGTAATTACATTTGATGTAACTGGCATTTGATACCTATCATTGAAATTAAGAGTGGCTTGTTAGGCTAACCCAATGTCATTCTTGAGGAATTTGGATACCAATCCACTATGAAAGCTTCCAACGGGCTTTTCCAAATCAATAGTGGGGGCTATTAGTTTGAGTAAAATAGTAGAACAATTATATGCTTAATTAAAGACCTAATTATTTGCATATCATGTGCATATATATAATTTGCAAATTTCTTTATCTATACATCTAGGTCATCTGCATCATGTCAACCAACTAAACTTATGTAGCATCTTGGAAACTAACAAACTTACCGAGTTAAATTTTTTGGACTAGTATAGAAGCTTAAGAATCGGTCTCAAGTAGGAAAAGTTGCTCTACATGCTAGAGGCTCCTATTCTGCCACCACCAGCTCAAGATGCTCATGCTGATGAGCATGCTGTCCATAAGAAGCACAAAGAAGATAGTGACATAGCATCTTATGTGATGTTAGTATTAATGACCTCGGAATTGTAAAAACAACATGAGCATATGGATGTTTACTCGATAATTTTATATCTTCGAGAGCAGTTTGTTGCACAAGCCAGAATAGAGAGATATAAGATCTCGAAACAACTGTTACATTTTGAAATGGCTGAGGGTACTTCTATGGCCACTCGTAGGCTGAAAATATTGGGCTTGATTGAGAAGCTTGGGCTAGTTAGTTTTGTAATGGACCATGAATTAAGTGTCGACTTAATTCTACAATCTTTGCCAGGTATTTTTTCACAATTTGTGATTACCTACCAGATGAACTAGATTGAGACTATATTACCAAATCTAATCAATCTTCTCAAGACTACGAAGTTCTCCATGAAGAAGGAATCTAATGCAGTCATGATGGTAAAATCTTCATTTTCTAAAAAGAAGGTTCCCAAGAAGAAGAAAGAGGTTCCTACTAAGTCTAAAGGTAGCGTGAAGAAGAAAAAGGCAACTACCAAAGGCCTATGTCATCACTGTGGCAAAATGGGCCATTGGAGGTGCAGCAGCAAGGTCTACCTAGAGACCATCAAGGATAGGAAAGAGAAAAAGAAGCTTGCGGGCACTTTTACTTTCACCCTGGTATGTTTATGATTAAGATTAATTCTACTTTTAGAAATGAGATATGGATATTGGATACCGAATATGGATCTTATTTATGCAATACTTTGTAGGGACTAAAAGACAATAGAAAGGTTAAGAAGGGCGATGTGGACCTATGTGTTGCAAATGGAGTAAAGGTTGCTACACTTGCTGTAGGAACTTATCAGCTACATTTGCCTTTTGGATTAGTCTTCGAAGTTATGAACTATTTTTTTATACCTGTTTTACTTTAAAATATTATCTTAGTCGCTTATTTTGACATGAATGGTTTTCATTTAATTTTCAAGGATAAACAATGTTCTTTTTCATTAAATGATATCCAATATGTAACAGCGACTTTGATAAATGGTTTATATATTCTAGACATTAGTGATCCAATTCTTAACATAAACCACAAGAAACAAAGAAAAGATAACTCAATCTCATCTTATTTATGGCATTTTTGTTTAGGCTATATAAATAAGAATCACGTTTCTAAGTTACAAAAGCTTGGTGACTTAGGGGTTATTGGATTATGAATCATATGGCACATGCAAATCTTGTTTACTTGGTAAAATGACTGATAGGGGCTAAATTAGTCATATTTTTGCTAGTTATTTGAGGCTCTTTTGCGATACATTTTATTCAATAAATAGTCATATTCCTTCATATTTGAGATTTTACCCTTGAAAAAGTATTTTGTTCATTATTTTAGATTTTTAAGGTAAAACGAAGCCAAAACGTCACAAAACATATTAGAGGCGACACCGGCTAGGACAGAGGAACCGACGCAGGCCATGCACGGGTTGCACGAACATCGAGGAAATAAAAAATTGGTGAAACAGGATGGAACAGAGTGGAACCGGCACCGACTCCAGTTGCCAAGGCGGCGCCGGCTGCATTCTGGAATATATTGTGCGAAAGTCAAGGAAAAATTGGCAAACAATTGGAGAAATAGAACACAACCGGCGCCGACTCCGAGAGCCTAGGCAGTGCCGAATATGCCCTAAAGTTAATGCGGTGCTTGATTTTTCTACATGGTTTTTTGTAATCTATGGAGTTTTAGTATCTTCCAACTTCTACTCGTCCAAGAACATTGTACCTACGAGCTTAGGCACTTCACAAGCCTATAAATAGATGAAAAACACAAGGGAAAAAGGGAGAATAGATTGATCATCATAGAAAATCACTCAAATCAAAGGAGGAATTCTTCAATTTAAGGAGGGTTGTACAAGAAGGTCTTCAAAGGAAGAAGAAGGAGACTTGTCTATGATGTTAGTGTTGTGGTCTAGAGACAACCACGTGTACATTGTATATAACACATTTTGTTTTAATAAAAGGTATTATTTATCTTACAGTTTCTTTTGTTTACTTTAAGTAATATAACTGTTCAATAAAGTCCCTAGTACAACACTGTGTTAAGGAAATCATGATATAGATCATGATATGAAATTCCTGCTACACTGGATGGTGTTAGTATTTAAATAGTCCCTAGTCATAGTATTAATGAGATAGGACATCATTAATGCGTTAAGACTAGCATATGTTAGACTTCCTGATTTGATCAGGTGGTGGTTCTTATAACTGTGAGTATTGAGATACTCAAAGTTAACACATGGATACTTGTTAATGGAATAAGTTCATTAGATGACGTAGCTTTGATATAATCACGTGGATAACTATTTAGTGCCAGTGATATAATCTCAATATAGTAAACGTGCAAGTATCCTTAGACTTGAGATTTCCAAGTTACTTTGTTTGCTGAGCTTTGTATTTTGATTCCAATCTCGGGAGCTTGATCGAGGGTCGCCTAAGGGATGGATACTGGGTACATTGTGAGGTAAACGAAAGTAGTTGAGAGGGTCAATAAAGGATTCAACACTCCTAATAGTAGGGGTGAATATCTCACGGCTATTTGTAGAAATTATTACTCAAGAAGTCCTTGGCCAAGGTAATTATGTATTAGAAAATATTCCAATTGATACACATCTAGAGTAGAAGGTTCCTAGTACAAGTACTATTGTATTCAGGCTAGAATTATTTCTGGAAGGAGTTGGCACTAATTCCGTACTCCAAACCGAATAAGATATTGTATGATGAAAGGAGTTAATTGCACTAAAATTTGTTATTGAAAGGTTCATGTCAAGCCACTTAACTTCCTGGACTCTTGGGTGGTCATGATGTGTCGCTAGATACTGCTTATGATTTGGGAATATGGGTTTATTAATTGATGAATTAATAAACCAATCTTTATTAGAATTAACAGAATTAATTCTAATTAATTATGGATTATTAATCTCAAAGACGTTTGGATTAATTCATGTTCTCTACCAATTGACTGGGAAACCTAATAGGTCACACACAATAGAGGATTATATACTCAAGAAGTTATTTGATAACATAGTCGGGTAGATTGAAAGGAAGAGAAGTTGTTGTGAACAAATTATAATTAGTTATAATTTGTGGTCTAAGTTGTAATTGTGAGAACTTGATGTTTCCAATTACAATTAGGGAATTCTAATAGGATTAGAACTCTCAGTTTTAGCAGGATATTTTAGTTATATATATGATATAATCGAAACCCTAGCTGAGGTTTGGATCAATAAATACATAAAAACAATAGCTACGAACATTCTCTCTTCTCTCTCTCTCTCTCTCTCTCTCGATTGTTCTTGAGAAGCCCTAGCAACCATCTTTTTCTGCTAACACGAAAAATTTTATGCTTGAGTATTCCTCTGTGTGTATTACTGTTAGAGATAATCACACACTATGATTATAGTGGTTAGACGTTCAACTCACGTGGAGATTGATCACGAGGATTGCTAGATCGCGCTTCAACTTAAAGAATAAATTTTTTGTCCTTCGGACGATCACCCAAAAACAAAAGCTGTTACCTTTACTCTCTTTAAGTCTTGTTTTCCACACATAGACGGGTCCTGGGAGGGTATCTCGTTTTATTTTTCGCTACGCCGTATACAATACGAGCCCAAGATACCCAACATATGAGTGCCTTTTTTTACTTTGTTTTCTTTTTCTTGAACAATGATATGTTAATTGTTTTATTGTAATTTGACATTGTTTTAGATATTCATGGTTTTTAGAGTTATTTGATCTTTTGATTAATTGATTGTTACCCTTGGTATTTAATTACTTGGATTGATTACGAGATTAATTGATTGTTTCTTCCTATTAACTTGCTTGTAAAAGAAGTTGGTGGTGGTTTCAATTTGTTAATTTCATATTTGTTGTCTCTTTACTTGCTTGAAAAGAAGGTTAATTGCGAAGAACTAGGTAATTAAAGGTTGATTGATGTCTGCCAGAATATGGATTTATTGGTTATTTTCATGTTTTATGTATGCCAGAATATTGATACATTAGTTAGTTTAATGTTGTATGTTTGCCAGAATATGGAAATTTAATCAATGATTGTGTTTAATGCATCTTTTGGGTGAATTAGTTAAGACAAAATATGTGATGCTAATTTGTCTAGGAGATAGTGATTTCATGGATTGAAAAAGAAGTGAGTCTATCTTAATCCTTCATGATGCCAAATGAATAATTAGTTAGGATAATGATTGGGTACTTTAAGATCATGGTTGTCTAAACAATGGTTTGAATTGCATACTTCTCCATTCTTGACATGTATATATTTTCATTTGTTTTATTTTATTTCTTTTTCACTTTATCGAATTGGTTAAATAATGAAAGAAAGGTGATTAATGTATACTTGTTCCTTAAGGATCGACACTCGTTTGAACCCTATGCTATGTTCATGATGAGTATGCTTGCTCGTATATGTAATTTGGGGTTAACGTTTTAATGTAAACTTGATTGGGAATGTGCTTAGTTTTTATATGATTCTTATACCCAAATCCTTACGCATTAATGGCTAAAACTCTTTTTTTTTTTTTTGAAAAATGAGAAAGAGCCAAAGAGTTATTAGAACTTATACATACTGATGTATATGGCCCAATGTCTATACAAGCAAGAGGAAGTTATCATTATTTCATAACCTTTATCAATGATTATTCATAATATGGGTATTTGTATTTAATGAAATTCAAATCTGAGGCCTTTGATAAGTTCAAAGACTTTAGGAATGAGGTAGAGAAACAACTTAGTAAAAATATTAGGACTCTAAGATCTAATTGAGGAGGTCAATATTTAGCCAGGAGTTTCAAGGTTATCTTAGAAATAATGGGATATTATCTCAGTGAACACCACCGTATATACCTCAATAGAATAGTGTATCTTAGAGAAAGAATCAAACCCTTCTAGACATGGTACGAATCAAGATGGCTTTTCTAGACTTACCAAAATCTGAACACTAGAGACTACTGTTTATATTCTAAATAGAGTTCCATCAAAAATAATTAAAACTCCTCCATTTGAGCTATTCTTTGGTAAGAGACCAAAGTTACCTCACTTGAGAATATGGGGTTGCCCTACCTTTGTAAAAAGGCCACAGTCCGACAAAGTCGAGCGTAAGTCTGCCAAGTGTTTGTTTGTTAGATATCCGAAAGAATCTTTCAGATCTTACTTCTACCTCCCTTTTAAGAACAATGAGTTTGTTTCGAAGTACACCGTCTTCTCAAAGTACACTGTCTTCTTAAAGAAGGAGCACATACTCAAAGAGGACAGTGGGAGAAAAATTGAACTTAGTGAAGTTTAAGAAGAACAAACAAACAAGGTTTAACCGTCTAATCTCACATCTATTGAGATAATAGATGAACTTTTATCTGCCCAAGAACCTCATAGGTCGAGTAGGATATGTGTGACACCTGAGATTATGGATTTCTTATTAGTGACCATAATAACATATTGCTCATAGATCAATATAAGCTTACTATTTATAAGGATGTTCCAAATAGTTTAGAATCTGACAAATGGCTTAAGCCATAAAGTCAAAAATATATTTCGTGTATGATAATCAAGTGTAGACTTTGGTTGATCCATCTAAAAGAGTCAAACCTATTGGGGGCAAATGGGTTTTCAAGAAGAAAACTGACATGGATGGTAATGTAGTTACCTATAAGGCATGACTGATTGCTAAGAGTTATCATCAACAGTATGGTATTAACTATGACGAAATTTTCTCATCAATTGTAATATTGAAATCCATAAGAATACTCCTAGTACTTGCCACCCTTTATGATTATGAGGTCTGGCAAATAGCTATGAAAATAGCATTCCTAAACGAAAACCTGACTGAGAAAGTGTAAATAACATAACCTGAGGGTTTCATATCTAATGATAGCACAAAAGTGTGCAAGCTGCAAAGATCTATTTATAGACTTAAGCAAGCTCTTAGGAGTTGGAATATCTATTTTGATGAAACAATCAAAGAGTTTGACTTTATACAAAATACAGATGAACCTTGTGTGTAGAAGAAGGCTAGTGAGAGTACAATCATTTTCCTGTTGCTTTATATAGATAACATATTACTAATAAGAAATGATATACCTGTTCTTCAAATAGTAAAAATTTGGTTATCCAAGAAATTCTCCTTGAAAGTTCTTGGAGAAGTAACCTATATTCTTGGAATAAGGATCTATAGAGATAGATAAAAAAAGGTTGCTAGGTCTTTTATAGTCTACATACATAGACAAAATGCTAAAGAGGTTTAGCAAGGATCAATCCAAAAAGAGATTCTTACCCATATGTCATAGGATAAGCCTTTCAAAGTCTATGTCTCCAAAGACATAAGTTAAAAGGGATCATATATGTAGGATTTCATACTTTAACAATTAGATCCATCATGTATGCTATGATATTTACGAGGCCCAATGTATCTTATGCTCTTAGTTTGACGAGTAGATACCAACTTAACCCTGGTGAAGGTCATTGGGCGGCTGTAAAAAATGTCCTTCAGTACTTGCGAAGGACTAAGGATGTATTCTTGGTATATGGAGAAGGTGATTTGAAAATGAATAGGTATATTGATGCCTATTTTTCAATCTGATAAAGATGATTTCAAATCATGGTATGGCTACGTATTTACGTTGTGTGGAGGGGCAGTTAGTTGGAAAAGTTCTAAACAAGATACTATTGCCGACTCAACGGCTAAAGATGAGTACATAGCTGCTTCTGAAGGAGCTAAGGAAGTAGTTTAAATCAAGAAGTTCGTCATAGAACTTGGAGTGGTTCCTAGCATTGTTGATCCAATATCTCATTATTGTGACAACAGTAAAGCAATTGCACAAGGAAATGAGCCACAGGCTCAGCAGTGATCCACGCATGTACTTATGCACTTTCATTTGATTAGGAGATCTTTGATAGATATAATGTAAGGATAGAGAAGGTTCCCATTGATAAGAATATTGCTGATCCACTCACTAAAGCACTACCCCAGAAGAAACATGATAGACATGTTGAGTCATTTGGTATTAGATACAAAATGATTGGCTCTAGTGCAAGTGAGAGTATGTTAGTGTTTGCCCTAGAAACAATCACATGTATTTTGCTTATTGCACATTTATTTACTAATACAAGGCATTCTTTATCTTTCACTTTGTTTGATTTATACTTTCATGTGAATATAAATATTAGATAAAATCCTAAGTACAATACTCTGTTAAGAAAAGCATGATAGAGATCATGATATGAGGTTCCTGCCACACTGGATAGTGTTTGCACTTCAATTATCCCTAGTCATAGTATTAATGAGATAGGACAACATTAAGGCATTAAGAATAGTGCGTATTATACTTTTTGATTTGATCAAGTGGTGGTTCTCATATCTGTGAGTATTGTGATACTTAAAGTTAACACGTGGATGCTTGTTACTACAATAAGTACATTGAATGACCTAGCTATTAGATAATCATATGGATAACTATTAGTGCTAGTGATAGAATCTCGTCATAGCAAATGTGCAAGCATCTTTAGACTTGAGGTCTCCAAGGTACCTTTTTTGCTAAGCGTTGTGCTTTAATTCCAATCTCTGGAGTCCTAACAAGACCACCTGTGGGATACATATTTGGTATAATATGAAGTAAATGGAAGTAGTTGAGATAATCAATAAATGATTTACGACTCCTAACAGTGGGAGCAAATATCTCAAGGCCACTTGCAGGAATCACTACTCAAGAAGTCTTTGTCCAAGATGACTATGTGTTTGAAATAGTTCAAATTGATACACACAATGAGTAATGGATTTCGAGAATAAGTACTAAAATATTCGGGCCAGATGTAATTAATATTCTGGAGGAAGTTGGCACTAATTCCATATTCTAAATCGAACAAGATATTGTATGATGAAAGCCGTTTATTGCACTGATGTTTGTTATTGAAAGGTTCATGTCAAGCCACTTGACTTTCTGGACTTTTGGGTGGTCATGATATATTGCTAGATGCTGCTCATGATCTACTGAAAATAAATTTATTATTTAGAGAATTAATAAATCAATCCTAATTAGAATTAATAAGTTAATTCTAGTTATTAAGGATTATTAATCCTAAAGATGTTTTGGATTAATTTATATTTTGCTACCAATAGACTAGGAAACCTAATAGGTCACACACAATAGAGAATTAAGAACTCAAGATGTTTGATAACATTATAGAGTTTAATTGTGAGAAGAAGAAGTTGTTGTTCTTAGATTATAATTAGTTATAATTTATGGATCAAATTATTATTATAAAAACTTATGGATTCTAATTATAATAAAGGAAATTCCTCTTCCTTTAGAAGTCAGGAAACACGCATGCATATATATTGATATATGCCGCAGGTTTTCGTATGTGTGTATTTTTCACAAAAATATACACAGAGAGAAATCATTTCTTCTGTGTTCTTCTTCGTCTTCTCTAAAACCCTAGCCTCCTCATATACCTCTTGTTAGCACCAGAGTTAGGCGGCCATTGATTTCTTTCCTCATGTGGATTACTGCTGGAAGGAATCCTATTCTTAGATTCCAATGGCTTGAATGAGACTATGTTTAATTGTGACTGAACACATCAATTTAGTTTGTTTTGCTGGATCACGCCACACTGATTAGACCTTGAAGGAAAATTTTGTTTACAAAGGTGCAATGGAAAGTATTCATCTTTTTTTCTTTGATCTATTCTTCACATATATGCTGATCTTGGAAATGGTTTCTTGTTTTTCTTCCACTGTTTTATGTATTTGCATGCACGAGAAACCTGCATTCTCTACTATAATAGTTTAGTGTAGTTAGTTTTATTTATTTTATCTCTTTATTTGATTGGCTAGATAATGAGATTAGAGCAAAGTATTGGTAATTGCTAAGTTGTCGTGGATTCGAAACTTGCTATTCCATATACTATGTGATGGGTATACTTGCCCAATTGACTAGTTTAGTTTTTGGCATTTTAATTAAAACTTAATTTTTTTGTGACTTTTGTTGATACTATTTCCGAAACTAAAAAACAAACAATAAGTTTTAGGCTTTGTTGCCAGGAATTGGTAATATTATGAAAATTTTAAGTCTTGTTGATTTAGCCATGTACATATTTGTGAATATTACTAACTCGTTTATGAAAATACTTATTTATACTTATGTAAAGTACTAACTACTAAATGTACATACTTGTGCATGTAATTTTCTTGATTCTAGGCAGTAAGATTGTGTTGTCTTATTGCATTGATTTAGTTATTTGTCTAACTGCAATTGTACATACTCTTAGTATTTGTAAGTGCGGGTAATTTTCAATTGAGTTCCTTATTATAGTTAGATAATTTCTAACTATCATCTTTGTGTTAAGTTGTTTGTTGTATGTAAGAACCCTTGGTATATATTTATAATAGTTCTACTACTTTTATATTAGTGTTTTGTTGTGTATATAGGTTATGTATTGATGAGGGTATATTAGCATATATATTGATTTAGTGTATCCGTAGTGAAAATGGGGGTTTGGTTATTTGTTCATTCTATTAGTATTAGTGTAATTCTTGGTACTAATATATTTTTAGTTTTGTTTATGTTAGCTAATTTTATAGTTTTTTAATAATATTTGTGTCCATATATTAGTGTATAATGATTTGCGTTGTTATTAGTATTAATACTAGTGAATGTTTATGTATTGATTATGTAATTTGCTTAAGTTACTTGTACTAATTCTTTGCATCCTTATTACTTGTATTTGGTTTTGCCTTGTTTTCTTTATATGATTATTTCTTTCTTGGTCTTGTGGCTATTTGTATCCTTGTTATTATCTCTTTGGCCTTGGTATACTGCTATATTTTTCCTTCTTTTTGTAGGATTAAAGATTTTTTTTCTTTTGGGAAACCTCTTTTTTCTCCCATATTCTTTGACATATTAATGTTCAAGACAGTTGAGAAGTATTGTTTATCCTTCTCCTCCTTATATTTCTTCTTATCCCATTGGATATGCTATTATTGTTTGATTTGTGGCCAACGAGGACATTGTCCAATTTAAGTGTAGGGAAGGGGTTGAGTAATATTCTTTTCACACTTTTATTAATTACTCTTGGCATTTACAAATATTCTGGGCTAAAATTTAGGTGAATTTTTGTGGTAAATCTTTTTTTCTTTTTCTCGATTTGTGCTAAAAAAAGATTTGCATTTTTGGAGGGTTAATTTTCAAGATTTTTTTGGCATGTATATTAATATGTATTACTTTAGTAGGACTATTATTTATCTTTTTGCATGGAAATTCTACTTAAGACTTTTCTAGGTGAGTTAGTTTTATGTATTATATATTAGGTATAACATAGGCTAAAGTTTGAAAAGTGAGTTAACCTTGTTTATCTCTTTCAAAATATTGTGAAGCTTGATTCTTTGAGAATGGATAAGAATGGTGTGATGAAAAATAGAGCATGAATTTTTGGCTTATCTCTAGTTTCATGGCATCCCCAATTATTTTTCATATGTTGTTGTATTATGTACACAATGTAATTTGTGTATTATGTACTCCAATGTAAAAGTAAGGAGGTGCAAAAGATAAATTACTTAATGCACCTGTCAAAGTGAAGAGAAAAAAGGTCCAGGAATGCAAAACAAATGCCCTATGGTAAAAAACAATATGTGATAAAAAAAAAAAGAAAGGAAAAAAGAAAAAACAACTAGCAAAAATGCAAAGGATGTAAAAAATACTCTAGTCAAATCATTATCAATGCATTCTTTTGTAGAAAATAATTAAAAAAATTGAGAGGCTCCTACTTTGCTACAACAAATTGTAATGTATTGTTGTATTATAGAGTTGTAATGTAATGTTGTAATATGATGTAACATTTAATGTTTGTAATCTTTGTAATCCAAGAGATTGGAGTAACCCGGTTAATCTTTACTTATATGAATTACATTGTTTATATTCTTGACTAAGGGATAGAGTGAATCATGTTGACTTGATATAAACTTGTTTGATTCAACTTCGAGGACTGTAATTGGGCCTAGCTTAATATTTGGGTTTAGATGGGTTTAAAGTTATTTAGCTTTTGCTTTTTCGAAGAGCTATATTTCTTGTGCTTTTTCGAAAAGTCACTTAGTTTAGCTCAGTATTTAAACTGATGCTTGTTTCACTTAGGGCACACCCCTCAGTCGAAACATTCCACAAAAAACATGAGTGTGTAAGCGTAGTTTGTTTGTAGCTTGTTTGAAAAGGGGTATCAAATCCTTAGAGTTTTAGTTTGGTGTTGATTGCTTCCCTATATCAGTAGTACTTGAGTTTGTAATAAACTATATTGTAATCAGGTAAAAAATTATGGAGTAGAGAGGACTCTGATCTCTCAAGACTCTCCAGTTTGATGTAATAAAATCTCCTGTTTATCTTTAGATCTGATGTTTTAACTTAGCTTTCCAATTATGTGCTAAGTATGTAGGGTGTCAATATAAACATATCTGGGTAACCATTCGGTGTTTTGCGACGATGGTTTACTATCAGAAGTCCACGTACGATGCACACTGAATATCATTATGTTATTAATAAGCATGCTGATGAAGATTATGTTACATGAACTATTATCTTAATTATGTGGTTATTACTTGTGCTTGTGGTGTAAAGTTGAAAGTATTGGTGGAAGGGTAAAAGAATCTAGTGGCTTCGCATAAGACCTAAGAGGAGCAGCAAATAGGTCCGATGGTGTGAGCCTTAATTTGCCAAGAAAATAAAACTGATAAGCCTAAAAAAACTCAATAGTAGTTTGCAAAAGAGGACAGATAATACTCATCTATGATAGTTAACAGAATAATCATATTAAAAAAATGGAAAGAAAGAAGTTAGAATATTTAGATTTGGCAGACAGGATTTTTGTCCAAAAAATAACTTTGGATAAACATCAAATATGGTGTAATTTTGAGGGACCAATTTGAAAATATAAATATGAACACTTGTTTCATGGTTCAGACAGCCAACTCAATTTAGTAGTAGATTTAGTAACAATCTTCTTGAACAATCAACTAAAACAGAATCAAGTTTTATCTAATTTATCAAGAATACATCTACAACATAGAGATAAAATTGTTTTAGAAATAGAACAATTAAAATATAATTTAGATTACGTCAAAAATAGTTTATGTGTAAAGAAGTTTAGAAATCTTCATACGAAAGAAGATTTTAGTTAGATAATACTAGGATCAGTTAATCCTAAAATAGAAACCCAAAAAATCTTAGATAATACTAAGAAATAGATTGTAGAGGTAAAACAATTCTTAGAACAAAGTAACAAGATACAATCTTCAATAGATAAACATTCTAAAATGATATTAGGAACCTATAATGAGTAATCTAATAAATAATCCTAATTATCAATTTGCTTTAATAGAAAGTAGAAAATATTTGGAAGAATCTGTATGTATCTTTGATAAAGATAATGTTATAAATAAAAATATCATGACTGCAGGTGATAAAGTTCTGATCAGGCAAAATAATGTAATAATCCTATTGTTGCTTGAAATAATTGTAAAAATAGAGACTCCAATTACAGATACTGAAATCTCTAATAAATTAAATTTCATTAGTAAATCTTTAGAAGGTTTAAACTTAGAAACATGTAAGAAACCTATAAGGAAACTAAAATCTCATAGTTTTACCACTTGGGAAAAATCATGAATTGCAGAGTGGAGACTTTGGATATACCTGAAGAACATCCTAAGTTTAGAATAATCCATGAGATTATTAATCTAGGTGAAATTGAGATCCTTGAATATTGGATCTTACATACATATAATATTTATAACCTTCTAACCAATGAATTAGTTCATAGTTGGGAAGACATAGAAAAATTTTAAGATGACATCTGCAGGACTATCAGATAAAGAGAAATTCGATATAGTTACTTATGGTAGAATAGAAAGGGTAATTGACAAAGCTAAAAAGATTAGACCTTTAAGATTGTAGAAACTATTGTTAATCCAGAACAATAATTAGCAAATTTTATGGATAATAAGATCCAGCTTATTGCCCCTAAACACTTGTATAATTATAGTCCCAGTAGAAATCATAAATTAGTTAATCTATATATGGAAAACTTAGTATTAAGTCCAAATGATAAAAGTACATCAATTTTACCAATAATTACTAGAGAAAGTAGGGATATATTGTAAAGAGAAAGCAATGAATTATTTCACTTAGAATGTATTGTGATAGGTATTAAAGGAACCCATAGAAAATAATTAGGAACTAAAGTTTTTATTGGACTTCTTGATACAAGGTATAATGACATCATAATAGCTATCGTAGGAAATGTGGAAGTTGACATGTGTCAAAATAGTCCAATAGTTTATATATTATGAGATTATCTATTTCCCATTAACCAAATGCATGAATACCTTAAAATAGTGGTCAAATGTAAAGGATATTATATGATAGAAAATGCTGAAAATCTATTGATTTGTCAGAATATCATAGGAAAAATAGACTCAAGAAACAATGTAGGTTATACGGTTAAGGAAATAGAAATAGTTAGATTCCTAGCCAGCAAAGGAATAAAAGTACTACCAGGTAAGAAAATAGAAAATCATAATCCTTTAGGAGAAACTTGGAATATCAGTAGTAAAATTTTAGACAAACCATTAGTAGCTCCAACTAGTGCTCAATATTATACTGACAAAGAATGAAATGTTAGCACTAGGTTCAGTAATTATATAGGAGCTGAACACGAGGAGGATGATGGACAAGAATAGTAATAACATCCAACAAGCTTTGTTCCATCTAAATCAAATAGATATAAAAGATTTAAGCTCAATTCTTGAGCTTAGAGTTAAAATAATGCAGTATGTAGAAACAAGTAATAATAAAGACTTGTTTAAATCCACAGATGCCTAGTGTTCATTAAATGAACAAATACTATAAGAACAAGAGAATAATGAATAGAAAAGATCTTTAACAGAGTTAGAAAGATGAATACCGTAGAAACTTCATCTTTAGATAATAATGAAAAAAGGTTAGAAGTATCAGATAAATGGTTCAGTAGCAAATAAATAATGGAACAGTGCTTTGTCACACAGGCATTACATAGTTTAGCCCAACTAGAGATAAATTCTTTTTATACTCTAGGTAAATTATATGAAAAAATAGAATCTGACTATGACAATCAAAAAAATAGTGAACTATTTCTTCTTCTAAAAAATTGGGTAAAAGAAAAAATCAATATTGAAGAAGTAAAAGAGGTAGATTAGTATTTAGAACATCTCTATTCAAATGAAGAATATTCTTCAGATGACTAGAAAATTTTATATCATAAATCCTGAGGCTGTCCTTCCAAAAAGGCAAACCATAGCAAGTATAGGATATGACATTAGCTTACCTCAGACAGTAGTTATTAAGCCATTATCTACATTAGTAATAGATACTAGAATAATTGTAGAAATGAATACAGATGAAGTCTTGATAATTACTCCAAGGTCATCACTTCATAAAAAAGGAATTTTATTAGCCAATATAGTTGGAATAATGGATTCCGACTAGAAGGAACAAATAAAACTAATTGTTAAAAATAACAAATTTTTACCCATACAATTAGAAAAAGGAGAAAGAATAGTTCAAGGAATCTTTCTCAAATACTTAATCACTATGATGATAATACCACAAAAACCAGGATAAGTGGAATAGGTAGTACATCATGAATAAGTACGAAGTCCCAATTTATAGGACATTCTTACCTCATGAAACATTAGAATCAGTACTCCCAGGATATGACTAGCAACAACATTTTGAAGAAAAACCAGAAGTAGATGAGGCTGATTGGCACCTAAGAATGTTAGGACTTAGGACAAATTACCCCACTGTGAATTATCAAAATGCATAGGAAAGCATGGTGGAAGATAATCCAGTAATAGATTTAGAAAATAGTGAAAATGTAGATAATTCTAAATTTGAAACTTGGCAAAATATGAACCCTAGTACTAGCCAAACTAGTGGTGTTAGTGACGTATCACTAATGTATGATGTGCCTCAAGCAATTACTTCACAATTACCAAGAGGGGAACCTTCTAGGATATTACCAATAGTAGGAGGTTATGAACCTTATTATAGTAAAAACGTAGGACTGCAACAACCCCCAGGGGTAGTTTATAATTTACCACCTCAACATAATACACGAAGTGAATTAATAATGACGTCTTTCCATCCTCAAAATTGGGAAGATGTAATAGATAGATGGGAAGCTAATGCACTTAATGGATTATAGAGGTGTAATGTTACAATGACAGCTGAAGAAGTAACCAATTTCATAGAAAACCTATTAGGAACAATGAAAAGTTACTTCATAGATTGGAGGACTAAATATCCACAATCTTACCAAAGAATAATTGATCTAGCTAAGAATCCTCAAAATATAACTAGTCAGATTAGATAGATAATCCTAGGATATGATCCTTATAGAGGACAAACAGAATTACAAGATTAAGCTATGAAAGACCTTAAACAATTACAGGTAGATAAAGACCTGCTAAACATAGACACATTTAGCAGACAATACTTAGAATTAGCCATGATAATAGGAAGAGGTTAGGATTTAGAATTAAGTAAAAAGTACTTTGTTAAACTCCCAAATCCTTTAGGAAAGGTAGTTGCAGAAAAATGGGCTGAATCCGTAGGAAGACAACTTGTAGTGGGTATAACCACTCGGATTCTCCTGAATTATTTAAAAGAACAATGTATGCAACACCAAATAGATAAGCAGATAAAAAATTACAATTACTGCAAAAGTGATCTGTTTAAATTTAGGTATAAAAATAAGCACATTCCCAATCAAGTGTAAATTAAAACGTTAACCCCAAATTACACATATGAGCAAGTGTACTCATCATTAAGCATAGCATAGGTTTTAAAAGGAGTGTCGATCCTCAAGGAACAAGTATGCAGTAATCACTTTTCTTTCATTGTTTAACCAATTCTATAAAGTGAAAAAGAATAAAAAGGAAAATAAAATAAAATAAAAGAATATATACATGTCAAGGATGGAGAATTATGTAACTCAAACCATTATTTTGACAAACATGACCTTAAAGTACCCAATCATTATCATAACTAATCATTCTCTTGGCATCATGAGGGATTAAGATACATTTAATTCTTTTCCAATCCATGAAATCACTATCTTCTAGACAAATTAGCATCGCACATACTGTCTCAACTAATTCACCCTAAAGATGCATTAAACACAATCCTTGATTAAATCCCCATATTCTAGCAAATTTAAAATATGAAATTAACCAATAAATCCATATCTTGGCAGACATTAATTAACCTTTAATTACTCAATTCTTAGCAATTAACACATTTTCCAAGCAAGTTAATAGACAACAAATATGAAATTAATGAATTGAGACCACCATCAACCCCTTTTCAATGCAAGTTGATAGAAAGAAACAATAAATTAATCTCGTAATCAGCATAAGTAATTAAATACCAAAAATAATAGTCAATTAATCAAAAGATAAAAGTAACTCTAAAAATCATGAATACCGAAAATAATGTCAAATTACAATAAAACAATTAATACATCATTGTTCAAGAAAAGAAAACAAAGTTAAAAGAAAGCACTCATAGACAAGCCTCCTTCTTCTTCCTTCATAGACCCTCTTGTACTATCCTTCTTGATTTGATGAATTCCTCCTTAATTTTGAGTGATTTATATTTTGATCCGTGAATTCAACTTTATGACTTGTGTTTTTCCCTTTATTTATAGGCTTTAGAAGTCCTAAATTCGTCCTTCTAGGGTTTCTGGCTGAATAGAAGTAGGAAAATACTAAAACTTTGCAAATTGCCAAAAAAAGGGGCATGAAAATCAAGGCACCACCTTAGTACCAGTGCACAACCGACGCCGCTTGTCCTGCCTAGGGCCGGTGCCGGTTGTGTTCTACCTCTCTGTCCGTTCGTCGATTTTTCTTGATTTTCGTACCAAGTCTTCCAGATTGCAGCTGGTGCTACCTCTGGCCTTTTAGCCGGCGCCAGTTGTGTTCTGTTCCGCGATTATTTTGCGTTATTTTACTCCTAAAATCTAAAATAATGCACAAAATACCGTTCTAAGGGTAAAATCTCTAATATAAAAGAATATGACTAGTTATTGTATAAAATATATCATAAAATGGTCTCAAATATCTAGGAAATATATAACTAATTTAGGCCCTATAAAAAAGGATAATAACTCCCCAGTCTTTTTATTAGGAAAACCAGAAAAGACAAGGAAGTTAAAAAGAAGTAAGTATTATCAACAAAAGAAAAACCCCCAATAAAGAATCAAATTAAGAAGTTTATAAACCTCCTAAAAAATGTAAATGTTATATATGTAGGGAAATAGGACATTTTGCATATGAATGCAAAAATAAGAAGGTAAATATGGAAAGATTAAATACCTACCAAACCTTAGACATAGAACTAGAATATGATGTTGTGTCATTAGAAGGTGATGAAGCTGATAATGACAGTGATATCAGTTGTTACTGTAGTATAATTAACATGTTAGATAAACTTAAAGACTTTGAAGACCTTAATTTATTAAAATGAATGAAGATTGGAACTTAGATAATCTTATTTTTTTCTAAAAAATAAGTATAATCTAGAACTCAATAAATATAAAAAATGTAATCATAATTGGCAAGATTTTAAAAAATTTAAAGATAGATGTGAAATTTGTTTAAAATTCCTGATTGAGAAACATAGAATTTATTGCACAACTTGTAGTATAGCAATCTGTAAATTTTGTGCAAATCAACACCTAGGTTATAACATGTCCCAAAAAATAGAGATTAAGAGAGAAGAAGTTCAGGATGTTAGTTTAAAAACACAAGTAAACTTACATCTTAAAATTACAGGAATAATGCATAAATACATAAACAATTTAGAAGAGAGTCTTCGAAATTATATATGTAAAAAACATAATAAGCAAAAGGCAATCATCATAGAAGAACAAAATAGTCTTGAAAATGTTCTTGAACCCTGCAAAGATGAGCAAAATTTAACATTAGGAAAATATAGGATAGATAATTTGCTCAATACTATTTGTGCTATAGAATTCCCTGAAAAACATACCATAATATTATCAGGAATAATTGATATTGGTGCTACCATGTGCCATATCCATAAGGATTTGGTACCTGATAAATACCTTAGAAAATTAGAAACAGGCTCTACTGTAATAGACACGGTAGGAAATACTAGAAGAATAGAGAGAAGATTAGTAGACTGCACTATTAAGTTTAATAGTGAAAAATACTTCTTACCAACAACATGGGTATCACCCATGAATTATCAATTAATTATAGGTATGAATTTCATAAAAAATCTCCGTGGTTGAATAATAGTGGAAGGTAATAGGGTAATCATTTTTTAAAAAATAGACATAATATTAAGCTCTCCTTTAAGTAGAGAAATTAATCTTGCCTCTAATATATCTCAACCATTAGAAACAAGTGTAGAAAAATACGGTTGAAATAAACATACCTGAAGTTGAAACATTTGAACAATTTAATTTTTCAGAATTAGATTACTCAAATGAAGTAAATTTTAATTTAGGAGAGATAGCTAACGAAAAACAGGATATAGAAACCCTGATAAACAACTAGAAAAAATTAAAATCATAGGAGAACACTTTCTAGAATATTAGCAGAAGAATAAAATACTCTGCAAATTAGAAATAATAAACCCTGAAATAATAATCAAAGATACTCCTATGAAATACAATCCTAAAGATTTTGAAGAAGCCAACATGCATACTAAAGAATTATTAGAATTAGGAATAATTAGAAATAGTTATAGTCCACATAGAACTCTTGCCTTTATAGTCAAGAAATACAGTGAAATTGTTAGGGGTAAAAGTAGAAGGGTATATAAGTATAAAAGACTGAATGATAATACAGTTGAATATAGTTATATTATCCCTGATAAAGAACTTTTGGTATTAAGAGTAAAAGATAGTTATATTTACTCAAAGTTTAATCTTAAGTCAGGATTCTGGCAAATAGCTATGCATGAAGATAGTATCTCTTAGACAACATTCACAGTTCCTAATGGTCATTATAAGTGGTTAGTAATGCCATTTGGATTAAAAAATGCACCATATGTTTTCCAAAGAAAAATGGACAATATCTTCAAAAATATTCCATTCATAGTATATTATATAGATGCCATACTAATATTTAGTAAAAGTAGAAAAGAATGCATAAGTCATTTAAAAGAAAATTTTAATTTATCTATTCAACATGGTCTTATACTTACAAAGAAGAAAATGTCTTTGAGAAAGTATCAAATAGAATTCTTAGGATTTATAATTGGCAAAGGACAAATTAAGTTAATGGATCACATTGCCAAAATAATCTTAGAAAAAGAAGTGGATTTTACTAATTTAAAATCACTTCAATCCTTTTTAGGCTTGTTAAATTATTGTAGGACTTATATTCCTAATTTTGGAAAACTAGTAGGACCATTTTATGCCAAAACTAGGTCCTATGGTCAAAGAAAGTTTAATGACCAAGACCTAAAAGTAGTCCATAAAATAAAAGAAGCAATTAGGATATTACCACCTTTAAAACTGCCACCCCCATATGCATACATGATAGTAGAAGTAGATGGAAGTTTGGATGGATGGGGAGGAGTTTTAAAATGGAAACTATTTAAAAAACATAAATATAATAGTGAAAAAATTAGTAGCTATTGCAGTGGTTTGTATAAAAGTAAGGTAACTAATACAGATGAGGAAATTCTAGCTTGAATATGTATTTTAAAGAAATTCTTTGTTTATCTATGAAACCTTACACGAGAATTTGCATTAAGGACAGATTGCAAATCCATAGTATCTTTCTACAATGATATGTCTCATTCAAAATTATCTATTAATAGATGGCTTAGTTTTGTAGATTTTCTTATTGGAAATGGATTCAAAGTTGTGATAGAGCACATTCATGTTGATCAAAACTTTTGGGCTGACCAACTCAGCAGATTAGTTATCAGGCCCATAGTTTAAAAAATGTAGGTTAGAATTAGCCCAACAAATAATATATTTAGTCAGAGCTTAACTCTGAAATGAAAATAGTACAGTATTCAAAGCTGTTTTGGGTACTAGTTTCATTAGTCAGAGCCCAAGTATAGAAATTAGTAGATCTTTAAAGATCTAAATAGACTTTTCGTCTAATATAACTGTTGTTTGTGCAGATGGCCCAACAAGAAGGAAGTTCATCAAGCTCAATTAGAGTAGATAACTTTTCAAATAGGATAATAGGCCCAAATGAAATCCCAATTGGACCTTATATTCTAAAACAACTTCCTCAGAAATTTATTCTGGATTTCCTAGTCCGAATAGAACAACAAAAGCCAGAAATCAGAAATCACAAACTATATCCCCTCATGTTAAAGGCCCTTTCAGGACATCTATACTTCCTGAATGATCTTTGTTCAAAGAAAGACCAAATAATCCATCAATAATCTGAGATCTTGGCCCAAAACTCAATCCAACCCATATTGAAACCTCAAACGCCAAAAGCCATTTCTGACCTTGAGAAACAAGTCTAAATGCCAAAAATTATTCTCAAAGGAAAAGAAAAAATAAGTGAGGAATCAACAGTGCTAGCATAAGAAATGAGAGATTATGTGGAAAAACATTTGAGAGAAAAAGAAGATAAATGGGAAAGAATTCCAAGAAAAATTGATGAGGTCAAAATCTACATTTACCAATGTGTGCTAGAAAATAGGCTAAGTGAACATTTAGCTCTTCAAGAACTGTTCAGAAAGATATGTTCTAAACCAGTGCCACAATATAGAGGTTTATGTTTTAATGTCATCAGCTGCAGAAATGATATAGACAAGACAAAAAACTTTACCTTTATTAGTGCAGTAATTGATTTAGAAAAATGGCAGAGTAAGAAAGTGTTAGGATTAGACGTACCAGTCAAAAATTTAATGGATCACGAAATGATGTGTAGGGCATATATTCCAGAAAAAATATTTTCCTTTACAAAACGATTTTTGACTCATTCAAGATAGTTGGAACATATTTTCAATCACATGGTTGAAACAGAACTTTGTAAACATGGACATATAAGGATGGCATTCTCAGCAATACCCCTATTTGTTTCATCCAAATTACCCAAATGACTATAGAACCGATGTTCTTATCTCCCATATTCCTTCCTTCAAGCCTAAACTAGTATATGAATACAGAAATCTAATCATTGTTCCTAAACATGAAACACCTATTCTAGATCAAATTTCTAACTATAGGGCATTGAAGCTGTCAAATATCTTTGAATGTTCTTTTCGAACTGTACATAATCTTGTTGCAGAATCAAGGAATATAAAAAGCTTCTCAGATTTCGTATTCCTTAGTCATGTTTATGTCCCTTTCCAAAGCCTATTCAATGACAACCCTACCCTTTCAACATTTTATAAAGATTGCAAAGCCAAATCTGATTGTACAATCCACGGAGAAGTCTTTGATCATGATGCTGCCTACCGAGACTTCATTGTCTATGAAGATGACTAAGACCAGTAGTATGATGATGATGAACATGACAACATGGTAAATATGATGGAAACATAGTCAGTGGAATAACCACTAAAAGTATAGTTCCCACTACTTTTAGAAAGCAAAAATAGATTAGATATAGTGGGAATGGCCACTAATGATGAAATGTGAACTTTGTCTTTATCATTATCATCTGATTATTAAGTGGAAAAACTAAACAGAGTGCATCTTTATTTTTGTAATAAATGTGATTCCCACTTTATCATTAGACTTTATGACAGAGAAAAACTGTTGAGGAGCATCTTTATATCAATTTGTCGGAAAGCATGATGTCCCACTGCTTTTCCGAAGAGTCATTTAGCTTTTGCTTTTTCAAAAAGCCATTTGTCTTGTGCTTTTTCAAAGAGTTACTTAGTTTAAAGCTATTTAGCTTTTGCTTTTTCGAAGAGCCATTTGTCTTGTGCTTTTTTGAAGAGTCACTTACTTTAGCTCAGTATATAAACTTATGCTTGTTTCACTAAGGACACACCCCTCAGTTGAAACATTCCGCAAAAACTTGAGTATGTAAGCGTAGCTTGTTTGTAGCTTATTTGAAAAGTTTAGGATTAACTGATCCTAATATTATTTGATTTAAATCTTTTTTAGTAGAAAGATTTCTAAACTTCTTTACATGTAAACTATTTTTGACATACTCTAAATTAGATTTTAATTGTTCTATTTCTAAAATAATTTTATCTCTATGTTCTAGATGTGTTCTTGATAAATAAGATAAAATTTGATTCTGTTTTAGTTGATTGTTCAAGAGGATAGTTACTAAATCTACTACTAGATTGAGTTGGCTGTCTAAACCATGAAAGAAGTGTTCAAATTTATATTTTGAAATTGGTCCCTCAAAACTACACCATATTTGATGTTTATCCAAAGTTGTTTTTTGGACAAAAATCCTATTTTCCAGATCTAAATATTCTAACTTCTTTCTTTCCATTCTTTCAATTTTTTCTATCTTTAGGAATTAGAAACATACTTCTTCTATTAACTATCGTAGATGAGTATTATCTATCCTTTTCTGCAAACTACTAGTTAAGTTTTTCTTAGGATTATCAGTTTTATTTTCTTGGCATATTAAGGCTCACACCATCGGACCTATTTGCTACCCCTCTTGGGTCTTATGTGAAGACACTAAATTCTTTTACCCTTCTACTAATACTTTCAACTTTACACCACAAGCATAAGTAATAACCGTAAAATTAAGATAATAGTTCATGTAACATAATCTTCATCGGCATGCTTGTTAATAACATAAAGATATTCAGTGTGCATTATAAGTGGGCTTTTGATGGTAAACCATCGTTACAAAACACCGAATGGTTACCCAGACATGTTTATATTAACACCCTATATATGTAGCACATAATTGGAAAGCTAAGTTAAAACATCAGATCTAAAGATATACAGGGGATTTTATTACATCGAACTGGAGAGTCTTAAGAGATCAAAGACCTCTCTACTCCAAAATTTTTTACCTGATTACAATATAGTTTATTACAGATTTAGGTATAATGTAGATAATATGGTTAAGGGAATAGAAATAGTTGGATTCCTAGCCAGTAAAGGAATAAAAGTGTTACCAGGTAAGAAAATAGAAAATCATAATCTTTTAGGAGAAACTTGGAATATCAGTAGTAAAATTTTAGACAAACCATTAGTAACTCCAACTAGTGCTGAATATTATATTGACATAGAAGGAAATGTTAGCACTAGGTTCAGTAATTATATAGGAACTGAACAAGAGGAGGAGGATGGGCAAGAAAAGTAAAAACATCCAACAGGCTTTGTTCCATCTAAATCAAATAGATAGAAAAGATTTAAGCACAATTCTTGAGCTTAGAGCTAAAATAACGCAGTATGTAGAAACAAGTAATAATAAAGACTTGTGTAAATCCATAGATGTCTGTTTTTCATTGAATGAACAAGAGAATAAAGAATGGAAAAGATCTTTAATAGATTTAGAAAGATGAATACCACATAAACTTCATCTTTAGATAATAAAGAAAAAAGGTTAGTAGTATTAGATAAGTTAGAAGTATCAGATACATGGTTCAGTAGTGAACAAATAATGGAACAATGCACTGTCACAAATGCATTACATAGTTTAGCCTAATTAGAGTTAAGTTCTTTTTATACTCTAGGTAGATTATATGAAAAAATAGAATCCGACTATGACAGTCATAAAAATAATGAACTCTTTCTTCTTCTAAAAAATTGGGTGAAAGAAAAAATCAATATTGTAGAAGAAAAAGAGGTAGATTGGTATTTAGAACATCTCTATTCAGATGAAGAAGATTCATCAGATGACTAGAAAATTTTATATCATAAATCCTTAGGTATTGGGATGAAATCTAAGGTGAAGGAAATAATGTCTCCACCACGTTGACGTTATTGCATATATGCCGATTTGTTCTTATTAATTTGCCTAATATGCTATGATTAAATGTCATTCATTTTGTAAATGAACTTTTTGCTTAATTGTGAATAAATGCATTTTGCTTGAAGACCTGCAATGGTTTAAGTGTGGGAGTGTAATGAGTGCATACCATATTTTCTATGCCATTTGTGCCTTATTTATAATCAAGTCTTCATTAAATCACTACATACCACACCCTTTTAGCCTTATTTTGGTTTAGTGAATGTAAAAGATCAATTGAGGATGAACAAAGATAAAAAAGGATGAAAATTGAAGCAAAAGAGTAAAAAATTTCAGAAACAAGGTAACCCAAGGTGATCCGAACCACCCTAGACCGCCTAGGCCACTTTTTTTGTAAACTATCAAAAACTAGGCAGCCTATAGTTGTCCTAAGGACCCTAGGCTACTTGTTCTAGGTAGGCCAAGGTACTTGGGACCACCATTGCCTGTCTGATTATATAGATTTTACTTTGTTTTAGGTTTTTTTGCAATTTTTTCATTCGGAAACAATAAATACCCCATTATAAGCCCTAAAAACATATTAAAGAATACACTAGTCAAATTATTATGAATGCATTATTTTGAAGAAAATAATTTAAAAAAATAAGAGGCTCCTTGATGAGGGCGGACAACATGCATATTTTCTAGCATTTTTGTGCTTCAATTGTAGTAAATCCTTGTTAAAATCACTACTCACCACGCCATTATCATCTTGTTTTTGTAAGAAATATAGAAAAGACCAATTGAAGATGAAAGTGAAGAAAGGAAGAAGAATGGAGCAAAAATGGAAGAGAAATGAAGAAGCACACAAAAGCAAGAAATAAAAGCATCCTAGATAAAAAAATAATGGTAGCCAGGAGAACCAAAAGTTCCCTAGGCCACCTAGTATTTGTTTGGTTTGTAATTGTCCAAAAAGCTTGCGGCATAGGGAAATGGAACTTCCCTATGCCACATGCTTCAATGTTTATATATATGTGTATGCTTTAGGTGGCGGCCTAGTGCAGAAAAACATCCCTAGGTTGCCTAGTGTAATATATATATGTAGTTGCATCTAGGAAATAGCGGCCTAGGGAAGCTTTACTTCTTTTGGCCTCGTAGTTAAGTATATTTATGTGTATATGTAGTTTTTAGGAAGTTTAAGTACCCTAGGCCACCTACTTCAATTGTAAATATGTATATGTATGTCTTATTTTTTAGCTGGTAGCCCAGGGAAGAATAACATCCCTAGGCCACCTAGATCATTTTCAAGGGCGCCCAGGCAGAATGCAGCATAGAGAACTTGCCACCAAGCTTCAAGAATACCTGGTGGCCCAAGGCACCCACTTGCCCTAGAACGCGCAGAAACGTGTGATTCACTGTTTTGCTGATCTTCTTTATTTGTTTCCATTGTACATTATATATACCCTATTATAAACCCTAACAACACATCCTTGGTTGGTTAGCAACCAAGAAATCCTTTAGGAAGCTCAAAAGATCCTTCAAGGAAGGGAAGATCATAGAGAAGAAGAGAGAAGGAGAAGGGGCTGGTAAAGGAAATCCAAGAAAGAAGGAGTTCAAGATCTTATCTATGAGTGAAGTTCTTCCTTTTTCTTTGTATTATACTTTAATAATGTTGATCTTTATTTGATTTTAATTGTATTTGAGGGATGAACCCTAATCTATGTTCTTGTATTGAGTTGTTATTCTGATATATTGAATTCCTATTCTTGTATTTAACTACTTGGGCATTATTGTGTTGGATTGATTGTTTGGGCTTGGTTAATATATTCAATTAATAGGTTCACACTTAATGATTTTGAGAGATGAGGTTAGTCATTGAACACTAAATTAATTAGTCCAATATTTGTTTTCCTTTGATTAACTTAAGAGGGAAGTTGAAGGATTAGAACATGGTAGTCAATGGGTTTTCAACCGTGCCTAGTGATAGGGCTATTGGGGATTCCAGGTACCTTTTAGGTGATGGGAGAGTATATTACTTCCTTGGGTTAGGTTGATTAGGTAGAGATACCAATTAATTGAGCATTTGGAAAGGAATCTCATAACTCAAGAGAGAGAGAGAGAGAGAGAGAGAGAGAGAAAGTGTGAGGTTTATTCTTCAAAACTCATACCGGTGCTCGAATTGGATTTAATGAACCTAGTTATGATATCTTTACTTGATATAATTTGGGAGGGTCTTTTTTGTATTCTTACTTCTTAACAATCTTTGTGACTTTTCTAGTGTGGATCAGTATACTCTCTATTGTATTAGGTTAGCATAGTTAGTTTTTATTTCTTTATCTTTATATTTATATTAGCTGGACAATGAGATTAGAGCACAATAGTGGTAATTGTAACACCCCACTACCTATGCCCCATTAGGGCTGGGGATGTCGCCCCGTCCACAGGACAAGAGGTCTTTATAACGAGGACACACAAAATAAAATAAAATAAATAATTCAAAATTAAACTTATTACAACCCAGCAATACATAAACAAATTAAAAAATAATTGTCTGCTACTGTCTCTCAAAAGCAATACATAAGAAAAATAACAGAGAGTCTTCAAAGCCTAGGCAACAATCTAGCAAATAACCTTCACAACAGGATCGACCTGAAAACATGGTACAAAAGGTGGTAAGATAAAAATTTTAGTAAGCCCGTGTGTGCTTTGAGTGTTTCAGGTAAAACAATTCATGTATGCAAATTGTAATAATTTCATAAAAGAAAGTGCTGGCAAGTATTAAATAAATGTCTTAAATAAAGAGTGGTATTATTTTGCTTTCCAAACATACAATATGCACAATAAATACATCCACTCAAAAGAGGTAGCCATGGCACCACACGTTGGGCACCATGACAATATAACAATCAAAATGCCACACATTGAGCATACTGACACAAGGTAGGTGTACAACCTACCGGATGAGATACTCCTCCATCTCTACACCTCAAACTTACCGGTTGTTCACTCTGGAATCACACAGTCCACTTTGATTGATCTTTGCTAGCTCGGACCAGTATGACCTACCGGACTGGCATCCTATCCAGGAAGGACTCACCCCTCAGAGGTGGCCACCTACTGAGAGACTTACCCTAACCCTTCAAAGACTAGTCCTAATAGTCTACCCTTATTGAGTACGCAATGTTGTTGTTCCACTTGAGAGAAAATTAATCATACAATGATTTACTTGGAAATAGCAATTAAGGTTTCTAAAATTCTTGCCAAAGTTTTGGTTTTAGAAAGAGTTTAGCGTTTTTGTGTAAAATTGTTTGTTTAAGCTCAAATGGTTTGCTTAACTGAAATAAAAAGGAAAAATTGTCCTTAATTGCCTTTACAAACCAAATGTTGATATACGTTGAGTTTGGCTTGCCACATTAACTTTGGTCTTCAAATGACTCCATGCAGGAGCTTACCTGATCCTTTGCTCTTCTTGAACTCAAAAATCCTCCAAGGTCAACCTAACCCCGCTTGGGGTAAACACAAAGCATAAGATAACCTTCGAACCATATCTGCCTTACATAAATAATTCCTAGTTTAACTAGTCACAACCACAACTCATCTTGACCATAATGTCTTAGGCTTTAATACTAATTGACAAAGAATTTTATAAAATAAATCTATCTTGATGAGTTAAAATAACTAGGGTTCTAAAATAAATACCAATAAGTTATGGTTTCAGATAATAAATTATGAGTAGTATTGCTAATAAATAAACTAGTGTTAAATATTGAATAATACAATGTCCTAAATAATATTGATAAATGGTAATATTTAAATAGTATTATTATAAATAATAAATTACACTTAATTTTTAATTATTAATTAATAGATAATAAATGACCAATAAAATTAATAATAAATAAATTATACTAAATTTTTAATTATTAAATAATAAATAAATCTTAATATAAATAATATTTATGGATATAGGTAAAAGTTATGGTCTACAATGCCATTTGATATTAATTAATTCTAATGTTTTATTTATATATATATGTATTTTTTTAATAAAAGATTTTATTTATTTAACTAATAAAGATATTAATATTTTAAAAAATATTATATTTCCAAACCTCCCTAGCAATTTCGAATTTCATAGAGAAAATATAATAGTAATTCTAATTAAAGTAATAAAATTTGTTAATAAAATAATTTTAGAATTAATAAAGAAAATAATCTTTTACCATGATTTCCTATTGCAAGAAAAAATTCATGAACACATTCCCTAACATCAAATAATAAACTAATCCATTCATGAATATACACTTGAATTAACACATACTATCATATGGTCAATCTCCTACTAGGCATAATCATCATCCATGACCTCAATGAAAAATAAGAACATAAAAGCCTAAGCACCATTGGTGTCATAACATCTATCATGCATCAAAACATCCATAAATCTCATTAAACATTATGAACATATATTGATTCAAAAAAAGAAAAAATCCATAAGACTTAATCATACATTTCCACTCTCATGTCCTAACTTCATCCCCTTCATACATATACTCAACCCCCATTTATATTCAATCTTCCTATCTACATCTAAGAGACATGAATTTAGAAATTAGAAGGATGATTTAAGAAGAAATAATTGATAGACGATCATTTGATGAAAATTTCTTGATTAGTAAAGGTCCAGGCGTTTGAGAGCCTTTAGTGGTCCAAAAAAAAAAAAAAAAAAGCCATGGTTGATCATCCCATTTCGGCTGAGAGAGAGAGAAAGCATTAGAATGGAAAATTAAAAATTGAATAGAAGAGGAAGAACAAGAAGGTTGTTCTTATTTTACCTTTTAACATTCTTGGAACCTTCAATAAAAAAAATTGGTTTTGATCCATTTGAAAATTCTAGTATGCGTGATTTCATGTTATAAAGACCAAAAATGAAGACTAGGGATTAAGTATGAGTGATCTGGAGTATTTGAGAGTGATTGGAAATGTTTAGAATAGGTTTAGGCTTGAAGAGGTTAAGTGTGTGTTCTTGGTATTTTGAGAGAGTTTGAGAGGAAATGGCTTGCGAATTTCTGGAGTTGTTGTTGACCGAATGGTCTTGTGCAATTAGGAGTTTCAGTTTAGCAAGTAGGAGAGAGAGAGAGCTGTTTAGTTTTTTTGAAATTCGAATGGAGAAAAATGAGGAGTTGTTTGAGGTAGAAGATTAGTTAATGGTGGTTGTTCATGGGATGTCTCTTGCTCTTCAATGGTGTAGGACTGAACAAGCTAGGTTTAATGCAAAGAATGGAGAGTTGATTAGCTTATAATGCTAGCCGAAAGTTAGTCTATAATGGCAGAGAAATTCTGGTTTGATCATTTGCTACAGGAGTGTTTTAATAGAGCAAAAATTCTGGAATTAGTTTGAAGTTCAAATGAGTTTTGGATAGAGTAATCTTAGGAGCTTTTTGAGGTGTGATCATGAAGTCCAAGCACTCAAGGTTAGTATGGAGGTTAATGGTGTTCAGTCTATGGCTGAACAAGGTTTAATTTTCAGAGGTTTGGGTGGTGATTTTCGGCCTTGGCCTTGAGAAACCAAGCTGGAAATTTTCTGGTTTTCAATGCTTCCAAAGTACCGAGAATGAAGATGGTTTTTTGTGCATAATTTTCTGCTTTCTTTGGCCCGATTTGTAGCTAGTTTTTGAGGGTGTTTGAAGGTTTTTAATGGTGGTTTTCCAGCCTTCTTTCTAAAGAAAAACAGAGGAAGTTCCAGCTGATTTGATGACCAAAAGATGGCTGCAATTCCAGCTTCAAAGCAGTGAATTGCTGCAGGAAAATTTCTGGTTTGCAAAGTTTGTGCAGTCCAAAAATGCTCAGAATTTTAGCCTTCAACGTCACATGAAATGACCATTTTTTTGGCAGCAAATGGGGTAAGTATGTTGGCTGAAATTTTCGAAAACCATCCTGCAAAAATTCTGGAAAATTTCCAGATTTTTCCTTTACTAAATCATGAACAAAATGAAGGTAGGATTGAAGGTATAACTATGGTGATTTATTTTCCTTGGGAACCCTTCCTAACCCTTCTCGCTATTTTTGGCCATTTCCCATCCTCAAGAGCTGATTTTTGAACTCCAATTTCTATGGATTTATCACAGAATTTTTGGAATTAAAAGAAGAGATTAATGGATTATGGATAATTTAAATTATGAAGATGTTAGGACAAGGCTAGAGAAATTAAAGGGGACAAGAATTCCTCTAGAATTATTTTTAGGACATGATCACATGATCAAGACATTATCTTCATGTCTCCCTTAAGACAACATTCCTATCTTTAAGGAATGTAAGAAAATCAAAAATTCAAACATAGCTAAGATAATCATGAATAAAACTTAAGTGATGGGTTTTGAATTCAAGACCTTAGAGATTAAATCACAAAGCTCTAACCACTCAACCACACTAATTCTTGTTCTTATTTTCTCACCTAAATATTCTTTTTATCTAAATCTTAAGCCATCTTCCTATTTTGACCTCAAGCAAAATTGCTTTTTTACCCTTCCTGCTCAATAAGCATAAATAAGCCATTTAACCTATAAACCACAATTCTAAAGCACATAAAATCATTCAAAAAGTGTATTTTTATGTAGAATGACATGATATGTATCCCAACCCCCTTACTCTAAAGTTGGCTTTAGGTGGGGTTTCACAGGTAATTGCTAAGTTCCCGTGGATTCAATACTTGCTATTTTCTATACTATGCAATGGATATACTTGCCCTATTTTGTGCTTTTGGTGATTTGCATTTTAATTTAAAACTTGATAATTTGTGGCTAATTTTTATACTATTTCCAATGCACTTAAAAACACACAACAAGTTTTTGGCGCCGTTGTCGGGGATTTGCAATATCATGAAAAACATGAGCCTTGTTGATTTAACTACATATATATTTGTAAATACTATTTAAATATTTGTTTTTCTATTTTTGTATAGTGCTAACCATTACTTGTATATAACCTTCTTTTCCTTTTTATATATTATTTGTATGTTGTTTCAATTCTTTATTTATTTTTATCTTTGGGATAAATAAATTATGTTGGGTTCCAAAATGTTGTATCATTATATTTGTTGTATTATTAGTATTTTTATTTATATATTGTTGTATATTGCTATCTTGGAAATTGTGTATATAGTAGATACTTGGGATTTAATTTTTGTTTTTATATATGGCCTTGTTGTTGTATACTATTATTGTTGTTGTTGGGACATTTTGTATTTGTTATTGTGTTAGTATTCTTAGGATGGAACTGTTGTTGTAATTAGTTATTATTGTGTTGTTGTGGAAATCTTGTTGTATAATAGCTATTTATAATTGATTGTTGTAAAATAGGATTGGTTTCATTGTCTTTGTATGGGTGTTGGAGTTTTGAGAATAAGAGGATTGTTGGTAGTTTTAGTTGTTGTTGTACTATATATTGTGGTGGTTGAAATTTTGATTATACTAATGGTGAATAAATTGTGGAGTTAATGGGTTTATAGAGTTGGTGTTATGTTTATTTTTGTTTGGGAGATACTTTGGTTTTTTTTGGAAGGTGTGGTATTCATAAATTGGTGGTTATAGTTGTGAAAATTTTTTAAGATTCTTTTCAATAAATCCATTAAATCCTTGATCTTTTCACTTTTCTTTTGATTTCATTAAATTTATAGTGTAGGTTATATACTAGTTCTAATGTATGATATATTAGTGTTTTGTTGTATATATAGTATAATTATTGATTTTGAGGTTTTAGCACCTATATATTGATTAGTGTTTTAAAAAAAATATATTGGGTTTTCATTTGTTTTGTGGCTTGGTTGTATTGGTAGTAGTATAATTCTTGGTATTAGTGTCTATTTTGGTTTTATTTACATTAGTTGATTTTAGGACTTGTTAACAATATTTATTATTATTAATATTATTGTTGTTGTTGTTGTTGTTGTTGTTGTTGTTGTTGTTACTACTACTACTACTACTACTACTACTACTACTACTACTACTATATGATTTATTTGTTTTTAATATTAAGCCTAAAGGATTTTGGATTGCAACTCCTTCTATTCTTTTCAATTATATTTACTTTTGAATTACTTTCTTTAACTATTGTTTTTGTATTATTTTTATTATTATCTCTTTAGCCATGTTGTACCATTGTAGTTTTCTTTATTTTTGCAAGTTGGAAGATTTTACTTCTTTTGGACAACCATTCAATTATCCCCCCCCCCTCTACCACCATGATACATTATGTTTCAAGATGTTAGGGAAGTATTTATTTCCTTTATTCTCCCTTTTAATTCATGTAGTCCTATTGAAACTACTTATATTGTTTGATTTTTGAGAATGAGGATAGGTCCTATTTAAGTGTGGGGAAGAGGTTAAATAATATTTCTTTATAATTTTGTATTATTTATTTTGGAATTTCTTATCTTTTGGCTAAATTTATTATTTTTTTCATTTTGGCTAAATTTGTTTTTTCAAATTTTTTTGCATTGTTGGGTTTGTTTTCAAGGCTTGATGTTATATGTGTTGATATGCGTTAGTTTGATGGAGTTATTGTTTATCTTTTTGCCTAAGGATTCTACTTAAAACTTTTTCTAGAAAAGTCATTTTTATGTACACTTAGATATTGGGCATTGACAAAGACTAAGTTTGCATAAGTATATTAATCATGTTTATGCATTTGAAAATGTTTGTGAAGCTTAATTCTTTGAGAAGGGATGAAAACTTAGTGATGAAACATTGAGTGTGTTTCATAAGCTTATCTCTGTTTCATGGCTAGTTCCACTTATTCATTCATTCATTTGTGTTGTATGCTGTATTATAGAAAATTTCAATGATATTTTGTTTTTTCAATGAAAAGGAAAATAGGAGCAAGATGTAGGTTGCTAAATGCACCTACTAAAGTGAAGAGAAAAAAAGGCTCTTGGAATGCGAAAATGTATGTCCTATGACGAAAAACAACATGTGATAAAAAAACAAAAGCAAAAAGAAAAAAAAATGCAAGGGATGCAAAAAGAACATTCAAGCAAAATAACTATAAATGCATTCTCTTTGTAGAAAGAAATATGATGAAAAATGAGAGGCTCCTAATTTGCCAATTTAAATTGAGTTGTATTGTTGTCTTGTTGTACCAAAGTGTAAGCTATTGTTGTACTGTAATGTAGCATATGTAATACATATACTTGGGATAGCCACAAGACTTGAGTGAGTTGTTTGACCCCATTTCATAAGAATTACTTTGGTTGAAATCTTGATTGGAGATATTGTGTGAATCATATTTGTTTGGCATAAACATGTTTAATTTCCCTTTTAGGTTCTTGGTTGTGCGTAGCTTATATAAAAGTATGCATGGGATTAACTTGGATATATTGTTGTTGAGATGAATTTTAAGTAGAGGAAGAAATAATCTCTTTACTATTTTGACCTTATTGCATATATGCTAAGTCATTCTTGATGACTAACATTGAATGCAATGTGGAATATTTCTCATTGTACATCTAAATTAATTATTCTTTATCCTTATAAAGTAATGTATTTTTCTTAGTTTGTACAATAGTTAAATTGTAAATAAATGTAAGGTGCTTAATTTTTATATTAGTCAATTCTTTGTTTGTGAATAAGTATAGCTTGCTTGAGGACAAGTAAATATTTAAGTGTGGGGTGTGTGTGATAAGTGCTCATCACATACATATTTTCTAGTAGTTTTGTGCTTCAATTGTAGTATATCCTTGTTAAAATCACCCCTCGCCACACCATTCTCATTTTGTTTTTGTACGAAATATAGTAAAGACCAATTGAAGATGAAAATGAAGAAAGGAAGAAGAATGGAGCATAAATGGAAAAGAAATGAAGAAGCACACACAAGCCAGAAATAAATGTAGCCAAGATAAAAAAATAATGGCGGCCAAGGGTTCCCTTGGCAGCCTAGTATTTGTTTGGATTGTAATTGTCTAAAAAGCTAGCGGCAAAGGGAAGTGGAACTTCCCTAGGCCGCCTGCTTCAATGTTTAAATATATATGTGTATGCTTTAGGTGGTGGCCTAGGCAAGAATAACATCCCTAGGCTACCTAGTGTAATATATATACATACACACACACACACACACACACAAGCATATATCTATATATATATATATATATATATATGTAGTTGTATTTAGGAAATGGCAGCTTAGCAAAGTTTTACTTCCTTTGGCCACCTACTTAAGTATATTTGTGTGTATATGTAGTTTTTAGGTGGCGGCCTAGGAAAGTTTAAGTACCCTAGGCCACCTACTTCAATTGTAAATATATATATATATATATATATATATTTATGTTGTACTATTTAGTTGGTAGCCTAGGAAAGAATAACATCCGTAGGCCACCTAGATCATTTCCAAGAGCACCCAGACAGAAGCCTAGTGACCTAGAGAAGTTGCCACCTTGCTTTTGGATTACTTGGCAGCCCAAGGATCCTCAAGTTCCTAGGGCCGCCCACTTCCCCATAACGCGTAAAAACATGCTATTTTGTTGTTTTGCTAATCTTTTCTTATTTGTTTCCAGTGTACACTATGTATACCCCATTATAAACCATAACAACACATCCTTAGTTGACTAGCAACCAAGAGATCCTTTAGAGAGCTCAAAAGATCCTTCAAGGAAGGGAAGATCATGGAAAAGAAGGTGAAAAACCTTAGAGGGGAAAGGGGGAAGGGGAGGGGGGAATGAATAAGGATTTTAGCAAACTAAAAATTTTTGACTCGTCTGCTATACATAATAATAATGATCATTAAGTTTCTTGGACCGATTTTATGATGATAAAGAAAGTTAACCAACAACACTTTGAGATATATCCAGATTTAGACAAAGAAAGAAACATGAAGCAATCAATGACAGATGAAAGGAAATGAGACACAGAATGTATAGTGGTTTGATCTACCAAGATCTACGTCCACTACCTTAAGCTTATACTTAAGGATTTTCAACCAGATTTCATTTACTCCACTTAATGAAATCAAATTGTACCACATACAAGAGAGGATCACCACACTAGGTTTTCCAAAGCCTCTCAATCAAACATTCACAACAAAATTCATTCCAAATGGGTTTTACACCACAACCTTATACTGCAAAGGAGATTGAATATCAATAGAACAATACAAGCTCACTTGTTTGAGCAGATGTTCACTAAGGTACAAGGCACAAACACTTTTATCTTTGACACAATATGAATTCACTTTGAAACACTTGATAAAAGGAGATTTTTGTAAACTGTTGAGCAATAGTGTTTTTTAGAAGAATGTCACAAAAATCTTATGTCTAATCTTGTTTAGAGGCTATTTATAGAGCCAAAAAGTGAAATACCAACAGCTATAAAATGGCTATAATTTTTCTATTAAATTCACCCGTATTTTGAACCCAAGTTTTGAACGACGATGCATCCAAAAGGTAAGTCCAAAATGACACTTTTTCAGGAAGAACCATTTCAACACTATTTACAGGATTTTGGACGAATCTAATGGATGCAGAACCATCCAAACTACTCAATCTAAAATTCTGAGATTTTCAAAAGTTTGAAATCTTTTTCTATGTGTGCTTCAAGGTAAAAATCAATTAAATCAAAAGGTAAAGAGACATAGGAATTAATAGAAATACCTTAATAACACTTCCTAGTCTAAAGTTCTTCTATAAGGACTTCTTGGTATGCAACCCAATATACTTTAATCTTCTTTTTGATCTTTCATACTTGAATTCCATTACTGAAGAGTTACTTAACAATCATATCTGAATGCCTTAGAAGAACAAATGTCAAACATGTTCTATCACATATAGATTACACAAGTTAGTTCACATAAATGTTTGTCATAAGTTAAAACATAGGAGAAAGCCCTTAGGGCTAACAATCTTCGCCTTTTTAAGTGATGACAAACTTGATGAAAAAATGATATATATATATATATATATATATATATATATATATATATATATATAAAGAATAATAATGTGTATAGAGTGAACATATTGATCGAGAGAGATACGAATATTTTTTTAGTGCAATGCAATCTCTCATTATAGGTCTTAAAGAGAGCTTATGAGATTAAGATAGATAATTTTAAAGCATATACTTACAAGCATGGCTTAATGAGCCTATGGCCTATCCTATCTTCATATCCTTATGAATAAATAAAGGAGATATAGTAGGCAAGTTGTATGATAAGATGCTCCCCCTCAATATTTGTCTATATGAATATTTCAAAATGAGAGGGAAAAACTGAATTGAATTTTGTACGTCCAAAACGTATGTCCAAAACATTTGTGAAAGTATGTATGAAATCATTATGGATACGGGTTTTGGATGTCCAAAACAAATGTGTGTCAAAATAGTATAATTCTTAGAAAAAGTTTTTTGGATCAAGAAAATATGAGTCCAAAACTCCCCCTGACATAATACACGGGATTATAGATTTTTCAGATTTTCAAAGAATTTTTAAACATAAGGAAGACAATACATCTGACTGAAATTTTGATTTTGTCACAGAATCATATCCACATCTTCTCAGATTAGTCTCAAAGATACCTTCATTATGAAGAGAATACTTTTGGATAAAAAGATTTGAGTGACCATAACCTGAAATCAGAGATGATTAATTTTTATATCAGGCAGTTCATCAAATCAACCACAAGGTATTATAAGCAAAAGTTTAGCGAAAAAGTATCCCAACATTCCAAGCAGAAACTTCTAATCATTTTTCAATAATAATATCTAGTAAAGCAAATATTTTCCCAAACAATATCATATCAGATTATATTCATATCAGTCTAATATCTTCCCAGTCATTGCAGCAACATCAACAATTTCCAAAATAGTATTATATTAGTTCACATCTTCCTAGTCATTCAGATCAGTCTAATATCTTCTCCCCGTCTATATCTTAACCAATATCCTTATCATTCATACAGTTCAGATCAATTCAATATGCGTCATAATAGATCATATCAGTCTTAACCAATATCCCAGTCATTTATACAATTCAGATCAGTTCAATATGCATCATAACAGATCATATCAGTCTTAACCAATATCCTAATCATTTATACAGTCTAATCAGTCTAATCTTTTCTCCCCCTTTGTCATCAATCAAAAAGAATAATAACAGAAAGGAAGCAGAAATAGAATATAGATAGATAGGAAATAGTTAGAATTTAAGCAATATATAGAATATAAGCTATTATTCTTGTGCATAATCTAAAGACAGGAAAGTAAATTGTTCAATCTGCAGAAAGTAAATTGTTCATGATATTAGAGAGATATCAACTGAAGATCATTCTGCCCAATTGGTCTTATTAGGAGATGTTAATGGTTTCAGCTTTTGAATCGGCACCCTTTTTAGAGTGTTGACCAGTAATTCGGTTGGATTTTCTCTTCACCATAACATGTTTTTGTCTCTTTCCAGATGAGACATGTGGTTTAGAAGATGCAGAAGAAGTACAGATTCCTTAATCGGAGATTTTTTTTGGATTTGCTCAGTAGCATGTCCTTCTTCCATAGTAGGTAGATCAGTTTCTTTTTCAATGACGGGTTCATCTCTTGTTTTCTTTTCTTGAGCAGACATTATAGGGGTAGATATTGGTGCATCTATTTTTGCAGTCTTCTCTACTACAATCAATCTATTTCTAAGACTTTGAAGCTCAGAATTGAGATTATCCAATTTCACAACCAGTGAGTTGATAGCATCTAATATGCTCACAGATAATCCCTCATCATTTTCTTTCCCCTTAACAAATGATTCTGCCTAGGGATCATCTTCAAGCTTTCTTTTTGTTCCAACAACAGGAATAGACTTTTCTTCTGCTTTAACTTTCATCAAATGTTCTCTTTCTTTACCCTCAGTATCTCTCAGCACCTTCCATTCATTACCCATTCTCACATAACCTATTCTCTCAAAGGAATCAAAGCTTTAAGCATTCATCTTTGCCGGATCACCTTTTTCCAGTGTCCCTTCAGTCCATACTTGAAGCACTTGCCCTTAGGTTTGTCTTTGGGCTGGGTCTTGGGCTGGACCGCTGCGTTCCCCTTCTTCTTCTTGAACTTTCTGGGCTTAGGCCCAGTTCTAAAAGATGAAGCCTTAGCAATCATAGCCTTAGATTGTGGCTTCATGACCTTCTCCATCATCTGGAGCTCCTTCATCGACTCAGTCAAACCCATGTTCAACTTGTTCATGTTATAGTTCAACTTGAACTGAGTAAATGAACCCGGTAGAGATTCGATAATCAGTCCACTTGGCTCTCGGGGTCAATGACAGCCCCTAAGATTTCTACCTCCTTGGAAGTAGCAAACATCTTGAGCATATCTCTTGACTAATGCTCCTTCAACCATCTTAGTGTTAATGATGGTTCGAAGAGCCTCCTGCCTTGCAGGCTGGCTCTTATACGCAAACATCGTGGCTAATGATTAGGTTATGTCATATACAATGGTCATGTGCTCATGTTTGGATTGGAGCACATTAGACATGGATGCTAACATGTAACAACGAGCCATTTCATCGGCCTTCTTCCATGCCTTCTCAGCCTCATACTTCTCGGTGATGGAACCCTCCCCGATAACAGGACAGGTTTCGTAAAGGACATACTTATGCTCTTTCGCTGTGAGTATTATGTCCAAGTTCCTTTTTCAATCCACATAGTTTGGTCCCATTAGCTTATTCTCTCGGAGAATAATGGCCAATGGACTAAAAGAACTTCCCACCATTTCTGAAAAATCGAAAAATTAAAGAAAAAAGATTCAGTTTGTGAAAACAAAACAAATATGTGCACTTTATCCTTATAATCAAAACTGATAATAATCAATTTGGCTCTTATAAAAACTAACATAGCTTCTTGGGAAGATTAATAGTTTCCTAAGTTAAGTGTATTAACCACCACAAATTAAATTTCCTTTTAGGTAATAATATAGAAGATAACTCCATCAAGGGGATGGTCGCTTCCTCTCATTTTCTATGGACATACCTCGCACTATGACCTCCAACGAGGGGTTGACTGATCATAGTACATGCCCCAGGTTATTAATTACATCTCTCCATTAGATCTAGATCCATGTGATATCCCCATCCTATATGGGTTCACTCCCAGGGTGACGCGAGAGGACCCACAATCTCTAATGAGAATCTGATAGAAGCTGTGGGGCTGTTGGAACCCCTCTCCCACTTAGTCTTTTAAAACAAGGGTTTTCTGAAAAATATCCTTTTGAAAATTTTCATTAAGTTTTTCCTTAACTCAAAAATAAAAAGTCTAAGTCCATAAAAATCTGTATGTTAAGGCTTATATCCTTTGAGAGTTTTTCCCATGGACTAATTGTATTTAAGTTAAAAACTTAATGATTTCAAAAATTTTCTAATTAAAACATTCTAGAGACTTTGGTCTCATGTTTATTTGATAAAACAATTTTTCTTATGCCAAACTAAAACAAAATAGCTTTCTATTTTAACCTTACAAAAATATCTAAATCCAATATATTTTCTATGTCAATGATTAAATCCTTTGAGAAATATATAAGGATTAATTTTTGTTCAAGCTAAAATAACCATTTAATTTGTAGAAAAATGTTTTCCATGTCTAAAACATTCCCAAAGACTTTGGTCTTTGAGAAAACATGCACATAGGTACTAAAAATAAATAGCATGCTAGAAAACAGTAGACGTTTTGATGCTCTTCAATTTTTAAACCTAAGTGCCCAGATAATAGAATTAAATACATTAATTAATTAATTAAGGGTCTTGTTTAATCCTAAAATCCCTTACTAATATTTTTCATGCAAAAATATTCCTTGAATATTAACTATTGCAAAATATTAACTTCGCTTGGTATAGACCCCAAAACGAAAAGAAATTGCAAGAAAAATTAGAAGGAAAAAATTTAAAAAAAAAAAATTTCCTTGGTCCACTACACCAACCGCATTGGATCAGCCACCCATCTGAACTGTGGTCCATTGCCCCGCCACACAGAACCAGGACCCACGAGAAAACAGTGCAAACCAGCCTTCCAAACCCTAGCCGGTGCCGATTCGGTTCTGGACAGCTCCTTCCTGCAATTTTTTTTTCTTGCGAATTTCCTCAGTGAATTTTCCTTATTTTTCTGCACAGTTTCTAGTGCTATTGGCTCTCCGATTTCAATCTTAATGCAATGAAATCAACCAAAATCAACAACCGCCTATACCCATAAACATTGGACTTACACGATTTACTAAGAAAAATAGTAAATTACAGATTCCTATAACTCCACTCGCGAGGTTTAACAGAGAATCTATCCATATCATAAACAGCGAAAGATCACAATTTTAATCACACATATGTGTCTAGTTTTATTCATCTAGATGCATGCTCCCTATATTTTCACAAAACCTTCATGCTCTGATACCAATTGAAGGCACGGGAAGTGGGAAAACACAACAGGGGGTTCCAAGATAGGGCAAGCACTGGCTCCGAATGCTCTAGCCGGCACCGGTTGCACCCTGTTCAAATCCTGAGGTTTTAAAATTTTTACCTCTCCTTCTGGTTCTTAAAGGTGGCTGGATCGGAACGTGCGCAACTGGGGTAGGTGTGCTGGTAGAAGCCTCTGGTGAGATTCTTGCAAACCTCCTACTCCGCCTTTGCATGTATGTGAACGCCGAACTCTCGGTCTTCCAGTATATGGCCTGTCTAACTACCATTTGGTAAATAACTAACAGGCTAGGGAATTTTTCTGGAGAGAAAGAGAGAGAGATGTCTGGACTTTCACAGAGAAGAAGTCGTCTCTTAGAGTGTGTGTTCTGTAACAATGATGTTGTTTCCAATCCTCCTGTTTAACCTAAATAAAACCCTAGGTTAAACTGGACTGGGCCATTGGACTCTTAGTTTAACATTTTGGACTTAATTAATTATTCTAATTAGAACCAACCAATAGCCTAATTAATAATTAATTTTCCAGCCCAAATAAACTAGTCCAATTAATAAGCCTATATTAGTTTAGTCCCAGATTAATCTTTAATTATTCAAACTAGGCCAAAGCCCTCAATAATTAATTAACCCACTAAACTAATTTAATTAATTCTCTCTTTCCATGGACTTTTATTTTTTTCTAGTCCAATAATTAAATCAGGCTACTTAAATAAAATAAATTTCATTTAATTTAAGATCAATTCCTTATCCCGTATTTAATTAGGACTCACGGTCTATACTGGGGACCAAAAGACACACCACCTTAGCTACTAAAATGACCAAAATACCCTTGTCATATAAATAGCTGTATTTTACATTTTAAATATTTTATGATATCACCATAAGGAAATATTGACCCCATGGACAGTGCAGCGTTAGCAAAGTCTCCGACCTACAGGTGTAATGACTAAAATACCTCTCTATACATCGTTGTACATTCAGAGAGGAAAAAGTGTACTAACACCTCTCCAAATGACATCTACCATCCTTAGGCCTCTAGTCCAATTATCCACGTCTTCCTTAATTGTTTCCGCTTTCCAAGGGAGCTACCCTAAAGCAAACATCCAAGTCATATTTCCCAATGCCTTGGATATTTAGATCATTCAGACAACTACAAGAGGCGATATAGTATAGAAGCTATCTTGTACACGTATGTCTTAACTAACTAGTCACACATACCCAACATGCAAGTATATTGACCCTATGATAGAACCTCAACTATAGCATATCAAAGCATATGCTTCCAGCTTTGTTAGACCACCAACTCATACTTAAGTCGTAGAGTACTAGTCTACGCTGTACCGGTAGTAGTTTAGGTTTCTACTATATAGTACTTTTAGAAACCACTACTACAGGTCCTGTCCTACGTATTCAAAATGCGCTTATGTTATGAAGTGAGTGGACTACTCACTAGCTAAAGGTAAGGTATTCTTCATTTAAAATTCACAATATAATAACCTAGACATGATGAGATTTCCATTCTCATCAATCGGTTAAGAACAAAAAGTTTATGTGTTAAGTAACCCGTGATCCATACCTTACTGTGAAAGACCTCTATTCACATGGACCACTTACTTAAACACAATAGGTCTTTTCCAAACGTAATTATGCACAAATAAAATTATAAATTCACAAACAATTTCTGAAAATAAATTCTTTTATTAAAACATTAAATTTTTTACATCAGAAACCTAGTCTATAAGGGCATACATCCCAACATGGAAACCATATAGTGTAGAATTCTTCTAACTCTATTAAGCCATTTGATACTTCTGTTACCAGAGTTCCCAAAACTCTTTTCTCCAGTAAAGATTTCCTCAAATTTCTTCGAATAAAAAATATCATTTCCTTCTGAAAATTTGTTCAACTCAAAATACTAAATTCCAACATCCCTCACATCACATATCATATTTAACAAACGGTGATCAAACTTAATATTTTTTCCCTTAACTCTTGACACATACTATCGAATCATGAAACCTCTCCTAGTTTCCTCAAGATAACCTTTCCTTCAATTAGCATAAAATTTCTAGACAAGTGGAGTAAATAATTTCTCATCAATAGAAAAAAAAACTACCCCATTCAATGTGTTCAAACATATCTAATACATTTGGAAGATTTAGAAAGGCCAAAGGATTAGCATGATAACCACAAATAACAGTTCTGTTCCTTGAAACTCAGTCATTATAATCAGTTTTATACTTAGAGTCTATGAAACAGAGTACCTGATTTCTAGAACTCACTTGTTCCGAAGAAGATTTTGATGAGTCGTAGTGTGATGCCGAGAAGTCCGGTTGAGGGGAGATTTCTTTCCCTTTTGCTTTGCTTGAAGTTGAACTTTTTTTTTTCATCTTCGGAGACATTTTGTGCCCCTTCTTTAGTTTTAGTGCAGAAGATTTCGTTGTTGCCATTCGTAAGATTAGGGCTTTTTCTTCTTGGATTAGTGGTCTTCTTTGAAGAAGAAGAACACAGAGCCTTTTGGAGGAATCGGTTACAAAAGTTTTGAGAAAAATTAGAGTGCTTCGAATGTCTGAAGCAAATGATATAAAGTGTATTGAAAAGATAAATTTTTCACAGAAGTTTAGAGAAACGCACAAACCAACTTTTTGAAATTCAAAAATTGGAATAAGGAAAAATATAGAGTGCATATACATAAAAGAATGTTTTGGATTTTGACCCAATCCAAAATAATCATCCAAACGAGACTTTTTTAGAAATGCATTTTGGATGTGGGATTTGGGCTTAAATAATATGTCCAAATAATTGTTGGAGTGATTTGGATGTAAACACTATTTCCAAAAAACATTTTTCTTCACTTATCCTACAAAATAAAGAAGACTTATGAAAAAAAGGTTTAGTTATTATATTTTTGTAATTCTCAAACCTCTTCTCAAATTGTTGAATATTTTTTCAGCTAGAGGTTTAGTGAAGATAACTGCAAGTTGTTCATCAGTTGAAATATATTCAACACACACATCGCCTTTGAGCATATAATCTCGGATGAAATGATATTTAACTTCTATATACTTTGTCCTAAAATGTTGAACATGATTTTTTTATTAGATTGATAGCACTTGTATTGTCACATAATATAGGTATGTAATTAAAGTTAAGACTAAAATCTAGCAATATATTCTTCATCCACAAAATTTGAGCACAACAACTGCTGGTTACAATGTATTAGCCTCAATAGTGGATTAGGATACACATGCCTATTTTTTGTTGTGCCATGACACAAGAGAGTGTCCAAGAAATTGACAATGGCCATTAGTCCTTTTTCTTTCAACTTTACAGCCTGTACAATCTACATCAGTGTATCCTATAAGATCAAATGTGTTAATGTGATTAGATATCGAAGTATGCGTTTTACTGCACATAGATGTGATTTCTTTGGACAAGATTGAAAACGAGCATAAAGACATACTGAAAACATAATGTCTGGTCGGCTAGGAGCAAGATAGAGTAGGCTTCCAATCATACCTCTGTACTTTTGTTTATCTACTTTCTTACCCTTTTCATCTTGATCAAGTTTTATAGAAGTACTCATAGGTGTGCAAATTTCTTTTGCTTCATTCATTCCAAACCTTTTGAGTAACTCCTTGGCATCCTTAGCTTGATTTATGAAGATCCCATCCTTGGTTTGCTTAATTTGCAGTCCAAGGAAGAAGCTTAGTTCTCCCATCATACTCATTTCGAATTTTCATAGTCTTAGCAAACATCTTACACAAAGAGTCGTTAGTAGCACCAAAAATGATATCATCAACATAGATTTGAACAAGTAGTAGATCACCAGAATTATCAGATTTGATGAACAAGGTGGTATCAATCAAGCCTCTTGAAAAACCTTTTGAAATCAAGAAACCACTAAGTCTCTCATACCAATCTCTTGAATCTTGCTTTAATCCATAAAGAGCTTTAGAAAGTTTGAAAACGTAATTTGGAAAGTGCTCGTGAATAAAACTAGGAGGTTGTTCAACGTATACTTCCTCCTTAATAAAACCATTTAGGAATGCATTCTTAACATCCATTTGATAGAGCATGAAATTTTTGAAGGATGCAAAAGAAAGAAACATTCTTATGGATTCTAGTCTAGTAACAGGAGCAAATGTCTCATCATAATCAATACATTCTTCTTGATTAAATCCTTAGGCGACTAATCTAGCTTTATTTCTAATCACAGCTCCATTTTCATCAAGATTATTTCTAAATACCCATTTGGTACCAATAACAGAACAATCAAGGGATCTAGGGACAAGTTTCCAAACTTGATTTCTTTCAAAATTGGTTTAATTCTTCTTGCATAGCCATACTCCAAAATTCATCATGCAATGCTATATCTGTGAAACAGTAGTTAAAACCAACCTTAGAGTAAGGGGGTTGGGATGCATATCATAATTTATTGCATGTTTAAATATATTTTTAAATAACTTTCTGTACTTTGGATTTGAGTTTTATTGTCTCAAAGGCTTGGTTGTGAGTATTGCTTGAGAAGGGCAAAATAGTAATTTTTGTTGAGGTGGAAAAAGGGAGATAGCTTGAGGATTGAATAAGAAAATAATTTATAGAGGGAAAATAAGAACAAGAGTTGTTCTGATTTAGTAGTTAGAGCTTTGGGATAAATTTTTGAGGTCTTGTGTTCAAATTCCATCATAGGAGCTTTAGCTTGGTTAACTTTTATTTTTGCTTGGAATGTAATAATTTCAGCCTTTTTTTCTTGGAGTAGGGTAGAGATGTTGTCTTAAGAGAGACATGTTTGGAGTATCCTCATTCTACTCCTTTGCCCTACACAAAATTCCTAAAGGGAATTCATTTTCCATTGATCTTTAATTTTTCTTATTTCTCAACTTATTAGTTTGATCAAGTTGTTCTAGCCATTTTCTTTTCAGAAATTTCAGTAAAGTGCTGTGGCTTTGTAGGATCAAAATGTCTTAGTGAAAGACATCTTATAGTCTGAAAGTGTGGAAGAGTCGGGGGAGATTCAAAGAGGATAAATCCCTCTAGTGAACTGGCTAAAAATTCACTCTAGCTAGGTTCATCTTCCTTCTTGGAATGACCTGAAATTTTCCAGTTTCTTCTGCCTTCAAGGTGTCGAGATTCTTAGCTAATATTCCCTCCCAAATGCAAATGCTGCCAGAAAAATGGTCTTTTGGATCAGCTTGCAACCTGAATTTCGCTAGCCATTTTCGGACTGCACAAAGATGGTGCAAAACCAAGAAAATTCCTAGGCAAATTCACACCTTTGGGAGTCCAAAACCAAGCTGCTTTCTTCCAGATTTTGTTCAGCACCTTAGCCATGTTTTTCCTCCATGAAGAAGGCTAGAAACCAGCCTTGAAAGCCCCTGAAATTCCCCTTCAAACTCTCTACAAGCTAGCTGGAAAATGATAGCCGAAAACTGCCCAGGAAAAATTCCAGCTTGCGAAAATGCTGTGTAGGAATTTGTCCAGCTTTGTTTCCTAATTCTCTCCTAGCCGAAACCCCATCCTTGTTCTGCATAAACCACCCTTAAACTTTCAGTAACTGAGCTCCATTATCTCCCTTAAGCTTCTGCACGAAATTCAGGCATGGCTGCCCGAAAATCTCTCCAACAAATCCCTGCAATCATGCTTGATTGATTACCAAATTCCAGCCACCATAGTTTAGCAACCTTCCATAAAGTATCCCTCAAATAACTAGACTTTTTCTTCACCAATATGCTCCTTGTTTTTTGCCACCATAAGCCTCCTTAAACCAGCTTTCAATCAACCAAAATACTGCTCAAAACAGTCGGCCATGGCAGACTTCCAAAGCTCTCCAATAATCAAGATATTCTTGAATATTTAGTTTCCAAATTTGCTTCCTAAAAATATTCTTCAAGGATTTCAACAACTAGCCTTTCCTTTTCCTTCCAAACCAGAGAATCATCTTCCTAAACCCTATAGAAAATTCAGCCAGCCCTAATTCTTATAGAATTTCGGCAGCTACAAAACAAAAACCTCTCAATTTCCTTCAACCTTCAAGAACACACACAACACACCAAGAACACCTACTCCTTCCTTTCACTTAATACCCCTCCAAACCACTTCAAACCTTCTCTAAAATTTCAAGATTTAACCTACTCACTGCCGTGAGTCCATCAACACTATTCTTAACATCAAACTCCACAAACCAACTTGCTAGTTTGGATAAAAAACCAGAAAATTCTGTGAAGGCTCAAGAACACCTTCAAGGTAGATTTGTTCTAACAACTTCATCTTCTCCAATCTTGATCTCTAGTGAAAATATATATGAATAAACATGCTAATGGTCTCTCTCTCTCTCTCTCTCTTGGCCGGATGGCTTCATCTCCCATGGCCATGCTTTCTCCATCTTCCTTGGACGAATTTCGGCATCTAGGAGTTGAGATCCATTCTAAACTCCTTCAAGGTCTTCCTCGACCAAGTAAGTCCCTTCAATCTTTCTTTTAAATTCTAGATTCATGTCTCTAGGATGATGTTGATAGTAGGTGGATTGTGATAGGTTTTGAGTATGTATTGTTGAGATTGAAGCATGAATATATGTATTATTGTGAAGGGGATGGGATTTATGCATGGAAGGATTATCTTGATTGATTGTATGATGATTTGAGGTTTGATGCATGTCTCCATGTCATAGGTAGTATTTGTGATGAAGTATGCTAGAGATTATGTCACCTTTGGTGAATAGGATTTATATTCATATTAGATTATTGAAGCCATGATCTTATTTATGCTAGTAGAGGTTAGATCATATCTTGATAAATTTAGATCTATACTTATATGCATGATTTGGATGATTTGATGAATTGAAGGATTGTATATGTTCTTGATTGAGGTTAGCCATTTAGATGTTTATTGCTTGCCAGTGATCTCTTATAAAGAATTTTATAATTTGCATTCATGAACTGTTTTCACCCGACACTTAAACAGACACGGATTTACTGAGATTTCTGTCTCACCACCATTTTTACCATGATTTCAGGTCGATCCTACTGTGGGGATGAGTAGCTAGATTATGCCAGTTTTGGAAGATTTTCTGATGATTTATTTTTGCGTAATGTTTTTGGGAGATGAGAGTGGATAAATTTTATTATGTATTTATTTTTGGTATTCTCGAATTTATTCTTGGATTGATGTTTATTTTTGAGATGTAATAAATTTTAAGTGCAAGTATTTTTTTTTATCCCGCTATTTTATTTGTGTAACCTAGTTATAAAGACCCCTTATCCTTTGGACGGGGCGACATCCCCGGCCCTGGTGGGCCTAGGTAGTGGGGTGTTACAAGTGGTATCAGAGCGTAGGTTTAGGCAATTAATGATTGTATATGTGTTATTTATTTAAGTTCAAATCTTTATCTGACCTATCTTATTGATGTTGTTGAATGGTTAGGATGCTTAGGACTGCGAGGAAGGGGCAGCAGTGGTACCCGCCTATCCCTATATACCAGGAAGACCTTCCAGTTCCCCATCCTACCCTTCAGTCAATTATTCCTATAGAGGATAACAGTGATGATGGGGTTATCCCTATGGAGGATAGCAGTGAGGATGAGATTAACCCTATGGAGGATAGCAGTAATGACGAGGTCCAGATGATTGAGCCACCCCCAATTTCGGTGATAGACATAAGCTCGGACAGTGAGGATGAGGTGATGATAGTGGAGCCTGGACCCCACCCTCCTAATCCCGAGGTGGACTTAGCAGTAAATAGCGATGACCCGGGGAAGATAAACTATGAGTCTCCGCCTAGGCCTTCTTTTCTTCCTTCTTCCAGTCGAGTGGAACCTGGGGAGAGTTCTAGTCGCCCTGGGAAGGAGCCAATTGAGGGATTTGCTACCGAGGATAGGGTAGATTTTTCCAAGAACTCTAGGGGATGGCTGTATGAGGCTGATGATAAGGATTCTAATGATGACTAGAGGACTAGGAGTTATTTAAATTTGGATGTTTATTTGTTTACTGTTTTTCGAGAACTTGGATGTCAAGGATTTTTAATTCTGCTTTTTATCAATATTTTGAATTTATACAAGTCCATTTTTAAAAGAGAATTTATTCCTTAGACAAAATTTACATTCGATTTCTGTTACACATATTTGACTATGAACCTTACATGCATACACTTATCATTTGGGGTGTGGTTTAGAATGGCACCCAAGCATCATGCAGCCTCAACAGGTGGAAGAGTTCCAGAAGCCGATCAAGTGGCACTGGAAGTGGAAACAGCCCAGATGTAGGCACCCAACAGTGGTGAAGGGAACAGTCAGAATATGGGATCAAGGTCTGTAGTTCTACTTGATGTGACCATAGGCCAGGCATTCAACAAGATGGTCGAGATTTTGCAGTCGATGACCGAGAGGCGGAACTTAAGGGGTGAGGACAAGGCCTTAGAGCGGTTCTTGAAGTTTCAGCCGCCCATCTTTCTGGGCGAAGCAGAACAAGATCAAAAGGCAGAACAGTGGGTCGAGTAGATGGAGGACATATTCGCAATGCTCCAGTACACTGATGAGCGGATGGTTATGTTTACAGCATTCCGATTGAGAGGACCAGCTCAGGCATGGTGGCAGCGGGTCCAAGATGATTGGGAGACGGACGAGCAGGAATGGATGTGGTCCAACTTCGTTGTTGCCTTTAGGGTAAAGTATATTCCACAATGGATTATGGAGAAGTGAGAGGATGAATTTCAGAATCTGAGGCAGGGAAGCATGTCGGTGGCCCAGTACGCGGCCCGGTTCACCCAGTTGTCCAAATACTGCAAGCGACTGGTGGACACCGAACAGAATAGGACGGGGCAGTTCGTCAAGGGGCTGAGACCGAAGTTGAGGAGAGCATTAGCACTTGCTCCATCGACAACCTATTCGGGGGCTGTAGACGCAGCTACTCGAACGGAAAATGTGGATCACAGCAGGATGGCGGCAAAACCCTTCCAACCGCCAAAGCAGCTGCGTAGGGACACGTCCCGAGGCTGCAACCCCACAAGCGCCCCACCAATCACCAATGGCAGAACCGGGGGAAGTAAGCCCGGACAACACCGGGTGGACCTACCCCGAACCCCCATTATGCAAGCATGTGGAAGGAAAGGCCACACCGAGAGGAATTGTTGGTCCAAGGGTGGTGAAAGGAAATGCTATCACTGTGGTGACACGAACCACCTGAGGAACGCCTGCCCCAAATTGCATCGAGTTGGGCAAGGAAACTCGGCTCAGAACCCAGGGCCCAACCGAGACAACCCTACGGGAGCTTTCGGGAGTGGAGCACTGAAGCCGCAAGTGAAGGCCAAGGTATTCGCTCTCAACAGAGAGGATGTTGGGGCCGATACAGCAGTGGTAGAAGGTACGTTCACTATTCAAGGACGTTCTGTTAATGCTTTGATTGATCCTAGCTCTACTCATTCTTATATAAACAAGTTGTGTGTATTTTATTTGGGTTGGGATGGAATAGAGTTACCTTTCATGTTAGAGGTAAGCACACCTCTAGGGAAAATGGTGCAAGCAGATCAGTATGTAAAAAAGTGTAAAGTTGATGTGGGGAGATAAAGTTTGGAGGGAGATTTGATAGTGTTAGACATTGAGGATTATGACTTGATTTTGGGGATAGACTGGTTAGCCAAGCATGGGGCTAAGGTAGACTGCAAAAATAAGACAATCCAGTTCGTTAGATCAGGATGTGATGTATTAGAATTAAATGGCAAGAGGGTGAAAGAATGTAAGTATTCGATTGCGGGGGATAAGGCTCGGAAATTGTTCAAGCAAAGGTGTCAAGGGTACTTGGCTTACGTAATAAACAAGCCGAAGGACCAGTGCACTCTGGAGGACACTAAAATAGTGAAGGATTTCCCCGATGTGTTTCCGGCAAAGTTTGATTCTCTACCTCCTGGCCGAGAAGTGGAATTCACCATCGACTTAGTTCCAAGAACGGAACTACTATCGTGGACTCCGTACCGAATGGCTCCAGCAGAGTTGAAAGAGTTGAAAGAGCAGTTGGAGGAGTTAGCAAGTTAAGGTTATATCAGACCTAGCACGTCGCCTTGGGGAGCGCCTGTGCTATTTGTGAAGAAGAAAGATGGCACTCTGAGGCTATGCATCGACTATCGAGGGGTGAACAATTTAACGGTCAAGAACAAATATCCCCTACCGTTGATTGACGAGCTATTCAATTAGTTACAAGGGTCCAGTTGCTACTCTAAGTTGGATCTGAGGCAAGGGTACTACCAGGTGCGAATAAGAGAGGATGATATTCCCAAGATAGCCTTCAACACCAGATATGGACACTACGAGTTCTTAGTGATGCCGTTTGGGGTAACTAACGCTCCAGCGGTATTCATGGACCTGATGCACCGAGTATTCCGACCTTATCTGGACAAGTTCATAGTGGTCTTCATCGACGATATCTTGATCTACTCCAAGAGTCTGGGGAGCATGCGGAGCATCTGAAGCTCGTATTGGAAAAGCTTCAGGAGCACAAGTTGTACGCCAAGTTCAGCAAGTGTGAATTCTGGTTGGATAGTGTGGCATTCCTTGGCCATGTGGTGACTAAGGAGGGAATCAAGGTAGACCCGGCAAAGGTTGAAGCAGTATCGGACTGGAAGTAGCCGGAGAGTATCACCGAGATCCGGAGTTTCTTGGGACTGGCTGGTTACTACCGAAGGTTTATCAAGGGATTTTTGACACTTGCATCGCCAATGACACGATTATTGCAAAAGGATGTTCCATTTGTGTGGAATGAGAAATGCGAGAAAAGTTTTCAAGAACTGAAACGCAGACTATTGACAGCACCGGTATTGAGTCTACTGGAGGAAGGGAAACCTTACGCGCTATATACCGACGCTTCGAAAGAAGGACTGGGAGCAGTGTTGATGCAGGTCCGGAAGGTGATTGCTTACGCTTCTCGGAAGCTGAGATCTCATGAAGTCAACTACCCCACTCATGATTTGGAGTTGGCAGCTATAGTGTTCACCCTAAAGAAATGGTGACACTACCTATATGGAGCCGAATATGAGGTGTTCACCGACCATAAGAGTCTTAAGTATATTTTCACCCAAAAGGATCTGAACTTGAGGCAACGAAGGTGGATGGAATTCTTGGAGGAATACCATTGCCCGATCAACTACCATCTCGGGAAGGCCAATGTTGTGGCGGACGCCCTAAGCGGGAAAGTTGGGATGGCCAGGTTAAGGGTACAAGAAATGCAAGCGGTTCAGGATGTGTTGGACAGAAGGGTGGAAGTGTAAGATAAAGGAATTGTCATCAGCAATTTGAAGTTGGTGCCGGGTTTGAAGAAGGAAATCGTGGAGGCTCAGCAAAGCAATGCCGAGTTTCAACTATTCAAGGACAAGGAGTTTAAGTAGTCGAGCAGTGAATTCCATTAGGACGAGGCGGGATTACTACATTTCAGAGATCGATTGTGTGTACCTGGAGAGCTACAATTAAGGACCGAATTTTGGAAGAGGCACATAAGAACAAGTACGCCATTCATCCGGGGGAAGTAAAGATGTATCAGGATTTGAAGAGAGCCTATTGGTGGCCCGGACTGAAGCGAGTTGTGGTCAAGTATGTCTCGACCTGTCTCACCTGCTAGAAAGTTAAAGCGGAGCACAAGAAGTCAGTGGGACTATTGCAGCCTTTGCCAATACCGGAATGGAAGTGGGAAGAGGTGATTATGGATTTTGTCACCGGGCTTCCCATGTCAAGGACTCAAAAGGACGCCATATGGGTAGTGGTGGATCGACTGACCAAGTCGGCCCATTTCATACTGGTGAATGTGAGGGACTCGATGGAGAAGCTGGCTCAGACTTATGTTCGAGAGATAGTCCGACTGCATAGAGTGCCTTCAAGCATAGTGTCAGATCGAGACCCGAGGTTTACATCTCGATTTTGGGAAAAGTTTCAAGAAGTAATGGGGTTGAATCTGAAGTTCAGTACGACGGCGCATCCGCAGACTGATGGGCAGCCAGAGAAGATGATACAAATATTGGAGGATATGTTGAGAGCCTGTGTTTTGGACTTCGGAGATAAGTGGATAGAGTGTGTACCATATGTAGAATTATCATATAACAACAGCTATCAAGCTTCGATCGGGATGGCACCGTATGAGGCTTTGTATGGGCGCAAATGTCAGGTACCGTTGTATTGGAATTGGTCCGAAGATGGTCATGTGAGCAAAATTGGAGAAGTATGTGTTTAAGAAATGCTGGATAAAGTGAAATTGATCAGGGAAAGGTTAAAGGCAGCACAGAGTCGGCAGAAGAGCTATGCAGACAACCGGCGAAGAGAATTAGAATTTCAAGTCGAGGACAGTGTATTTTTGAAGTTGATGCCGAATAGAGGGATTTTGAAGCATCCGAAGGGCGAAAAATTGAATCCGAGATATTTAGGGCCGTTTCTGATTGAGGAAAGGATTGGGCCGGTAGCTTTCCGATTGGACTTTCCAGATAGGTTGACGGGAATCCATAATGTGTTTCATGTGTCACAATTGAAGAAGTACAATGCTGATCCCGGTCATGTATTGAATAATGAACCGTTAGTGTTGCAGCCAAACCTGAGCTATGTGGAGAAGCCTGTGCGAATATTAGACGGCAGTATCAAGACTCTCCGGAACAAATAGATACCGATGGTTAAGATTCAGTGGGAGCACCATGGCACGCAGGATGCCACATGGGAGTCAGAAAAATGGGTTAAACGGAAGTATCCCGAGTTACAATAGAGGTATGCTTGAATTTCAAGACGAAATTCTTCAAATGATGGGAGGATGTGAAACCCTAGTCAAAACCAACCTTAGAGTAAGGGGGTTGTGTGAAACCCCAGTCAAGACCAACCTTAGAGTAAGGGGGTTGGAATGCATATCATGCTTTATTTCACGATTTAATATATTTTTATATGATTTTTATGTGTGCTTTGGATTTGAGTTTTATTTTCTTGAAGCCTTTTTGGTGAGTATTGAGTGAGAAGGGCAAAATGGTAATTTTTGCATGAGGTGAAAATAGGAAGATAGCTTGAGGATTAAATAGGAATTAATTTTCTAGTGGAAATAACAATAAAAGTTGTTGTGGTTTAGTGGTTAGAGCTTTGGAATCAATTCTTGAGGTCTTGGGTTCGAATTCCATCATAGAAGCTTTAGCTTGATTAAATTTTATTTTTTTTTTGCTTGGGGAAGAATAATTTCGGCCTTATGAGCTTGGAGTAAGGTAGGGATGATGTCCTAAGAGAGACATGTTAGGAGTAACCTCATTCTACTCCCTTCCCCTACTCGAATTTCCTAAAGGAAATTCATTTTCCCTTAATCTTTGATTTTCCTTAATTCTCAATTCATTAGTTTGATCAAGTGATTCTAGCCATTTTCTTTCCAGAAATTTCAGTAAAGTGTTGTGATCTTGTAGGATCAAAATGTCTTAGTAAAAGACTTCTTATGGTCTGAAAAATGTGGAAGAGTTGTGAAAAATTCCAAGAGGAAAAAAATCCCTCTAGTGAGCTTGCTAAAAATTCACTCTAGCTAGTTCATCTTCCTTCTTGGAATGAGCTGAAATTTTCCAGCTTATTGTGCTTTGAAAGTGTCGAGTTTCTTAGCTAACATTCCCTCCCAAATACTGCCAGAAAAATGGTCTTTAGTATCAGTTTGCAATCTGAATTTCTTGGCCATTTTCAGACTACTTAAAGCTGGAGCAACAACAGGAAAAATTCCTATACAAATCGCCACTCTGAGAGTCCAAAACCAAGCTGTTTTCTTCCAGATTTTTTGCAGCACCTTAGCCATGTTTTTCCTCCATGAAGAAGGCTGGAAAACAGCCTTGAATACTCCCGAAATTTCCCTTCAAACTCTCTGCAAGTTGGCTGGAAATGGCAGCTGAAAATCTGTCCAGAAAATTTCTGCCCAGCGAAATTTTGTGCAGGAAAATTTTCCAGCTTTGTTTCCTAATCTTCTTCCAGCCGAAACACCACCCTTGTTCTGCATAAACCTTCCTTAAAACTCAAGTAATAGAGCTCCATTGTTTCCCTTAAGCTTTTGCACGAAATTCAGCAATGGCTGTCCGAAAATCTCTCTAACAAATCCCTGCAATTATGCTTGATTGATTTCCAAAATTCCAGCCACCTTTGTTTAGCAACTTTCCATAATGCATTCCCCAAATAACCAGACTTCTTCTTCACCATTGAGCACCCTACTTTCGGCCACCATAAGCTTCCATAAACCAGCATTAATCCCACCGAAATTCTGCTCAAACAGTCGACCATGGCAGACTTCCAAAGCTCTCCAACAATCAAGATATTCTTGGAATATTTAGTTTCCAAATTCACTTCCTAAAAATATTCTTCAAGGATTGTAACAACTAACCTTTCCTTTTCCCTTCCAAATCAGAGAAACAACTTCCTAAACCCTATAGAAATTTGGCCAGCCCTAGCTCTCACAGAATTTCGGCAACTACACAAATCCAATCTCTCAAATTCTCTCAACCCCCAAGAACACACACACACACTACACCAAGAACACATACCTCTTTCCTTCACCTAATACCCCTCCAAACCATCTCAAATCCTCTCTAAAACTTCCAGATTTGACCGACTCACTACCGTGAGTCCATCAACCCCATTCTTAATATCAAACTTCACAAATCATCTTGCTACGTCGGATCAAAACCAGAAATTTCTGTGAATGACAAGAACACCTTCAAGGTAAATTTATTCTAACAACTTCATCTCCTCCAATCTTGATCTCTAATGAGAACCTATGTGTATAAACATGCTAATGGTTTCTTTTCCTCTCTCTCTCTCTCTCTCTCTCTCTCTCTCTCTCATGGCCGAAAACCTCCCTCTCTTGGTCGGATGGCTCCTTTTCCCCATGACCATGTTTTCGCCATTTCTCTTGGACAAAGTTAGGCATCAAGGAGTTGAGATCTATTCTAAACTCCTTCAAAGCATTCATCGATCAAGTAAGTCCCTTCAATCATTCTTTTAAACTCTAGAACCATGTCTCTAGGATGATGTTGATAGTAGGTGGATGGTGATAGGATTCGAGTATATATATATTGTTGAGATTGAAGCATGAACATTTGTATGATTGTGAAGGAGATGGGATTTATACATGGAAGGATTATCTCAGTTGGTTGTATGATGATTTGAGGTTTGATGCATGTCATAGGTCGTATTTGTGATGAAGTATGCTAGGGATCATGCCACCTTTGGTGAATAGGATTTATATGCATGTTAGATTATTGAAGCCATGATCATATTTATGCTAGTAGAGGTTAGATCATGTCTTAATAAATTTAGATCTATGCTTATGTGCATGATTTGGATGATTTGATGAATGGAAGGATTGCATATGTTCTTGATTGTGGTTAGCCATAGAAATTTGATCATGATCTAGTTGTCCCTAAACTAATTTTATTTCATAAATAAAATATTTAATGATATAAAATTTTCCTAGTGAATTTCGAAAAAAAAAAAAACCTAGGAGGGGTAGATTTAGATTATTATATACATAAATGATATTTTAGTTAAATAAATAATATTTTTTGCTAGAAAATAAAATAAATAAATATTATTTAAAATAAAGAAATCAATTAAAGCCTTTTTTTAAATAATTATAATTAGTAAAATATTTATTAAATCAAATCCCTTTTTAAAAGTTTACTTATTATTTTCCAAGCAGGACTCATTAAATTTAATCTCAACTAGTTTTAGCAACCAATTATTTTCTAACAACTAAACTATTATTAAATTATTGTTTTACTTATTACTACCTAGGACTCTTGATCAAATAAACTCTGAATTTTTCTTAGCAAGATTTAAACTTTCAACTTATTAAAATTTATTTCCCAAACCATTAATTATTTTAAATATCAAATTAGGCTCAACCTACAAACCTATTTATTTATTGTTTGGCCTTAAAGCTTGGGACACTAGGATCATGGTAGTAGTAAGGGGAGTTGATTTAAAATTGAGGAAGTGGATTGTGGCTTGGAATTTATTGTGATTTGTATTTGCCCATGTGGGGTTTAATTTAGCTGTTGGAGACCTTGTTGTTGTGAGCAAAAACCAGGTAAGCTCCTGCATAAAACCTGATCGATGTGAAATGTTTTCCTTATGGCAAGCCAAATATGGAGTGTATGGGCACTCGTTTATTTGAAGGCAATTGAGGGTTGAATTCGTTCTTATTTCCAACACTTAAATTATTTAAAAGTTAATGAGTAGATTTTCCAAAATTAAAACTCTTTCTAAAACTGATTTCTCCAAAAACTTTGGAAACCCTTAAATTGCCATTTTCATGAAGAGCAATGCTTTGTTCATTTTATCCCAAGTGGAAAACGTCGTTGAGTACTCAATAAGAGTGGACTATTAGGACTAGTCTGTGAAGGGTTAGGGTAAGTCTCTCAGTAGGTGGCCACCTCTGAGGGGTGAGTCCTTCCCGGATAAGATGTCAGTCCAGTGAGTCGTGCCGGTCCGAGCTAGCAGTTTGTTTTCAGTCAAGTGACTGTGTTTTGCCAGAATGGACACCCAAAGGTCATTTGGGTATAGAGAAGGAGGAGTATCTTACCCAGTAGGCCGATCACCTACTTTTGTCAGTCTGCACAAAGTGTCGGGATTCTGACCGGTTATAGGGCCCAACATATGGTAACCCATATCCCTTTCTTTCGAGTGGTTGATTTTGTTACTTATGTATGGTTGGAAAAGCCAAAACGCCACTCTTGCTTTTGACTAATGTGTATTGCTTGTCGATATTTCTCTTATAAAGGTTTCACACCTAGCATCCACGAACTGTTTTCACTAAACACCCAAAGCACACACGGGCTTATTGAGATTTCTGTCTCATCACCTTTTTACCATGATTTCAGGTCGATCCCGTAGGATTTCTATCATGCATAATCAAATTTAGCGCAGCGAAAAATAACAAAAAATCCAAGCCATGGATCACGGGTTTGCAATAGAAACGGGAAAAATGAGAAGATTGCGTTTATTACCTCGTGAAGTCGGAATTCAAAAATTTCAGAAACAAGAACGCAGGCGTGATCCAGATTATCCAAAACCGTTCACTGCAGCTCAACTGAAGTCTAAGAAAGAACTGCCTCTAATGATAATCCACACAAGGTTAAATGCTCACAATCTCACAATTCTATGCTAGTAGAATTCGGGAGGCTAGGGTTTTGATCAAGAAGAGAGACGGCTAGGGTTTGATCATGAGAGAGGCAGAGAAACGGTTTCTCTGTTATTGCGTGAATGGTCTGTCTCTAACCCTAAGGAAACCGTTTCCTTATATTTATAGATTTATAATTACCATAAATTGCAACTTAGTCCTTCAACGTCTAATTGTCAACAAATTGGTCCTTGAAGTTTACTTAATTACAATTAGGTCCCATGAATTATAACAAACTTATAATTCACCTATAAATATATTCCCTTCTCTTAATTAACCCCACAATATTATCAAATAATATATTTGAGCTTTCAAACCTTTATTGTGTGTGACCCATTAGGTTTCCTGGTCTTATTGGTAGCATAATATGAATTAATTCTAACAATATTAGAATTAATAATCCTTAATAAAATAAAGGATTAAATTTATTAATTCTCTAATTAATAAATTCATATTTAGCATATCAAGAGCGACATCTAGCAATGACTCTTGACTACTCAAAAGTCCATAAAGTCAAGTGGCTTGACATGAACCTTTCAATAGCAAATTATCAGTGTAATAAACTCCTTTCAACATACAATATCTCATTCGGTCTAGAGCATGGAATTAGTGCCAACTCCCTCCAGAATATTATTAATTCTGGCCCAAATATTTTAGTACTTGTTCAAGAAATCCATTACTCGATATGTGTATCAATTGGAACCATTTCCATCACATAGTCACCTTGGCCAAGGACTTCATGAGTAATGATTTCTACAAGTGGCCTTGAGATATACTCTCTTACTATTAGGAGTGGTGAATCCTTTATTGACCCTCTCAACTACTTTCGTTTACTTTACGTTGTACCCAATATCCATCCCATAGGCGGTCCTAGATAAGACTCCAAAGATTAGAATCAAAGTACAACGCTCGATAAACAAAATACCTTGGAGATCTCAAGTCTAAGGATACTTGCACACTTGCTATAATGAGATTCTATCACTGGCACTAAATAGTTATCCAAGTGATTATCTCGTAGCTAGGTCATCCAATGAACTTGTTTCAAAACAAGCATCCACACGTAATCCTGAGTATCCCAATACCCACGGATATGAGAACCACCACTTGATCCAATCAAGAGATATAACATGTGCCAGTCTTGGTGTATTAATAATGTCCCATCTTATTAATACTATGATTGGGGATTATTTAAGTACAAACACTACATAGTGTAGTAGGAATCTCACATCATGATCTCTATCATGATTTCCTTAACACTGTGTTGTACTAGGGACTTTATCTAACGGTTTGTACACATATTTAGATATAACAATCAAACTAAAAGATAAAGAATGCCTCTTATTAATTTAATATGCAATATACATGGTACAAGTTATTACCTTTAGGGCACAACACCAACAGATCCTGCTGTGGGGATGAGTAGCTAGTAATATCTGCCTTGGAAGAGATTGTTGTCATTTAATTCTATGTATTGCTTTGGGGAGACAAGAGTGGATAATTTTATTTATGGTTTTGTTTTGGGAATTCATGGATTTATTCTTCGAGTATTTTGGGTTGTAATAAATTTTTAAGTTAAAGTATTATTTTTATTTCGCAATTTTATTTGTGTGACCTATTTATAAAGACCCCTTGTCCTTTGGACAGGGCGACATCCCCTGCCCTGGCGGCCTAGGTAGCGGGGTGTTACAGGTTGGGATGCATATCATAATTTATTGCATGTTTAAATATATTTTTAAATGATTTTGTGTGCTTTGGATTTGAGTTTTATTGTCTCGAAGGCTTGGTTGTGGTATTGCTTGAGAAAGGCAAAATAGTAATTTTTTTTATTGAGGTGAGAAAAGAGAGATAGCTTGAGGATTGAATAAGAAAATAATTTATAGATGGAAAATAAGAACAAGAGTTGTTGTGGTTTAGTGGTTAGAGCTTTGGGATTAATTTTTGAGGTCTTGTGTTCAAATTCCATCATAGGAGCTTTAGCTTGGTTAAATTTTATTTTTGCTTGGGAAGTAATAATTTTAGCCTTATGTGCATGGAGTAGGGTAGAGATGTTGTCCTAAGAGAGACATGTTAGGAGTATCCTCATTCTACTCCTTTACCCTACACAAAATTCCTAAAGGAAATTCATTTCCCATTGATCTTTAATTTTCTTTATTTCTCAACTTATTAGTTTGATCAAGTTGTTCTAGCCATTTTCTTTTCAGAAATTTCAGTAAAGTGCTGTGGCTTTGTAGGATCAAAATGTCTTAGTGAAAGACATCTTATAGTCTAAAAATGTGGAAGAGTTGTGGGAAATTCCAAGAGGATAAATCCATCTAGTGAACTGGCTAAAAATTCACTCTAGCTCGATTCATCTTCCTTCTTGGAATGAACTGAAATTTTCCAGCTTCTTCTGCCTTCAAGGTGTCGAGATTCTTAGCTAATATTCCCTCCCAAATGCTGCCAGAAAAATGGTCCTTTGGATTATCTTGCAACCTGAATTTCTCTAGCCATTTTCGAACTGCACAAAGATGGTGCAAAACCAGGAAAATTCCTGGGCAAATTCGCACATTTGGGAGTCCAAAACCAAGTTATTTTCTTCCAGATTTTGTTCAGCACCTTAGCCATGTTTTTCCTCCATGAAAAAGGCGGGAAACCAACCTTGAATGCCCCTGAAATTTCCCTTCAAAATCTCTGCAAGCTGGCTGGAAAATGGCAACCGAAAACTGCCCAGGAAAAAGTCCAGCCTGCGAAAATTCTGTGCAGGATTTTGTTCAACTTTGTTTCCTAATTCTCTCCTAGCCGAAACCCCATCCTTGTTTTGCATAAACCACCCTTAAACTTTCAGTAGCTGAGCTCCATTATATCCCTTAAGCTTCTGCACGACATTCAGATATGGCAGCCCGAAAATCTCTCCAACAAATCCCTACAATCATGCTTGATTGATTACCAAAATTCCAGCCACCATAGTTTAGCAACCTTCCATAAAGTATCCCTCAAATAACCAGGCTTTTTCTTCACCAATATGCTCCTTGTTTTTGGCCACCATAAGCCTCCTTAAACCAACTTTCAATCAACCGAAATACTGCTCAAAACAGACTTCCAAATCTCTCCAATAATCAAGATATTCTTGAATATTTAGTTTCCAAATTTGCTTCTTAAAAATATTCTTCACGGATTTCAACAACTAGCCTTTCCTTTTCCTTCCAAACCAGAGAATCATCTTCCTAAACCCTACAGAAAATTCAGCCAGCCCTAATTCTTACAGAATTTCGGCAGCTGCAAAACAAAAACCTCTCAATTCCCTTCAACCTTCAAGAACACACACAACACACCAAGAACACCTACTTCTTCCTTTCACTTAATACCCCACCAAACCACTTCAAACCTTCTCTAAAATTTCCAGATTTAACCTACTCACTGCCGTGAGTCCATCAACACCATTCTCAACATCAAACTCCACAAACCAACTTGCTAGTTTTGATAAAAAAACAAGAAAATTCTATGAAGGCTCAAGAACACCTTAAAGGTAGGTTTGTTCTAACAACTTCATCTTCTCCAATCTTGATCTCTAGTGAAAATATATATGAATAAACATGCTAATGGTCTCTCTCTCTCTCTCTCTCTCTCTCTCTCTGTTCTTCTCATGGCCGAAACTCTTTTCTCTTGGCCGGACGGCTTCTTCTCCCATGGCCATGCTTTCTCCATCTTCCTTGGACGAATTTAGGCATCTAGGAGTTGAGATCCATTCTAAACTCCATCAAGGTATTCCTCGACCAAGTAAGTCCCTTCAATCTTTCTTTTAAATTATAGGTTCATGTCTCTAGGATGATGTTGATAGTAGGTGGATTGTGATAGGATTTGAGTATATATTGTTGAGATTGAAGCATGAATATATGTATGATTGTGAATGAGATGGGATTTATGCATGGAAGGATTATCTTGGTTGATTGTATGATGATTTGAGGTTTGATGAATGTGTCCATGTCATAGGTAGTATTTGTGATGAAGTATGCTAGAGATTATGTCACCTTTGGTGAATAGGATTTATATTCATGTTGGATTATTGAAGCCATGATCTTATTTATGCTAGTAGAGGTTAGATCATGTCTTGATAAATTTAGATCTATGCTTATATGCATGATTTGGATGATTTGATGACTTGAAGGATTGTATATGTTCTTGATTGTGGTTAGCCATAGAAATTTGATCATATTTCATGAATAACATATTTACTAATATAATTTTGCTAGTAATTTCGAAAAAAATCCTAGGAAGGGTAGATTTGGATTATTATTATATATATATATAAACGATATTTTAGTCAAATAAATAATAATTTTTGCTAGAAAAATAAAATATATAGATATTATTTAAAATATTGAAATCAATTAAAGCCTTTTATGGAAATAATTATAATTAGTAAAATATTTATTACTAAAGATTTAATTATTATCTTTTAATCAAAACCCATTAAGAATTTATTTATTATTGTTCAAGCAAGACTCATTAAATTTATTTTCAACTAATTTTAGCTATCAATTATTTTCTAACAACTAAATTATTAATAAATCATTACTTTACTTAATACTACCTAGGACTCTTGATCAAATAAACTCTAATTTTTTCTTAGCAAGATTTACACTTTCAACTTATTAGAATTTATTTTCCAAACCATTTATTATTTTAAATATCAAAATTAGGCTCAACTTATAAACCTATTTATTTATTATTTGGCCTTAAAGCTTGGGACACTAGGATCATGGTAGTAAAAAGTTGAGTTGATTTAAAATTGAGGAAGTAGATTGTGGCTTGAAATTGATTGTATTTGCCCATGCGGGGCTAGGTCAGTTATTGGAGACCTTTTATTGTGAGCAAGAATTAGGTAAGCTCCTGCATAAAACCTAATTGTTGAGAATGTTTTTATGGCAAGCCAAATGTAGAGTGCATGGACACTCACTTTTGTAAAGGCAATTAAGGATTGATTCCTTTCTTATTTCAGTCAAACAAACTATTTGGAAATCAATAAGCAGATTTACTCACACTCAAAGCTCTTTCTAAAACTGATTTTGACAAAGGCTTTGGAAACCTCTAATTGCCATGTTCAAGTGGAACTATGTTTTGTTCTCTTTTTCCCAAGTGGGATAAGTTACGTTGAGTACTCAATAAAGGTGGACTACTAGGGTTAGTCTTTGAGGGGTTAGGGTAAGTCTCTCAGTAGGTGGCTACCTCTGAGGGGTAAGTCCTTCCTGGATGAGACGACAGTCCAGTAGGTCATGCCGATTCGAGCTAGCAGTGTTCTTTTTCAGTCAAGTGACTGTGTTTTGCCAGAATAGATACCCGGTTGTTGTTTGGATATAGAGAAGGAGGAGTATCTTGCCCAGTAGGCCGATCACCTACTTTTGTCAGTCTGCCCAAAGTGTGGCATTCTGACCGGCGATATGCATAAAGTGTGGCATGCTGACTATTCGGTTATGGGGCCCAACGTGTGGTAACCCATAATCCTTTCTTTTGAGTCGTTGATTTTCTAAATTATGTATGGCTGGAAAAGCCAAGACACCACTCTTGCTTTTGACGGATGTTTATTGCTTGCCAGTGATCTCTTATAAAGAATTTTATACTTTGCATTCATGAATTGTTTTCACCTGACACTTAAACACACATGGACTTACTAAGATTTCTGTCTCGCCACCATTTTTACCATGATTTCAGGTCGATCCTGCTGTGGGGATGAGTAGCTAGATTATGTCTGCTTTGGAAGATTTTCTGATGATTTATTTTTGGGTAATGTTTTGGGGAGATAAGAATGGTTAAATTTTATTATGGATTTGTTTTTTATATTCTCGGATTTATTCTTGGATTGATTTTTATTTTTGGGATGTAATAAATTTTAAGTTCAAGTATCTTTTTTTTTTATCCCGCTATTTTATTTGTGTGACCTAGTTATAAGGACCCCTTGTCCTTTGGACAGGGCGACATCCCCGGCCCTGGCGGGCCTAAGTAGTGGGGTGTTACAATATCAATACAGTTAGGTTCTATATTTGACAGAAGAGCAAAGTTGTCAATGAAATACCGTCTAGTTTTAACTCCATAGTTTGGATCACAAATAATTTGTTCTTTGGGATGACTTGTTTTGTATTTCCAATCTTTTGGCAATTGTTGATTCGTAGAATCTTTAGTTTATTTTTTTCCTCGTTCAACTTGTAGCTCTTCAATTTCTTTTTCTTTTACATGAGTATCTAGCGGTGGAGCTATGAGTTGATCTATTCTGGCTTCCTTTGAACTTCCTACATCATCATCATTATCATCTCTTTTTAAAGAATAAATGTTAGATTCATCAAATACAATATGCACAGATTCTTCCACACAAAGAGTTCTTTTGTTGTACACTCTATATGCCTTTTTTGTTGGAAGACTATCCAAGAAATATGGCCTCATCAGACTTACTATAAAATTTTTCAAGATTGTCTCGGGTATTAAGAATAAAACATTTACAGCCAAATACTTTAAAATAAGAGATTGATGGAGTTTTATCAGACATAAGTTCAAAAGGTGTTTTTCTTAAACACAGTCTCAACATAACTCGGTTTACTATATAGCAAGCTGTATTAATAGCTTCAGCCCAAAACTATTTTGGAAGGGCATTTTCACAAAGCATTGATCTAATCATTTCTTGCAAAGTGCGATTTTTCCTTTCAACAACACTATTTTGTTGAGGAGTTTTAGTTGCTAAAAAATTGTGAAAGACTCCATTTTTATCATAGAAGTGTGTAAATTCATTATTGCAAAATTCTTTACCATTATCATTTCTAATAGAAATTAGTTTGCATCTAATATAGTTTTGGAAGCGTTTAATCAGTTTTGAAAATTTTGAAAAGGCTTCATCCTTTTGTCCAAGAAATAATGTCCAAGTGAATCTATTGGAAAGCCTTTGGCTGTACATGTTAATAATGTCCAAGAAATAATCATCAACTAGTACATATGCATACTTCTTATCTCCAAGATTAATAGTCCTTATTGGTCCAAACAAATCTATATGAATCAATTCAAGAGGTTTTGAGGTTGAAATCATTTTCTTGGGTTTAAAAGAGGTTTTGATTTGTTTTCCAAATTGGCATGCATCACAAAATTTTCTTTTATCAAACTTCATTTTGGGCAACCCCCTAACAAGCTCTTTTGAAGATAGTTTATTTAGTAAATCAAAAGATACATGACTTAATCTTCTATGCCAAAGATAATAATCATTGTCATGTACGGATAAGCATCTAATGACATTAGCTATAAGGTCATTTAGATAGAACATATATACATTTCCAATACGTTTGGCAATAAAGATTGTTTGAATATTTGCGCTGTCTATTATAGAACAAGAATCCTTTTCAAAGATAACTTTGTAGCCATTATCACATAGTTGGCTAATGCTAAGCAAGTTATATTTCAAATCATCAATAAGTAAAACTTGTTTTATAATAGTTATGGAACCTTTACCAATATTACCAATGCTAAGAATCTTTCCTTTCTTCTTGTCTCCAAATGTAACAAATCCTTCATTTGTGGTCTGTATATCTTCTAACAAAGCTGCATTTCTAGTCATGTGTCTTAAACAACCGCTATCCAAGAACCACTTGGTGAAGCTTAAAGACTGTGCCTATACATAAGAAGGAGGAATGATTTTTGGTATCCACACTTTCTTGGGTCCACGAAGGTTAGTAACATTTCCTTTGATTTTCCAGAATGTTATTCCACCGGATTCCACTTTCCTTTTAATAAGACATCTTGAAACTATATGTCCGATTTTTCAGAAAATGTGCAAGCTTTGTGTGTTCTGTAACATAAGGCAGATTTAACAAATTGAGACTTGTTATTTTTGTCCTTATTCTTATGTCCATATCCTAAGCTATTTCGATTTCCAACATTAACAAATCTAGGCTTGTAAATTTTGTCCTTATCCTCATGTCTATATCCTAAGCTATTTCGGTTTCAAACTTGATGTTGAGTTCCAAGTAATTTTTCCAAATTGCTTTTACCATTTGTGAATTTTTCAATACAAGTGGTAAGATCATTGACTATATTTTTCATGTCATTAAAAGTGCTAACCATACTTTGAAGAGTTTGAATTCTATTACACAAATTTCTATTTTCCAGAGATGCATATTGCAAAGTAGTCATGATCATATCATTTTCAATAATAGCATTCACATGTGACTCAAGAGACATTTTGTTATCATTTAATAACATTTTGTTCTCTTCCATCAAACAAATAATATTCAACTTTATTTTTTTATTTTTTCTAGATAGTTTTTTTAGTTCATGAAACATATCAATTAATAGCTCATTTGGATATCATACTTTTCAGTCATAAATATAAGTGAATTAGACATGAAATTAGATGTAGAAGAGTTTACCTCGTTTCCATGGCCAAGAAGCATATATTAACAGTTTCATTCTCAGAATCTTCATCTTCAGATTTAGTCCCATTTAATTCCCAAGTTCCTATCAATCCTTTACCTTTCTTTGCCTTCAGGTCTTTCTTCTTTCTAAGCGTTCTTCCTTTCTTACTTTTTGCAACTAGACAATTGGCAATGAAGTGATCAATGCTTTTATATTCATAACATTGAGGTTTGAATGCTGGGGTTTATCCTTTCTTTCTCACGAAATTCTTTCCTCTTTTGTAGTTCCCTTTGTTGAACACTCTTCTGAATTTTTTTACTATCGTAGCCAAATCTTCAATGTCCATTTCCATACCCTCATTGTTGTCCGATAGACTTGTATCTTCATCTTCATTTTTCAACTTTCAATGCTATTCCCTTTTTACCTTATCATGATCATCAGATACTTGAAACCTTTTGAGTTTCATCTTATGTGTTAGAAGCGATCTGATCAGCTCTTCGGTTGGCAAGGATTTTAAATCCTTAGATTCTTCCACTATAAGAGCATTAGGCTGTCAGCTTTTAGCTAAGGCATCCAAAATTTTTTGATTTTGTTCCCCAAGAGAATAAACCTTCCCGTAGGCTTTGAGACTATTTATGATATTAGTGAATCTCGTGAATATATTATTGATGCTTTCATTCAGCTTCATAGTGAATAATTTATAATTATGAATTAAAAGCCCTAGTTTTGATTCTTTAACTTGATTTGTCCCCTGATGGGTGACTTCAAGTAATTTTCACATATTATGGACTGAATCACAACCACTAACTTGATTGTATTCAATCGCATCTAGTGCACAACATAAAATATTCATAGCCTAAAAATTTAAAGTCATCTTAGCATTGTCTTCCAAACTAAACTCATCATTCAGTTTAGGTAATTTTATGCAATCAACAATATTTGACGGAATAAAAGGACCATTTTCTATCAAACTCCATAACTTAAAGTTAATAGAACACACATAAATTTTCATTCTGTTTTTCCAGAATGTATAGTTGTTTCCATTGAACAAAGGAGGACGATTTGTTGAAGATCCTTCAACATATAGAAGAGAGGATGAGCTTGCCATGAAGATCTTTTCTACAAAGTTGTTAAACCTAAAATATGTAGACCAAGCTCTGATACCAAAGGAAAAACCTTAGAGGGGGGTGATGCCAAATATGAAGATATATCCAGATTTAGATAAAGAAAGAAACACGAAGCAGTCAATGACTTATGAAAGGAAATAAGACACAGAATATATAGTGGTTCGATCTACCAAGATCTACGTCAACTACCTTCAGCTCACACTTAAGGATTTTCAACCAGATTTTATTTATTCCACTTAATAAAATTAAACTGTACCACATACAAAAGAGGATCACCACACTAGGTTTTCAAAACCTCTTAATCAAACAATCACAATAAGGTTCACCCCAAATGAATTTTACACCACAACCCTATACTACAAAGGAGATTGAATATCAATAGAACAGTAAAAGCTCACTTGTTTGAGCAGATGTTCACTAAGGTACAAGGTACAAACACTTTTACCTTTGACATAATATAAATTCACTTTGAAGCACTTGATAAAAGGAGATTTTTGTAAACTACTGAGCAATAGTGTTTCTTAGAGGAATGTCACAAAAATCTTGTGTCTAATCTTGTTTAGAGGCTATTTATAGAGCTAAAAAGTGAAGTACCAATGGATATAAAATGGCTATAATTTTTTATTAAATTCACCCGTGTTTTGGACTCAAGTTTCGGACGACGATGCATCCAAAAGGTAAGTCCAAAATGGCACTTTTTCAAGCAGAAACATTTCAACACTGTTTACTGTATTTTGGACGAAACTTTTGGATGCAGAACCATCTAAACTACTCAATCTAAAATTCTGAGTTTTCAAAACTTTGAAATCTTTTTCTTTGAGTGCTTCAAGGTAAAAATCAATTCAATCAAAAAGATAAAGAGACATAGGAATTAATAGAAATACCTTAATAACACTTCCAAGACTAATATTCTTCTATAAGGACTTCTTGGTATGCAATCCCATATACTTTGATCTTCTTTTTAATCTTCCATACTTGAATTTCATTGCTGAAGAGTTTCTTAACAATCATATCTGAATACCTTGGAAGAATAGAGGTCAAACATGTCCTATCACATATAGATTACATAAGTTAGTTCACATCAATGTTTGCCATAAGTCAAAACATAGGAGAAAGCCCTTAGGGCTAACAGAAGGGAAAAGAAAAAGGGGTTGTTAAAGGAAATCCAACAAAGAAAAAGTTCAAGATCTTGTCTATGAGTGAAGTTCTTCCTTTTCCTTTGTATTATACTTTTATAATGTTGATGTTTATATGGTTTTAATTATATTTGAGGGATGAACCATAATCTATGTTCATGTATTGAGTTGTTATTATGATTTATTGAATTCCTATTCTTGTATTTGACTGCTTGAGCATTATTGTATTTGATTAATTGTTTGGGCTTGGTGGATTTATTTAATTAATTTGTTCACTCTTAATGATTTCGAGAGATGAGGTTAGGAGTTGTGTAATACCCCATTACCTATGTACCCCAAAACGGGCGAGGATGTCTCCCCATCCTTAGGACAAGAGGTTTTTATATATAACTAATAGAAAATATAGAAAGAAATAACTTAATAATAAACTTATTACAAAATCAAAACAATACTTAGACAAACCTTAAAACAAATAGAAGGTAACTAAAATCTCCAACAAATAAATACATCAAAATAAATCTTCTAAGCTCATGGCAATATAAGTAAGTCAACCTTCGAAGCAAGATCAACCTGAAGACATGGTATAAAAAGGTGGTGAGAAAAATTTCTTAGTGAGTCTCATGTGTGCTCATGACAATTTAAGAAAACATTTCATGTTTGTAAATTTTGAACAAGTCACAACAAAAAGTTTGCAAGTCTAGAAATTTATCTTTGAACATTGAGTGGCGTTTTATCAGCATTTGTAAAGTAAAAGTCCTCAACTTGTACAGAAATAAACTACTCAAATGAAGTTGATTATGAAACCCTACATCTTGACCGTGTATTTTGAAACCTTACATCACAATATAGATGGGTGATCGACCTATGAGGTGAGGTACTCCTCCATTTCTATATCCAAACTTACTAGTTGTCCACCCCGGAAATAAACAGTCCACTTGAACTGTACTTTTAGCTCGGACTAGCCAAACCAACTAGAACTGGCATCTTGTCCAGGCAGAGTTCACCCCTCAGAGGTGACGACCTACTGAAAGACTTACCCCAACCCTTCAAAGACTAGTCCTAGTAGTCTACCCTTATTGACTACTCAACATTATGTTTATACCACTTGGGAAAAGTAAAATCAACAAAGTGTTTTCTTTGAAGTAGCAATTATGGTTTTCAGACAATCATAGATAAAAATTATTTTAAGAAAAATTTATTGTTTTGGTTGGGAAATTGTTTTCTTGACTAAAAATTATTTTAATTTAGCAAAAAGAATAAATTGTCCACAATTGCATCCCAAAGTACATTTTCCATGATAATCTGTATATTTGACTTACAGAAGCACTTTTGTTCAACAAACACCTTTATCTAAAGACTTACTTTGATCTCTTGATTTCACTGACAAAATAATCCTCCAGGTCCTACTCAAGGCAACCTAACCCTGTCTGGTGTAAACACAGGGTATATGTCACTGTTGGCGCACAACTAAGCAACAACATTGCATAGGTACAAATAACTCCCAACTTTACATACACATAATTAATAGGAACACTAAAATATGTTGTTAATGGTTTAGGAGTTCTAAAATTAATTAATAAAATATTTTAGCGGTTAACATTAATATAAAAATAATTTGATACTATAGTAACATAAGTAAGTGACATAAGTAATAATTGAGTACAACAAAAAATATTAACATTGTCAAAAGTATTGATGAAAATATTGATAATTTTATAAATAATAATATTGCTATACAGAGAATAATATAAACAGTAATAAGGATATTATCATGTATATATCTTTATATATTTTTTTAAAGAAAAATAATAATGTTTAATTATAATAATATTTATTATATTAATATTAATAATATCATTAAATAAAAATAACATGGCTAATGATGATAATAATAGTAGTAATAATAATTCTATTAATATTTCTCTAAAATGTTGATGTTTAGTAATAATAATATCAGTAATATTAATAATATTGTTGATAATTAAAATAGCACTACTAATAATAATACTTATAATATTAATAATATTATTATTAAAAAATAATAATATTAGTAGTAGTAATGTTAGCAATAAAAATAATGATAGCAATTTAAGTATCAAAAGTAACAATAATATTACTATTAATAATTAAAAGTAGTAATAATTTTGCTATTAATAAATAAAGTAGTAATCATACAAGTAGGGTTATAATAATATTTTTTTACAGAAAAAGTAGAATCAATAGCAATATAAATGTTTGCATGGTAATTGATGGCAAGATTAACAATTAAAGCATTAGCAAAAATAATAATAGCAACAATCTCCATTATTCACCATATCATCTCATACTATTATCATAAAGACCCAATACACAAATCATAACCTCATATTAAAATCAAGGTCCTAATATACCCTATAGAATAGTCCTAATGCACATCTCAACCTACATATCATAAAGTCATTCATGTCATCTTTAAATATGCATTTATCTTCCCCAACATTAGTAGATCATCAACCATCACATCAATACTTCTCTAAGCCATCATCCTATTAATCTTGAGTTCAAAAATAAATACAGGAGTTTAGGAAAAAATATTTGTTTGATGATCGATTTAAGTTGAAAATGTCATTGTGACAATCAAAGAGCCTTGAATGCCTTGATAAGTCCTTTGAGAGACCCAGGTTTGAAGAAGCCCAACATTGGCCCCCAGTGAATTCCCCCAAGAGAGAGAGACTGAGAAGAAAGTAAAAAGAAATGAAAGTAAAGAACATAGGAAGAAAGAAGATGTTCGGACTTGGTTTACCTTTTGGTGTTCCTATTGACTTAGTAAGAAAAGTGCTTGTTTGATCTAAATGAAGGTAGAACTTTAGTTGTTTTGGTGTTAAAAAGTGTACCAAAGGAAAGAATGGGATGCACTCTAGTTGATTTGAAGGTTTTTGAGTGATTTGTGATGTTTAGAATTGACTAAATGGTTGAAGGAGAGTAGTGTGTGTTCTTGGTGTTTTTGAGAGAGTAGAAGAGAAAATTAGAAAAAGTGGAGAGTGTTCTTGGTGGTGATGGCCGAAATTCTCTGTTGTATGTGTACAGAATTTCTGGTTTGGTTTGATAGAATTGGTTGCTAGATAGGTGAGTGTTTGATAGAGTAAAATGTGGAATTTAATTTTCAAATTCAAAGTATTTTGAACGGAGAGAAAGTATGAGAGGTTTGAGGTGCTTTAATGGAGTTTTGTTGGCAATGGTTAGTGAAGAAGAAAAGATGTTCTACGATGCGAAAGGATTTTGGTATAAGAATCATATAAAAACTAGGCACATTCACAATCAAGTTTACATTAAAACGTTAACCCCAAATTACACATATGAGCAAGTGTATTCATCATGAACATAGCATAGGGTTCAAACGAGTGTCGATCCTCAAGGAATAAGTATACATTAATCACCTTTCTTTCATTATTTAACCGACTCGATAAAGTGAAAAAGAAATAAAATAAAACAAATGAAAATAAAAAAAACAAAAAATATATAGACGTCAAGGATGGAGAAGTATGTGATTCAAATGATTGTTTAGACAACCATTATCTTAAAGTACCCAATCATTATCTTAACTAATTATTCCCTTGGCATCATGAATGATTAAGATAGACTCACTTCTTTTTCAATCCATAAAATCACTATCTCCTAGACAAATTAGCATCACATATTCTGTCTCAACTAATTCACCCAAAAGATGCATTAAACACAATCCTTAATTAAATCTCCATATTCTGAAAAACTTAAAACATGAAACTAACCAATGAATCCATATTCTAGCAGACATCAATCAACCTTTAATTACCTAATTCTTCGCAATGAACATCTTCTTTCAGGTAAGTTAATAGACAACAAATATGAAATTAACAAATTGAAACCACTATCAACTTATTTTTCAAGTAAGTTAATGGGAAGAAACAATCAATTAATCTTGTAATCAATCCAAATAATTAAATACCAAGGGTAACAATTAATTAATGAAAAGATCAAATAACTCTAAAAACCATGAATATCTAAAACAATGTTAAATTACAATAAAACAATTAACATATCATTGTTCAAGAAAAAGAAGACAAAATAAAAGAAAGCACTTATAGACAAGCCTCCTTCTTCTTCCTTTGAAGACCTTCTTGTACAACCCTCCTTGAATTGAAGAATTCCACCTTTGATTTGACTGATTTTCTATGATGATCAATGACTTCTCCCCTTTTCCTTTATGTTTTTCATCTATTTATAGGCTTGGGAAGTACCTAAGCTCGTAGGTATAATGTTCTTAACCGAATAGAAGTTGGAAGATACTAAAAATCTACAAATTACCAAAAATCGCATAGAAAAATCAAGCACCGCCTTACTTTCAGGGCACAGCCGGCGCCGATTGTGTTTTGTTTCTCCAATTGTTTGCCGATTTTTCCTTAACTTCCACACAATGCATTCCAGAATGCAGCTGGTGCTACCTTGGCTACTGGAGCTGGCGCCAGTTCCACTATGTTCTGTCCTGTTTCACCAATTTTTTGTTGCCTCGAAGTTTGTGCAACCAGTGCATGGTCGGCGCCAGTTCCTCTGTCCTAGCCGGCGCTGCCTCTAATATGTTTTGCTACGTTTTGGCTTCATTTTACGCCAAAAATCTGAAATAATGAACAAAATACTTTTCCAATGGTAAAATCTCAAATATGAAGGAATATGACTATTTATTGAACAAAATGTATTGCAAAAGAGCCCAAAATAACTAGGAAAAATATGACTAATTTAGCCCCTATCATATTCCACCACATTTAGCTCTTTGCTTGTCCTCAAGCAAAGTATCAAGAATAAGTAGGAAAACACAAGGTTTCATCAAATCATTCAATTAATTTCAAAACATTATCTCTAATGCTTTCTTCATTCAAGAACATAAAACACATAGTACTACATCTTTCACAACAAATGCAAGACTTGTATAAGTGATAAATGACTTAGTAGAACCATCTCAAGAGTTCACAATATTCTCAAACCATTAGAAACAATTTAGCTCAAAAAGAATATGCATTCCATAAGTTTACTTTTCATACACTCTCTCCACTAATCCGAGACATGTCATGATTCTACTTAAATCAGGTAGGACTTTTAAGCTTGTAATGTAAGGCTAAAGGCTTGTAATGTAGCTTATCAAACGAAGGATATAGGAGAATCAAATATCAAAGAAGCTGAGAGTTCACAAGAAAAGGATAAACAAATGAATCAATAGTTTCCAACTCTTCTTGCTCTCCTATCCCAAAAATCAATCAAACCATAACCTTATTCAGCAATTATAACTCCACTTAAGTAAATCCTGCATTTTTTTCTCTTTTTTTCTTTTTTCTCATCAACTCTTCTCTATTTTTTTCCACAAGATTACTAAAATTTCCAGCAATGGTGTTAGGTACTTTATATGAACTAAACTTTTACAACTCTATCACCATTCCTTTTGTGATCTTTCTTTTCTTTTTCTTTCAAAAAGTTTTCTCTTCTCTTTCTTTTTCTTTCTTTTCACTCTTACTGTTGCTTTTCTTTCTCAATTTCTTTCTTTCCATCTTTCTAGCAGCTGTTTTTTTTCTTCTCTTATTTTCAATCTCTCTTTTCTTTTTCTTCTCTTTCTTTGCTTTCTTTTTTTTTTTTTTTCCTTTCTAGCTCCTTCTTTCTATTGATACATGACTAAAAGTAATAAGTCATGATCTTTTTCCACGTACTCCCTCAACATTCTCTTACATATACTTTCATCCATCAAGAGCATAAAGATTTGGAAAATTATTCAAACTCTCAGAAACAAGCAATGGACAAAGTATTATGATGGGTTTCAAAGAAAGAAATTAATAATTTAGGCTCAAAATAGGCACTAGGGATAATATAACAGTAGGTAGGCCTGCAAAGCTCAAACTATCCAAAGAATGCCTATTACCATCATCCCTAAGTTAAATCATGACTGTCTTTCTTATTTTGCCTCGAGAGGTATTTAAGTAAGTTCTAGAATGCTTCATGAATTTTAGTAGAAAAACAGGTTTAAGAACAATGCAAAGTATTTGATCAAGAACTACTTTGTCTAAGTGAGTGCAAAAAGTCATGCATAAGCCATAAATGATCTAGAACCTATGCTCTATAATCCATCATAAAGACATGCATTAAAAATATAGCTTGAAATCTCCAAGAAAGTCCGAAAAATTTTGAAAATTTTTCGCTCAAAATTCTTTTCTTTCAAGAAGGCTAAAGTATATGTATAAAAGACTTGTCAATCAAATCACTCCTCCACACTTAAATTGGACATTGTCCTAAATGGCCAAATAAATATAACAAGAACTAAACAAAGCCATGGGACAAAAAATACAAAGGAGAAGAGATAAAAAAAAAAAAAAACTTCCATTCATTGTGCATTGTGCTGTACAAGAGATGAATGCTTTGAAGAACGAGGCATTAGCAAAGTACCTAAAAAGAAAAATAAAAGAACACACCAAAGCATAAAAACTAGAAAAGAAAATAAATCAAAACAAAAGATAGAAGATAGTACACAGAAAAACAAAACTAACTAGAAAAAACATTAAAAGAGAAAGGAAAAACAAGAGTGATAGAGAAAATGTAGACATGCATCATCAGTCCTCCTCATCATCATCAGCAGGTGGAGAAGCTCCCTCATCACCATGTGGCCCAGAAGAATGCCACTTCAATTCGGCCAACTGCTGCTCTATAGTAGCTTGCCGTCTTGCCATGTCCTCTATAGTACCTTGCAAGCATAGGAGCACCTCTATTTGTTGGTCTAGTCATCCCAGCACGGTAGTGAGCATTGGGATCTTCTTTAGATAGCCCGTCGAATTGAACCATATTTTGCACCATTTGGATAATGTTGGGCTTTATTTCGAAATTTTGTGCATCTACCCTAGGCCTAGTGATACTCGAGCCTATGCCCAAGATTGCAGGTTTCACAAAGTCATCCATAACCCTCCTACCATTCCCAGCATTGTTGTTTTGAGCACCATCCATTTCGACGATCAAGTTCCTTTGAATTGTCCGGCGAAGTTTTGATAATGTCCTTTCGATTTTAGGGTCAAAATCGACTATCTCGACTTCGGAATTTCGGGTCATGTACCAAGGATAAAACCTAAGCAAACAAGAAGCAAGTTAGAGAATAGAATTAATGATTAAAACCAAATTAGAAGGTTACAAAGTTAGTACATCAAACATAGTCAAAGTTAGTAGGTTATGTTAGGTTACAAGGGTTTCCAAGAATACATGAAATACAAAATATAGCACCATTTTGCAAACGAACAATTATACATAATTTACATATTTATGTATTTACATAATTACATGGTTAAATCAATAAAATCTAGGTTTTCATGATATTTTTCCCTGGCAGCGGCACAAAAAATTTGATGCGTAAGGATTTAGGTATAAGAAACATATAAAGACTAAGCACATTCCCAATCAAGTTTACATTAAAACGTTAACCCCAAATTACACATATGAGCAAGCGTACTCATAATGAACATAGCATAGGGTTCAAACGAGTGTCGATCTTCAAGGAACAAGTATACAATAATTACTTTTCTTTTATTGTTTAACAGACTCGATAAAGTGAAAAAGAAATAAAATAAAACAAATAAAAATTAAAAATTAAAAATATATACACGTTAAGGATGGAGAAGTATGCGATTCAAACCATTGTTTAGACAACCATTATCTTAAAGTACCTAATCATTAGACTAACTGATTATTCCCTTGGCATCATGAAGGATTAAGATAGACTCACTTCTTTTTTAATCCACAAAATCACTATCTCCTAGATAAATTAGCATCACATATTCTGTCTCAACTAATTCACCCAAAAGATGCATTAAACACAATCCTTGATTAAATTTCCATATTTTGGAAAACTGAGAACATGAAACTAACCAATGAATCCATATTCTGGAAGACATCAATCAACTTTTAATTACCTAGTTCTTCACAATTAACCTCTTTTACAAGCAAGTTAAGAGACAACAAATATGAAATTAAGAAATTGAAACCACTATCAACTTCTTTTTCAAGCAAGTTAATGGGAAGAGACAATCAATTAATCTTGTAATCAATCCAAGTAATTAAATACCAATGGTAACAATCAATTAATCAAAAGATCAAATAATTCTAAAAACCATGAATATCTAAAACAATGTCAAATTACAATAAAACAATTAACATATCATTGTTCAAGAAAAAGAAAACAAAGTAAAAGAAAGCACTCCTAGATAAGCCTTCTTCTTCTTCCTTTGAAGACCTTCTTGTACAACCTTCCTTGAATTGAAGAATTCCTCATTCAATTTTAGTGATTTTCTATGATGATCAATGAATTCTCCCTTTTCCCCCTATGTTTTCCATCTATTTATAGGCTTGGGAAGTGCCTAAGCTCGTAGGTACAATGTTCTTGGCCGAGTAGAAGTTGGAAAATACTAAAACTCCATAGATTACCAAAAATCACGTAGAAAAATCAAGCACCACCTTAACTTCAGGGCACAGCCGGCGCCACCAAAGCTCTTGGAGTCGGCGTCGATTGTATTCTATTTATCCAATTGTTCGCCAATTTTTCCTTGACTTCCGCACAATGTATTCCAGAATGCAGCTGGCGCTGCCTTGGCTACTGGATCCAGTGTCGGTTCCACTCTGTTCCATCCTGTTTCACCAATTTTTTATCGTCTCGAAGTTTGTGCAACCAATGCATGGCCGGTGCCGGTTCCTCTGTCCTAGACAACGCCGCCTCTAATCTATTTTGCTACATTTTTGCTTCATTTTACCCCAAAAATCTGAAATAATGAACAAAATAGTTTTTCAAGGGTAAAATCTCAAATATGATGACTATTTATTGAACAAAATGTATTGCAAAAGAGCCTAAAATAATTAGGAAAAATATGACTAATTTAGCCCCTATCATTCAGCTATGTACCTAGGATGGCCAAACATATGATGGAGAAATGAAGAAGAATTGAAGAACAAATGAAGAGAAATGCTAGCTAATTGAAAATGAGAAAAGCTGAAAAAAACATTATGGTTATCTAGCTAGAAGGAATGATAAGTTTTAGGATGTTTGTTAGCTAAAATTCAAAATATTTTGAACTAGTTTACAACTATTAAATAGGAATATCTCGTGGACCTGTAATGGTGAATTTTCCAGCCATTACCTTGAAGAAGTACAAGAACCATGAAAGAACTACTTCATGGTGTTAAATACCCAAATTTTCTTAGCTAAGGTATTTACTTATTCGATGGAAATTTTTTGGTTTAAACAAGCTACGAAGTGATAGGAATCAAGCCAACCAAGCCGCTAAAGCTCAAGAAGGGGGAGCGACAATGCAAGGGCCAATGACAAGGTCAAGGAGTAAGAGACTTCAAGGCGATATGCAATTGCTCCTACAACCATACTTGATGATAGAAGGGATTTGGAGTGAAGAAGGTAGTCATGAACTCAATTTGATGAACTTTAAAGTGGAATCCCAACAACAGCCCATGCCTATACCAATAGAGGGAGCTAAACGGGAGAAAAAATTGAATTCCAACTTCTAGCTTCAACCTGGCTCCAAACCCAGGGCATACTGGCGCCAGGTGCATTCTGCTAGCTAAAACACTAGAATTCCAGTGCTGACCTGGCAGCAGGTCCAGAACCTACGCATGGTGCTAGGTCCAGGTAGAAATAGGGTTGGAATTCCAGTGCTGACCTAGCGCCAAGTCCAGCACAGCTCCTAGCGTCGGGTCTAGCCAGATTGGACCCCTTGTTTTGCCAATTTTTACTGTTTTCTTAGCATTTATTTTATTTAAAACACTTTGAAAAGGCCTTTTTAGCCCCTAAATTATCTTGGAGCCTTAGTAGTTACTTAGATAGGGTTAGGGTAGTATAAATACGTCTTTTTTTTTGCGATTTGACAATTTAATTGATCATACTTTATTTCAAATTGTGAAAAACGAGCTATGAGAGGTTTAACCTCCTTTTTCATCTTCTTCAAGACCTTGTGTAGGGTTTAGTCCCTCCTATGTATGACTCTCTAAAATCTATGGATAATCCAATGTGGTTTTTCTTGATTACGTCTTACTTGCTTTGTTCTTCTAAGGGTTTATCTTGAATTTCGTTGCTTGAGTGCCAACAGTTCTACTTCTTTTTTTATTTTTATTTCCTTTGTTGTGTTAAGGGTATTTGGGTGAATCTATAGTAGGTCTTGCTATATTTCTTGCGGGTCTTTGATGCTTTGTTCTTCAAAGGTTTGTTAAGGAATAGTTGATAGTTTTGTTTCTTTTTTGCCACAAATTTTCATTGTTTGGGTTACATTTGTTTAGCCAAGGATTTTACTCATTCGTTTGCCTTTGTTCTACAAATTTACTCACACAAGATTGTATCAAAGAGTTTGGTTTTAGTGTAAGAAAAGCCTTGATTTCAATCAAAGCTTGACATCAAGAAAATGAGCCCTACAAGTTGAAGAAAAAAATAGGGGAATCCCTAACTCAAAAATATGCTTCAAAAAGGTCATAAAATCTTTGTTATATCTTGATTTTTCTTTGGAAAAATTTCTCCTTAATGTTATTATAATTCTTGGGAACAAATTTGTCTTGTGTTTGTAGTGAAAATGGGCTTGAATATAGGTAAAAATATTAGTTGTTCTTAAGTGGCGGGATTACAACCAAGGTGTTTGTTAGATGTTCTATGAGAATATTTGTGGCTATAATTATGGGTTTTGATTTTTAATTTTTCATTCCTTGGGATGTTAGGACTTGATATATCACTTTATTGTTGAAATCCATGCTCATTGAACTCATCTTGCCATTACACATTTGTGGTAGTCTTGTTTATTTCTTATTTTTTGCTAATTCTTGTTCGTTTCTTGTTTAAAATTGCTTCCTCATGTTTTAGTGATTCTTCTTGCACTATTTGAATCCTTATTCTTTGAAATTCTTGTTTGGAAAACTTATTTGGTTTGGGTGCCAAACAAGTGTTTGTTAAAATTCCCCTAAAACCTCCTAATTTGAAACTCCATTGAATTTGTTGATTCACTTGGTTGGACTAATTCTTTGGCTATTGGGGAGGGTTGGATTGATAAGAAGGTTTGAGTGTTGAGAAAAAGGCAAGAGGGAGAGATTAACATCAAAAGAAGTAAAGAGGGTAACACACGAGTGTAGAGTGAAAACTATTGAAAATAAACACGCAAGAGTGTGAGAAGAGAAATTACTTTTTTTTTTTTATTAATCTCTTTTGCAGGTATAACTCCTTGAGTAATTCCATTTCCATGGCCCATGAACAAGAACTTCCTAGACCTAATCCAAGTGGTCCTAGTAGACCACAAGAAGAACCACTTGATGCTAGAGGTTTGCGAGATGATTTGTAAGCTATGATGAGAACTATACAAAGTGAGTTTCAACACATGACAAGGGAGCTAACAGGGTTGAGGAATCAACTTGGAACCTCTTCTACCATTGCACAACGAAAAGGTCAAGAAAGATTTGAAGCTCTTAATCCTAGAATGGGGGATGATGATACCCATACTCCACTATTGAGTGCTCAACAAGTTGAAGAGTAGGACGAACACTCTATTAGGAGATTCAAACAAGCTCCCATGAGAAGGGGAATGTATGGTATGAGAAGAGGATGAGGTAGGGGTTAAGGAAAGAAAGAGGGAAGTAATCCAAAAGGGTTGGAAAGAGAATTTAATGGAATTGATAAATGGTATGAGGGAGAATATGATGATGCATAGGCGTAACCCAATAGAGGATAGGGTAATAGAAGAGGTAGGAGAGAAGGAAATGATGAGGATAGGGAGTCGAACCATATCAAGTTGAAGCCACCAACATTCTATAGGATGAGTGATCCCGAAGCCTATTTTGAATGGGAGAGCAAAATGGAGATAGACTTTCAATGCCATACCTATAGTGAAAAATCCAATGTGAGGCTAACTATCTTAGGTTTTGCAGAGTATGCATTGGTATGGTGGGAACAAGTTGGCAATCAAAGGAGGTAAATAGAAGTAGAAGATGTGGGCAATTGAAACTTGTTAAAAGACATAATGAGGGTTAGGTTTATCCCACACTACTACTACCAAGACCTCTATCAAAGGATTCAATCCCTTGAACAAGGTAATAAAAGGGTAGAGGACTACCATAAGGAAATAGAGATGAAGTTGATGGGAGCTCAAATTCAAGAAGATCCTAGGGTAATAAGGGCTAGATTCTTGGGTGGATTGAATAGAGAAATAGCCAATTTAGCATAGTTGCACTCCTATGGCCGACTTGATGACATGGTCTATGTGGTTGCCAAGATTGAAAAGTAACTAAACAGGAGGACTTTTGCTAAAACTACATTTTAATGTCCGAATACTACTAGCAAGATGCCAATCAAGAAGGGGGATGCTCCTAAACCTTTCCAAATGGAGTATAACAAACCAAGGGAATGATGGAAACCTAGAAAAGATTAGAAACCGAGGAAAGGGTGGAACAATGATAAGGGAAAATTCATGAAAAGATCACAATGAAATAGAGATATCAAGTATTTCAAGTGTCTTGGCTATGGGCAAATTTCTCATAAATGTCCAAGTAAAAGGGCTATGTACACTAACCCCTATGGAGAAGTCATAACCGATGAAAAAAAAGAAGATGAACGATGCCAAGGAAACCAAGAAGAAAATATGGAAGACAAAACTGATGAATGAGAAGTGGTTGACCAAGAGTATTCCTTAGTTGGTGTCATAAAGAGATTATTGAACTCCCAAGCCATTGAAGACCAAAACCAACAATAAAGGGAGAATATATTCTACACAAGGTGTCTAATCAACAAGACGCCTTATAGAGTCATTGTAGATAGTGGAAGCACCAATGCAGTTTGTGCAAACTTAGTTGATGAGTTAGGTATGGAATGGATTAAACACTACAAGCCCTACAAGCTACAACAGTTGAATTGTAGTGGAGAATTGAGGGTCAACAAACAGGTTTTGGTGTCTTTTGAGATGGGAAACTACAAAGATAACGTACTATGTGATGTGATGCCTATACAAGCAGGTAATTGGCTTTTAGGGAGACTTTGGCAATATGATAGAAATGTAAAGAATAATAGGAGGAAGAACACCTACTCTATTGTCAATGAGGGATCCAAATTCACTTTTACCCCCATGCCCCCAAGTGAGGTGAATAAAGACTAAATGATCATGGGGGAAAGAAAAAAGCAAAAGGAAGCACAATATGCCAAGCAAAAATAAGAGTTAGAGAAAAAAGAACAAGAGAGGAAAGAGAAAGAGTTGAGGGAGAGAATGGAAAAGCAAGTGCCATTGACCATCATGGATGGGAGTGAGCAAGGACAAATGAGAGAAGGTAAAAGAAGAGTATGCTATTTTGCAAAAGCGAGTGAGATTATAGAAGCAATAGAGGTTAAATACCCGGCTATTCTTCTTATTTACAAAGGATCTTATGTTACAACTAATTATTCTACTTTGTCGTTGCCAAGAGAAATTGCAGCTATTCTCTAAAAGTTTTATGATATTTTCCCAATGGAGGTGCCCGGAGAATTGATACCCATAAGAGGAATCGAGCACCAAATAGACTTCGTGCCTAAAGCCATCATCTCTCCCCGACCAGCTTATAGAACCAATTTGGAGGAGGCCAAAGAATTACAAAAGCAAGTTGAGGAGTTGCTTAAGAAGAGAAATGTTAGAAAGAGCCTAAGCCCTTGCGTGGTTCCGATTCTCTTAGTTCCCAAGAAGGATGAGACTTGGCGCATGTGTGTGGATTGTCGTACCATCAACAACATCACGGTTAAGTATCGCTATCTCATTCATAGGCTAGATGACTTGCTTGATGAATTTTTTGGTGTAAGCATTTTCTCCAAAATTGATTTAAAATTCGATTATTACCAAATTGGGATTAAGGAGGGGGATGAATGGAAAATGACTTTTAAAACTGAACAAGGATTGTATGAACGGCTTTTAAAACCATTTGGGTTATCTAATGCTCCTAGTACTTTCATGCGTTTAATACATCATGTTTTAAGAGAATTCATTCAGAAATTTGTTGTTGTATATTTTGATGACATTTTAATTTATAGCAAGTCATATGTGGATCATTTAAATCATTTTTAATGTATGCTTGTTACTCTTAGAAAGGAAATATTGTATGCTAACTTAGAAAAATACTCTTTTTGTTTGGAAATGATTACATTTCTTGGGTATGTTGTGAGTGTAAAGAGGATTGAGGTTGATAAGGAAAAAGTGAAAGCCATCCAAGATTGGCCCACTACTACCACTATTACCCAAGTTCGTAGCTTTCATGGGCTAACTAGCGTCTATAGGAGATTCATAAAAAATTTTAGCACCCTAGCAGCCCCTCTAACTTAAGTTATGAAGAAAATATGGGATTCAAACCCTTAAGGACCAATTGAGCCAAGCCTTAATTCTTATCCTACTAAACATTGAAAAAGCATTTGAGATAGAGTACGATACAAGTGGGTGGGGATAGGTGCGGTTCTAACCCAAGATAAAAAAAAAATCATTGCTTATTTTAGTGAGAAATTATCTAGGATAGCCACTAATTACTCTACCTATGACAAAGAACTTTTTGCCTTGGTGAGGACATTAGAATATTGGCAACACTATATATTGCCAAGAGAGTTTTTTATTTACACCGACCGTAAAACCCTTAAGCACCTCAAAATCCAACAAACTTCAACAAAAGGCATGCAAGGTGGATAGAGTTCATTAGGACATTTCCTTATGTCATTCAATATAAAAAAGGTAAGGACAATGTGGTTGCGGATGAACTATCTCGAAAGTATGTACTTTTAAACTATTTGGATGCTAAAATTCTATGTTTTCAGCTTGTGAAGGGATTGTATGAAAATAATGAGGAGTTTGGGGAAATCTTTTATGCTTGTGAAAAATATGCATTTACTTATAGGCATGACGGTTTTTTTTTTAAGAGAATCAAGACTTTGTGTGCTAAAAGGGTCCATTAGGGAATTCATAGTCAAGAAGGCCCATAGTGGAGGACTAATGGGACATTTTGGTGTTGCAAAAACTTTAGGCACACATAAAGAACACTTCTTTTGGCCCAAAATGAGAAGGGATGTAGAAAAACGTTGCTCCCAATGCATAACATTTTTATGGATTGTACACTCCTTTGCCTATTCTAAATGCCTCTTGGGTTGATATTTTTATGGATTTTATTTTAGGGTTGCCTAGATCCAAAGGGGGCAAGGACTCAATATTTGTAGTTGTTGATAGGTTTTCAAAAATAGCTCATTTTATGGCTTGCTCCAAAACTAATGATGCTTCATATATTACATATTTATTCTTTAAGGAGATAGTAAGGATGCATGGAATCTCAAGGACTATTGTGTCTAATAGAGACACTAAATTTTTTAGCAACTTTTTGAGAGTTTTTGTGGAATAAACTTGGTACTAATCATTTACTTTTCATAGCTCATCACCGCCAAACAGATGGGCAAATGGAGGTGGTCAACCGGACACTCACCCAACTCTTGAGAACCATTATCAAGAAAAACTTGAAGAATTGGAAATAGTGCTTGCCCACATTAAGTTTGCTTACAACTGGGCTCTCCATTCTACTATCTCTTTTTCTCCTTTTGAAGTTGTTTATAGTTTTAATCCTCTAACACTTTTGGACTTGATTACTTTACTTGTAGAAGAATGAATGAATGTTGAAGGAGCTAAGAAAGCATAATTATTATTGGCTCCATGAAAAAGTAAAGGCAACCATCGCAAAGTGAAATGGAGATATTACCCATAAGTGCAACTAATGGAGGAAACCGATTTCATTTGAGCTCAGCGATTGGATTTAGATGCCACTTCGTAAAGAGAGATTTCCTACCCAAAGGAAAAGCAAGTTGGACCCAAGAGGCGATGGAGCGTTTCAAGTCATTGGCTCAGTTGGAGATAATACCTGCAAGATTGACTTGTTCGGTGAGTATAAAGTTAGTGCTACATTCAATATTAGTGACTCAACTCCTTTTGATGTAGTTGATGATTTATGGAAGAATCAACTTCAAGAAGGGAAAAATTATAGGAATCAAGCCAACCAAGCCGCTAAGCTCAAGAAGAGGGAGTGACAATGCAAGGGCCAATGACAAGCGCAAGGATCAAGAGAATCCAAGGTGATATCCAATTGCTCCTACAACCATACTTGATGATGCAAGGGATTTGGAGTGAAGAATGAGGCCATGAACTCAATTTAGTGAACATCCAAGTGGAATCCCAACAATAGCCCATGCCTACATCAACAGAGGGAGCTCAAGAAGGAGAAAACGCTGAATTCCAGCTTCTAGCTTCAACCCGACACTAGCCCTAAGGCATACTTGGCGCCGGGTGCATTCATCCAGCCAAAACACTCGAATTCTAGTGCTAACTTGGTGCCAGGTCCAGAACCTACACATGGCGCCAGGTCCAGTCGGACACAGGGCTGGAATTTCAGCGCTGACCTGGCGCCAGGTCTAACATTGCTCTTGGCGCTGGGTCTAGTCAGACAGGACCCCCTATTTTGCCGATGTTTACTATTTTCTCCAAATTTATTTTATTTAAAACACTTTATAAAGACCCTTTTAGCCCTTAAATTGTCTTGGGACCTTAGTAGTTACTTAGTTAGGGTTAGGGTAGTACAAATGCAATTTTTTGTGATTTGACAATTCAATTGTTCATACTTTATTTCAAATTGTGAAAAGAGAGCTTTGAGAGATTTAACCTCCTTGTTCATATACTTTAAGACCATACTTAGGGTTTAGAACTTTCTATGTATGAGTCTCTAAAATCTATGGGTAATCTAATGTGGTTTCTCTTGATTGGGTCTTAGTTGTTTTTTCCCTCTAAGGTTTTATCTTGAATTCTATTACTTGAGTGCCTATAGTTCTACTTCTCTTATTCTTGATTTCCTTTATTATGTCAAGGGTATTTGGGTGAATCTACAGTGGGTCTTGCTATATTTCTTGTGGGTCTTTGATGATTTGTTCCTTAAAAGTTTGCTAGAGAATAGTTAGATAGTTTTCGTTCTTGTTTGCCACAAATTTCCACTATTTAGGTTAAATTTGTTTAGCCAAGGGTTTTACCCATTCATTTTCCTTTGTTCTACAAATTTACTCACATAAAATCATATCATGAAGGGTCCAAAATCCTTATGTTTGCTTCTAGATTTTACAAACAAAACGGGAGTTCTTGATTTGCAAAGAAGAAATGATGCTGAAGCTGCCCATTTTCAAAAACAAGCTAGGAAGAAGAAGAACTAGATTTAATTTTCTAGCTTTTTACCTTAACAAGAACAACCAAATGTAGTTCTTTAGGTAAAAAATTTGGTGATTAAATTTGAAAAACAAACCACACTATTCATCCTCCTATGTTTTGGCCAAATGATCTCCAAGAGCTGGAATTTTTTCAAAAATTCTAAGCCCAAGATAATCTAGAATAATTTATAAGAAAATTAAAAGAATTCAAGAAACAAGAATATTTTAAATTCAAATATGCTATGACATGAGTTGCTAAAATAATAGAGATTAAAACTCCTCTAAATTTCCTTTTGGACATGATCACATAGTTAGAATATTACCATTGTGTCTCCCTAAGAAAAAATTCCTAGTTTCATGGAATGCAATAAATAAAATTCAAATATTAGTTAGGATAATTAAAAATAATGCTTAATTGATGGGATTTGAACTCAAGACCAAAGGAATTAACCTCAAGTGATAGGAATCAAAATAGGCATGAAGGCCATTTTCAAGAATAGTGAAGAAGAACAAAATCACACTTCATGGTTCCATGGGTAAGAACAATATTCAAAAGGATTTAAGGGAATTTTCAAGACAACAAATTCAACAAACCCAGGTCCAAGAAGATTGTGAAGAGATGGATGGCAAAGGAAGGGCCAAAAGACGCATAACACAAGCAACAATCCCAGTGGCGGATCGAGCTAATCATTAAATAAGGATTGAAGGCCAAAGGACTAACAAGAAGAGCTTAAAATGACCAACATTTCATTCGGAATATCAATGGGACACATGGAAAAGAAATGAAGGTCAAATGAGCTTAGATTGGAATGTAACAAAACAATACAAGGTGAGAGAGCCTACCCGGTGCCGAGTGAGAATTTTGGACCTAACACCGACCCAAAGTCGACTCAATTCTATTTTGGACAGAATTAACCACGGGCCGGGTGCGTGTACTTGGACACAGAGCCAGCCCTCATCTGGCCAATCCCGACTTATCGCTATTTTTCTTATTTTCAGCTTTTTACATTTGTAATTTAATTTTTATAATTTTTATTATGTTTTAACCTATTTTAAGGCATGTAATTAGGCCTCAAAACTTGTATTAAGGCCATTTAATAGTTAGGATTAGTTTGCTAATTGGTTTAGGGTAAGGCATTTATAAATATGCCATTATAGCTCTTGTAAACACAACTTTTGGATATTTGAATTGAGAAATCATTTGTTCTCTCTAAAGAGAATTCTTGAGGGTGTTCCTCTTGGGTGATTTCCAAATCAATCAAAACTTCTCTTAGGCTTTAGTCCAACCTAAGAATCGAGTCTCTAATCTTTTTACGATAGATCATTGTTCTTTCTAAAGTAGGTTTTACATTTCTAGCTAATTTGGGATTCTTTTAGGAGTTTAATTGGTTGCCTAAATCTTTTCATCCCATTTATTCTTGATCCTTCTTAGGTTAGGAGTGTTTGAGTGTTGATTTAGTTGGCTTAGTTCATTAGATTTTAGGTTCTAGGTAGCCAATTTACCAAGGGTTTTAGTCTTAAGTTAGATCTCTTGACTTTGAGCTTCAAATCTCAAATTGGTGCTTCATCAAGATCATATCAAAGAGTTTGGTATCATAGCAAGGTTGTGTTGATTCTTATTAGCACAACTTTCTTTGGGCAAAAGGTACAACCTTTCTTCAAGAGCTTGTTGATTTTTTTTCAATTTTCATCGCTTATTTTTGTGCTATTTTGTAATGCTTGAAACTCAAAATTATGCCATGAACTTGATGTTAAATTGATCTTATATGTTGGTATAATGCTTGATGAATCATTTGGCATGAATATTTGTGGATTTTGATATCAAACAAATGAAAAAATATTACTGCAATTTCTTAATCCCGTAACTATTTTTCTTACTATTTTCTAATGTCAAGAAATTCAAATTATTCCATAGGCTTGTTGTGAAATTGAGCCTACATGTTTGGTTGATGATTAGAAAGTTATTTGAGGTTTAAAATTGCAGAAATTTTGAGGTTTCTTAGGTGTTTTTGTTGCAAAATTCTGAACACAAGAAAATTTCGTAACTCATGTTCTTGCTAATTATAGGAGCTATAAAACTCAAGTTTTTACTATGTTCTTGCGTTAAAATTGTTCCCTGATGTTAGTATAACCATTGGGGATTGACTTTTATTGTAAATTTTAAGTTTTTGGGCTGTTATAAGGAAGAAAATTTTGGAGTAGCATAAGTTACGAGCTTGCATACAAAGTATTTGATATGTTGCTTCTATGACTTGTGATTATACAAACATGACTGGCAAATGCTTCCTATGATGAATTCTTATGATTTTCTTGATTAGTAACTTGTTTTGAGTAAGAATTATCCTTTTTGTTACTAATAGAAAATTGTTGATCATTGTGTTGTATGCTATAGTTTGGGAAAATTGTTGGTGCATGCATAATCATATCACTTGTCTTTGCATTCTTGAACTCCTTGTGCTATTATTACCTTGAGTGAGTTAATTGTGCATCAAAATTATATCCTTGAGGTTGTGATAGCATCCTAACATTTAAAAATCCTTTATTTAAGTAGTTGCCTACCTAGTGTTTGATGAAATACCTAAGTGACTTTACATTCATTGTATGAGTTCTTAGCTTGCATCTTCCACTTCTAATTAACTTCATTGATTTATTTCATATTATTGGTGGGTTGAATACTTGGTTTTAAATTCATTTTGAGATATTTTGAGGTAATTTGAACTTGTTTATCCTTGACACCGTGTTGTTTTTACTTAGTGAGTACCTTCATAAATCACTCTTGAAATCTTACATTTGTTATGCCTTAATTCTTTGAAATTCTTGCTTGAATTTACCTCATTCCTTAGTAATCATCAATTTTTTAATTAAATTCCTCCAAGACCCCTAGTTGATTGTCCTAAGAAGGTTGGCTTCACTTATCTAGTTGGACTAATCCCTAAGCAATTAGGGAGGTTGTTTTGGGAAGAAATCTTTGAGGAATTGAAAGTTTGAAAAAGGTAAGAAGTTGAGCTCATTTTAACAAAAGCCAAGAAGAGTGTAAACACGATTGAAGAGTAACTACTAAAAAAATGAGTGTAAACACGTGAGGGATTTTTCTTATGTTTTCTACTTAAATTTTAAAGGTACTTCTCTTGAAAGAAAAATTCACATTAGCTAGTTAGAATGATAGTGAAGAGTATGAATATAATAAGGAGACTTGTTCCCATGGAAGTAATTATGAGGGATATGAACAACATGAATATGACTATGAGGAAGATCATTGGGGAAATAAAGGTGATAATGAGAATTTGCTTGATTATGAAGATAAGTCTTATAGGGATAGCTATAATGAAGGGCCAAGCACAAGTGGAAAAGGATATGGTGGGTTTGAAGGAAAAGAAAATTGGAAATATTAGGAGGATGACTATGAGAGCAAGGAGTATTTAGAAGAACATAATGAAGGGCCAAGCATAAGTAGAAGGGAGTATGATATCTATGAATGAAACCATTGGGAAAATGAAAAAGAATGTGAGGGGGTTTATGTGAAAGGAATACAAAAACATTCAAACGGTAAATTACAAAGAAGGAATGAAGATGTGGAGAATAGGAAGTTGAAGTACAATGAAAAGTTAGTCCCCCATTCTATGGGAAAAAAGATTGGAGGGAGTATTATGAATGGGAAAGAAGAATGGAGGAATTGTTTAAATGCTTTGCACCTAGTGGAAGTTTCAAGGTGAAATGGTCACTAATGGGCTATTCTAAAAATGTTTTAGAATGATGGAAGCAAATGAATGCACAAAGAAGGCAAAGTAGGTATCAAACGGTGGATTCTTGGGAAGAGATTAAAGAATTGACGAGGGAGCGGTTTAACCCCGATGTGTGCCAAATATGTGGAAGTTTTGCTCTTATGTCCCATAATTATCCAAGAAGTTCTAAGCATAGTGAAGGAAGTACAATGCGAAATTTTACAAAAGGAGGAATGAGAAGAAAACAAGATTATATTTGATGTACTTGTTGGGAATATGGTTATAGTATATATGATTGCCCAAGATTGTATTATCAAGGAAGAAGTTTTGATTTGCAAAAAGGTAGTGCAATTCGTTGTGAGCATTGTAGTGGCTATAGGTAAAAATCATTTGATTATCATTGGATGTTCTCTAAAGAGCAAAGTGAGATTCAAAAATTAGAGAAGTAAAGAGCTAGACTTGAGGCCAAATTGGCCAAGAAAAATGTTGTAGATGTTGAGGAGCCAAGAAGGGTAAGAAATGAAGAAAAAGTTGAAATGGTTGATCAAAATGAATTACATGGCTTTAAGAAGGAGGAGAAGCTAGAAAATGAGGCCAAGTGCTAAGGAATACTCAATCAAAATGATGAAGTAGTGCATGAAAAAAGTGGAGAAGAATGTTGATGAGATTGATGAGGAGCTTAGTAATAATAAAGAAGAAGAAATGGATCTATTGAATTCAACAAATGGGGTGACTAAGGAATTTTACAATATTCTATTCTTTCTAGAGGATGAGTCAAACCTATTGGGAATGTTAGAGGATAATGAGCAAGAAGGAGTTAAGTAAAATAGAGTAGAAATTGTTGAAAAGCAAATGCATTCAAGGAATGAGGTAGAGGGGGAGGAAATGCGTGCTATGGATGAAGCTCCTAAAAGTGCTTTAAGTACTAATGAAGTAGGAGAAAGCTCACATCCATAGGAGGAGAAAAAGAAGAGTTGGCTAGAGGTGGTGCCAAATCAAATGAAAATGAGTGAAATTAGTGAGAATGAGCCATCTAGATCAATTTCACAAAAAGACACCAAATCTAGTGGCGAAATTAGAATGGATGGAAGAGATAGGGATACACTTGAGAAACTATATGAATTAATTGGTGTTATAAGGGAAATTGTTGAAACTTGTGTGGTTGAAGGAAAAAAGGATTTATAAAGAGAAAATATTTTCTATTCAAGGTGTCAAATCAAATAAAAGCCACGTAGCTTGATTATTGATGGAAGAAGTTGTAAAAATATTATTAGTGCTACATTGATGGAGGAATTGGGAATAGAGACCTTGAAACATCCTAAACCTTATAAGCTTCAATGGTTGAACAATTGTGGTGAAGTAAAGGTGAACAAACAAGTCAAGATTACAATTGTTATGGGGGGATATAAAGATGAGGTAATGTGTGATGTGTTTCCCATGCATGTTGGGCATATATTATTGGGAACACATTGACTATATGTTAGAGAGGTAGTTCTCCATAGGAAGAAAAACACTTACTCTTTGTGCAAGGATGGAAGGAAATTCACATTTTGTCCCATGCTCCCAAGTAAGATTGTAAAAGATCAAAATATTTTAAGGGAGGAAGATACAAAGAAAAGAGAACAAAAAGTGAGGGAAAAGCAAGAGAGGGAAAAACAAGAGAAAGAAAGAAGAGAAAATAAGAGAAGATCAAAAGAAGAAAAAGAGAGTTTAGAGCTACAAATGCAAGCAAAAACAAGGGGGAGAGAGAACAAACGAGGGAGCATGAAGATAAAACAAGAGTGCCAACTTAGGTTTGGAAAGGTGAAAACAACAAGAGGGAGGAAAAGAAGAGTAGAGATAAGGTAAGAATGAAAATTTAGGTTGAGGTGAGAGAAAACAAGGGAGTTAGTGAATATCCAAAGTTAAAAGTTTTATCTTCACGCAAAATGTCTTGCTTAGATTGCAATCCAGGTATCAATTCGAAAATGAATCATCTTCAAGAAGGGAAAAATGATAGGAATCAAATTAGGCATAAAGGCCATTTTCAAGAAGGAAGATAGACAAAATCACATTTCATGGTTCCATGGGTAAGAACAATATTCAAGATGATTCAAGGGAATTTTGAAGATAACAAATTCAACAAACCCAGATCTAAAAAAATTGTGAAGAGATGGATAGTAAAGGAAGGGCCAAAAGAGCACAACATAAGCAACAATCCAAGTGGAGGATCAAGCTAATATTTAAGCAAGGATTGAAGGCTAAGGGAGTAACAAGAAGAGCTCAAAACAACCAACATTTCACTTGTAAGATCAAGGGGACACATGGAAAAGAAATGAAGGTCAAATGATTATGGATTAGAGTGTTACAAAATAATAGAAGGTGACCAGATCTTACCCGGCGCTAGGTAAGAATTTTGGACCCGGAGTCGACCTAAAGTCAGCCCGATTCTGTTTTGGATAGAACCGACCATGCACCGGGTGCGTGTACCTAGACTCGGCGCCGGCCATAACCCGACTTTTCACTATTTTTCCTATTTTCAGCTTTTTACGCTTGTAATTTAATTTTCATAACTTTTATTATGTTTTAACCTATTTTAAGGCATGTAATAGGGTTTCAAAGCTTGTATTAATATCATTTAATAGTTAGGATTAGTTTGCTAATTAGTTTAGAGTAAGTCATCTATAAATATGCCATTATTGCTCTTGCAAACACAACTTTTTTATATTTGAATTGAGAAATCATTTGTTCTCTCTAGAGAGAATTCTTGAGGGTGTTCCTCTTTGGTGATTCCCAAATCAATCAAAACTTCTCTTAAGCTTTAGTCCAACCTAAGAATCTAGTCTCTAACCTTCTTAGGATGATCATTATTCTTTCTAAAGTGGATCTTAGATTTCTAGCTAATGTAGGATTCTTTTAGGAGTTCAATTGGTTGCCTAAATCTTCCCTTACCATTTGTTCTTGATCCTTCTTGGGTTAGGGGTATTTAGGTGTTGATTTAGTTGACTTAGTTCATTAGCTTTTGGGTTCTAGATAGCTTGTTTATCTAGTGTTCTAGTTTTAAATTAGGTCTCTTGACTTTGAGCTTCAAATCTTAAGTTAGTGCTTCATCAAGATCATATCAACAAAGCTCTAACCACTTAACCCAATTATTTCTTATTCTTATTTTCCCAACCTAATTCTCTTCCCTTCTACAACCCAAGTCTCTTCTTCTCTCATCTCTAAGCAAAATTTCCTAATTACCCCCAACACTCATCTAGCATAAATAAATCATAAAGACCACATATAGCAATTTAAAAATGCACAAATTCACCCAAAAATAGTATACTTATACAATATGCCATGAAATGCAACCCCTGCCTCTAATTCTAGGGTAGTCTTACAAGTTAAACATTAAATTAATTGGTCTAATATTTGTTTTCCTATCATTAACTCGAGCGGTTGAAGGATTAGAACATGGTAGTCAATGGGTTTTCAATAGTGCCTAGAGATAGGGCTATTAGGGATTTTGGGTACCTTTTAGGTGATGGATGAGTGTAATGATTCCTTAAGTTTGGTTGATTAGGTAGAGATGCCAATTAATTGGGCCTTTGGAAAAGAATCGCATAACTCAAGAAAGAGAGTATGATGTTTATTCTTGAAACTCATACCGGTGCTCGAATTGGGATTTGATGAACTTAGTGATGATCTTTTTACTTGATATATTTTGGGGGGATTTTTCTTGTGCATGGACTTTTCTGAATTCTTACTCCTTGACAATCTTTGTGACTTTTCTGGTGTGGGTCAATGTACTCTCTATTGTATTAGGTTAGCATAGTTAGTTTTTATTTCTTTATCTTTATCTTTATATTGGCTAGATAATGAGATTAGAGCAAAGTAGTAATAATTGCTAAATTCTTGTAGATTCGATACTTGTTATTCCCTACACTATGCAATGGGTATACTTATCCTATTGTGTGGTTTTGGTGATTGGCATTTTAATTTAAACTTTGATAATTTGTGGCTAATTGTTATACTATTTCCAATGCACTCAAAAACACACAACATGCCTACTTTGCTACAATAAATTGTAATGTATTAGCATATTATAGAGTTGGAATGTTATGTTGTAATGTGATATAACATTTGTAATGTTTGTAATATATGTAATCCATGAGATTAGAGAAAGCTAGTTAATCTTTGTTTATATAAATTACATTATTTACATTCTTGACTCAAGGGATAGAGTGAATCATGTTGGATTGATACAAAATGGTTTAATTCAACTTCAAGGACTGTAATTTTGCCTAGCTTAATAGGTGGGTTTAGATGGGATTAACTTGGAAGGATAAATATTGGGGTGAATTCTAAGGTGAAGGAAATAATGTCTCCATTATGTTGACTTTATTGCATATATGCCGATTTGTTCTTATTAATTTGCTATGATTAAATGTCATTCACTTTGTAAATGAACTTTTTTCTTGTTTGAGAATAAATGTGTTTTGCTTGAGGACAAGTAAAGGTTCAAGTGTGGGAGTGCATTGAGTGCTTATCATTACTATATTTTCTAAGCCATTTGTGCCTTGTTTGTAATAAAATCTTGGTTAAATCACTACATACCACACCCTTTTTACCTTGTTTTCTTTTAGGGAATGTAAAAGATCAATTGATGATGAACAAAGATGAAAAGAAAAAAAAAAAGGATGAAAAGTGAAGTAAAAAAGTAAAAAATTTCAGAAACAAGGCAACCTAAGGTGATTTGAACCACCCTAGGTCACCTAGGCCACTACCAAAAACCAGGCAGCCTATAGTAGTCCTAAGAACCTTGGGCTGCTTGGTCTACGCAAGCTAGGGTACTTGGGACCACTATTAGCTGTCTGATTATGTAGATTTTGCTATGTTTTGGGTTTTTTAATATTTTTTCATTAGGCAATTGTAAATACCCCATTATAAGCCCTAAAAACATATCCTAGGGTAGCCAACAACCTAGAGATCCCTTAGAGCACTTAAAGAAATACCAAGGAATGAAGGATGTGTAGGATTTCTAAATTAATTAATCAGATTAAACGCAGCGGAAAATAGCAAGAAATCCAAGCCATGGATCACGGGTCTGCAGTAGAAATGGGAAAAAGAGAAGATCACGCTTATTACCTCTTGAAGCCGGAATTTTTTGAATTTTTCTTGTTCCATGACCGCAGGCGCGATCTAGATCAAAAAACCGGTTCATAGCAGCTCAACTAAAGTCCAAGAAAGAACTCCCTCTAATGATAATCCACACAAGGTCGAACGCTCACAATCTCACAATTCTATACTAGTAGAATTTAGGAGGCTAGAGTTTTTATTAATAAGAGAGAGACGGCTAGGGTTTGATCAAGAGAGAGGCAGAGAAGCGATTTCTCTATTATTGCGTAAATAGTCTGTATTTCTTACCCTAAGGAAACCGTTTCCTTATATTTATAGATTTATAATTATCGTAAATTGCAACTTAGTCCTTCAACGTCCAATTCTCAACAAATTGGTCCTTGAAGTTTACTTAATTACAATTAGGTCCCATGAATTATAACAAACTTATAATTCACCTATAAATATTTCCCTTCTCTTAATTAACCCCACAATATTATCAAATAATATATTTGAGCATTCAAACCTTTATTGTGTGTGACCCATTAGGTTTCCTGGTCTTATTGGTAGCATAATATGAATTAATTCTAACAATATTAGAATTTATAATCCTTAATAAAATAAAGGATTAAATTTATTAATTCTCTAATTAATAAATCTATATTTACCATATCAAGAGCGACATCTAGTAATGATTCTTGACCACCCAAAAGTCCAGAAAGTCAAGTGGCTTGACATGAACCTTTTAATAGCAAATTATCAGTGCAATAAACTCCTTTCACCATACAATATCTCATTCAATCTAGAGCATGGAATTAGTGCCAACTCCCTCCAAAATATTATTAATTCTGGCCCGAATATTTTATTACTTGTTCAAGAAATCCATTACTCAATATATGTATCAATTTGAACCATTTCCACCACATAGTCGCCTTGGCCAAGGACTTCATGAGTAATGATTTCTACAATTGGCCTTGAGATATAGTCTCCTACTATTAGGAATGGTGAATCTTTTATTGACTTTCTCAACTACTTTCGTTTACTTTACGTTGTACCCAATATCCATCCCATAGGCAGTCCTAGATAAGACTCCAAAGATTAGAATCAAAGTACAACACTCGTTAAACAAAGTACCTTGGAGATCTCAAGTCTAAGGATACTCGCACACTTGCTATAATAAGATTCTATCACTGGCACTAAATAGTTATCCAAGTGATTATCTCGTAGCTAGGTCATCCAATGAACTTGTTCCAATACAAGCATCCACACGTTAATCCTGAATATCCCAATACGCACGGTTATGAGAACCACCGCTTGATCCAATCAAGAGATATAACATGTGCCAGTCTTGGCGTATAAATAATGTCCCATCTTATTAATACTATGACTGGGGATTATTTAATTACAAACACTGCATAGTATAGTAGGAATCTCACATCATGGTCTCTATCACGATTTCTTAACACTGTGTTGTACTAGGGACTTTATCTAACGGTTTGTACCATATTTTGATATAAAAATCAAACTGAAAGATAAAGAATGCCTCTTATTAATTTAATATACAATATACATGGTACAAGTGATTGCCTCTAGAGCACAACACTAACAGGATGAAAGTGAATCTTTGAATAAGATGAAGGTAGTTGTTTAAAAGATTCGATGAAAAAGAAGGGCAATAGTTTATCTTTGAGTAATATTCTTCCTTTTCTTTGTTTTCTACATTCACAATATTATGTTTCAATCCCTTTAATTTTATTTCAGGGATAAACCCCCCTAAAACTCTATGTTCTTAGATTAAGTTATTATTAAGATTTATTAGATTTGAATCTCTTGTATTTAATTGCTTGGATACTAGTGTGTTTGATTGATTGTTTGGGCTTAATTGATTTAGTCAGTTGATTATTTCATTCTTAATGAATTCGAGAGATTGGGTTAGGAGTTGAACACCAAATTAATTAGTTTAATATTTTTCTTTCCTTTAATTAACTCATGAGAGTAGTTGAAGGATTAGAACTTGGTAATCATTAGATTTTCAATATTGTCTACAGATAGAGATATTGGGGCTTTAGGGTGCTTTTGGTAATTGAGTTGATCTTAATCTTCTTGAGTAGATTAATTAGATAGAGATATCAATCACTTGAACTTGGAGATAGGGATATCATAACCTAAGAAAGAGTGAGATTCTCAATAAGGACTGACGCCGGTACTTGAATTGGGATTTGATAGGTTTAATGATACGCTCCTTACTTGACTCGATTTGGGAGAATTACTTCTTTTACACGGCCTTTCTCTTCATTCTTATTCCTTGATAATCTTTATGACTTTTTTGGTATGGATTTGATGTATTCTCTATTGTAATAGTTTAGCATAGTTAATTTTATTTTATTTTTCTCTTTATTTGATTGGCTAGACAATGAGATTAGAGCAAAGTAGTTATAATTACTAGGTTTCCGTAGATTTGATATTTGCTATTCTGTATACTATGTGATGAGTATACTTACCTATTTTATGGTTTTATTATTTGGCATTTTGATTAAAACTTGATTGTTTGTGGCTTTTGTTAACACTATTTCCAACACTCAAACATACAACACTCTATATCATGGACTTTGACAAAAGTGTTGATGCTTAATGCCATGATCAAGTAGATTATCACCAGTCTACGTTTTGTAAATTCTTCTCCACCATTTAATTAAAAAACCTTTATTTATTTTCAATTTTAATTTATTTACATTCATGAAAATTTTATAAAATTTTTTAAAAAAATACAATTCCTTTTGAAATGGACAAATTAAATAATCATGATCTTAATCATTCAATGCTCCCAAGCAATCTCAACCATCCCCAACAACAGTTAACATATAATTCTTAATTATTAAACACATATAATATGAAATCATTACATAATCTAGCACAAAAAATACACAATATTAAGTGATCATACAATAATTCAATGTGTTTTGCAAATAAATTAGTCACCGAAGTAGTTTATCTTGTGTACAAAAACTGATATATGAGTATCATAATTAAACATCAAAGCACAGTAATAATCATCATTAATCAGTCCCATATCATCATATAAACATCAAGTCGATATCATAAAGAATTCTGTTACGTGTTTTTTTACATTGGAATATTATCAATAAAGGTTACACTCAACAAGTTTTAATAAAATGCTAAACACTAAAAATCACATAATTAGGTTAGTATACCCATCACATAACACAAGGAATAGCAACTATTGAATCCATAGGAACTAGCAATTACCCTACATCACTCTAATTTAATTATTTAGATGACTAAATAAAGAAAAAATAAATGAAGTTAGTAGACTAGAGAACATATCGAGTTAACACAAGAAAAGTCACAAGGATTATCAAGGAGTAAGAATAAGGAGAAAGGCCATGTAAAGAAGAAATTACCCAATTCTATCTCAAGTAATGTAAATATTCTTCAACTTATCAATTCCCAATCTAAGCACCAATATAAGTTTCAAAAATGAACTCACATCCTCTCGGGTTATGAAATTCTAAGTCTTAATCAATCATAGTGATAGGAATCAAGCTAACCAAGAAGCTCAATCTCAAGAAGGGGGAGCGACAGTGCAGGGGCTAATGACAAGATCAAGAACCAAAAGACTTCAAGGCGTTATGCATTTGCTCCTACAACTATACTTGAGGATGGAAGAGATTTGGAAGAGTACCGAAGGCAACCACAAACTAAATTTAATGAACATCCAAGTGGAATCCCAACAACAGCCCAAGCCTGCACTAAAGAAGGGAGCGAAAGAGGGAGAAAACGCTGAAATCCAACTTCCAGTTTCAACCAGGTGCCAGCCCCAGTAGGCATACCTGGCGACAGGTGCACTCTGTCAGCCAAACACTGGAATTCTAGTGCTGACATGGCGCCAAGTCCAGCACTACTCCTGACGTTGACTCCAGTCGGACAAAATGCTGGAATTCCAGTGTTGACCTAATGTCAGGTCAACACCTACTCCTGGTGCCGGGTCCAGTTGGGCAAAACTCCCTATTTTGCTAATTTTTACTATTTTCTCTGCATTTTCTCTATTTTAAACATTTTGCAAAAACCTTTTTAGCCCTTAAATTGTCTTGGGGCCTTAGTAGTCACTTAGCTAGGGTAGTATAAATACATCTTTTGTGATTTAACAAGACAATTCATCTTACATTTTTTAAATTGTGAAAGAGAGCTTTGAGAGGTTTAACCTCCTTCTTCATCTTGTTCATGTAGGATTTCTATCATGCATAATCAGATTAAGCGCAGCGGAAAACAACAAGAAATCCAAGCCATGGATCACGGGTTTGCAATAGAAATGGGAAAAAGGAGAAGATTGCGTTTATTACCTCGTGAAGCCGGAATTCAAAATCAATCAAAAACAAGAACGCAAGCGCGATCCAAATTATCCAAAACCGTTCACTGCAGCTCAACCGAAGTCCAAGAAAGAACTCCCTCTAATGATAATCCACACACGGTTGAATGCTCACAATCTCACAATTCTATGCTAGTAGAATTCGGGAGGCTAGGGTTTTGATCAAGAAGAGAGACGGCTAGGGTTTGATCAAGAGAGAGGCAGAGAAAAAGTTTCTCTGTTATTGCGTGAATAGTCTGTCTCTTACCCTAAGGAAACCGTTTCCTTATATTTATAGATTTATAATTACCATAAATTGCAACTTAGTCCTTCAACGTCCAATTCTCAACAAATTGGTCCTTGAAGTTTACTTAATTACAATTAGGTCCCATGAATTATAACAAACTTATAATTCACCTATAAATATATTCTCTTCTCTTAATTAACCCCACAATATTATCAAATAATATATTTGAGCATTCAAACCTTTATTGTGTGTGACCCATTAGGTTTCCTGGTCTTATTGGTAGCATAATATGAATTAATTCTAACAATATTAGAATTTATAATCCTTAATAAAATAAAGGATTAAATTTATTAATTCTCTAATTAATAAATTCATATAAAACATATCAAGAGCGACATCTAGCAATGACTCTTGACCACCCAAAAGTCCAGAAAGTCAAGTGGCTTGACATGAACTTTTCAATAGCAAATTATTAGTGCAATAAACTCCTTTCAACTTACAATATCTCATTCAGTCTAGAGCATGGAATTAGTGCCAACTCCCTCCAGAATATTATTAATTCTAACCCGAATATTTTAGTACTTGTTCAAGAAATCCATTACTCGATATGTGTATCAATTGGAACCATTTCCATCACATAGTCGCCTTGGCTAAGGACTTTATGAGTAATGATTTCTACAAGTGGCCTTGAGATATACTCTCCTACTATTAGGAATGGTGAATCCTTTATTGACCCTCTCAACTACTTTCGTTTACTTTACGTTGTACCCAATATCCATCCCATAGGCGGTCCTAGATAAGACTCCAAAGATTAGAATCAAAGTACAACGCTCGATAAATAAAGTACCTTGGAGATCTCAAGTCTAAGGATACTTGCACACTTGCTATAATGAGATTCTATCACTAGCACTAAATAGTTATCCAAGTGATTATCTCGTAGCTAGGTCATCCAATGAACTTATTTCAAAACAAGCATCCACACGTTAATCTTAAGTATCCCAATACCCACAGATATGAGAACCACCGCTTGATCTAATCAAGTGATATAACATGTGCCAGTCTTGGTGTATTAATAATGTCCCATCTTATTAATACTATGACTGGGGATTATTTAAGTACAAACACTGCATAGTGTAGTAGGAATCTCACATCATGATCTCTATCACGATTTTCTTAACACTGTGTTGTACTAGGGACTTTATCTAACAGTTTGTATACATATTTAGATATAACAATCAAACTGAAAGATAAAGAATACATCTTATTAATTTAATATGCAATATACATGGTACAAGTGATTGCCTCTAGGGCACAACACTAACAGTTCAAGACCTTGCTTAGGGTTTAATCTTCCCTATGTATGAGTCTCTAAAATCTTTGGATAATCCAATGTGATTTCTCTTGATTGGGCCTTAGTTGCTTTGTTTTTCTACAGTTTGTCTTGAATTCCATTGCTTAGGTGCCTATAGTTCTACTTCTTTTATTCTTGATTTCTTTTGTTGTGTCATGGATATTTGGGTGAATTTATTGTATGTCTTGCTATATTTCTTGTGGGTCTTTGATGCTTTGTTCCTCAAAGGTTTGTTAGGGAATGGTTAAATAGTTTTCTTTCTTCTTTTCCCACAAAATTTCCATTGTTGGGGTTACACTTATTTAGCCAAGGGTTTGCCCATTTGTTTGCCGCTGTTCCACAAATTTGCTAACATAAGATTATATCAAAGAGTTTGGTATCGGAGAAAAAAAAGCCTTGATTTCAATATAAATCTTTACGTAAAGAAAATGAGCCCTATAAGTTGAAGAAAAAAATAGTGAAATCCCGTAACTAAAAAACATGCTCTAAAAAGGTCTTGAAATCTATACTATATCTTGAATTTTCTTTTAGAAAATTGCTACTTGATGTTATTATAATCCATGGGAACAAATTTTTCTTATGTTTGTGGTGAAAATGTGCTTAAATATGGGTGAAAATATTGATTGTTCTTAAGTAACGGGATTGCAACCAAGGTGATTGATAAAAGTTGTGTAAGGATATTTGTGGCTTTAGTTGTGAGTTTTAAGTTTCAAATTTCATTCCTTGGGATGTTGGAACTTGATATATCACTCTATTATTGGAATCCATGCATATTGAACTAATCTTTGTCATTGCACATTTGTGGTAGTCTTGTTCTTTCTTTCCTATCTACTAGTTTTTCTTGTTTCTTATTCCTACTAATTCTTGTTCGTTTCTTGTTTAAAATTACTTCCTTATGTTTTAGTGATTGTTCTTGCACTATTTAAGTCCTTGTTCTTTGAAATTCTTGCTTGGAAAACTTGTTTGCTTAGGGTGCCCAACAAGTATTTGTTGAAAATCCCTTAAGACCCTGTAATTGGAAAATCCATTAAATTTTGTGATTCACTTAGTTGGACTAAATCTTTGGCTATTAGAGAGGATTTGATTGAACAAGAAAGGTTCAGTGTTAAGAAAAAGGCAAGACGGAGCAAATATCATCAAAAGAGCTAAAGAAGGTAAACACAAGTGTAGAGTGAAAACTATTGAAAGTAAACACGAAAGGAGTGAAGAGAGGGACTACTTCTTTTTATTAATCTCTTTTGCAGGTATAACTTCTTGACTAATTTCATTATCAAGGCCCATGAATAATAACTTCCTAGACCTAATCCAAGTGCTCCTAGTAGACAACAAGAAGAACCATTTGAAGCTACGACTTTGCAAGATGATTTGCAAGCTATGATGAGAACTATGCAAACTGAATTTCAACACATGAGAAGGAAGCTAACGGGGTTGACAAATTAACTTGGTACCTCTTATACCATTGTACAAAGAAGTGGTCAAGAGAGATTTGAAGGCACTAACCCTAGAATGAGGGATAATGATGCATATACTCCTCCATTGAATGCTCAATAAGTTGAAGAGTGGGGTGAGCACTCTATTAGGGGATTTCAATAAATTCCCATGAGAGGGAGTCGGCATAGTACGAGAGGAGGATAAGGTAAGGGTCAAGAAAGAAATGGGGGAAACAATCAAAGAGGATTGAAAAGAGAATTTGATAGAGTTGATAAATGGTATGAAGGGGAACATGGTGATGCCTATGGGGAATTCAATAGAAGATAGGGCAATAAATGAGGTAGGAGAGAAGAAAATGACAAGGATAAGGAGTTGAACCATATCAAGTTGAAGCCACCAACATTCTATGGGAAGAATGATCCCAAAGCTTATTTTGAATAGGAAAGCAAAATGGAGATATACTTTCAATGCCATACTTGTAGTGAAAGATCCATAGTGAGGCAAGCTATCTTGGGGTTTTCAGAGTATGCATTGGTTTGGTGGGAACAAGTTGGCACTTAAATGAGGCAAATGGGAGTAGAAGACGTGGACAATTGAAACTTGTTAAAAGATATGATAAGGGCTAAGTTTGTCCCACACCACTACTACCAAGACCTCTACTAAAGGATTCAATCCCTTAAACAAGGGAATAAAGGAGTGGAGGACTACCATAAGAAAATGGAGATACTGTTGATGGGAGCCCAAATCTAAAAGCATCATAAGGTGACAAGGGCTAGATTCTTAGGTGGATTGAATAGGAAAATAGCCAGTCTGATAGAGTTACACTCCTATGACCGACTTGAGGATATAGTTCATGCCACTGCTAAGAGTGAAAAGAAACTAAAGAGGAGGACTTTTACTAAGCCTATATTTCAAAATCCGAACACTACTATTAAGATGCTAATCAAGAAAGAGGATGCTCCTAAACCTTTCTAAAGGAAGTACAACAAGCCAAGGGAATGATGAAAACCTAGGGAATGTTGGAACAAGGATAAGGGAAAAATCATGGAAAGACTACAACAAAACAGAGATACCAAGTGCTTCAAGTGTCTTGGCTATAGGTATACTTCTCATGAATGTCAAGTAAAATGGCTATATACACTAGCCCCTATGGAAAAGTCTCCACTGATGAACAAGATGAGGGAGAACGATACCAAAGTGACCAAGAAGAAAAAATGGAAGAGGAAAGTGATAAAGGAGAAGTGGTTGGCCAAGAGTATTCCTTAGTTGGAGTCACTAGGAGATCATTAAACTCCCAAGCCATCGCAGACCAAGACCATCAACAAAGGGAGAACAAATTCTACACAAAGTATCTCGTCAATAAGACCCCTTGTAGTGTCATTGTGGATAGTGGAAGTTACACTAATGTGATTAGTGCAAACTTAGTTGATGAGTTGGTAATGAAATGGATTAAATACCCCAAGCCCTACAAGCTACAATGGTTGAATAATAATGGAGAATTGAGGGTCAACAAACAAGTCTTGGCATCTTTTGAGATAGGGAACTACAAAGATGATGAATTATATGATGTGGCACCTATACAAGTGGCTCATTTACTTTTAGGGAGACCTTAGAAATATGTTACGATAAAGCATGATGGGAGGAAAAACACCTATTCTATTATCAAGGAGGGATCTAAATTCACTCTAACCCTCATGCCTCAAAATGAGGTGAATAAAAACAAAAAGATCATGAGGGAAAGAGAAAAGAAAAAGAGAGCACAAGATGCAAAACAAAAACAAGAGTTAGAGGGAAAAGAAAAATAGAGGAAAGAGAAAGAGTTGAGGGAGAGAATGAGAAAACAAGTGCCATGGACCATCACGAATGGGAGTGAGCAAGGACAAGAGAATAAAGGTAAAAGAAGAGTGAACTATTTTGCAAAATTGAGTGAGATCATAGAAGTAATAGAGGCTAAAGAACCGGTGACCCTTCTTATTTGCAAAGGATCTTAAGTTTCTACTAATAATTTTACCTTGTCTTTGCCAAGTGAAATTGCAGCCATTCTCTAAGAGTTTGATGATGTTTTCCTAACGGAGATGCCCGGAGGTTTGCCACCCATAAGAGGAATCGAGCACTAAATAGACTTCATGCCTGGAGTCATCAACCCCAACTGACCGGCCAATAGAACCAATCTGAAGAAGACCAAAGAATTACAAAAGCAAGTGGAAGAATTACTTGACAAGGGACATATGAGAGAGGGTCTAAGCCCTTGCGCGGTTCCAGTTCTCTTGGTTCCCAAGAAGGATAGGACATGGCATATGTGTGTTGATTATCGTGCCATCAACAATATCACGGTTAAGTATCTCCATCACATTCCTAGTCTAGATGACTTGCATGATGAATTATTTGGTGCAAGCATTTTCTCTAAAAATGATTTAAGATCCGATTATCACCAAATTAGGATTAGGGGGGATGAATAGAAAATGACTTTCAAAACAATACAAGGATTGTATTTGTAACTTGTTATGTCATTTGGGTTATATAATACTCCTAGTACTTTCTTGCGTTTAATGCAACATGTTTTAGGATAATTCATTGAAAATTTTGTTTTTATGTATTTTGATGACATTTTAATTTATAGCAAATCATATGTGAATCATTTAAATCATTTTCAATGTGTGCCTGTTGCTCTTAGAAGGGAAAGATTGTGTGATAACTTGGAAAAATGCTCTTTTTGTTTGGAGATGATTACATTTCTTGGGTATGTTGTAAGTACTAAGCGCAACCAAGGAAGAAAACAGATTTCATTTGAGCCCAGCGATTGGGTTTAGGTGCACCTTCGCAAGGAGAGATTTCCTTCTTAACGGAGAAGCAAGTTGGACCCAAGAGGCAATGGACCTTTCCAAGTTATTGGCCAAGGTGGAGATAATGCCTACAAGATTGACTTACTCGGTGAGTATAAAGTCAGTGCAACATTTAACGTTAGTGACTAAACTCCTTTTGATGTAGGTAATAATCCATGGAAGTATCAACTTCAAGAAAGGGAAAATGATAGAAATCAAGCTAACTAAACAGCTCAATCTCAAGAACGGCGAGCGACAATGCAGGGGTTAATGATAAGATCAAGGACCAAAAGACTTCATGGTAATATCCATTTGCTCCTGCAACCAAACTTAAGAATGGAAGAGATTTGGAAGAGTGATGAAGGTAGCCGCAATCTCAATTTGATGAACATCCAAGTGAAATCCCAACAACAGCTCATACCTGTATCAAAAGAGGGAGAAAACGCTGAAATCCAGCTGCTAATTTCAACCTGGCGCTAGCCCCAGTAGGCATACCTGGTGCCAGGTGCACTATTCCAACCAAATGCTAGAATTCTAGTGCTAACCTGGTGCTAGGTCCAGCACTACTCCTAGCACCAAGTCTAGTCGAACAAAGTGCTGGAATTCCAGTACTGACCTGGAGCCGGGTCCAGTCAAGTAGGACACCCTGTTTTGTCAATTTTTACTATTTTTTCCCTCAATATTTTAAATACTTTGTAAAGACCTTTTAAGCCCTTAAATTGCCTTGGGGCCTTAGTAGTCACTTAGCTAGGGCTAGTGTAGTATAAATACATCTGTTGTGATTTGATAAGACAATTCATCTTACATTTTTCAAATTGTGAAAGAGAGCTTTGAGATGTTTAACCTTATTGTACATCTTGTTCAAGACCTTGCTTAGGATTTAGTCCACTCTATGTATGAGTCTCTAAAATCTTTGGATAATCCAATGTAGTTTCTCTTGATTGGGTCTTAATTGATTTGTTCTTCTAAGGTTTGCCTTGAATTTCATTGCTTGGGTACCTATAGTTCTACTTCATTTATTCTTGATTTCCTTTGTTATGTCAAGGATATTAGAGTGAATTTATAGTAGGTCTTGCTATATTTCTTGTGGGTGATGCTTTGAAAACCAACGGAAAGCCATGCATGCGATAAAAATGAATCCAAAAACAGCACAGAGACTGCGCAATAGAAGAATAAAAATTTTAAAACCTCTACGTTGTGTTGTTTTTCTTTGTTGTGAAGTAAATGTTGAGCGAACCATTGAAATAATTTCTTCTCTTGACAACATTTCTGGTTGATGCCCCGCCAATCTCCTACTCCACTATGGCATGAACACAAAGCCCTTGCTTCTCAGAATATTCCACCCCCAATCTATGTTAGTGAAACAACTTAGGCGAGGAAAAACTCTTCTTGATCCACTGCTATTGATTAGCAAAATCAAGAAGACAAAAAGGAAGAAAGAAAAACAAAAGAGAGAGAGCTTGGTAGTGAAATGCTCTGCTATTTTTTTGTGTGTCTACTATGAAAATAATCCAACAAAAACACACGACTATTCACTACCTCAGATAACCAAAACACTGGGGTTTTGAAATTTCAATACTCCCAGAGACTATCAACAGAAGAGGTTTGGCTAAGCCTTAACTCTTTTGTTCTGTGAATCAAAATAACTCTTTAGTCCAGGCTATTGGATCAAAATTAATTTATTATTTTCTTAGAACCAATGAGCCCAAAAATAATAATCATTAATTATTTATTTCCTAGGCCTATTAAAATAACTCAATAAATAATTAATGAGCTAAATGAACTAAAATAATTATTCAAGTTTTTTATTATCTAGTTTAAACTCAGGTTAATTTTTTTAATTAAATAATCTGGGCTTAGGCCTTGAATGTTTTAATTAACTAATTAAACTAGATAATAAATTTAATTTTTCTCGTTCCTTTATTTTATTCAAGCCCAAAAATAAGTTAGACTTCTTGAATAAAATAAAATCCATTTTAATGGAGACTATTTCATCTACCTAAAATAAATTAGGACTTATGGGTTATTTCGAGAACCAAAAAAACACATTGCCTTAGCTACTAAAATGTCCAAAATACCCTTACTATATAAATAGTTATATTTTATATTTTAAATATTTCCTAATATCACCATAAGAAAATATTGACCCTAAGGACAATGCTACGTTAGCAATGTTCTCGACCTACAGGTGAAATGACTAAATTACCCCTCTGCACACTAACGTGCATTTAGAGAGGACCATCCTTAGCTTCTAATCTAATGACCCACAACTTCTTTGAATATTTTTGCTTTCCAAGAGAGCTACCCTAAAGCCAATATCCAAGTCATGTTCCCCACGACCCTGAATAATTAGATCATTCGGATAACCACAAGGGGCGTTATAGTGTAGATATTATCTTGTACAAGTCTGTCTTGATTAACTAGTTATATATACCTAATATACAAGTATATTGGTCCTTTTAAAGAACCTCAACTATAATATATCAAACCATACACTTCCGGCTTCATCAGACAACCAACTCATAGTCAAACTATAGAGTATAAGTCATACTGTAGTAATAGTTGTCTAGGTTTCTATCACATAATACTTTTAGAAACTACTACTACAAGTCATTTTCTTCGTATTCGAAATTCGCTCGTGTTATGAAATGAGAAGACTACTCATTAGATAAAGGTAAGCCATTCCCTATTTAGAATTCATAACACAATGACCTTGCTATGATAAGATTCTCATTCTCATCATCCGGTTAGAAACAGTAGTTTATGTGTAAAATGTCCCATGGTCCATATCTTACTGTGAAAGACCTCTATTCACATGAACCATTTACTTAACACAATGGGTCTTTTCTAATGAAAATTGTGCACAAACAATTTCAAAAAAATACTTTTATTAATACAAGTTAAAATTACATCAGAAACCTAGTCTAAGAAGGCACACATCCCAATAATGTCCCACTTGCACTCTAAGACTAAGTAAGTCCATAAGTGTCCACCCTTATAGCGTCTTCTAAAAACTCTCTCCCCCAAAAGTTTGGTGAAAGGATCTGCTAGATTGTTCTCTAAGACAATTTATTTCACCATGACTTCCCGTCTCTGGATTAAATCCTAGATCAAGTAGTTCATCCTCTCTATGTGCTTACCTCTTTTGTGGTTCCTATGTTCTTTGGATTGTGAAACTGCAGCCGTGTTATTGCAATACATCACAACTGGTTTGTCTATTTGTGGTATGACTCTAAGTTCCAAAAAGAACTTTCAGAGCTAAACTGCTTCTGTGGATACCTCTAAAGCTGCCACATACTCAGCTTCCATAGTTGAGTCAGTAATGTTGGATTGCTTGATATTCTTTCGTGAAATGGATCCTCCAAACAAGGTTAAGACATATCTACTAGTGGATTTTCTCTCATCCTTATCCGCCTAGAAGTCTAAGTTCGTGCATCCTATAGGAACTAAGTTATCAGCCCTGTAAACTAGTTTATAATCTCTTGTACCTTAAAGATACTTGAGAATATACTTTACAGCCTGCCAATGAAGCTCCTTGGGGTTTAACTGATATCTGCTAATGAAGCCTACGGTAAAGCAAAAATCTGGCCAAGTACACAACATGGCGTACATGAAGTGTACGCCTCCTTGCATGAGTCCATACTAAACTTGGCCAGTATCTTGTCAATCCATGTAGTTAAGAATAAACCTAATATTCTCTACTTTCTATTTCTAAGAAACTTTATTCTGAGAATATAAATAGCTTCACCCAAGTCCTTCATACTAAATTGATTAGATAGCTAAACCTTAGTAGATAATAGTGTCCATACATCATTTCTAATGAATAGAATGTCATTTGCATACAGTACAAGAAAAACTACTTTTATACCTTCCAGTTTCCTATACACACATGGTTCATCCTCATAAAACTTTACAGTCTCATAGAAACGAATATTTCATACTTTGGATGCCTTCGCAAGTCCATAAATAGATTTCTTAAGCTAACAAACTATATACTCTTAGCCTTCAGCAATAAAGCCTTCTGGTTGGGACATGTAGATGTCTTCACTAAGATGGCCATTTAAAAATGTTGTCTTGACATCCATTTGCCATATCTTGTAGTCATAATGACATGCAATGGCAGAAAGGAAACGAATGGTTTTAAGCATGGCTACTGGGGAAAAGATATCCTCTTAATCGATTCATTCTTTCTGAGTATACCCTTTCGCCACAGGTATAGCTTTGAAGGCTTTCACCTTTCTATCTGCTCCCCTCTTCCTCTTGTACACCTACTTACACCCAATAGGTTTTATCCCTTCAGGTGAAACTGCAAGATCCCACACCTGATTAAAATACATAGACTTAATCTCACTTCTATTGCTTCATGCCATAAGTTTGCATTGACATCAGTAGTATCCTCCTCGTATCGAGTGGGATCTTATTCCAGATTCTCAGAGACTGGGTCAAAAGGCTCTCCAGTCCATCTTTCTGGAACCCTAGATATTCTCCTACTACGTCAAGACTCTATTTGTATAGATTCTTAAGACTGTGCCTCTTCTTGTTCTATAATCAGGTTAGGTGAAGTTGATTCAGAAAATAAATTCTCTTCAAGTTCCAACTTTGTCAAAACTTTAATGGATGTACTTTATTCATCTTCCAAGTATTTAGCATTAGTATCTTTAAGTACTTTTTTCTATTTGAGATAATAAAAGCAACCACCCTTTATACCTTTTGGATACCTAACAAAATAGCATAATTCTGATTTTGATTCTAACTTGTCTCTCTTAATCAGTACATAACCTAGACAACCCCATGTCTTGAGATGAATTAGACTTGGCTTATGCCCAATCCACATCTATAGGGTGTCCTAGGTACTAACTTGGAATGCACCAAATTTAGAATATATGTCATTGTTTCTAGGGTATATCCTTAAAAAGACACTGGAAGAGTAGCATGAGACATTTTGCTTCGGACCATTTCCATCAATGTCCTCTTCCTTCTCTCAGCTACTTCATTCTGTTGGGGTATTCCAGGCACAGAGAGTTGTGATATTCTCTTATGATGTACCTGTTAGGGATATGCCCTAGAGTCAATTTGTACTTATACTATTGTCGTTATGTATTATGTAATAATACGAGGCATTTTTTTCCACGAATAGTGCATTTAGTTTGTGGTTGTCAAATATGTGACTTGATAGTAAAACTCTACAATCAATACAATGACTATTCTTAAACTATCCCTGATCGATTATTATTAGTGGAATAATAATAAATTAAGGTTAATATATTTGTGACTTGATGGCTATGTTTTACTGGTCATGGATATATGTGATATCAAGTCAAAACATAAATAAATGTTAAAGAACATTATATTGGACATGACCGACTGTGAGAGTACTTCATTGAACATGTCATAAGTACTTTCTAGTCATAATGATATTGAAAGTCCTTCGACTTGAATTCATCATAGTTTCCTACTTGATAAATTCTATATTTTAATGTTGTCTAAAGTTGTTTTCAACCAGATAATAAATTAGACTGCTGTTGGATATAAAATAAATCAGGGAGAGGAATATGATTGATAGTAAAGAAATTTGTCCCTTTCAATTATGGGAGAGATATCCATGGGCCCCTTGATAAGTTAGACTGTTAAAATGCATGACCGTACTCAAAAATGCATGGGCCCCTTGATTCGTGGATGTTTTTCGCGTTTAAGAGTCAGATTCTTATAATCTGGACATCATCTAGATACAATGAATCTGGAAAATCCAGATACATCGAATGTGGACATGCTTCCAGATTCATTGTATCTGGTAAATTTTCTAGGTTCGATTAATTTAGACATATTTTCAGATTTATCGAATTTGGCTACCAGAAAAATAACCTAACAAGTTCGCTTATTGTGTGACCCTATAGGTTCATTTAACACTGGTAGTGTGCCTAAATCGTATTTAACTGGCCCACAAGTTATAAGCGGTTTCTAGCAAAACATTATAACTATCCAAGTTAAATGAAGATCAGTGATCTCTTTGAACCAAACCACAATTTTATATTTAGTCATTTTGTCACACGATATCCAGATTATGCATAAGACACGGAACATGTCATCCTTATTAAGCTTAATTAATTATTTCTTGATTTCATAGTAGACTATTCAAACAAATGATATCAATATCTTAGATTGATATATTTGAGCACGGCCATGCATTTTAACAGTCTAACTTATCAAGGGGCTCATGGATATCTCTCCCATAATTGAGAGGGACAAATTCTTTCACTATCAATCATATTCCTCTCCTTAATTTATTCTATATCCAACAATAGTCTAATTTATTATCTGGTTAAAGACAACTTTAGACAACGTCAAAATATAGAATTTATCATGTAGAAAACTTATGATGAATTTAAGTTGAAGGACTTTTAATATCATTATGGCTAGAAAGTACTTATAACATGTTCCATGAAGTACTCTCACAGTGGGTCATGTCCAATACAATGTTTTCTAACATTTATTTATGTTTTAACTTAATATCATAAATATCCATGACTAGTAAAATATAGACATCTAGTCACAAACATATTAATCTTAATTTATTATTATTCCAATAATAATAATCGATTATTATATAAAACATAATGACAATAGTTTAAGTACAAATTGACTCTAGGGCATATCCCTAACAGTTCAGATTGTAAGAATCTGACTCAGTAAATTAATTAGTTAAATTACCGAGTAATGGTGAATCTTATCATTTTTTTTAATTTAATTTGAATTTAAAATAAAATATGATAAGCTATTATCAGAGCTTGACTTCAAGAGGTTTGGGTGATTTTAAAAGAAAACCCTAGCCGTCTTCTCAAGGGTGCTTTCTATTAATATTCGTGCCTCCATTCATCAGAAAAAAAAAAAAAAAAGCCTCTCAAACCCTAAGCGCTACCACTCCCGGGGTAATGAGTTGGTTCGTCGTGTGTATCCGATAGAGGGCGTTTGCACATTGCAACATTTGGTGATCGTTCGAGTTATACGTACGATAGCAAAACTAGAATCCAAAAATCTTGATTATGCCAAACAGAGGTAATTTTGTAATCCTTAGATCATCTTAATCATTTGGCTTGGGTTCTCATAAGGGATTCGTGGATGTTTTTCGCGTTTAGGAGTCCACGAATTCTAACAGTACCATATAGTCCTTGAATTTACCAGTGAGGTATTCTCCACTACGATCTTTTCTTAAAGTCTTGATTAGTTTACCTGTCCGACGCTTCACTTTAGCCTTAAAATCTTTAACCTCGTCAAAAGAGTCAAACTTGTGTCTTATCAGATAAACATAACCATACCTTATATAAGCATTTGTGAAAGTGATGAAATACTCAAACCCCCCTCTTGCTGGTGTAGACAAAAGACCACACATATCAGTGTGAACAAAACTCAGTGCTTTCTAGGCTCTATTTGCCTTTTAGGTAAAGGACCTTTTGGTTATTTTTCCTATAAGGCATGATTCATACTGAGGCCAACTTTCTAATCTCAATGAGCCTAAAGGCCCATCATGAACTAACCTCTAAATCTTAGTTGAGTTAATGTAACCCAACCTTAGATGCTAAAGATATGAGTCATCGATATTGGTTTTTCTCTTCCTATTTAAAGATTCAGATTGAGCATTATTTAATTGATTGTTAATAGGATTAATGAAGAATAGATTTCCATATATATGCCCAGTACATATTACTTCTCCATCTCTACTAATAGTTATACCTAAATGGAAAGAAAAAGAATATCCTTGATTTATTAGTTTTACAACTGAAACTAAATTCTGTCTAAAACCAAGAATAAACAAAATATCATTCAAAATAACTATTCTCTTACAATTAAAAGTATATTCTAGTCTTCCAATGCAAGGGCCTAAACTTGTGCACTATTTTCCACGCGTAGTTCATGCTCGCCCTTCTAGAGTCTTCTAATCGTTCTAAACCCCTATAAGGAGTTACATATATGATCAATGGCTCCTGAATCAACAATCTATGTGAAAGTTGATCTAACTATTTATATAGACTCTAGATAAAAAATATTACCTGTGGAGTCTTTCTTGACCTGAAGATCTGGACACTCATTTTTCTAATATCCCTTCTTCCCATATTTGAAGCATTAGCCCTTGGGTTTATCTTTAGGCTAGGACTTGGGCTGGTGTACTGCATTCCATTTCTTCTTCTTGAACTTTCTGGGCTTGGGCCTAGTTCTTGAAGAAGAAGCCATCATAGCCCTAGCTTGTGGCTTCATGACCTTCTCTGCTACCTGGAGCTCCTTCAACAACTTTGTTAAACTCATGTTTAACTTGTCCATATTGTAATTCAACTCGAACTGATTAAAGGAGCCTGGCAAAGATTCGAGAACCATGTCCACTTGGCTCTTGGGGTCTATGATAGACCCAAGACTTCTGTTTCCTTGAAAGCAACAATCATTTTGAGTATATGTTCTCTGACTGATGCTCCCTCAGCCATCGTGCTATTTATTATTGTTCAAAGAGCCTTTTGCCTTGTGGGCTGGCTCTTATCCACGAACATTGTGGCTAGTGAGATACTTATGTCATATGTAGTTGCCATATGCTCATTTTTGGAGTGGAGCATATTTGACATAGAGACTAGCATATAGTATCAGGCCATCTCGTCAGCCTTTTTTCATACTTTTTTAGCCTCACGCTTCTCAACGGTGTAACCTTCCCCAATCACAGGGCAGGTCTCATAAAGGACATACTTTACTACTTGGCTATGAGTATTATGTCTAAGTTCCTATTCCAGTCTACATAGATCAGATCTGTTAGCTTGTTCTTATGGAAAATAATGGCTAAGGGATTGAAAGAACCTCCACTAATCATTTCTTAAATTTTGAAATATAAAAGAAATTCTCAGTATTGTGAAAACAAAATAATTTTTTGCATTTTCTCCTCATATTAAACTAATAATAGATAACCCTATTACTATTATCTTTAAAATGATTAATTTGGCTCCTATGAAGACTGACATAGCTTCTTGGAAAGAATAACAGTTTCCTAAACTAAATGTGTTAACCATCACAAATTAATTTCCCTTCTCGATAATGAACTAGAAGATAACTCCATTGAGGGGATAGCCACTTCTTCTCATTTCCTATGGACATACTTCTCATTCTAACCTCCAACATGGGCTGGTCGATCATAGTACATGTCACAGGATATTAATTATATCCTTCCATTAGTTCTAGATTCTTGTAGTATCTCCATCCTATACAGGTTCACTCCCAGGACGGCGCGAGGAGACCCACAATCTCTAATGAGGATTGTTATAGAAGCTGCAGGGACATTAGAATCCCTCTCCCACTTAGTTTTTTAAATAATGGTTTTCTGAAAAAATATCTTTCGAAAAATTTCAATTAAGTTCTCTTTTAACTTAAAATAAAATATCTAAATCCATAAAAAAATCTATGTCAAGGTTTATACCATTTAAGAAATTTTTCCTCATGGATTAATTTTATTTAAGTTAAAAACTTAATAATTTCAAAATTCTTTCATTTAAAATTTCCTCGAGATTTTGATCTCAAGGTTTTATTTAACAAAAATAATTTTTCCTTTGCTAAAATGAATTAAAATGGCTTTCCACTTTAACTTAGAAAAAATTATAAATCCAAAATATTTTCTATGTCAAAGATAAAAAAACCTTTAAGAAAATAACCAATGATTAATTTTTGTTTAAGTTAAAATAACTATTTAATTAAAGAAAAATATTTTCCCTTGTCAAATAAAATATCCCAAAGACTTTGGTCTTTGAGAATATGGGCACATAGGACTTAAAATAATTAGCATGCTAGAAAATTATAAACGTTTCATGCTTTTCCATTTTTAATCCTAATTGCCCAAATAGTAGAATTAAACACATTCATTAAATTAATTAATGATCTTATTTAATCCTAAAATTCCTTTACTATTATTTTTAATGCAAAATATTCAAAGAATATTAACTATTGCAAAAATAATAACTTTGTCTGGTATGGGACCAAAATCCCAAAAAAAAAATAAAAAATAATTTTTTTTCCTATGGTCTTGTGAACCCGCCGCACAGGATCATGGCACATGGATGGTCGCAGGCACCATGCTGCCCCAAGAAGCATCCTCGGCAGGATGTCTCCAGGATGCAGCAAATGCTACCGAACCGAGGGGCTGCCTGGGCCCAGTTGAGGCTTGCAAGCCGCGATTGGGCTTGGGCACCAACCTCGGCTTCCTCTTGTCAAAGCCGTAGCTGACGCGGCTCTGCTCGGCTCGGCTAGGTGGCTTCCTTAAGGTCACTCGGTCCATCTTCCTCAATTTTCCTCGTTGTTTTCATCTGGGATGTTTCTCTAGACTGCTACAAGGCAGTTCTTGTAACATTTTTCATCAAAAAACATCACATTCACCTATACCTTTTCAAATCAGGTTTACACGAAAGCGAAACCAAGCATTAAAAAAATTTTTTACAGCGTTCCTATACTTAACTGTGAGGTTTACAAACGATACTACCAAAACCAAAAATAGCGAAGGATCTCATAGTATTAATCAAAATTAGTCTTTCCAATTTTATTAACTAGCATGTATCAATCTTAAGGCTTTCAAAGTATTATGGCTTTGACACCACTTAATTCTTCAAAAACCAACGGAAGCCATGCAGACAGTAAAAACGAAGCTAAAAACAGCACAGAGACTGCGCAACGGAAGAAAAAAATTTTAACACCTTTGTGCTGTGTTGTTTTTCTTGGCTGTGAAGTAGATGTTTAGTGAACCACTGAAACAAATTCTTCTCTAGACAATGTTTCCAGTTGATGACCCACCAATCTCCTACTACTCCGTGGCATGAACATGAAGCCTATTATTCTCAAAATATTCCACCTCCCAATCTATGTTGGTGAAACTACTTAGGTGAAGAAAAACTCTTCTTGATCCTTTGCTATTAATTAGCAAAATCAAGAAGACAGAAAGGAAGAAAGAAAAACGAACGAGAGAGAGCTTGGTGGAGAAAGGCTCTGTTGTTTTTTCTTATGTCTACTGTGAAAAGAATCCAACAAAAACACATGACTATTCACTACCTGATGAGACTCCGCTTCATCATAGAGGTCAAGATCAAGAGGGAGAGGTATGACCATGCAAAAACTCAAGCCGGCAACAAAGACGGACGAAACTCGACCAAAAAAATGCCTCCAGAGGACGGCCGGCGCCGCCCCAAGTAGCAGAACCGGTGCTGGCTCCATTCTGCCCAACAACGGCTTTATTTTGCCATTCGATCGCTCGAAGATAGATCACAACTGGCGCCGGCTGTGGTGTCCAAACCGGCTCCGGCTCCGCCCTGGGCAGCCGATGACTGCCTTGCATTTTTTATGTTTTCTCCACTTCTAATTGTTTGTAAAGACTTATTATGACCCTAAACTATAATAGAACCTCAGGGATTACTTAGCTAGGGTTAGGGTAGTATAAATAGAACCTTTTTGTGTTTTGACAACATAATTAACACACTTTAATTCAAATTTGAGAAAGAATCTTGAGAGGCCCTAACCTCCTTATTCATCTTGTTCAGGACCATGCTTAAGGGTTAGTCCTCCTTATGAATGAGTCTATAAATTTTTTGGATAATCCAATATTATTTTCTTTAAATGGGTCTTAGTTTCTTTGTTCTTCAAAGGTTTGTTTGAATTCCAATATTTAGGTGCCTATTTGCTCTATTCTATTTGTTCTTTTTTGCCTTTGTTGCTTCAAGGATATTGGGGTAAGATTATAGTAGAACTTTCTACTTTACTTGAAGGTCTTTGAAGCTTAGTTCTTCAAGGGTTTGATAGAGGATGAGTTGTTATTTTCAGTTTCTCCTTTTTGTCACAAGAATCTCTGTTTTTGGTCCTTTAAGTTGAGTTGAACATATAACCAACTAATCCACCCACAACACGAAGAAAAAGCCACACAAGATTTGTATAAAAGAGTTTGGTATTAGAGCAAGGAAAAGCTTAATTCCAATCAAAGCTTGAAAGCAAGAAAATGAGCCCTACAAAGTTGAAGAAAAAGAAAATAGAGAAAATCACGTAACTCAAAAACATGCTCCAAAAAGGTCATAAAATTTTTTCTATTTCTTGAATTTTCTCTTGGGATATTGCTCCTTAATGTTAATATAATCCTTAGGAACAAATTTTCTTGTGTTTGTGGTGAAATTTGGCTTGAATATAAGTGAAAATGTTGGTTGTTCTTAAGTGACGGGATTGCAGCCATGGTGTTTGATAAATGTTCTATGAGATTGTTTTTTGCTATAGTTGGGAACTTTGATTCTTAATTTTCATTCCTTGGGATATTGGGACTTAGTATATCACTCTATTGTTGAATTCCATGTGCATTGAACTCAATTTTTCTAGTGGACACTCGTGCTTATCTTGTTCTTCATAATCCTAGTTCTAGTTGTTCTTGTTTCTTTGTTCTAGATATTTCTTGTTCGTTTCTTTCTTAGAAGTGTTTCTTGTGTTTCTAGTGTTTGTTCTTGTGTTGATTGAGCCCATATTTCTTGAAATTCTTGATTAAAAACTTCTTTGCTTGAGGTGCCCAACAAGTGTTTGTTGAAATCCCCCTAAGACTCCCTAATTGGAAAATTCTTTTGATTTCTATGATTCACTAAGTTGGACTAAAACTTTAGCCATTTGAGAGAATTGGAACTGAACAAGAAGGCTTGAGTATTGAGAAAAAGGCAAGAGAGTGAGCCTATTATTAAAAGAGCCAAAGAAAGCAAACATGAGCGTGGAGTGACCAATCCTTGAGAGCCAACATGCTTGTAAGGAAGCGAAGCGAGGAATTATTTTCTTTCTAATCTCTTTTGTTTTGCAAGTATAAGTAAGTAAATATTCCATCACTATGTCCCATGATTAAGAGATCTCTAGGCCTAACCCAAGTGGCCCTAATATACCTTAAGAAGAACAAATTGATGCTAGGGGTTTGCGTGAAAACTTGCAAGCTATGATGAGAACTATGCAAAGTGAGTTCCAAAACATGACAAGGGAGTTGATAAATCATCTTGGACAATCTTCTACCGTCGCACAAAGGAGAAGCCAAGAACGATTTGAAGTACCTAACCCAAGGATAAGGGATAGTGATGCCCATACTCCTCCGTTAAATGCCTAACGAAGGAAAGAGTGGGATAAGCACTCTATTGGGGTATTCCAACAAGCTTCTATGAGAGGGAAAAGATATTGTTTAAGAGGAGGGCAAGATAGGTGCCAAGGAAGGAATGGTGGGAACAACTTAAGGGGGTTAGAAAGAGAGTTTGAAGGAGTTGATGAATGGTATGAGAGGGAACAAGTTGAGGCATTTGGGGAACACCATAGAGGATGGGGTAATAAAGGAGGAATGAGAGAAGAAAATGATGAGGAGAGGGAGTTAAACCACATCAAATTGAAAATGCCCACACTCTATGGCAAGAGTGACCCCAAAGCTTATTTTGAATGGGAAAGTAAGATGGAGATATTCCTAGAGAGTCATACCTATAGTGAGAGGTCAAAAGTGAGGTTGGCTATTTTGGGATTTTCAGAGTATGCTTTGGTATGGTGGGAGCAAGTTAGTGCTCAAAAGAGATAAATGGGAGTGGAAACCGTGGCTAGTTGGAATTTGTTGAAAGATATGATGAGGGTAAGGTTTATACCACACCATTACTGCAATTATCTTTACCAAAGCTCCAATCACTCAAGCAAGGGAACAATAGTGTGGAAGATTACCATAAAGAGATAGAAGTAATGTTGATGAGAACTCAAATCAATGAGGATCCTAGAGCAACAAGAGCAAGGTTCTTGGGAGGATTAAATAGGAAAATTACTAATTTGGTAGAATTGCATCCCTATGATCGATTGGAGGATATGGTACATGCCGCTATAAAGATTGAGAGGCAATTAAAGAGGAGGGCATTTATTAGACCACCACTTCCAAACCCCAACATTACCAGCCAGGTGCCAATTAAGAAGGAAAAAACCCCTAAGCCATTCCAAATGGACTTCTACAAACCTAGGGAGGGTTGGAACAAGGATGAGGGAAAAGCCATGGAGAGGCCACAAAGGAATAGGGATATCAAGTGTTTTAAGTGCCTTAGATATGGACATACTTCTTATGAGTGTCCAAGTAAGAAAACGATGTATACTAATTCCTATGGTAAAGTTTCTACCGACGAGGAAGAAGAGGGAGAAAGGTACCAAGGAAACCAAAAGGGAAATGGAGATGATAAAAGTGATGAAGGGAAAGTTGTTGGTCAAGAATACTCTTTGGTGGGAGTCACAAGAAGGTCATTGAATTCACAAGCCATTGAGGATCAAGATCACCAACAAAGAGAGAACATTTTCTACACTAGGTGTCTAATCAACAACACCCCATATAGTGTCATTGTGGATAGTGGGAGTTGCATTAACGTAATTAGTGCAAACTTAGTTGAAGAATTGGACATGAAGTAGATAAAACACCCCAAGCCCTACAAATTGCAATGGTTGAATGATAATGGGCAATTGAGAGTGAACAAATAAGTTTTGGTGTCTTTTGAGATGGGAAAGTATAACGATGATGTGCTATGTGATATGGTACCTATGCAAGCGGGTCACTTGCTCCTAGGGAGACCTTGGCAATACAATAAACATATAAAGCATAATGGGAGGAAGAATACTTATTCCCTACTCAATGAGGGAACTAAGTTTTTCCCTCACCCCCATGGCTCCTAGTGAGGTGAACAAAGATCAAAGAATCATGAAAGGGGGAAAAAAGAAAAATGGAGTACAAGATGTCAAACAAAAACAAGAAGTTGAGAGGAAAGAACAAGAGAGGAAAGAAAAAGAGTTTAGAGAGAGGATGGGCAAACAAACACCTTTGACAATCATGGATAGAAGTGAGCAAGGACAAGAGAGGGGAGGCAAAAAAAGAGTGAATTTCTTTGCAAAAGAAAGTGAGGTCATATAGGCTATAGAAGCTAAGTAACCGGTTATTCTTCTTTTATGCAAAGGTTCTTATTTTTCATTGCCTTTGTCTAATAAAATTGCAGCTATTCCTCAAGAATTTGAGGTTATTTTTCCAAAAGAGGTGGTCAACCGAACACTAACCTAATTCTTACGGGCCATAATCAAGAAGAACTTGAACAATTGGGGAGCATGCTTGCCACACCTTAAGTTTGTTTACAAAAGGACTTTTCACCTTACCACTTCTTATTCTCCTTTTGAAATTAAGTATGGTTTTAACCCTTTAACTTCTTTAGAATTGTTTCCCTTGCCTATAGGTGAATGAGAGAACCTTGATAGAGCTAGGAAGACGGCAATAGTGAAAGCTTTCCATGTAGATGATGGCAATGATTCGGAGACAAATCCTTTTCAAGGAAGGGGAGATGATGAGACTCTGTTTCATCATGGAGGTCAAGATCAACAAGGGGGAGGCATTACCATGCAAGAACTCAAGCCGGCAACAAAGACGGACAAAACTCGACCAAAGAGGAGGCCTCCAGAGGACGGTCAGCACCGCCCCAAGCAGCAGAACCGGCGCTGGCTCCATTCTGCCCAACAACGGCTTTATTCTGTCATTCGACTGCTTGAAGACAGATCACAATCGGCGCCGGTTGTGGTGTCCAAACCAGCACTGGCTCCATCCAAGGCCCACATTTTTTATGTTTTCTCTAGTTTTCTCCAATTTTAATTGTTTGTAAAGGCTTATTATAACCCTAAACTATAATAGAACATCAGGGATTACTTAGCTAGGGTTAGGGTAGTATAAATAGCACCTTTAGTGATTTGACAACACAATTCACACACTTTAATTCAAATTTGAGAGGGAATCTTGAGAAGCCCTAGCCTCCTTGTTCATCTTGTTCAAGACCATGCTTAAGGATTAGTCCTCCTTATAAATGAGTCTATAAATCTTTTGAATAATCTAATGTTGTTTTCTTTGAATAGGTCTTAGTTGCTTTATTTTTCTAAGGTTTGTTTGAATTCCAATATTTGGGTGTCTATTTTCTCTATTCTTTTTGTTCTTGTTTACCTTTGTTGCTTCAAAGATATTGGGGTGAGATTATAGTAGAACTTTCTACTTTACTTGAGGGTGTTTGAAGCTTAGTTCTTCAAGGGTTTGATAGATGGTAGGTTATTTTTTCAGTTTCTACTTTTTGTCACAAGAATCTCTATTTTTGGTCCCTTGAGTTGAGCTGAACATATAACCAACTAATCCACCCACAACACTAAGAAAAAGCCACACAAGATTCGTATCACTACCTTAAAAAACCAAAACACTGGGGTTTTGATATTTCAAAACTCCTAGAGGCTATCAACAAAAGGGGTTTAGCTAAGCCTTAACTCTTCTGTTCCGTAATTCAAAATAACCCTTTAGTCTAAGCTATTGGGCAAAAATTATTTTATTATTTTCCTTGGACCCAATGAGCCCAAAAATAATTACCATTATTTATTTATTTCCTAAGCCTATTAAAATAACCCAATAAATAATTAATGAGCCCAAATGAACCAAAATAATTATTTAAGCCTTTTATTAACTAGTTTAAGCCCAGGTTAATTTTTCTAATTATTCGATCTTGGCTTAGGCCCTGAATAATTTAATTAACCAGTTAAACTAGATAATAAATCTCATTCCTTTATTTTATTCCAGTCCAAAAATAAATTAGACTTCCTTAATAAAATAAAATCATTTTTACTTGAGACAATTTCCTCAACCTAAAATTATTTAGGACTTACGGGCTATTCTAAGGACAAAAAAACACATTGCCTAAGCTACTAAAATAATAAAAATACCCTTGCTATATAAATAGCGGTATTTTACGTTTTAAATATTTTCTAATATTACCATAAGAAAATATTGACGCCAAGGACAAAGCTGCGTTGGCTATGTCTTCGACTTACTGGTAAAATGACTAAAATATCTCTCTACACACCACCATGCATTTAGAAAGGAAATAGTATACTAACACCTCTCTGAAAAACATCTACGATCCTTAGGCTTCTAGTCCAATGATCCACGACTTCTTGGAATATTTTTGCTTTCCAAGTAAGCTATCCTAAAGCTAATATCCAAGTCATGTTCCCCAAGGCCCTGGATAATTAGATCATTCGAACAACCACAAAGGGGATATAGTGTAGACACTATCTTGTACAAGTTTGTCTTGACTAACTAGTTACATATACCTAACATACAAGTATATTGGTCCTTCTAAAGAACCTCAACTATAGTATATCAAAACATACGCTTCTAGCTTCGTCAGACCAGCAACTGATACTCAAATTGTAGAGTACAAGTCCACACTGTAGTAGTAACATTATAGGTTTCTATCATATAGTATTTTTAGAAACCACTATTACAAGTCATGTTCTACGTATTCGAAATACGCTTGTGTTATGAAATGAGAAAACTACTCATTGGCAAAAAGTAAGTCATTACCTATTTAGAATTCATAACACAATAACCTTGCTATGATGAGATTTCCATTCTCATCATCTAATTAAGAACAGTTGTTTATGTGTTCAGTATCTCATAGTCCATACCTTACTATGAAAGACCTCCATTCACATGAACCATTTACTTAAACACAATGGGTCTTTTCTAATAAAAATTGTGCATAAATAATTTTTATTAATACAAGTTAAAATTACATCAGAAACATATTTTAAGAGGGCATACGTCCCAACAATAGGTCTTTGATGTTTTGTTCCTCAAAGGTTTGCTAGGGAATAATTAGATAATTTTCTTTCTTCTTTTGCCACAAATTTTCCAGCATTGGGGTTATACTTATTTAGCCAAGAGTTTGCCTATTTGTTTGCCATTGTTCCACAAATTTGCCTACACAAGATCATATCACAATGTGTATCTCTACCTTCCCAATTAAATCTACAAAGCATTAAGATCAATCCAATTAAATATGGAAGAAGTAATACCTCTATCTCTAGGCGATATCACGAACCCATCAATTACCCAGAAGAAATCTGATGAGACCATAAGAGGATGATTAAATGGTGAATTTAGTGGCTTAATTTGAAAGAGAATACAAGACCCAAAAGATGAATCAAAACAGTGATTTTTTGGTAGAAATATAAAGAACACACAACATCCAATTCAAATATTTGAAACTAAGGTTAAATAAAAATCCTAAAAATCTAAGGAACTATAAACAAAGTCTACTAAATCACACCAAGAACCCTTAACCCAACTAGAAGTTAAGAAAAATTGAAGTGATTGATTTAGGCAACCAATCAAACTCCTACAAGAACCTTAAATGAATCAAGAACATAGGATCCTTCTAGAAAGTTAAATTTGTAAGTCACTCGATCATGCAATCAATATCACACATCGAAATAAAACTCGAGTAACCACCCAAGGATCTCTTATATGCAAAATACAGATAAAAGAAATGGTAGGGAAAATACCTCCTGTGTTGTCACTGCAATTCAAAATTTTCCTTCGTGGATTGACCAATTTGGCGCGATCTAGCAAGCTTTCTATCGTGAATAGTCTCCCTATTGTATGATCATAGCCACTACAACTCAAGTGTAGAGTTGTCTCAAATAATAATTCACACAAGGAGCACTTAGAAATTTTAGCGAGAATTAGGTGCTAGTATAATTCTCGGCGGCTAGGGTTTGTGAATAAAGAAAAAGATAATGAAACACCCACAGGATTCTAAAAGAAAAACTATTTTTCTTCTCTATTTCTTTATCTTCAACCACAGCATACATATCCACACATATAATCTCGTATGGTACCCAGAATCCTGAGAGAACAAGGATTCTTTAAATTGCAAATTAGAATTGTAAGCTTTCTAATTACAATCTGACCCACGAATTATAATTAATTATAATTTGACCACAACAACTTCTTCTTTTTCACAATTAACCCTGTAATATTATCAAATAACATCTCAAGTACTTTATCCTTTATTGTGTATGACTCATTAGGTTTCCTATTCTATTGGTAGCGAAACATTAATTAATCCAAACATCTTTAAGATTACTAACTCTCAATAATTAGAATTAACTTATTCATTCTAATTAGTATTGATTTATTAATTTTTTAATTAATAAATCCATATTGATAGATCATGAATGGTGTAACACCCTACCTTCTTACTTCCGATTTGCTACTACCTGTAATGGGATGAGAATTTATATCAACGGCCAAAACAAAAGTTGATCGGTGTATTGAGACGAATACTTTGGTGAAATAAAATTTTCTCGAGACTTGGATGTAATTATTAGATTTGTTATACCCGTACCCTAAATTTTTGGAAGGATATTAAGATTAATAAAATAAGAATTTTAGGGTACTTTAGAAAGAGAAATTGATCAATGCAATGAGACGCACGTTTTAGCGTGAATTGTACTACATGGGGTATCGGGGGCATTTTCGTCATTTTGGTCGAGTTCGTGACTTCGATCCCGAATTTAACCAAGTAGAGAGGGAATTGAAGAATTTAAGTGTTATCAATGGATTCAGCAGAATTTTTGGGGTAGGATAGTGAAATAAAATATTTTTTCATTACGAACCCGATTTTAGTCATTTCTGAAGAAAATAGAAATTGCGGTTGGAAATGGGACGTGTGGCTTCTTATGATTGGTGGATGAACATAAGTGTCGTTTAGTGATTGGTTAATGAGGTCAAGTGCTTCTATTTGATTGGTTGTGATAAGTTGAGATAATTTAGAAGGCCCACAAGAAATAAATAAGGATGGCCCACAAGCATGACAATCTTGACCAAGTTGGACCACCTTTTGACTTCATTTGACCAAGCTTAATTAAGCTAATCTTGATTTGAGCAAGTTAACCATGGTTGATTATGAATGGCCATGCAAGATTAGAAAATATCTAATGGTTCTTGAGAATTCTAGGGATTTCTACAAGCATCACCAATGCTCTTGTAGGTTCTAAATAAATCCAAGACCTTCTAGGATATTCTACAATTTTCTTTTGAAATATAAAAAGATCTAAGGGCTTCTAGAGTTGCCAAATCACCATAGAATTCTTGAATATTCTAAATGACACCTAAGTAGCTAGGTGGACCAATCAAGAGCTTTCAAATGTTTGAGACCATTTAATGAACCTTTGACTTGAAGACCATATTTCTCTATATATAGGCCATGAGGGCCAGCTGAAATGGCTTTAGATAGCCAGAATTTTGGACCAAACAAGAGAGAAAAGAGAGAAGAGAAAAGAAATGGAAATAGAGAAGAAAGAGAGAGAGAGAAACCGGAAATAGAGAGGAGAGAAAGAGAGAGAGAAAAGCAAGAAGATGCTTGGACTGTTCAGCCTCCAAAAGCAGCAAAGAAAAGGTAAAGATCTACCTTACTTGAAGTAATGTTATTATATAAAGCATGGAGATCATTTTGGTATATATATTGTGAGAAGTTTATGTGTGAATTATGGAAACTAGTTAGGTGAAGTTGTGTGAAAGCTGTCCTTGTGTGTAGAAAATTCTAGGAGGTTTTATGTTCACTAAATCTGTAATGTTTCTGGATTTGAAAAAAACAGGCATATATCTTTGTAGCTAAGTATCATAGAGACATTTTAGAATAAGTTTGAGGTTAATCGGATTTACGGATCAAAAGTTATAGTGAAAATAGTAAAAGGTGTCAAATCAGTAACGGGATTTTACTACTGGATATTTGCATTCAAAACTGAACAAAATGGACGATAGAATTGGTACTCCATGAATTGGAACTTGTAAAGGAATGTCTTAAGGATATTTTACAATTGGTTTGACATCATTTGGATTTGTGGATTAAAAGTTATGGGCAAAACAAGTTAGGATGTCAAACTGCAAAATTGCATAACGTTATGGAAAGAATGAATAGTGAAACTAAGTCAAAACTACTGAGGCTGCTTTTGCCCAGTACCATGATACTAGAACCAGAACTCTGAAAACGGCCTATACTGAATTAAATTTAAGAGTCTTACGGTCATTTTGGTATATCATGGAGCCAAATCGAAGCTGTAAATTGAAAGTTATGTGTAAAACAAAATAGTGTGTCAAACCAGTGAAATTCCAGAAAGTAGTCCGAAAATGAATGGACTTAAGGGTGACTACTTATGTGATTTTGGATAAATTAATTGGGGAAACATGAAGTGAATCCCTTTTTTAGGAAGGGAGGAAGGATGTGGAAAAAGAAAAATGAAAGAATTGATCAAACGATGGAAAAACGATGCGAACGAAAGTTAAACGTTTTCCTTGACCGACTGCTAACCATCAGCCTCGTCGGCTAACCGTCAGCCCCATTGGCTAAACGATTATTGAACGTCCGTCGGGCACGTCGGCTAGACATCGGCTATTTTTTGGCCAAACACGAATTGACCTGAAAACGATGTTTGATGTAGGTTTAGCGATAAATGGTCAACGGAACATCGAAAAGGGTAGAAGCGAAGGTTAAACGGCCATGAATGGAAATGATTGCTTAGGACACGAGGCGAGTTCCTTGGATTTCTAAAGCTCTTTTAAAGTTAGTGTGCATTGGTTTTCCATGAAATGCTAGATTATTTACCATGTGGAACATTTTATAGAAATATGTTTGGAAACATTGAATTTAATCCTCTTTCGATATTAGAATTCTGGATTTTCTTAAATGAGTTCCTTTTTAGAATAGGGTATTTGAAAAATATTCCAAATGTCCTTATTGGAATATTTTATGAAAACCTTTGGAACTCGGGTATTCGGTAAATGACCGAAATATCCTTATTGGAACTCTTATGAATATTTCTCAAATCGGGTAAGGGTAAAATGACCCGAATACCTTCGGAAAATCTTTTGGAAATTGGGTATCAGTAAAATGACCTGAATACTCTTGGAAATGACTTTTGTGATCAAGTACGAGGAAAATGACCTGGTTACTCTTAGAAACACGTTTTGATGTGTAAATTGAACCCTTTATCTGGTTTCATCATGATTTTGGAAAAATGTTGTTTTGCCCTAAAAAATGTTTTGATATGAAAATTCTGTGAGATCAGATAACCCTTGGCTTGATCAGTCAAACGGGGTTGGTGACAGTGAATACTTAGTAAGGGCTCTGATCTTTGTACTAGCTCATGTTAGAGATAGACGATCCCAAGTAACCTAATCAGTTCTGGGGATTGTCCTACTCCAAACAGAATAACAAGACATTGAGATGAGTCGTCTTGGCTAGCCGTTTTGAGCCTGGCAATTGTCTATTGATTATGATGGTGGATTGTTCACATGATATCGGGCGGGTACACTCAGTGTGTTCAATTCCTTGCCACCTCGATGGTGATTGACGTCAAGGTTGGGACCCCTGGCTTATGGTGGCAAGTAAAAGATCCCTAAGTGCAAGGTGAGGTATATTTGTACGCTGCTCACCTTTTTGGTATGACAAGGGTGATGTGCTGTAAGGCGCAGTCCTTGGCACAGGAGACCGTGTAGCCGAAGGCAAGAACTGCGGGACTTGCATACAGGCCGACCTTCTGTTGGAGAAGTGCCTGTGATTGGAAAAACAATGGGGCAATGATTTGAAAGTTGAAGCACCGTTTTCCAAAAAATTATTGAGTTCTGAATACACTCTTCATTAAAGAGTTTTGGATTCATTTCTAATGAACAAATAATAAGTTATTTCATAAAAGTTTTGTATACTCTGCCTCTTTCATAAAACATTAGCACACACGGGACTCACTAGGTGATTTTTCACTCACACGTGTCTTGTATCTTACCATTTTGTAGGATCCGGAGTTAGAAGAACCTATGGATAGAGGATGATACCATAGTAACAGCAGAATAAGTCCAGACGTTTCCTTTTTGGATAATACTCTGATGGATTTTTTGTTATAAAGACCCTTTGTCTGGGTAACTGGATGGGGCGACACCCGGATTGGAGATGCTTCCGTTGTTACCTTTAGTAGGGGTGTTACAAATGGCATATAGCAATACATCATGACCACACAAAAATTCAAAAAGTCAAGTGGCTTGACATGAACCTTTCAATAGCAAACTTCGGTGCAATAAACTCCTTTCACCATATAATATCTCGTTTGGTTTAGAGTATAGAATTAGTGTCAACTCCCTCCAAAATATTAACTAATTCTGACCTGAATATTTTAGTACTTATTCCTGGAATCTATTACTCATCATACACATCAATTGGAACTATTTCCAATACACATTCACATTGGCCAAAGACTTCTCGAGCAGTGATTCCTACAAGTGGCCTTGAGATATTTGCTCCTACTATAAGGAGTGGTGAATCCTTTATTGATCATCTCGACTACTTTCGTTTACTTCACGCTGTACCCAATATTCATCTCATAAACACTCTTGTTAGGACTATAGAGATTGGAATCAAAGAACAACACTTATCAAACAAAGTACCTTGGAGACCTTAAGTCTAAGGATACTTGCACATTTGCTACGATGAGATTTTATCACTGGCACTAAATAGTTATCCATGTGATTATCTTATAGTTAGGTAAGCTAGTGTACTTGTTCTAGTAACAAGCATCCACGTGTTAACTTTAAGTATCACAAAACTCACGGATGTGAAAACCACTACCTGATCAAATCAGGAAGTATAACACGTGTTAGTCTTTATGCATTAATGATATCCTATCTCATTAATACTATAACTAGGGATAATTAAGTATGAACATTATCTAGTGTAGTAGGAACCTCGTACCATGATCTCTATCATATTTCATTAGCACAGTGTTGCACTTGGAACTTTATCTAACAGTCATATTCACACTAAAGTATAAATAAAATAAATTGAAAGATAATGAATGCCTTGTATTATTAAATAAATGTTCAATATACAAAATATATGTGATTGTCTCTAGGGCACAACACTAACAAAATTAATCTATACTTTAAGGTTTATCGACTCAATTCAAAGGTAAGGAAGGAAACTCTAAAAATGGTATTTGTAAAACCCCACCTAAAACCTACAATAGAGTACGGGGGATGGGATGCATGTTATGTCGTCATGCATAAAATATATCTTTCGAATGATTTTGTGTGCCTTAGAATTGTGGTTTATAGGTTATATGATTTATTTGTACTTGTTGAGTATAAAGGGTAAAAGGGTAATTTTGCTTGAGATCAAAATAGGAAGATGGCTTGAGGTTTAGATAAGAAGAATATTTGGTTGGAAAAATAAAAATAAGAATTAATATGGTTAAGTGGTTAGACCTTTATGATTTAATATCTAAGGTCTTGAGTTCAAATCCCATCACTTAAGTTTTATTCATATTTATCTTAACCAATGTTTGAATTTTCTTTTTCTTAAATTCCTTAAAGATAGGAATGTTGTCTTAAGAAAGACACAACGGTAATGTCTTGACCATATGGTCTTGTCCTAAAAAGAATTCTAGAAGAATTCTTGTCTCCATTAATTTTGCTAGCCTTGTCCTAACATCTTTGAAATTTAAACTACTCTTGATTCTTTAATTCATATTTAATCATGAAAATTCTGAGATAATTCTCTAGCTAAGAATTTCAAAAATTCCAACTCTTGTGGGATAGGAGTGGCCGAAAGTAAGGAGGAAAAATAGATAGAGGTTCCAAGAAAAACACCATAGCTATTCCTTCAAAACTCCATCTTCTTCTTGTTCATATTTTAGTTAAAAATCTGGAAAATTTTCCAGATTTCCTTCAAGGCTGTTTTTAAAAATTGCAGCAAGCTTTCCTACCCAATTCTTGCAAGAAAACCAACCATCTTGTGTGAGGATGAAGGGTGGAATACCTTGAATTTTTGTAGCTTTACAAACAATGCCAAACCAGAATTTTTTTTTTCAACAAACTAGCAATATTGAACATGAACTTGAAGCCACCCATTAGAACATATGAACAGCTGGAACTTTCTCCATTCTTCTTCAAGATGAAGGCTGGAAAACCACCATTAAAGGACCTTCAAATGCCCTTAAAATTCAGCTGCAAAATTGTGCCAAAGTGGACCAAAAATTCTACACCAAAACTATTTCAATTCCAAGTGTTCTTGAGCTTCAATTCTAGAAATTTTTTCCAGCTTTGTCTCTTCAATACTAAGGCTGAAATTCCTCAGCAAACCTCACTAAATTTCTGCCCTTGTATAGCTATGAACTAAACATCTTTGCTCCTCCACCAACCTTGTGTAATAGGACTCCATTATCATACCTCAAAAAGCTCCTATCTTCACTCTATCCAAACTTGTTTAAACTTCAAATTAAAATTCCAAATTTTGCTCCATTAAAACACTCATTTAGCTAATTAATAAAACCAAAAAATCCTCTGCCATTTCATAAAATGGCTATTTTTGACCATCCTTAATCTAAAACAATCCTCCATCCTTTGGTTGAAACATAGCTAGTTCAGCCATACACCATTGAAGGACAAGAAACCTTCCAAGAGCAAACACCATTACCCAATCCTATACCTCAAACAACTTCACTTTTCTCTCAATTTGAATTTTAAAAAAATCTAAAACTCTCTCTCTCATTCGTGGATAACCGAAAGCTCTCCCTAGGCTAAGCCATTCAGCCATCACACTCACAAACACACACGAAATTCATCTCCTCTCAAACTCTCTCAAGAACACCAAGAACACACACTTCACATCTTTAAGCCTAAATCACTCCTAGACACCTCCAATCACTCCCAAACACTCTAAATCATTAATATTCAACCTATATTCTTCATTGCCACACTTTATAATACCAAAACACACAGAGTTGAACTTTCGAACAGATCTACCCTTTTTTGTTAAAGATTCAAAGAACACCATAAAGGTAAATAAGAACAATCTTCTTGTTCTTCTTCTTTTATTCAACTTCTACTCTTCTCTTCTACTCATATTCATTCCTTGCTCACTCTCTCCCCCTCTCTTGGCCGAAATGTTGATGATCAACCATGGACTAATTCCAGATCACTAAAAAGCCATCAAACATTCAAGGATCTTCACTAAGCAAGGTGAATCCTTCATCAAACGAGCATCAATCAAGTATTCCTTTCTTGACCTCCTTTTAATTATCAAAATCAAAAATCTTAGATGTTGAAAAGTTGATTGAATAAATTAGGGGTTAAGGATATGTATGTGGGTGAAGGGGTTGGAGTGAAGACATGAGAATTAGAATGAATGTTGTGCCTTATGGATTTTACTTTCGAATCACTATGTTCATTATGATTAAAGAGATTTATGGATGTTTTGATGCATGTTAGATATTATGCCATCATTGTTGATTAGGCCTTCATGATATTATTTTCAATGAAGCTATAGATAATATTATGCCTAGTAGAAGATCATCCATGTTATAACATATGATTAATTCAAGTCTATGTTCTTTGAAAGATTAACATGTTATTTATTGTATCCTTGTATGTAAGAGTATGTTCATGGATCTTCTCTAGCAATAGAGAAATTATTGTAAGAACGATTTTTATTAATTTTGGAATTATTCTTACTATCATTATTATTATTAATTTAATTAGTACTATTATTCAATTTAATCTACAAAATTTGAAAAACATTATGTAGGTTTGAAATAGAAGATTATTTAAAATATTATTACTTTATTAATTAAATTAAATTAAATCTTTTTATTAAATATAAATAATAAAATATAAGAATTAATTAATATCAAATGACTTTGTAGATCATATTAATATTATTACTAGTTAGCCTTACTATAACTTTTATCTATACTCATAAATATTATTCACATTAAAAATTATTTATTAATTATTAATTAAAAATTAAGTATAATTAATTTATCGTTAATTCTATTGGTTATTTTTATCTATTAATTATTAAGTAAAATTTATTATCTATAATAATACAATTAAATATTACTTATAACCAATATTATTTAGGATTTATTATTATCCATTACTTAATACTAATTTTATTTATTAGCAATATTACTCATTATTTATTATTTGAAACTATAATTCATTACTATTTATTTTATAACACCCATTTAATTTAACTTATCTAGCTAATTTTATTTTATAAAATACTTTATCAACTAATATTAAAGCTTAAGACATTGCGGTCATAGTTAGTTATTGTTGTGGCTAGTTGAACTATGAATTGTTTGTTTAAGGTAAATATGATCTGAATGTTATCTTATACCTTGTGTTTACCCCAGGTGGGGTTAGGTTGACTTGAACTACCTTGGAAGACTTTTGAACTCAAGAAGAGCAAAAGATTAGGTAGGTTCCTGCATGAAACCGTTTGAAGACCAAAGTTATCGTAGTAAGTTAAACTCAATGTATACGAGTACTTGTATTGTAAATGCAATTATGGATAATTTTCCTTTTCATTTCAGTCAAGTAAACTATTTAAAGTTAAACAAGAAATTTTATACAAAATGCCAAACTTTTCTTAAAAACCCAACTTTGACAAGAATTTTGAAAATCATAATTGCTATTTCAAAGAGAATCAATGTATGATCTTTCTTCTCCCAAGTAGGACAAACAACTTGAGTACTCAATAAGGGTGGACCTTCTAGGACTAGTTTTTTAAGGGTTAGGGTAAGTCTCTCAGTGGGTGGCCACCACTGAGAGGTAAGTCCTTCTCGGATAGCATGCTAGGCCTGTAAATCACACTGGTCCAAGCTAGAAAGTTCATTCAAATGGACTGTATATTTTCAAAGTGGACAACCAGTAAGTTTGGGTGTAGAGATGGAGAAGTATCTCACCCGGCAGGCCGTACGCCTACCTTGGGTCAATATGCACAAAGTGTGGCATTCTGATCGTTATATTGTCATGGTGCACAAAGTGTGGTGACATGGCTACCTCTTTTGAGTGGTTATATTTATTGTGCACATGTATGTTTTGGAAAGGAAAACACCACTCTTCATAGCTCTCACAAGAATCTTTTTGATTCAATATCAAATATCCAGGTTACATTCCAAATGTTATAATGGCCTATATATAGGCAACTTACTCTCACTAAAATGATATTGAATCTCAACCATTCAAGCCTTTAAACATCTCTCAAATATCCCTATTACATTAGAAAAGTCATGGAAGTTGAATTGAGAACAAAATAAATTAAAATATGAAGAAAATTCAAAAGAGGATACTGCACAACAATAGTCGGCATTGATTGCTCTCTTTTGAGAGATGGCCACATGGCCGTGAGGGGCTGACGCCTGCCTCTTGCTGTTCTCCACCAAGAAGCTTTAGCCTTCTGCCGCTTTGTGCACACTCTTGACTTTCCACACAAATTATTATTCAAACCTTGGTCTATTTGGTCCTCTTTTATTTCTCTATTGTATGATAACTTTCACGATCCTTGGCTTATTATCTTGGAAGTTGATAGGAGCTAATTATAGCTATATTTTTCTGTGGTATTTATGTTATTTTTTAGTTAAATGGATATTCATTTCCTCTACTTTGATGAAATTTTGTGTAGGTTTGATTTGAAAGAGTTATCCTTGGAAAATACTAAACATTATTGAAAACGTTAACAAAACCAAAGGTATCCAGTAAGGACTCGGAGTCGCTCCCTAGAAAGGACATAGGGTCGGCGTCTTTTTGAAAAATAAAGGAAAATAGAACAATTTTCGAGGAAGAACATAGAGGAGCTGGCCCAAGCCCCCTAAAGGACTTAGCACCAGTGTCTTTCTAAGAAGAATTTGGTAATTGCCATGGGATTTTTTTGGAAACAGCTTTGGGCATGAAACAAGACTCTTGTGGACATTTTTTGGCGACCAAGATATTTATTTAATCATTAAAAAAGAGATACTAACATATCAGTAACATACATGCTCCAGAATTATACAAGATTGTGAGAGAGTGGTTGATTGTTCTTAGAGTAAGCTAGGATCGTTGTTCAAAGAGAGCTATCAAGAGAAGAAGAAAGATTGCTTATTTATGAATTCCACTTCTTTTTCTTTTTATTTTCTTTCTTTAACAATGTTGTTCTTATTGTTATATTATATTTTAGAAGGATGATTTAAGGATTATGATTTTACATTAAGTTTTTATTTTTTGATCAATTAATTGCCAATTTCTAGAATTCGGTTACTTAGATTTTACTTGTTGATTTCCTTCTAATTAACTTGACAAAGAGGTTAGGAGTGATTTTCAATTCAGTTGATTTGTATTTGTTATCTCTTAATTGACTCGAGAAAGAAATTAATAGTTAAGAACTTGGTAATCAAAAAGTTTTTAATGTCACTTAGAGATACGGATATTAATTTCTTTCATGTTAATATTGCCTAAAGGTAGAAATATTGTTGTTAAGAAATTTGAATTAATGCATCTTTTTGGATGATTAATGAAGTAGAAATATCCATTAATTTGGATAAGAGATAGTGAATCCATAACTCGAAAGAGAATGGATTCTATATTTGATCCTTCATGATGCTAGAATTTTTTAATTAATTGTGATAATTGCTAGCTTAACATTTGTCATATTTCTTGAGAAAACTATCTAAGTACATATTTATACTCCTTATCTTATGCATAATTGATTTTGTATGTATTTGTAATTATATTTCATCTTTCCAAGTGTTGTTAGGCTAAACAAGAAGGATGAGAGTAAGTAGTGGTACTTGTTCCTTGTGGATCGATATTTGTTGATTTCCTATACTATACTTGCGATACGTATACTTGCTTTATATGTGTGGTTTTGGAATTAGCATTTAATTTTCCAGTAAATAGTTTCATGCAAGGAATTACTTGCTTCCTTTCATCTTACAAATAAAATCTCATGTTGTCATGATTAAGGTAACCTAATCTCATCTAGGGAAAGTATAAAGAACAAGTTACTAAATACCTAACTATACTTATACAACACATATACAATATCGAATTAACTTAAGTCAAATAATGCCCTAGTCTTGCGCATGAAATATAAAAGAAATAGACTCATAATCTTATTCAGTAAGAAACTAGAGTTTGATAGCATCATCTAAAATAAATAAGATTTAATTGAAAGTACCTATTAATAGTTATAATACCACAATAATAATGATGATAGATAATTTGTTCAAAGTAATAATGTAGACTAAATGATAAATAAATAATAGATTAAAGAAGTTTTCAATAATAAGTACTGCTTAAATATAAATAATATATCAATCATTGATAAAATAAATTATATTTAAATTTTAATGCTGATCATATTTCTTGATATTTAAATTAAATTTTAATATCTAACCAATTAAAACTATACTTCCAAATATAAATATATTCTACATCCATAAATATATATAAACATTTGTTCATAACTGATTGCTGAGAATGAGAATCTCATCATGTCAAGGTTATTATGTTATGAATTTCAAAAGGGGAATGGCTTACCTTTAGCCAGTGAGTAGTCCTCTCACTTTATAATATAAGCGTATTTCGAATACGTAGAATTGGACTTGTAGTAGTGGTTTCTGAAAGTACTATATGGTAAAAACCTAGAATACTACTGTTATAGCGTGGACTTATACTCTACAGCTTGAGAATGAGTTGGTAGTCTGACAAAGCTAGAAGCGTACTGCTGTATTTGGATTTGGGCATAAAAATCATACAAAAAACAAGTACATTCCCAATAAAGTTTAAATTAAAACGTTAGACCCAAATCACACATATGAGTAAGCATACTCATCATTTCTGAGCACAGGGTTCAAACGAGTGTCGATCCTTAAGGAACAAATAAACATTAATTATCCCTCTTTCATTGTTTAACCGACTCAAAAAAGTGAAAATCAAATAAAAAGGAAAACTAAAAAGAAAATAAAATAAAAATATGTACATGTCAAGGATGGAGAAGTATGCAACTCAAATCATTGATTAGACAACCATGATCTTCAAAAACTTAACCATTATCATAATCAATCATTCTCTCGGCACCATGAAGGATTAAGATAAATTAGCATCACTTGGTCTGTATCAACTAATTACTACCTTCTAGATAAATTAGCATCAATTGGTTTGTCTCAACTAATTCATCCAAAAGACGCATTAAACACAATCCTGGAAAATTTAAAATATGAAATTAATCAATGAATCCTTGGTCTGGCAAACATCAATTAACCTTTAACTACTCAATCCTCAGCAATTAACCTCTTTGGTCTAGCAAGTTAACAGCCAATGAATGCAAAAATTAATCAATTGCAACCATCATCAACCTCTTTAGTCTAGTAAGTTAACAATAGAAACAGCCAACTAATCTCAGAATATGCCCAAGTAATTAAATACCAAGAAGAACAGTCAATTAATCAAAAGATCAAATAACTCCAAGAATCATGATTATCTAAAACAATGTCAAATCATAATAGAACAATTAAAACATCATTGTCAAGAAAAAGAAAATAAAGCAAAAGAAAGAACTCATAGACAAGTCTCATTCTTTTTCCTTGGAAAACCTTCTTGTACAACCCTCCTTGAACATGAAGAATTCCTTCTTAGACTAAGTGATTTTCTATGATGATCAATGAATTCCCCCCTTTTCCTTTTGTTTTTCATCTATTTATAGGCTTAAGAAGTGTCTAAACTCATAGGTACAAAGTTCTTGGCCGAGTAGAAGTTGAAAGATGTTAAAACTCCCCAGATTTCCAAAAACACGTCAAAATATCGCAACACCGCCTCAGGAACAGACCACAGCCGGCACAGCCTTGGTCCTTCAGAGCCGGCACCGCCTGTGTTCTATTTTTCCACTCGTTTGTCGATTTTTCTCCGAATTTTGTGCATACGTTCCAAAATGCATCTGGCGCTGCCTCCAGCCTTACAGCCGACACCGGTTAGGCTCTGCTTGTTGGGGATATGCCCTAGAGTCAATTTGTACTTATACAATTGTCATTATGTTTTATATAATAATATGAGGCTTTCCTTTCCATGAATAGTGAGTTTTGTTTTGTTGGTCATCAAGTACGTGACTTGATAGTAAAACCCTACAATGAATACAATGACTATTCTAAAACTGTCCCTGATCGATTATTATTATTGGAATAATAATAAATTAAGATTAGTATGTTTGTGACTTGATGGCTATGTTTTACTGGCCATGGATATTTGTGATATCGAGTCAAGACATGAATAAATGTTAAAGAACATTGTATTGGACATGACCCACTGTGAGAGTACTTCATGGAATATGTCATAAGTACTTTCTAGCCATAATAATATTGAAAGTCCTTCGACCTAAATTCATCATAGTTTCTTACTTGATAAATTCTATATTTTGACATTGTCTAAAGTTGTCTTTAACCAGATAATAAATTAGACTACTGTTGGATATAGAATAAATCAAGGAGAGGAATATGATTGATTGTGAAGGAATTTGTCCCTCTCAGTTATGGGAGAGATATCCATGGGCCCCTTGATAAGTTAGACTGTTAAAATGCATGGCCGTGCTCAAATATATCAATCTAAGATATTGATATCATTTGTTTGAACAGTCTACTATGAAATCAAGAAATAATTGATTAAGCTTAATAAGGATGACATGCTCCGTGCCTTATGCTTAATCTGGATATCGTGTGACAAAAGGACTAAATATAAAATTATAGTTTGGTTCAAAGAGATCACCGATCTTCATTTAACCTGGATAGTTATAATGTTTTGCTAGAAACCGCTTATAACTTGTGGGCCACTTAAATATGATTTAGGCACGCTGCCAGTGTTAAATGAGCCTATAAGGTCACACAATAAGCGAACTTGTTAGGTTATTTTTTTGGTGACCAGGTTCGATGAATCTGGATGATATCCAGATTATAAGAATCTGACTCGGTAAAATAATTAGTTAAATTACCGAGATAATTGCAGAATCTTATCATATCAGTTTTAATTTAATTTGAATTTAAATTAGAATATGATAAGATATTATTAGGGTTAGACTCTAAGAGGTTCGAGGGTTTTTTTAAGAAAACCCTAGCCGTCTTTCAATAGTCCAATTTTCGATTGAGAATATTCGTGCCATTCTCTACCAGAGAAAAAAAAAAAAAAAAACCTCTCAAACCCTAGGCGCTAGCACTCCCCGGGTATCGAGTGAATTCGCGGTGTGTATCCGATAGAGGACGTTCGCATACTGCAGCGTCTGGTGATTGTTCGGGTTGAACGTACAACAGCGCAACCAGAATCGAAGGATTTCGATTACAGCAACCAGAGGTAATTCTTAAAGCTTAGATCTTCTTAATCGTTTACTTGGGTCCTCGGGAGGGATTCGTAGATGTTTTCCGCGTTTAAGAGTCCACGAATCCCAACACTGCTCTACTCTGCTTCTCTACTTTTTCCATCGCTTTAAAGTCCGTGCATCTAGTGTACACCCGGCGCCGGTTCCAGGCTTCCCGCAGGCGCTGCCTCTGCTCTATTTCGCGACGGTTTTGCTTCGTTTTACCCAAAAACCTAAAATAATGACCAAAATACCTTTCTAATGGTAAAATCTCAAATATGAAAGAATATGACTAGTTATTACACAAAATATATTACAAAAAAGCATCAAATAATTACGCAAAATATAACTAAATTAGCCCCTATCATATTCCCCCACACTTAGCTCTTTGCTTGTCCTCAAGCAAAGCATCAAGAACAAGTAGAAAAAACATAAGGTTTTACTCACATCACTCAATCAATTCCCAAAACATATCTTCAATTCTTTCTTTACTTATGAACATAAAACATATGATACTAAATCTTTCACAACCAATGCAAGACTTGTGTAGTGATAAATAACTTAGTAGAACCATCACAATACTTCACAATATTCTCAAACTATTAGAAAGAAGTTAGTTCAAAAAGAATATGCATTCCATATGCTTACTTTTCATACACTCTCTCCACTAATCCGAGACATATCATGATTCTACTTAGATCAAGTAGGACTTTTAAGCTTGTAATGTAAAGCTAAAGGTTTGTAATGCAGCTTAGCAAACAAAGGATATAGGAACATCAAAAGTCAAAGAAAAACTGAGAGTAAGCAAGAAAAGGGTAACCAAAATAAACCTATAATTCCCAACTCTTCTTGCTCTCCTATTCCAAGAACCAATCAAACCATAACCTTATATAACAACCCTTAAGCATTTCAAGCAAATCCTGCATTGCTCTTTCTTTTTTCTTTTTTTTTTTTCTTCTTCTTCTTTCACCTCTTCTTATCATCAATTCTTTTCCTCACAAGATCAATCAATTTTCCAATAATGGTAGCAAGTATCTTATATGAACTTACTTTTATAGTTCACTCACCATCCCTTTTGTCATTTTTTCGCTCTTTTTGTCTTCAATTCTTTCTTCTTTTACTCCTCTTTTTTCTTTTTCTGCTGTTGTTCTTTTATTTTTCATTTACTTTCCTTTCTAGCAGCTTGTTGTTTTCTCTCTTCACTCATTCCTTTTCTTCTTTCTCATCTTTTTTCAGCTCGCATTCTTTTCTTTCTCAATCTTTCAACTTCTTCCTTTCATTCTACTTTCTCTCTTTTCCCAGCTCCAATTGTAATTGATCCATGACTGAAAGTAACAAGTCATGATCTCTCTCCCCGCATTGTTCTCAACATACATACACTTTCATCCTTGAAGAGCATAAAGATTTGGAAATTATACAAACTCTCAGCACAAGTAATGGACAAAATATCGTGACGGGTTGTAAAGAAAGAAATCACCAATTTAAGCTCAAAATAGGCACTAGGGATAATATAGCACTAGGTAGGCTTGAAAAGCTCAAACTATCCAAAGAATGCCTATTACCGTCATCCCTAAGTTAAATCATGAATGTCTTTCTTATTTCGCCTCGAGATGTATTCAAGTAAGTTCTTGAATGCTCCATACATTTTAGAGAAAAAAAACAGGTTTAAGAATAATGCAAAGCATTTGATCAAGAACTACTTTATCCAAGTGAGTGCAGAAAATCATGCATAAGCCATAACTGATCTAGAACATATGCTCTATAATTCATCATAAAGACATGTACTAAAAATACGGCTTGAAATCTCCAAAAAATCAGAAAATTTCTTAGAAAATTTTGAAAAATTTTGTTCCCAAGAAAACTAAAGAGTATATAGAAGACTTGTCAATCAAACCACTCCCCCACACTTAAACTGGACATTGTCCTCAATGGCCAAATAAATAAACCCAAAACAATCAATACCAAGGGACCAAAAAGATAAATGAGAAGAGATAAGAAAAACAAACTGCCATTAATCGTGTTGTACAAGAGCTGAATGCTTGAAGAGGGAGGCATGATGAAAGTACCTATGCGGAGTCGTCAAAGAGCATGTCCACCTATTCGTGATGTGGAAGACTGCCACCCGCATAACATTTCACCCGATGGCTATTAACTTTGAAAGTTCCCCGAGTAGGGTGAGTAAGGTCCAGGGTGCCAAAAGGGCCGATCTTACTTACCCTGAATGGTCTTAACCACCGAGATTTCAACTTTTCGGGAAAAAGCCGTAAACGAGAATCAAATAACAGGACTTGATCGCCTATTGCAAAGTCATGTGGTCCAGTAATACGCTTGTCGTGCCAGGATTTCACTTTTTCTTTGTACCGGAGTGACATATCATAGGCATCTTTTCACAATTCCTCCAAGGCTGTGAGTTGAAGTAACCGGGACTTCCCAGCTGACTCAAGATCAAGATTAAACAGTTTTATTGTCCAATAAGCCTTGTGTTCAATTTCAACTAGTAGGTGACATGATTTACCATATACTAACCGAAACGGAGTCGTGCCAATTGGTGTCTTAAAGGCTGTTCAATCTGCCCAAAGGCTATCATCTAGTTTTAAGCTCCAATCCTTCCTAGTGTGGTTGACAGTTTTTTCCAAAATTCGTTTCAGTTCTCTATTAACCACCTCAACATGTCCACTTGTTTGAGGTGGCCAACCTATGGTGCACACCCAGGTGTATGAGGACTTTTTTCATTTGTGCATTACAAAAATGAGTCCCCCTATCACTAATTTGGACCTTAGGCACACCAAATCGAGTGAAAAGTTTTTTCAGAAATTTGACCACCACCCTTGCATCATTAGTGGGTAAAGCTTGGGCTTCTACCCATTTAGAGACATAATCCACTGCCACCAAGATATATTTATTCCTTAAAGAACTAGAAAAATGTCCCATGAAGTCTATGCCCCAACAGTCAAAAACTTCACACGCTTGGAAAATTTGAAATGGCATCTTATTAGATTTAGAAAGGTTACATGTACATTGACACCTATCATAACTTTAGATAAACCTGCGGGTATCTTTAAATAATGTGGGCCAATAGAATCCGGCATCTAGCACCTTTCGTGCAGTGTTGTTGGCTTGGTAATGTCCTCCAGCAAGTCCTTCATGACAATGTCAAATAATATCTTCCCCTTCCCTAGCATCCACACACCTCCGAACAATTTGGTCCGCACAACACTTAAACAAATATAGGTCATCCCAAAAGTAATACCGTACATCGGAGAAGAATCTCTTCTTTTGATGCATCGTGAGGTCTTTTGGCATAATTCCTGCAGCCAAGTAGTTAGCAAAGTCGGCAAACCATGGTGTGGTTGGGATCTCACCTTCTATGAGCAAAAGTTACTCGTCCGGAAAAGTGTCATCAATGTCTTCTTCTAGCAAGGATTCCAGGTATGGATTATCCAATCTTGACAGGTGATCTGCAGCCAAGTTTTCTGCCCCCTTTTTGTCTCTAATCTCCAAATCAAATTCCTACAATAATAGAACCTATCTTATCAATCTTGGTTTGGAATCATGTTTGGTTAGAAGGTACTTCAGGGCTGAATAGTTCGTATATACAATGACTTTGGACAAAATAAGATAAGAGCAGAATTTATCAAAGGCAAACACTATGGCCAGCAATTCTTTCTCGGTTGTTGTGTAATTTTCCTGTGCATCCGTTAGAGTCTTGCTGGCATAGTATATCGGTTGGAAGTGCTTGTTCCGTCTTTGTCCTAATACTGCACCAAATGCAAAATCACTTGCCTCACACATTAGTTCAAAGGGAAAAGACCAATCCGGGGCAATTAGAATGGGTGAATTAATCAATTTCTCTTTAAGTATGGTAAAAGCGTTGAGACATTTATCATCAAAATTAAATTCAGCATACTTTTCAAGTAAAGAAGTAAGAGGTTTCGAAATTTTTGAGAAGTCGAAGATAAACCGCCTGTAGAAACCTGCATGACCAAGAAAGCTCCTTATAGCTTTTACCGAAGTAGGAGGAGGTAGCTTCTCGATTGCTTCAATTTTTGCTCTATCAACCTCAATACCCTTCCTTGAAATTTTATGCCCTAGCACAATGCCTTCTTTTACCATAAAGTGGCACTTTTCCCAGTTAAGCATGACGTTAGTCTCTTCACTTCTTGTGAGCACCTTCTCAAGGTTAGATAAGCACAAATCAATTGAGTCATCAAAAACTGAGATATCATCCATAAATACCTCCATGATATCCCCCATGAGTCCTTCAAATATAGCTGTTATGCATCTTTGGAATGTTCTGGGGCCATTGCAAAGGTTAAATGGCATCCTACGATATGCAAAAGTACCATATGGACATGTGAAAGTAGTCTTTTCCTGGTTCTCCGGATATATGGGAATTTGTAAGTAGCCTGAGAATCCATCTAAGAGACAATAATACTCGTGTCCGGCTAACCTTTCTAACATTTGGTCAATGAAATGAAGAGGGAAGTGATCTTTTCTAGTGGCTTTCTTCAACATCCTATAATATATGCAAAATCTTCACCCCGTGACCAATCTCATAGGGACTAATTCATTTTTATCGTTGGGGCTCACCGTCATTCCTCCCTTATTTGGTACCACTTGAGTAGGACTTACCCAACTGCTATCTGAAATAGGGTAAATGATGCCAGAATCTAAGAGCTTAACCACCTCACCTTTTACCACTTCACTCATATGTAGGTTCAACCTGCGTTGGGGTTGCACTACGGGTTTTGCATTTTCTTCCATCAAGATCATGTGTGTGCAAATGATGGACTAATGCCTTTAATATCAGTGATCTTCCAAGCTATCACTCTTTTATATTTTTCCAACATGCTTACCAGCTTGGTCTTTTGTTCTGGCTTGAGATTTTTGGCAATGATGACAGGTAACTTACGATCCTTAGCCAAGAACACATATTTCAAATGCTCGGGTAGGTCCTTTATGTCCACTTCGGGAGGATCGTCTATAGATGATTTTATTCTCCCCAAATTGCGTTTTTCTATGTCCAAATTCTGCATCCCATCCTTGTTATGAGATTCCTCCGGATATGCCATTGATGTTTCCATTAATTCCCCCTCAATAGATTCCTGCATCAATTCAAAAATTAGTTTGTCAAGAATATCAACTCTTAGACACAAATCATCAGAAGTCATAGGTTGTTGCATGCTCTTATGGATTTGAATTATGACTTCCTCATCCCCAACCCTTAGTGTTAATCTCCCCCCATGGATATCAATTAATGCTTTTGCTGCAGCTAAGAAGGGCCTACCTAAGATTAAGGGGACTTTAGAATCTTCGTCCATATCAAGAATAACAAAATCCACAAGAAATATGAATTTATCAACTTTTAACAACACATCTTCAATGATGCCCCTAGGGTATTTGATAGAGTGATCCGCGAGTTGAATACTCATCCTAGTGGGTTGTGGTTCTCCTAGGCCTAGCCTTTTAAATGTTTTATACGGTAGTAAATTAATGCTAGCACCTAGGTCAGCTAGTGTATTACATACATGAGGAGTGCCAATTAGACATGGGATAGAGAAACTCCCTGGATCCTTTGCCTTTTGGGGCAAACTTGAGTTGTCCTGCAAGATGGCTGAGCTTTCTTCATTGAGGACTACTGTAGACAATTCTTCCAGTTGCTTTTTGTTGACAAGCATACTTTTGAGGAACTTGGCGTATTTGGGCATGTGGATTAAAGCTTCACTGAGGGGGATATTTTTGTGCCGTTGTTTAAATACCTCTAGGAATTTGTTGAACTGGGCGTCTTTTCGGGCCTTGTGTAGATGAGTAGGGTATGGTATGTTAGGCTAAAAAGTGGGTTTTTTGGGAGGTGGACAGGGGATAGCCGGTGCCGGTTCCATTCTGTGTTGCAAGGTTTCAGTGTTGATGGACATCCAGCGCCGGTTCTCTTCTTCCAGCCGGCGCCGGCCCTCATCTGTTGTACTATCAGGCAATTCTTTTCCACTTCGCAATGTGATAGCAGCTGTTTCCATACTGGCTAATGGTGTGAATTCATGAGATTTTATTACCATGTCCGTCAAAAACCAGATTTGTTGTTCCATATTGCGGATCATTGCTTCGAATTTTTTGAAGGTGGAATAGATTTCTTCGAAACGCCTCGTAACATGCCCTACGAATTTACCAACTAAGGTATCAAGCTTTGTTGATTCCGGTGCTATGAGTGTTCCCTCTGAGGCATAATGGGAGTACTGCTCCCTGTTAGACCTCCTTAGATCCCAATTCGCCATGTCTCCTGAATAAGAAAATGAGTTAGATAGGAAAATTACAAAAATACACAGTTAGTTTAAAAGACGTAGTTTAAGTTGGTTAGGTTAGTTAGCTTATAAGGTTATACAAGAATACACGAAATACAAAAGATAGCACCGTTTTGCAGCAAGAACAAACATACATATTTACATGGTTAAATCAACAAAGTCCAGGCTTTCATGCTATTGTTCCCCGACAACGGTGCCAAAAACTTGATGTGTTTGGATTTGGGTATAAAAATCATATAAAAACTAAACACATTCCCAATCAAGTTTAAATTAAAACATTGGACCCAAATCACACATATGAGCAAGCGTTCTCATCATTACTGAGCATAGGGTTCAAACGAGTGTCGATCCTCAAGGAACAAGTAAACATTAATTACCCCACTGACTCAACAAAGTGAAAATCAAATAAAATGGAAAACTAAAAAGAAAATAAAATAAAAATATGTACATGTCAAGGATGGAGAAGTATGCAACTCAAACCATTGATTAGACAACCATGATCTTCAATAACTTAACCATTATCATAATCAACCATTCTCTCGGCACCATGAATGATTAAGGTAAATTAGCATCACTTGGTCTGTCTCAACTAATTCATCCAAAAGATGCATTAAACACAATCCTTAATTAAATTTCCGTGGTCTGGCAAATTTAAAACATGAAATTAATCAATGAATCCTTGGTCTGGCAAACATCAATTAACTTTTAATTACTTAATCCTCAGAAATTAACCTCTTTGGTCTAACAAGTTAACATCCAATGAATGCGAAAATTAATCAATTGCAACCATCATCAACCTCTTTGGTCTAGCAAGTTAACAATAGAAACAACCAACTAATCTCGGAATATGCCCAAGTAATTAAATACCAAGAAGAATAGTCAATTAATCAAAAGATCAAATAACTCCAAGAATCATGATTATATAAAACAATGTCAAATCACAATAGAACAATTAAAATATCATTGTCAAGAAAAAGAAAACAAAGCAAAAGAAAGAAAGAACTCATAGACAAACCTCCTTCTTCTTCCTTTGAAAACCTTCTTATACAACCCTCCTTGAACCTGAAGAATTCCTCTTTAGACTGAGTGATTTTCTATGATGATCAATGAATTCTCCCCTTTTTCCTTGTGTTTTTCATCTATTTATAGGTTTAAGAAGTGCCTAAACTCGTAGGTACAAAGTTCTTGGCCGAGTCGAAGTTGGAAGATGCTAAAACTCCCCAAATTTCCAAAAACGAGTGAAAAGATCGCAACACCACCTCAGGAACAGACCACAGCCGGCGCCGCCTTGGTCCTTCGGAGCCGGCACTACCTGTGTTCTGTTTCTCCTCTCGTTTGTCGATTTTTCTCCGAATTTTGCGCATACGTTCTAGAATGCAGCCAACGCCGCCTCCAGCCTTACAGCCGGCGCCGGTTAGGATCTGCTCTACTCTGCTTCTCCAATTTTTCCATCGCTTTGAAGTCCGTGCATCCATTGTACTGCCGGTGCCGGTTTCAGGCTTCCAGCCGGCGCCGCCTCTGCTCTGTTTCGCGGCGGTTTTGCTTCGTTTTACCCAAAATACCTAAAATAATGACCAAAATACCTTTCCAAAAGTAAAATCTCAAATGTGAAAAGAATATGACTAGTTTTTACACAAAATGTATTACAAAATAGCCTCAAATAACTATGCAAAATATAACTAAATTAGCCCCTATCACGTACACTTTGATGTACTATAGTTGAGGTTCTATTGTTGGACCATTATACTCGTATGTTAGGTATATAAGTGACTAGTAAGTTATGATAGACTTGCACAAGATAACTTCCTTGCTATATCGCCCTTTGTGACTATTCGAATGATCTAAATATCTAGGGCCCTGAGGATCATGACTTGGATTTTTGTTTTAGGGTAGCTCCCTTAGAAAGAAAAAACATTCCAGGAAGTCGTGGATCAATAGACTAAAGGTCTAAGAATGGTAGATATCATTTAGAGAGGTGTTAGTACACTTTTTCCTCTCTAAATGTACGACGATGTGTAGAGGGGTCTTTTGGACATTACACCTATAGGTCGAAGACATTAGTAACGTAGCATTGTCCTTAGGGGTCAATATTTCCTTATGGTGATATTAGAAAATTTTAAAATGCAAAATACAACTATTTGTATAGCAGGAGTATTTTGATTATTTTAGTAGCCAATGCGATATTTCTTTTGGTCCTCGAAATAGCCTATAAGTCTTGAAGGATTTAGGTTGAGGAAGTAGTCTTATTTAAAATGGGTTTTATTTTATTCAGATTAGCCTGGATTATTTACTAAACTAGAATAAAATAAAAGTCCAAAGAGAGAATTAATTATTTAATTTAGTGGGTTAATTAATTATTCAGGGCATAAGCCTGGATTGAATAATTAGAATTAACCTGGGTGTAAATTATAATATAGACTACAATTTTGGATTGGCTTATTTGGCTTGAATAGTTAATTATATATTGAGCTTTTAATTGGTCCTAGTATAAATAATTAATTTGGCCTAATAGTCTCGACCAGGTCCAATGGGTCTAGCCCAAGCCTGTGTAGGCTAATGGGCTAACCGATTTTGCGGCTTCGGGTTTTTTGTTGCTAGGATGCCAAAGAGTCTTAGCTTAGGTCAAAAAATGGGGAAGATAAGATAACATGATTTGAGAGATTTGATGATCACTGATAGAGTCGAAATTAGTCATATATTTCCTAGTTATTTGAGGCTATTTCGTGATACTTTTCATACAATAACTAGTCATATTCCTTCGTATTTGATATTTCTCTTATAAAAATGATTTTCTATAATTTTATACAAAAATATAGGAAATGGAGCTAATTGTGTGATTTTTCAGCATAGGATCAGCACCAGGCCACAAGAGTAGAGCCGGCACCGGTCATCTACTGGTAGAACAAGGGAAATCGAAGGAATTGAATGAAACAGGGGAACACAATTGCAATTGGAAATTAGAGAAGAAAAGGTGGAAAATGGGATTGGCTTAAATGGCTCGGTCACAGCAAAATGGAAATGGAAAAGGACAAAAGAAAGAAGAGGAAAAAATCAGTTGCAACAATCTTTGGTGGCTCAATTGAGCCAATGCAACAAAGAAAGAAAGAAAAAGATAGATTTTGGTGGGGCCAAGGTGGAGAACAAAAGGGGCTGAGAAAGACAAAAGCAAAAGAAGGAAAAAGAAGCATCCTCGGTTAGCAATCAGCAATAGAGAAGGAAGACTGGCTTGGACAGCTTCCGTGCAGTCAGATGAGCCGATGCAAAGGAAAGAAAAATAGCTCATCAGTTTGCGCAAGCCGACAGCAAGAAGCCAACATACGAAGAGGGAAATTCGTTGGCTCATTGAAGGTGTGCGGCTCGGTGGTATTCACGGCTCCAATTGAAGTTAATCTAAGCAATTTCACAATTCCAATTCAACATCAAAGGCTTCAGCGCAAAATGATAGAAAGTCCAAATTGAAGTCCAATTGTTCTCAATTTCATAAAGACGGTGGACTATTTAATTTTTATTTAGATTTTTAGTTAGATTTTATTATTCCTTTTTGGTTTTGAATTTTAGTAATTACTTCTTCTTTACTTATGACTCTTTTACGAACTTTGTGAGCCTATAAATAAAGGCCAATTTACCCTAGGAAAGAGGAGGTGCATAATGTAGAAACTTAAATATATTTTAGAGTGCATCACCAATATTTTCTCGAGATAAATAAATCGAGGATTGTACAAGAGGGTCTACGAAGGAAGAAGAAGGAAGCTAGTCTATGAATGCTTTCTTTTAACTTTGTTTTCTTTTTCTTGAACAATGATGTGTTAATTATTTTATTGTAATTTGACATTATTTAGGTATTCATGATTTTTAGAGTTACTTTGATCTTTTGATTAATTGATTGTTATTCTTGGTATTTAATTACTTATGCTAATTACGAGATTAGTTGGTTGTTTCTTTCCATTAACTTGCTTGGACAAAGGGGTTAATGGTGGTCTCAATTCATTAATTTCATATTTGCTATTTCTTAACTTGCTTAAAAAATGGGGTTAATTGTTAAGAACTGGGTAATTAAAGGTCAATTGATGTCTGCCAGGATATGGATTCATTGGTTAATTTCATGTTTTAAGTTTGCCAAGATATGGAAGTTTAAACAAGGATTGTGTTTAATGCATCTTTTGGGTGAATTAGTTGAGATAGGATATGTGATTCTAATTTGTCTAGAAGATAGGGATTTCATGGATTGGAAAAGAAGTGAATCTATCTTAATCCTTCATGATGTCAAGAGAATAATTCGTTATGATGATGATTGAATACTTTAACCGTGTTTGTCAAAACAATGGTTTAAGTTATATAATTCTCCATCCTTGACATGTATATATTATTTTATTTTATTTTATTTTTTATTCTTTTTTACTTTATTGAGTCGGTTAAACAATGAAAGAAAAGTGATTAATGCATACTTTTTCCTAAAGGATCGACACTCGTTTGAACCCTATTCTATGCTTAATGATGAGTACGCTTGCTCATACGTGTAATTTAGGGTTAACGTTTTAATTTAAACTTGATTGAGAATGTACTTATTTTTCTATGATTTTTATACCTAAATCTATACACAACAATCCACTGAGTTAGTTCACAAAACACAGAACAGTGTAGCAGAAAAAAAATCTCTCTTGGAACCTCTGTTCGTTCTTTTCCATTTTTCTAGGAGAACGTTAGAATAGAAGAGGAAAATTTTCTTGTGATTACTACTTGTGTAGTAGTTGGTCATAAAGAGAATAAAAGGCCAATTTTAACCCACACAGCATTCACCGGCTATTCAGGCATTAGTGATATTCCAAAAGCCCAAGAGCTTCTTGTATGTTCATGCCTAGAAAAAGCCATTGGCTTGCCAAGAGGGAACCTAAATCATCTTCAAGGGATGAAAAAACAGTTGTTCTGCCAGTTCAACCGATGACAATATCTTCTTCAGTCCCTAAACGAACTTTGAAATGCAAAGGTATTAATATTTTTATAAAAAAAAAATCCATTCCCTTACTTTATACGTTTTTACTACTTTTATTTTGCATGTTTATTGTTTTACGCCTTCAATTGGTTTAATTAAAATAGCAAGATCAATTGTGTTTCATTGTTGTTTGTGATCCTTCACATTTTTGTTATGGGATAGGCCAATTTGTAAGCCTCATGGTTAACGTTTGGGATCGTCTATAATTTCATTTAATAGCTTTCATAGAATCGTGTAAGCCTGTAATTAAAGGCATAGGCATTTGTTTGTAGTTTTGGTTGATTTATATGGAAATACGTAATTGAATCGGGCCTATAAATGCCACAAGAAAGTATGAGAAAAAGGTCAGAAAAAACAAAGAAAAAGCCACTGTGCAAGCCAAACCGAGCCGTGAGTTAAGACGCAAAGCCGAGCCGCCAGTTTTGGGTGGTGAGCCACCAGGGGAGCCGAGCCAAACCTTGGCTTGGCCATGCAAGCCTACCAAGGCAAAGCCTCGATAGCCATAGATTAAGCCTCCCGAGGCTTTGTCACAATTAAGCAGCAAAATTGGGCAGCGGGTTCACGGGTCACTGGGTTCACAAGCCGCGGGGCATCTGATTTTAAGTGGGTTCAAAAGGTTTTGATCCAGTGCAGTTGGGTGCATGAAGACCAAGTGGATTTTTTATTTTAATTTCTTCTTCTAATTTTCATGAATTTATTTTTCGTTTTGGATCCCATACTAGGTGAAGTTATTATTTTTGCATAGATAATATTATTGGAATATTTTGCATGAAAATATTAGTAAGGAATTTAGGATTAAACGACACTATTAATTAATTTAATTATTGTGTTTAATTCTATTATTTGGGCACTTAGGTTAAAAGAATAGAAAAATATGAAAAACGTTTACAGTTTTCTAACATGCTATTTTATTTTTTTAAATACCTATGTGCACGTTTTCTCAAAATCAATGTCTTTGGGAAATTTTTTACAAGAAAATTATTTTTCTTCAATTAAATGGTTAATTTTAAATTAACGAAAAATAATCCTTGGTAATTTTTTTAAAGGATTTTATCCTTGACATAGAAAATATTATGGATTTAGATATTTGTATAAGTTAAAATGGAAAATCATTTTAATTTATTTTTTTAAGAAAATTTTTTTTTGTCAAATTAAACTTGAGACCAAAGTCTCTAGAAGAGTTCTAATGGAAATTTTTTAAATCAAAAAGTTTTTAACTTAAATGAAATTAATCTATGGAAAAGTCTCTCAAAGGGTATAAACCTTGACAAAGAGATTTTTATGGGTTTAGATATTTTATTTTTTATGTTAAGAGAGAGTTAAATGTAAATTTTCAAAAGGATATTTTGCTATGAAAACCCCTTATTAAAAAAGATTATGCAGGGGAGAGGTTCCAATAGCCCCACAACTTCCATCACGGTCCTCAATAAAGATTGTAGGTCTTCTCGCATCACCCTAGGAGTGAACCCATATTAGATTGAGATACCACAAGGATCTAGAACTAATGGAAGGATATAATTAATAACCTAAAATATGTACTATGATCGACCAGCCTACATTGGAGGTTATAGTGCGAGGTTTGTCCATAGGAAATAAGAAGAAATGGTCATCCCACCAATGGAGTTATCTTCTAGATCATTACCTAAAATGAAAATTAATTTGTCGGGGTTAACATAATTAGCTTAGGAAATTGTTAATATTCTCAAGAAGCTATGTCAGTTTTTCTACGAGCCAAATGAATCATTTTAAGGATAATAGTGATAGGGTTAACTATTATCAGTTCTAATATAAGGATAAAGTGCAAGAATTATTTTTGCTTTTCACAAATTGAGATTTTCTATTATTTTCAATTTTCAGAAATGGTTGGTGGAAGTTTTTTCAGTCCTTTAGCCGTTATTCTTCGTGAGAACAAGCTAACAGGTCCTAACTATGTGGACTAGAAAATGAACCTAGACATAATACTCACAACCGAGGAGTACACATATGTCCTCTATGACACCTGCCCAATTATCGGGGAGGATTCCACTGATGAAGAACGTGATGCTGAAAATGCATGTAAGAATGCTAATGAAATGGCTCGCTGCTATATGTTAGCCTCCGTGTCTAATATGCTCTAGTCCAAACACAAGCATATGGCCACTGCTTACGATATTAGTACATTAATAGCCACGATATTCACTAATAAGAGCTAGCCCACGAGGCAAGAGGCTCTTTGAACGATCATCAATACCAAGATGGCTGAGAGAGCATCAGTTAGAGAGCATATATTTAAAATGATTGCTGCTTTCAAGGAATCAGAAGTCTTGGGGGCTGTGATTGACCCTAAAAGCCAAATGGACATGATTCTCAAATCTTTGCTAGGCTCTTTTACTCAATTCAAGTTGAACTACAATATAAACAAGTTCAACATTAGTTTAAATGAGTGAATGAAAGAGCTCTAAATGGCGAAGAAGGTCATGAAGCCAAAATCAAAGGCTATGATTGCTTTTTCTTCAAGAACTGGGCCCAAGCCCAAAAAGTTCAAGAAGAAGAAGGGTAATACAACAGCTTAGCCTAAGTCCTAGCCCAATGACAAACCTAAGAGCAAATACTTCAAGTATGGGAAGAAGGGTTATTTAAACGCATAAACATTTGTTCTTAACCAATTGATGAGAATAAGAATCTCATCATATTTAGGTTATTATGTTATGAATTCCAAATGGGGAATGGCTTACCTTTAGCCAGTGAGTAGTCCACTCACTTCATGACATAAACGTATTTCAAATGCGTAGAACAGGACCAGTAGTAGTGGTTTCTAAAAGTACTATATGGTAGAAATTTAGACTACTACCGCTATAGCATGGACTAGTACTCTATGACTTGAATATGAGTTGGTGGTTTGGCGAAGCTGGAAGCATGTACTTTGATATGCGATAGTTGAGGTACTATCGTAAGGCCAATATACTTGCATGTTGGATTTGTGTAACTAGTTAGTTATGATAGACTTATACAAGATAGTTTCTACACTATATCGCCCCTTGTGGTTGTCTGAATGATCTAAATAGCCAGGGCCTTGGGAAATATGACTTGGATGTTTACTTTAGTGTAGCTCCCTTGGAAAGCGAAAACACTCTAGGAAGTCGTGAATCATTGGACTAGACGCCTAAGGATGGTAGATGTCATTTAGAGGGGTGTAGTATACTTCTTCCTCTCTAAATGTACGGCGATGTGTAGAGGGGTATTTTAGTCATTTCACCTGTAGGTCGAAGACTTTGCTAATGCAGTATTGTCCTTGGGGTCAATATTTCCTTATGGAGATATTAGAAAATATTTAAAATATAAAATACATCTATTTATATAGTAGGTGTATTTTGGTCATTTTAATAGCCAAGGTGATGTGTCTTTTTGGTCCTCGGAATAGCCCATAAGTCCTAATTAATTTTTGGGTTGAGAAATTGATCTCAGTAGAGAGGGTTTTATTTTATTTAGGAAGTCTAATTTATTATTAGACTAGAATAAAATAAAATGAGAGAAATTTATTATCTGATTTAATTGGTTAATTAATTATTTAGAGCCTTGGTCCAGTTTGAATAGTTATAAAATTAACCGGGACTTAAACTAGAAGAAAATAATTAATACTTAATTACTTATTGGGTTATTTATTTAATTAATCCCAAGAAATAAATAATTAAAGTTTAATTATTTTTTGTTCATTTGGGTTCATTTATTTATTGGGTTATTTATTTAATCCCAAGAAAAATAATTAATGTTTATTATTTTGGGCTTTTGGGGTCCAAGAAAAATAATAAATATTATTTTGGTCCAATAGCTTGGACCATAGGATTTTTCCTGACACAGTTCAGAAGAGTTTAGAGTGAAGCCAAAAATTTATTTTGTTAATAATATTCGGGTGTTTGAAATATTAAATCTCGGGAATATTATTTTTATCAAAATAATTATTTTTAGTTTCATGACTCTTGGCTTTCTGTGTGGAAAAATAAAATAAAAGAAAATTAAAAAAAGTAAATTTCGCACCCTCCCGTGTCTCTTGGTTTTCACTGGCTTTTGGTTTGGTTTGTTTACATAAGTAGCCAAGGAAGCCAACCGAGAGATGTAGAGAGACAATGGCTTTTCTCATCCCTATTCTGTGCTCACCAACGTTTGATTAGGCTATGCCATATTCTGATAATTGAAAAGCTTGGCATTCATTACACCGGAGGAGAATACTGGAACCGGAGCTTCAACCCGTGAGAGAAGAAGGAAGTTGTTTTTGGTGATTCAATTCACTCAACCATATTCTTCAAGGTTTAAGGCTCCAAGAGGTATGGTTTTAATCCTTCCATGCTGCTGCCATGCTCTGTTATGTTTTATTTCCTCCATTTTTACTCCCGTAAGCATGCTCTCCATTTCTGTCAATTCCTTCATCACTATCAGTAGAAGTGGAGAAATTTTATGTATTGGGCACATGTATGGAAACATATTATTCATTAATCCTATTAACAATCAATTAAATAACGTTCAATCTGAACATTTAGGCAATAAAATAAAGACCAATATCAATAACTCATATCTTTGGCATCTCAGGTTGGGTTAAATAAATTCAACTAGGATTGGAAAGTTAGCCTCAGTGTGAATCCTGCTTTATCGATAAAATGACCAAAAGGTCTTTTACCCAAAAGACAGATAAAGCCAAAAAGATATTGAGTTTTGTCCACACTGATATGTATGGCCCTTTGTTTGCACCAGCTAGAGGGAGGTTTGAGTACTTCATCACCTTCACAAATTATTGTACTAGGTATGGTTATGTTTGCTTGAAGAGACGTAAGTCTGACTCATTTAATAAGTTCAAAGAGTTTAAGACTAAAATGAAACGTCGGATAGGTAAACTAATCAAGTTATTATGATTGGATCATAGTGGAGAGTACCTTCTCAGTGAATTTAAGGAGTACATAGTACATCATGAGATAGTATCCCAACTCACTCCACTACGAACACCCCAGTAGGATGGAGTAGCTAAGAGAAAGAATATGACATTGATGAAAATGATCCGAAGCATGATGTCTCACACTACTCTTCTAGTATTTTTTTTTTTTTTTTTTTTGGGGAGGGATATGCCCTAGAAACAACGGCAAATATTCTGAACTTGGTACCTTCTAAGTCAGTACCTAGGACACCCTATGAGATGTGGACTAGGCCTAAGGCAATTCTAAATCATCTCAAGATAGAAGGCTATCCAGCTTATATACTGATCAAGGAAGACAAGTTAGAATCTAGATCAGGATTATGCTTTTTTGTTAAGTATCCAAAACGAACAAAGTGTGGTTACTTTTATCATCCCAAAGAGCAAAAACTACTGGTAACTACTAATACTAGATACTTGGAGGATGATCAAAGCACATCCACTAAAGGTTTAATAAGATTGCAACTCGAGAAAAAAGTTATTTTCTGAATCAACTTCTTCTAACTCGTTTTTGGAAAAAAAAGAGGCACAGCCTCAGGAATTTGTATAAATGAAGCCTTATCATAGTGGGAGGGTATCTAGGGTTCTAAAAAGATAGACTAGAGAGGTTTTTGACCTGGTCTCTGACCATCAGAAATAAGAACCCACTAGATACGAGAAGGCTATTGCTGATATTGATACAAACCTTTGGAATGAAGCAATAAAAGTCGAGATTTAGTGTATGTACTTCAATCAGGTTTGGGATCTTGTAGCTTCACCTGAAGGGATAAAACCCATTGGGTGTAAGTGGGTATATAAGAGGAAGAGAGGAGTAATGGGAAGGTAAAAACCTTCAAAGCTATGCTTGTAGCGAAAGGGAACACTCAAAAAGAGGAAATAGACTTTGAGGAAACCTTTTCCCCGTTAACCTTGCCTAAGTCCATCCATATCCTCCATACCATCACATGTCAATATGACTATGAGATATAGTAAATGGATGTCAAGATGGTATTTCTCAATGACCATCTTAGCGAAAATATCTATATGTCTCAACCAGAAGTCTTTATTGGCAACAACAAGGAACATATGGTTTTTAAGCTTAAGAAGTCTATTTATGGACTTAAGTAGGCATCTAGAGTATGGAACATTTATTTTTATAAGACTGTAAAGTCTTATGGTTCTATTTAAAATCAGGATGAACCATACGTGTACAGGAAACTGGAAGGCATAAATGTGATTTTTCTTATACTGAATGTGGATGACATTCTACTCATTGGAAATGATGTTGGAACATTGTCATCTACTAAGGTTTGGTTATCTAGTCAATTCAATATGAAAGACTTGGGAGAAGCCAGTTACATTCTTGGAATTAAGCTTTTTATAAATAGCAAGTAGAGAATGTTAGGATTATCCCAAGCTATATATATTGACAAGATACTGGCTAAGTTTACTATTAACTCATGTAAGGGAGCGTTAATCCATTGCAGAAACGGGTTATCTTTTTCTTCAAAGGACTATCCAAATTCTTAAGAAGAAAAAGCAGGATGAGTAAGATTTCCTACGCTTCAGATGTAGGAAGTCTTATGTATGTCATGTTGTGTACTAGTCCAGATATCTACTTTCACATAGGCTTAGTGAGTAGATATCAGTCAAACCCTAGGGAGGTTCACTGGCAAGTTGTAAAAAATATTCTCAAGTGCCTCAAAGGAACAAGAGATTATATGTTGGTTTACAGGGTTAATGACTTGCTTCCTATAGGATACACAGACTCAGACTTCTAGGCAAATAAGGATGAGAAAAAATCCACTAGTGAATATGTCTTCACCTTGTCTGGAGGGGCTATTTCATGGAGGAATATTAAGCAATCTTGCATTGGAAGAATATTGTATGTTGGGTATATGTGACTAGTTAGTTAAAACAAACTTGTACAAGATAGCTTCTATGCTATATCGCCCCTTGTGACTGTTCGAATGATCTAAATATCCAGGGCCCTAGGAAACATGACTTGGATGTTTGATTTAGGGGAGCTCCCTTAGAAAACGGAAACATTTCAAAAAGTCATGGATCATTAGACTAGAAGTCTAAGGATGATAGATGTCATTTAAAGTGATATTAGTACACTTCTTTTCTAAATGTACAACAATGCATAAAGGGATATTTTGGTCAATACACCTGTAGATCGGAGATATTGCTAATGCAGTATTGTCCTTAGGGTCAATATTTCCTTATGGTGATAGTATGAAATATTTAAAATGAAAAAAACAATTATTTGTATAGCAAGGGTATTTTAGTTATTTTAGTAGCCAAGGCGATATGTCTTTTGGTCCTCAGAATAACCTATAAGTCTTGATGGATTTGGGTTGAGGATTTGGTCTTGTATAAAATAGGTTTTTTTAATTCAGATAAGCCTAGATTATTTATCTGGCTAAAATAAAATAAAAGTTAAAAGAAAGAATTAATTATTTAATTTCGTGGGTTAATTAATTATTCATGGCAAAAGCCCAAATTGAATAATTAGAATTAACCCGGTTTAAATTATAATATAGACTATAGTTTTGAACTAACTTATTTGGGCAGAAGAGTTAATTATTTATTGGGTTTTTAATTGGTCCTACTCTAAATAATTAATTTGGCCCAATAGTCTCGACCAGGGTCTAATAGGACTAGCCCAAGCTTGTGTAGGCTGATGGGCTAACCGGTTTTGTAGCTCAGGGTTTTTTGTAGCTAGGTTGGTCAAGAGTCCTTGCTTAGTTCAAAAAATGGGGAAGATAAGATAACGTGATCTAAGGGATTTGATGATCACTGAGTTAGTTCACAAAACACAAAACTTTACAACCAAAAAAAAAAAAAAAAAAATCTCTCTCCTATGTCTTTCTATTCGTTCTTTTTCATTTTTCTAGGAGAACGGTAGAACAGAAGAGGAAAAATTTCTTGTGATTACTATATGTGTAGTAGTTGGTCATAAAGGGAACAAAAGGCCAATTTTAACCCACACAGCATTCACCAGCTGTGAGGCATCGGTGATATTTTGAAAGCCCAAGAGCTTCGTGTATGTTATGGCCTAGAAGAAGTCATCGTCTTACTGGGAAGGAACCTAAATCATCTTCGAGGGATCAGAACATAATTATTTCACCAGTTAAGCCATCGACGGTATCTTCTTCAGTGCCTAACCATACTTTGAACTGCTGAGGTATTAATTTTTTTAAAAAAAAAAAAACTTCCACTGTATTACTTTCTGCATGTTTACTGCTTTCAATTTGCATGTTTGCCATTTTACGCCTTCAATTGGTATCAAAGCATGATGGTTTTAAACAACTTAGGATGCATGCTAGTTTAATAAAAACAGTAAGATCAATTGTTTTTTATTGTTGTTTGTGATTGATGCATAAATTTTGGGTGTATAAAAATGATCAAATTTAAATCCATTCCTTTGCTAAGTTTTAATTAAAACATTAATCCCAAAATACATATACAAGCAAGTATACTCATCGCAAGCATAGTATAGGGAATTAACGAGTATTGATCTTCAAAGGAACAAGTACACACTAATCACTTTTCATTTATTATTTAACCGACCAAATAATGTGATAAGATAATAAAAAGAAAAATAATGAAATATACACAACTAAAGGATATAAGAACATACAATTTAGACAATTATCCTAGAACACATGATAATGACTCATTTAGCAATTATCTCAAGTAATCATCATATTGGCATCATGAAGGAATATAAAGTAAAATTCAATCGTTTCCAAGTCATGAATATACTTATATAAACTCCACTTCTTTCCTAATCCATAGAATCACTATCTTTTTATTAAATTAGCAGATTTCCCAATCAAACCAACATAACTAAAAAAAAGCATTAAACTCAATTCCTCATAAACATGAAATTAGCTAATGACCCCCTGCTCTAGGTGAAATCAACTAATCTTTGATCACTTTAGTCCTTTAATCTTAACTTCTTTTCCCAAGTCCATTAAGATTTGACAAATACAAAATCAATGCAATGAACTTCTAACATCGTTTCCCAAGTTAATTATAAGAAAATGAATCAATAACCAATGATAACAAGTAATCAAATACTAAAGATGATTAAAAAATTGATCAAATAACTAAATTAACCCAAAACCATCAATCCCAAAATAATGTCAGATAATGTAAAAAACATTGAATACATCATTGTTTACGAACAAGAAAACAAAGGTAAAAGAAAGCACTAATTGACAAGCCTCCTTCTTCTCATTTGAAGGCTCTCTTGAACAATCCTCATTAGATGGTAAATCTCCTCCTTAAATTGATTTGCAACTTTGATTCTTAGATTCACTATTTTTCTCTTATGTTTTTCTTATTTAAATGGGCTTCTTTGATGCTAAAATTCGTTGCTTGAGGAGTCTTGGCCGATTAGGATTCGAAAAATACCAACATCTTTGGAAAATTACCAAATTCGTACACAGAATTTTTGCCTCTCCAGAGCAGACCTGGCGCCGTGTCCAATTGCACCTTAAGCCAGGTGTGTTCTATTTTTCTCCTTGAAAGCTGCTCTATTTTAACTATTTGGCAAGAGTGGATCTAGTACCTAGTGCCTTAGCTGGACCTAGCTCCAAGTACATTATGGAATTTGTCCACTTTTTGCTCAAAATCAACTCAAATCTGCACAAATTTGTTAAAAATACTTTCCACAAGAAAAATGTTAAATAAGAAGGAATATGTTTAGTTATTACATTAAAAGTATCTCAATTTAACCTCAAATAACTAGGAAAATAGTGATGATTTTAGCCCCTATCACATACCCCCACACTTGAACTTTTGTTTGTCCTCAAGTAAAACACTTAAGTCAAGAAAATTATCAACAAAACACAAGCTTGTACTCATTTCAACAATTTGAAACATAACAAGGATTATAACTTCCTTTCAAACTTTAGATAAAACTCTTGCCATTCATCAAACCCTTTGAAAACAATTTACATTTTGAAGCATTTGATAAGACATCACAAAACTCGAAGTCAAATTAATCATGTTTGTACCTTAGTCTAAGAAAATTATTTCACCCTTCAAGCCAAAACATAGATAACATGAATCACACAAGTTAAACTATCTACAAACTCAAGCATTATAAATCTAAAAATTGCACAACTCAAGTCATGATGTAAGGAAAGCACTCAAATTTTTTTCTCTCAATTTTTTTTCTATAACTTAAGGAATTGATAGCCTCAAGTGTATAGATTTCTCTTCACTCATTGTATTGGCCCCCTTTGTAGTCATCATGCATCATTTTTTTCAACATCTTTTCTCTCTCTTGCTTTTGGGAATTCATAGCCTCAAGAGAGTGGATTTCTCTTCACTCTCCATATTGGTCCCCAAAATCAAGCAAAAACAATACTTTCTCATCTTCAAAGAGGAAACAACAATCAACTCATTTTGCTCAATTTTCAACTCACACAAATTTTTTCACAATCTTTCAACTCAAAGATGTTTTATCTCCTCACATTCCTTACCACAACTCAAAGCTAAGCAAATTTTAAACCCATAATACAAGAGTTAGCCAACAAATTTTCCCCACGTTCATCATTTCTCCATATTCAAACTAGATGAGTCAAATAATACTCAAACACCAATGCATAAACAAGATCAATCCAAGTTTCCAAGTCTTGAAAAATATTCTATCCAATACACCAATTACATAAAAATCCACCAAATGAATGGCAAAAATTCGTATCTAAGAAAGAAAAAGAATTACAACCTTGCTAAATAGTGAAAACCATAAAAAATATTGAAAAATTTTACAAAAAAATAATATGAAAAAGATTTTCAATACCTAAACTCTCTCCCCACACTTAAATAGGACATTGTCCTCAATGGGCACAAATACAACAATGAAAGCAAAGTTAAGGGACCAAAATAAATAAAAGGGAGGAATAGGGAAAAGAAAATACTGCCATTACGAAGTAGCTCCAAAATTTTCAAACTTTAAATTTTCAAAATTTTCAAGGAAATTGCAACAAAGCATATCACCAAACCACTCCCCCACACTTAAACTGGACAATGTCCTTATTGGCCAAAAATTAATACAAGAAAGCATTTCTAAAGGGACCAAAAATGATAAAGGAGGAGAGTTGAAGCAATACTCCCCATGTACAATAAGCTCCAATATATATCAAAAATGAAATAGAGAAAAAGGCTAGTCCAAGAAGACTTTATTCCTACCTGCAAAAGAAAACACAAAGAAAAGCACAAAGAAAATAATAACAAAATAAAAACACACCTAAATAAAAGAAAACAACTAAAGAAAAATAAAACTCCTAACAAAGTAAATAAAGACACGACCCACACCCTCATACTTAAGATAAAAAATATTTTCCTTATGTGGGGGAAATAACACCTAACATAAAACAAAAATACAAACTTTTTCCACTCATTGTGCTTCCTCAGCAAATCTTTGTAAAAGAAATTAAAGCTCAAAGTAGAAGATAGGCATGATGAAGGTAGAAATAAGAAAGGGTTTTGAAAAATGGAGGGTTCATGGAAAATATTAGTTGTAATAAATGTAAATGCATGACCCCCCTTCCGTAGCACCTTTTTAGACATACAAATAAAGTTCCCAACATAAAGATGTAAATTATGTCTAAAAAGTGTATAAACATGAGAATCACCACTTATCTCTTCAAAAGATGTGTCATAATTGAAATTCCCCTTTGAACCTAGTAGTGTATATTTTAAAGATGGGATAAAGAAATCCTTACATTCCAACCCATTTACATATACCAAGTTACCTCCTCGAAATTGGGGTGAAGGGTAGAAGTTGTCAATATTCTTCAAGGATTTCTTATGATATAGTATTAAAAGATCCAACTCCTTGAGGCATGATAAACTTAACACATCATCAATTGCATCAGTAGGCTCCATGAATCGAGGGTATGCTGTTTTTCTGTGATTTCCAATTTCCTATAGCATATCTTACCAACCAACTTTGCTAGTTGTGTTCGTTGAAAGCATTAGCATTGGCATGATTCTTCGTACCCCTTAATCGAAGCATTGGCATTGTTAACAAAGGGATTTATTGATGCTTCAAGTGACATCCCATAAAAAATGTTAATCCGAGCTTGCGACTCTACCAAATTCTCATCATTGTAGCTTATTTTATCTTGTGCCCAAAAGAAATCGTCTATGATGATGTTAATTTCGTCCTAAAAAAATAAAAATCAAATAAAAAATAAAAATAAAATAAAAACAAACAAAAATGATAGAAAAACAAAGAAAAGAAAAAAACAAATAATAGAAAAATAAAGAATAGAAAAACACACACATTAGATATATTCACAAACTACCAAAACATGATGCATAAATTTTAGGTGTATAAGAATCATCAAATTTAAATCCATCATTTAGCCAAGTTTTAATTAAAACATTAATCCCAAAATATACATATGAGCAAATATACTCACGCAACATAGTATAGGGAATTAAAGAGTATCGATCATCAAAGGAACAAGTGCACACTAATCACTTTTTATTCATTGTTTAACCGATCAAATAAAGTGATAAGATAATAAAATTAAAAATTAAAAAATATACATAGCTCAAGGATGTAGGAACATGCAATTTAGACAATTATCCTAAAACACTTGATAATGACTCATTTAGCAATTATCTTAACTAATCATCATCTTGGCATCATGAAGGAATATAAAGTAAAATTCAATTGTTTCCCAAGTCATGATGATAGGAATCGCCCCAAGCACGAAGGCCACTCAAAAGAAGACAAAGAGAAATCTAAACCATAGCTCATAACACCTTGGGTGAGATCCATTTTCAAGAGGTTTCAACAGGAGTTTATGGCTAACCAAGCCAACAAACCAAGGGCCAAGAGAATGATGAAGGAGTAGATAAAGAAAGGAAGGCCAAAAGGATTACAAAGAAGGCAACAATCTTTTTGAAGGTCACGCAAACAAATGAACAAGGATTAAAGAGCAAAAGGGCACATGAATGAATGCGACCCAATGGAGCTTCATATGGAAACAATCTTGGCTTCAAGACCATTTGGAAGATCAAGGGGACAACCAAGGCCACCTTAGAGATCAAGAACAATATTTAGGGTGCAAAACATCAAGGAGAGAACAAAAGAGGATCGAGAACGGGCCATGTTGCTGGTATACGAAGGACATCAACCGGAAGCAGTTCGCACAAAAATGTTGCCCAGTAAAATAAACCCAGTGCCGGCCAGAGTTTCCCTGCCAGGCGTCGGCTGTGATCTACCATAATTCTTCAATTTTTTATGCCAGTACTGTTTGAACATAACAGACCCGGCGCCGGCCTTACTAACCCGACCTAGCACCTGCTATGGACTGGTTGAGTCCTGATTTTTTTTTCTAACTTTTTGTGAACGGGTACTATTCCTCCAGATTGGAACCGACGCCACCCCAGGAGACCTACCCTATTTTGGAACCTAAACCCCTTATGTTTTGCAGCTATTTTTAGGTCATTTTGTAATGATTAAAAGTGTTTAGTTAAGGAACAATGCATCCTTCTATAATGCTTTGTATTAAGTTATGTTGGGGGAATATAAATATCCTATTATAACATTTTAAACCAAGAACCTTTGGAGGCATATAAAATTGTGAGAATTCAAGAATTCTTTGAGAGATTTGGATGGGGTGATCCTCTTGGGTGATGTCTATTAAACATCAAGACTAAATCAAAGGATTTAGTCCACATTTGATCTTGTCTCTAAATCTTAAAGAATAATCTCAACTTCATCTCTATTCTTATGTGCTAGGTTGCCTATTGTGTTTGAAAGAATCATGTTCGGTGCCTTCAAATTCCTATCCTTGGTGTTCTAATCTATATTTAGATTAGGGTGTTATGGTATTTTTAAAATAGCATAGATTCACATTATCACAGGAGTGTTAATTTCCTAGTATTTTGGTGATCTTGTGTGTGAGTTTGTTTGGGATCTTGCTCTTGAGCTTAATCTAAAAGTTTGGTGCTTCCCAAGATCATATCACGTGAATATACTTATATAGACTCTATTTCTTTCCCAATCCATGGAATCGCTATCTTTTTATTAAATTAGCAAATTTTCCAATCAAACCAATATAACAAAAAAATGCATTAAACTCAATTTCTCATAAACATGAAATTAGCTAATGACCCTTTACTCTAAGTGAAATCAACTACTCTTCAGTCACTTTAGCCCTTGAATCTTAACTTTGTTTCTCAAGTCCATTAAGATTTAACAAATATGAAATCAATATAATGAACTTCTAACATCATTTTCCAAGTTAATTAGAAGAAAATGCATCAATAACTAATAATAACAAGTAATCAAATACTAAAGATGATAGAAAATTGATCAAATAACTAAATTAATCTAAAACCATGAATCCCAAAAATTATGTCAAATTATAATAAAAACATTGAATGCAACATTGTTCAAGAATAAGAAAACAAAGGTAAAAGAAAGCACTCATAGACAAGCCTCATTCTTCTCCCATGAAGACTCTCTTGAACAACCCTCCTTGAATGGTGAATATTCTCCTTGAGTGATTTGAAACTTTGATTCTTGGATTCACTACTTTTATCTTGTGTTTTTTCTTGTTTAAATAGGTTTTTTTATGCTAAAATTCATTGCTTGAGGAGTCTTAGTTGTGTAGGATTTGGAAAATACCAAAATCTTTGGAAAATTACAAATTTGTGCACCCAATTCTTGAGGCTTGGTCACGAATTAGGCAGCAAAATTGGGTAGCAGATTCACCACTGGGTTCACGAGCCGCGGGTTATTCAGTTTTAAGTGGTTTAAAGGTTTTGATCTAGTGCGGTTGGGTGCATGAAAACCAAGGGAATTTTTATTGTAATTTTTCCTGGTAATTTTCATTAAATTTTTTTTTCGTTTTGGGTCCCATACCATGTGAAGTTATTATTTTTGCATAGATAATATTATTGGAATATTTTGCATGAAAAATAATAGTATGGAATTTAGAATTAAACAACACCATTAATTAATTTAATTAATGTGTTTAATTCTATAATTTGGACACTTAGGTTAAAAGAATAGAAAAGTATGAAAGCGTTTACACTTTTCTAGCGTAATATTTTTTTTTTTAAATACCTATGCGCACTCTTTCTCAAAGGCCAAAGTCTTTGGGAAATTTTTTACAAGTAAAATAATTTTCTTCAATTAAATGGTTAATGTTAACTTAAACAAAATTTAATCCTTGGTAATTTTTTTAAAAGATTTTATCCTTGACATAGAAAATATTATGGATTTAGATATTTTTGTAAGTTAAAATGGAAAACCATTTTAATTTACTTTTTTACAAAAAAAATTATTTTTGTCCAATTAAACTTGAGACCAAAATCTCTAGAAGAGTTTTAATGGAAATTTTGGAAATCATTAAGTTTTTACTTAAATAAAATTAATCCATGGAAAAGTCACTCAAAGGGTATAAACCTTGACATAGAGATTTTTATGGATTTAGATATTTTATTTTTTAAGGGAAGATAGAACTTAATGGAAATTTTCAAAATGATATTTTTCCAAGAAAAATCCTTGTTTAAAAAAACTAAGTGGGAGAGGGGTTCCAACAGCCCCACAGCGTCCGTCACGTCCTCATTGGAGATTGTGGGTCTCCTCGCTCACCCTGAGAATGAACCTATATAGGATGGGGATATCACAATGATCTAGAACTAATGGAACAACGTAATTAATAACCTAGAACACGTATTATGATCGGCCAGTCCACGTTGGAAGTTATAATGCGAGGTATGTCTATTGAAATGAGATGAAACAGCCATCCCATCGATAAAGTTATCTTCTAAATCATTACCTAGAAAAAAAATTAATTTATGGTTATTAACATACTTAGCTTGGAAAATTGTTAATCTTCCTAATAAGTTAGATTAGTTTTCCTAAGAGCTAAATGAATCATGTTAAGGATAATAATGATAGGATTAACTATTATCAGTTATAATATGAGGATAAAGTGTATGAATTATTTTTGTTTTTCACAAACTAAGATTTTACTTTTATTTTCAATTTTCAAAAATGGTTGGTGGAGGCTATTTCAATCCTTTAGCCATTATTCTCCGTGAGAATAAGCTAATGAGTCCTACTTTGTGCACTGGAAAAGGAACCTAGACATAATACTCACAGTAGAAGAGTATACGCATATCCTCTACGAAACCTACCCAATTATCAGGGAGGGTTCCACTAATAAAGAGCGTAAGGCTGAAAAGGCATAGAAAAAAGCTGAAGAATTGCTGCTCTATGTTAGCCACCATACCTAATGTATTTCAGTCCAAACATGAAAACATGGCCACTGCTTAAGATATTAACACATTATTAGCCATGATGTACGCTGACAAGAGCCAACCCACGAGACAAGAGGCACTTCGAATTATCATCAACACCAAGATGGCAGTGGAAGCATCAATCATTGTTGCTTTGGAGGATGCAAAAGTCTTGGGGGCTGTGATTGACCCCAAGAGCTAAGTGGACATGTTTCTTGAATCCCTATCGGACTCAATTTAAGTTGAACTATAATATGAACAAGTTAAACATGAATTTAACTAAGTTAATGAAAGAGCTCCAGGTGGCGGAAAAGGTCATGAAGCCATAATCAAAGGCTATGATTATTTCTTCTTCAAGAATTGGGCTAAAGATTAAATGGCAAATAAAACCATAGAAAATATAGGAAACTAGAAAAATAGAGGCTCCAGAAGCGTGAAAAATTTACCTCTTCGTTTTCTCAAGGCAAGATGCACTGAGATTAACGGCACTAGGATAGCTGCATTAGTGGAAACCTCTGGTCCAATTTCTGCAAGCCTCCTACTGCGTCTGTGCATGTACATAAATGCCAAGCTCTTGACCATCTAATATATAGCTCTGCCTAACCACTGGTGGTGAAGACATATAGGACTAAGGAATGGTTTAGATCTTTCCTTGACAATATCCTATAGTGCAGTGTCAAGAAAAACAATTCTCTGTCTCTATATCTAAAAGAACGATACATAGAGAACTTCTAACCAGAGAGAAAAGAGCTCATAGAAGAAGAAAATCGTGTGTTTTTTATATCACCGAATATCACACACATCTTGTTCTTTTATCCGCCAATCCCATAAAAACCTGATAACCTCAAAGCATCATAGTATACCATGACTCTTATCCCAGGCTAATATCCAGGAATTTCTGAATATTGAACAAATTTGACTCATTTTTTTCTGCTAACCGAAAAAAAAAAAAAAAACCTCAGGTAAAACTAGACTTTAATTTAGCCCATTGGACTCTTAGTTTAGCCTTTCGAACCAAATTAATTATTCTAATCAAAACCACATAAATGACCCAAAAAATAATTAATTTTCCAGCCTAAATAAACCAGTCCAATTTCCAAAACTATATTAGTTTAGTCCCAGGTCAATCTTTAATTATTCAAACTGGGCTAAAGCTCTGAACAATTAATTAGCCCACTAAACTAATTTAATTACTTCTCTCTCTCTGTGAACCTTTATGTTATTCTATCCTAATAATTAAATCAGAAAACTTAAATAAAATAAACTCTATTTAATTTAAGATAAATTCCTTAGCCTGAATATAATTAGGACATACGGTCTATACTGGGGACCAAAAGACACACAGCCTAAGCTACTAAAATGACCAAAATACCCTTGTTATATAAATAGTTATATTTTGTATTTTAAATATTTTCTAATATCACTATAAGGAAATATTGACCTCAAGGACAATGCCGCGTTAGAAAGTCTTCGACCTACAGGCAAAATGACTAAAATACCCCTCTACACATCATCGTGCATTTAGAGAGGAAGAAGTGTATTAACACCTCTCTAAATGACATCTACCATCCTTAAGCATCTAGTCCAATAATCCATAACTTCCTAGATTATTTTTGCCTTCCAAGGGAGCTACCCTAAAGCAAACATCCAAGTCATATTTCCTAGAACCCTGGATATTTAGATCATTCAGACAACCACAAGTGACAATATAGTATAGAAACTATCTTGTACAAGTCTGTCTTAACTAACTAGTCATATATACCCAATGTACAAGTATATTGGTCCTACGATAGAACCTCAACTAAATCATATCAAAGCACATGGTTCCAGCTTCGTCAAACCACCAACTCATACTCAAGCCGTAGAGTACTAATACACACTGTAGCAGTAGTAGTCTAGGTTTCTATCATATAGTACTTTAAGAAACCACTACTACAGGTCATGTTCTACGTATTCGAAATATGCTTATGTCATGAAGTGAGTAGACTACTCACTAGCTAAGAGTAAGCCATTCTCCATTTAGAATTCATAACACAATAACCTAGACATTATGAGATTCCTATTCTCATCAATCGGTTAAGAATAAACATTTATATGTTAAATAACCCGTGATCCAGACCTTACTTTGAAAGACCACCATTCACATATACCACTTACTTAAACATAATGGGTCTTTTCCAAACGTAATTGTGCACAAATAAAATGTAAATTCACAAACAATTTCTAAGAATAAATTCTTTCATTAAAATATTCAATGTTTACATCAAAAACCTAATCTAAGAGGGCATATATTCCAACAATCTCCCACTTGCACTCTAAGACTAAGTAAATCTTTAGGTGCCCACCCCTATGGTGTCTAAATGTCTCTTGAAGACTCTCTCAGCCAAAAGCTTAGTGAATGGATCTGCTAGATTGTTCTCTGAGGTAATCTGTTCCACCACGATTTTTCGTCTTTGGATGAAATTTCGAATCAGGTGGTACTTCCTCTCGATGTGCTTCCCCTTCTTGTGGTTCTTGGGTTCTTTGAATTGCGATACTGCATCAGTGCTGTCGCAATACATCACAGTCGACCTATCCATGTGAGCACGACTCCAAGTTCTGAAAGGAACTTCTGGAGATAGACTACTTTCTTGGATGCCTCTGAAGCTACCACATACTCAGCTTCCATGGTTGAGTCAGCAATGTAAGATTACTTGATACTACTCCATGAAATGGCTCCTCCAGACAAGGTGAAGACATATCTACTAGTAGATTTTCTCTCATCCTTATCTACCTGGAAGTCTAAGTCTATGTATCCTATAGGAACCAAGTCATCAACCTTGTAAACCAGCATATAATCTCTCATTCTCATGAGGTACTTGAGAATATACTTTACAGCTTGCCAATAAACCTCCCCAGGGTTTGACAGATATCTACTAACTACGCCTACGATAAAGCAGATATCTGGCCTAGTACATAGCATGGCGTACATGAGACTTCCTACAGCCAAAGCATAGGGAATCCTACTCATTCGGTCTTTTTCTTCTTGAGACTTAGGATAGTCCTTTGAACAAAAAGACAACTCATATCTGTAAGGAATTAGAGCTCCCTTGGATGAGTCCATGCTATACTTTGCCTGCATCTTGTCAATATATGTCGCTTGGGATAATCCTAACATTCTCTACTTCTAATTTATAAGAATTAATCCCAAGAATGTAAATAGCTTCTCCCAAGTCCTTCATACTGAATTGACTTGACAGCCAAACCTTTGTAGATGACAATGTCCCTACATCATTTTCAATGAGTAGAATGTCATCCACATACAAGACAAGAAAAACCACATTAATACCTTCAAGTTTCCTGTACACGCATAGTTCATCCTCGTTTTGAATAAAATCGTAAGACTTTACAATCTCATCAAAATAAATGTTCCATGCTCTCGATGTCTGCTTAAGTCCATAAATGGACTTCTTAAGCTTACAAACCATATGTTCTTGGCCTTTAGCAATAAAGCCTTCCGGTTGGGACATATAGATGTCTTTGCTAAGATAGCCATTTAAAAATACCGTCTTAACATCCATTTGTCATATCTCATAGTAATAATGACATGTGATGGCAAAGAGGATACGAATGAACTTAAGCATGGTTACCGAGGAAAATTTTCCTCATAATCGATTCCCTTTTTCTGAGTATACCCTTTCGCCATAAGCCTAGCTTTGAAGGTTTCCACCTTCCCATCCACTCCCATCTTCCTCTTGTATACCCACTTACACCTAATGGGTTTTATCCCTTCAGGTGAAGCTACAAGATCCCAAACCTGATTGAAGTACATAGACTCAATCTTGACTTTCATTACTTCATGCCATAGATTTGCATCAGCATCAGCAATAGCCTCCTCGTATCTAGTAGGGTCTTGTTCCTGATGGTTAGAGACTAGCTTGAAAGCTTCTACAGTCTATCTCTCTGGAACCCTAGACACTCTCCCACTACAACGAGGTTCCGTTTGTATAGGCTCTTAAGGTTGTGCCTCTTCTTGTTCCACAATCGGGTCAAAAGAAGTTAATTCCGAAGATAACTTCTCCTCAAGTTCCAACCTAGTTGAACCTTTAGTGGAAGTACTGTGATTATCCCCTAAGTATCTAGCATTGGTACTAACCAGTACTTTCTGCTCCTTAGGAAGATAAAAGTAACCACCCTTTGTCCCTTTTGGATACCCAACAAAATAGTATAATTCTAATCTTGATTCTAACTTATCTTCCTTCATCAGTACATAAACTGGACAATCCCATATCTTGAGATGATTCAAACTTGCCTTACGCCCAGTCCACATCTCATAGGAAGTCCTAGGTACCGACTTGGAAGGTACCAAGTTCAGAATGTATGCCGATGTTTCCAGGGCATATCCTCAAAAAGATACTGGAAGAGTGGCATGAGATATCATGCTTCGGACCATTTCCATCAATATCCTGTTCCTTCTCTCAACTACTCTGTTCTGTTGGGGTGTCCCCGACGCAAAAAGCTGGGATACTATCCCATGATGTACCATGTAGTCCTTGAATTCACTAAGGAGGTACTCTCCATCACGATCTGATCATAAGGTCTTGATCAGTTTACTTGTCCGACACTCCACTTCAGCTTTAAACTCTTTGAACTTGTCAAAAGAGTCAGACTTGCATCTCATCAGGTAAATATAACCAAGTCTTGTACAATCATCCGTGAAAGTGTTGAAATACTTGTACCCCCCAACTGGTATAGATAAGGGACCACACACATCAGTGTGAACAAGACTCAATATCTCTTTGGCTCTATCCGCCTTTGGGATAAATGACCTTTTGGTCATCTTTCCCATTAGGCAGGATTTACACTGAGGCCAAATTTTCGATCTCAATAAGCCCAAAGGTCCATCATGGATTAACCTCTGAATTCTAGTTGAATTGATATGACTCAACCTTAGATGCGAAAAATATGAGTCATTGACTTAGTCTTTCTCTTCATAGTTAAAGGTTTAAGAAGAATAGATTTCCATACATGTGCCTAGTATATAAAATTTCTCCGTATCTACTGATAGTAATATCAGAATGGAAAGATACATAATATCCTTAATTTATTAGTTTTGCAACTGAAATCAAATTCTGTCGAAATCTAGGTACATCTAATATATCTTTTAAAACCACTATTCTATTACAATCAAAAATATAATCCAGCTTTCTCACTGCAAGGGCCCAAACTTGTGCTCTATTTCCCACGCATAGCCCATGTTCACCCTTCTAGAGTCTTCTAATTTTTCTAAACCCCTGCAAGGAGTTACAGATGTGATCAGTGGCCCCTGAATCAAAAATCCAAGTGGAAGTTGATCCAACTATTGATATAGACTCTAGATAGAAAACATTACCTGTAGGGTTTTTCTTGGTTTGAATATCTGGACACTCTTTTTTTCAGTGTTCTTTCTTCCCATATTTGAAGCATTTTCCCTTGGGTTTGTCTTTGGGCTGGGACTTAGGCTGGGCCACTGCGTTTCCCTTCTTCCTTTTGAACTTTCTGGGCTCGGGCCCAGTTCTAGATGAAGAAGCCTTAGCAATCATAGCATTTGATTGAGGCTTCATGACCTTCTCCACCATCTAGAGCTTCTTCATCAACTCAGTTAAACCCATGTTTAACTTGTTCATACTGTAATTCAACTTGAACTGAGTAAAGGAACCCAGTAGAGATTCGAGAACCATGTCCACTTGGCTCTCGGGGTCAATGACAGCCCCTAAGATTTCTGCTTCCTTAAAAGCTGCAACCATCTTAAGCATGTGCTCTCTGATTGATGCTCCCTCAGCCATCTTAGTGTTAATTATTATTCAAAGAGCCTTCTGCCTTGCGGGCCGGCTCTTGTCAGCGAATATCGTGGCTAGTGATTGGCTAATATCATACGCAGAAACCATGTACTCATGTTTTGACTAGAGCACATTAGACATTAAGGCTAACATATAGCAGCATGCCATTTCATCAGCCTTCTTCCATGCCTTCTCAGCCTCTCGCTCTTTAATGGTGGAACCTTCCCCGATAACAGGGCAGGTTTCGTAGAGGATTTACTTATACTCCTTAACTATGAGTATTATGTCCAGGTTCCTCTTCCAATCCACATAGTTTGGACCCATTAGCTTATTCTTGTGGAGAATAACGGCCAAAAGACTAAAAGAACCTCCCACCATTTCTGAAAAAAAAAAACAAAGATAAAAGAAAAGATTCAATTTGTGAAAAAACAAAATTAATTTGTGCACTTTATCCACACAGTAAAACAGATAATAGTTAACCCTATCACTATTATCTTTAATATAATTAATTTGGCTCTTAGGAGAACTGCCATAGCTTCTTGGGAAAATTAATAGTTCCCTAGGCTAAGTGTGTTAACCACCACAAATTAATTTTCCTTCTATCTAGAAGATAACTCCATCGAGGGGATGGTCGTTTCCTCTCATTTCCTATGGACATTCCTCGCACTATAACCTCCAACGTGGGCTGGCCGATCATAGCACATGGCTCGGGTTATTAACTACATCCTTCTATTAAATCTAGATCATTGTGGTATCCCCATCCTATACGGGTTCACTCCCGGGTGACGTGCAGGGACACACGATCTCTAATGAGGATCGTGATGGAAGAGGTGGCGTCGTTGGAACCCCTCTCCCACTTAGTCTTTTAAAATAGGGGTTTTCTAAAATATATCAGTTTGAAAATTTCCATTAAGTTTTTCCTTAACTCAAAAATAAAATATCTAAATCTATTAAAATCTCTATATCAAGGTTTATGTCCTTTGAGAGACTTTTTCCATGGACTGATTTTATTTAAGTTAAAAACTTAATGGTTTCAAAAAAATTTCAATTAAAACTTTCTAGAGACTTTGGTCTCAAGTTTATTTGACAAAATAATTTTTCTTGTGCAAAAATAAAACAAAATGGCTTTCTATTTTAACTTACAAAAATATCTAAATCCAATATATTTTCTATGGCAATGATCAAATCATTTGAGAAAATATTTAAGGATTAATTTTTGTTCAAGTTAAAATAACCATTTAATTTGTTTTACTTGTTAAAAAAAAAAAAAAGTTCCCAAAGACTTTGGTCTTTGAGAAAATGTGCACATAGGTACTCAAAAATAAATAGCATGCTAGAAAACAGTAGACATTTTCTTGCTTTTCCTATTTTTAAATCTAAGTCCCCAAATAATAGAATTAAATACATTAATTAATTAATTAATGGTCTTTTTTAATCCTAAAATCCCTTACTAATATTTTTCATGCAAAAATATTCCGGGAATATTAACTATTGCAAAAATATTAACTTCGCCTGGTATGGGACCCAAAACGAAAAAAAAAATGCAAGAAAATTACAAGGAAAAAATAAAAAAATTCTACATAGTCCACTACACCTGCTGTACCGGAACATGGCCTATCTAAACCACGGTCCACAACACCTACTGCATGGGACAACCACCTCATTGGGCCATCCATGATCTGCGACCCGTGCTGCCCAACCCACTCCAGTGCCAACCCGCAAGAATTTTGAACCACGGATGAATTGAAATTTGCAATTGCAAATTGCAATCCACTGAGTAGATCAACACCAAGCCAAGCCACCTCTTGGCTCCAAGTATAGAAGACTGCTGGCAGCTCGGCTCTCCGAGCGAGCCGATCAACAGCGCATTCGTCTTTATTTTTTTTTTCTTGCGTCTTCTTTCTATAGAATTTCCCTTTGTTTTCTTCTATGCAACTCTCTCAACGGCTTTGGCTCTTAGATTTCAACCCAAAATGAATGAAATAAAAAACTAACATCCGCCTATACCCATTAACATTGAGCTTACATGATTTGCTAAGGAAAACAATAAATTACATATGATCCTAAACCTCAACCGTGAGGTGAACAGAGTATCTACTCATACCAAAAAAATAGCGAAGGATCACAGTGCATTCAACACAAAACTGTCCAGTTTTATTTAACTAGCATACATGCTTCCTATATTTGCACAAAATCTTCATTGCTCTGATACCAATTAAAGATTAAATGGCAAATAAAACCATAGAAAATATAGAAAACCAGAAAAACAGAGGCTCCGAAAGCATGAAAATTTTACCTCATTGTTTTCTCAAGGCTGGTTGCACTGAGATTAACAGCATTGGGATATGTGCATTAGTGGCAACCTCTAGTCTGATTCTTGCATACCTCCTACTGCGTCTGTGCATGTACATAAATGCCAAGCTCTTGACCATCCAATATATAGCTCTGCCTAACCACTGGTGGGGAAGACTTGTAGGACTAAGGAATGGTTTAGATCTTTCCTTGACAATATGCTATAGAGCAATGTCAAGAAAAACAATTCTCTGTCTCTGTCTCTAAAAGAACTATACACAAAGAACTTTTAACCAGAGAGAAAAGAGCTCATAGAAGAAGAAAATTGTGTGTTTTTTATATCACCAAATATCACACACATTTTGTTCTTTTATCCGCCAATCCTATAAAAACCTGATAACCTCAAAGCATCATAATATATCCGTGACTCCTATCCCAGGCTAATATCCAGGAATTTCTAAATATTGAACAAATGTGACTCCTCTTTTTCTGCTAACCGAAAAAAAACCTCAAGTAAAATTGGACTTTCATTTTGCCCATTAGACTCTTAGTTTAGCATTTTGAACCAAATTAATTATTTTAATCAGAACCAAATAAATGACCCAATAAATAATTAATTTTTTAGCCCAAATAAACTAGTCCAATTAACAAGACTATATTAGTTTAGTCCCAAGTCAACCTTTAATTATTCAAACTAGGCTAAAGCCTTGAACAATTAATTAACCAACTAAACTAATTTAATTAATTCTCTCTCTCTGTGGAGCTTTATTTTATTCTAGCCTAATAATTAAATCAGGTTACTTAAATAAAATAAATTTCATTTAATTTAAGACCAATTCCTTAGCCTGAATATAATTAGGACTTACAGTCTATACTGGGGACCAAAAGACACACCGCCTTGGCTACTAAAATGACCAAAATACCCTTATCATATAAATAGTTGTATTTTACATTTTAAATATTTTCTAATATCACTATAAGTAAATATTGACCCCATGGACAATGCCGCGTTAGCAAAGTCTCCGACCTACAGGTGAAATGACTAAAACACCCTTCTGCACATCGTCGTGCATTTAGAGAGGCAGAAGTGTACTAACACCTCTCTAAATGACATCTACTATCCTTAGGCTTTTAGTCCAATGATCCACGACTTCCTAGATTATTTCTTCTTTCCCAATGAGCTACCCTAAAGCAAATATCCAAGTCATGTTTCCCAGGGCCCTGGATATTCAGATCATTCAAACAACCACAAGGGGCGATATAGTATAGAAAATATCTTGTACAAGTCTATCTTAACTAGCTTGTCACATATACCCAATGTACAAGTATATTGGTCCTACGATAGAACCTCAACTAAAGCATATTAAAGTACATACTTCCAGCTCAGTCAGACCACCAACTCATACTCAAGTTGTAGAGTACTAGTCCACGCTGCAGCAGTAGTAGTCTAGATTTTTACCATATAGTACTTTAAGAAACCACTACTACAGGTCCTGTTCTACGCATTTGAAATATGTTTATGTCATAAAGTGAGTGAACTACTCACTGGCTAAAGGTAAGCCATTTCTCATTTGGAATTCATAACACAATAACCTAGACATTATGAGATTTCCATTCTCATCAATTGGTTAAGAACAAATGTTTATGTGTTAAGTAACCTGTGATCCAGACTTTACTGTGAAAGACCACCATTCACATAGACTACTAACTTAAATACAATGGGTCTTTTCCAAACGTAATTGTACATAAATAAAATGTAAATTCACAAATAATTTTTTAGAATAAATTCTTTTATTAAAATATTTGATGTTTACGTTAGAAACTTAGTCTAAGAGGGCATATGTCCCAATAAGGGCCAAAGCCCAGAAAATTCAAAAAGAAGAAGGGTAATGTAACAGCTCAACTAAAGTCCAAGCCCAAAGACTAACCCAAGGGCAAATGCTTCAAGTGTGGGAAGAAGGAACACTGGAAGAAGGAGTGTCCAGATCTTCAAGATAAGAAAAACCCTACAGGTATTATTTACTATCTAGAGTCTATTTCAATGGTAGGATTAGCTTCCACTTGGATTGTTAATTTAGAAGTCATTGATTAAATCTTTGGCATCTATGGTTGAGTCATATAAACTTAACTAGAATTCAGAATTTAATCCAAAATAGGCCTTTAAGCTCATTTATATTGAAAAATTGGATTCAGTGTGAATCCTGCCTTATGAGAAAAATGACCAAAAGATTTTTTACCCAAAAGGTAGATAAAGCCAATGACATATTAAATCTTGTTCACACTGATGTGTGTGGTCCTCTGTATACATCAGCTAGAGGGGGTTTAAGTACTTCATCACCTTCACAGATGATTGCACTAGGTATGGTTATGTTTACCTAATGATACACAAGTCTGACTCATTTGACAAGTTCAAAAAGTTTAAGGCTGAAACGGAGCGTCAGACAGGTAAACTGATCAAGATCTTACGATCAAATCATGGTGGAGAGTATCGCCTCAATGAATTCAAGAACTACATGGTACATCTGGGATAGTATCCCAACTCTCTGCACCAGCAACACCTAATAGAACAGAGTAGCAAAGAGAAAGAACATAACCTTAATGGAAATAGCACGAAGTATGATATCTCATGCTACTCTTCCGGTATTTTTTTAGGGATATGCCCTGGAAACAACAGTATATATTCTAAACTTGGTTCCTTCCAAATCAATACTTAGGACATCCTATAAGATGTAGACTACGCGTAAGCCTAATCTAAACCATCTCAGGATATGGGGCTATCCAATTTATGTACTAATCAAGAGAGACAAGTTAGAACCAAGATTAGAATTATACTTTTTTGTTGGGTATCCAAATAGAACAAAGAGTTTTATCATCCTATGGAGCAGAAAGTCTTGGTAAGTACTAATGCTAGATACTTGGAGGATAATAAAAACACATCCACTAAAGGTTCAATAAGATTGAAACTCAAGGAGAAGTTATCGTCTGAATTAACTTCTTCTATCCTGATTGTGGAACAAGAAGAGTCACAGCCCCAAGAACCTATACAAACCGAGCTTTGTCATAGTGCTAGGGTATCTAGTGTTTCAGAAAAATGGACTGTAGAGGTTTTTAACCAAGTCTCCGAACATCCGGAACAAGATCCTACTAGATACAAGGAGGCTATTGCTGATGCCAATGCAAACTTTTGGCATGAAGCAACGAAAGTCCAAATTGAGTCTTTGTACTTAAATCAAATTTGGGATCTTGTAGCTTCACCTGGAGGTATAAAACCCATTGGATGTAAGTGTGTATACAAGAGGAAAATGGGAGAAGATAGGAAGATGGAAACCTTCAAAGTTAGGCTTTTGGCAAAATGATACACTAAAAAAGAGGGAATCGACTCTGAGAAAACCTTTTTCTCGGTAGCCATGATTAAGTCCATTCGTATCCTCCTTGCCATCACATGTTATTATGACTATAAGATATGGCAAATGGATATCAAGACGGCATTTTTCAATGGCCATCTTATCGAAGACATCTATATATCCCAACCAGAAAGCTTTATTGCCAAGGACCAGGAACATATGGTTTATAAGCTTAAAAAGTCCATTTATTCAAAACGAGAATGAACCATGCATTTACAAGAAACTGGAAGGCATAAATATGGTTTTTCTTATACGTATGTGGATAACATTCTACTCATTGAGAATGATGTAGGGACATTGTCATCTACTAAGCTTTGGCTGTTTAGGCAATTCAGTATGAAAGACTTGGGAGATGCCAGTTATATTCTCAGAATTAAGCTTCTTAAAAATAGGAAGCAGAGAATATTAGGATTATCCCAAACTACATATATTGACAAGATGCTGGTCAAGTTTAGTATGAACTCATGCAAGGGAGCATTAATTCCCTACAGACATGGGTTATCTTTTTCTTCAAATGATTGTCAAATGTCTCAAGAAGAGAAAGACAGGATGAGTAAGATTCCTTACGCTTCGACTGTGGAAAGTCTCATGTACGCCACGTTGTGCACTACGCCAGATATCTATTTTGTCGTAGGCTTAGTGAGTAGATATCAGTCAAACCCTGGGGAGGTTCACTAACAAGCTGTAAAACATATTCTCAAATACCTTAAGAGAACAAGAGATTATATGCTAGTTTACAAGACTGATGACTTAGTGCCTATAGAATTCACAGACTCAGACTTTTAGGCGGATAAGGATGAAAGAAAATCCACTAGTGGATATGTCTTTACCTTGTCTGAGGGGCTATTTCATGGAGGAGTATTAAGCAATCTTACATTACTGACTTCACTATGGAAGCTGAGTATATAATAGCTTCGGAGGCATCCATGAAAGCAGTTTGGCTCCAAAAGTGCCTTTCAGAATTTGGAGTCGTGCCATACATGGACAGGCCGATTGTGATGTATTGCTATAACACTAGCGATGTCTCGCAATCTAAAGAACCCAAGAACTACAAGAAGGGGAAGCATATTAAGAGAAAGTACCACCTGATCTGGGATTTAATTAGAGATGAGAAATCGTAGTAGAACAGATAGCCTCAGAAAATAATCTCGCAGATCCCTTCACCAAGCCTTTGGCTGAAATAGTCTTTAAAAGATACTTAGCCGCTACAGGAATAGGCACCTATGGATTTACATAGTCTTAGAGTGCAAATAGGAGATTTTTGGAATGTATGCCCTCTTAGACTAGGTTTTTGATGTAATTTCCATTAATATTAATAAAAAATTTATTCTAAAAATTTTGTTTGTGAATTTACGTTATTTTTGTGCACAATTTCACTAGAAAATACACTTTGTGTTTAAGTAAATGGTCCATGTGAATAGAGGTCTTTCATACTAAGGTATAGGTCATGGGTTGTTTAACACATAAACATTTTTTCTTAATCGATTGGTGACAATAGGAATCTCATCATGCCTAGGTTTTATGTTATAAATTTCAAGTGGAAAATGGCTTACCTTTAGCCAGTGAACAGTCCTCTCACTTCTTAACATAAATGTATTTCAAATACGTCAAACTGGATGTGTAGTAGTGGTTTCTGAAAGTACTATACGATAGAAACCTAGACTACTACGACTACAGTGTGGACTTATACTCTATAGCTTCAGTATGAGTTGGTGGTCTGACGAAGCGGGAAGTATATACTTTCATATACTATAGTTGAGGTTCTATTACAACACCAATATATTTGTATGTTGGGTATATGTGACTAGTTAGTTAAGAAAGACTTCTACAAGATAGCTTCTATGCTATATCGCCCCTTGTGACTATTCGAATGATCTAAATATTTAGGCCCTAGGGAATATAACTTAGATGTTTACTTTAAAGCTCCCTTAGAAAATAAAAACATTTCAGAAAGTCGTGGATCATTAGACTAAAAATCTAAGAATGGTAAATGTCATTTAGAGAGGTGTTAGTACACTTCTTCTCTAAATGTACGATGATGCGTAGAGGGGTATTTTAGTCATTACACATGTAGGTCAAAGACATTGCTAACACAGCATTGTTCTTCGGGTCAATATTTTCTTATGGTGATATCAGGAAGTATTTAAAATGTAAAATATAGCAATTTGTATAGTATGGGTATTTTGATCATTTTAGTAGCCAAGACAATGTGTCTTTCTATTCTCGGAATATCCTATAAGTCCTATGGATTTGGGTTGAGGAATTGGTCTTTTTTAAAATGGATTTTTTTTTTTTTATTTAGATTAGCCTGGATTATTTATTAGGCTAGAATAAAATAAAACTTCAAAGAAAGAATTAATTATTCAATTTAGTGGGTTAATTAATTATTCAGGGTATAAGTCCGGATTGAATAATTAGAATTAACCTGGGTCTAAAGTATAATGTAGACTATAGTTTTGCACTGGCTTATTTGGGTTGAATAATTAATTATTTATTAAACTTTTAATTGGCCCTAGTCTAAAATAATTAATTTGGCCCAATAGTCTCGACCAGGGTCCAATGGGTCTAGCCCAAGCCTGTGTTGGCTAATGGGCTAACCGGTTTTTGTGGCTTCGTGTTTTTTTGTAGCTAGGTTGGTCAAGATTCCTTGCTTTGTTGAAAAAATGGGGAAGATAATATAACGTGATCTGAGGGATTTGATGATCACTGAGCTAGTTCACAAAACACGGAACTCTGGCGCAAAAAAAAAAAATGTCTCTTGTATGTCTCTGTGTTCGTTCTTTTTCTTTTTTCCAGGAGAACAATAGAACAGAAAAGGAAAAATTTCTTGTGATTACTACTTGTGCAGTAGTTGGTCATAAAAAGAACAAAATGCCAATTTTAATCCACACAGCATTCACCGGCTGTTTAGGCATCGGTGATATTCTGAAAGCCCAAGAGCTTCGTGTATGTTCATGCCTAGAAGAAGTCGTCGTCTTGCTGGGAGGGAACATAAGTCATCTTCGAGGCATCAGAACATAAATGTTCCACTAGTTCAGCCGTCGACAGTATCCTCTTCAGCACCTAACTGAACTTTGAAATGCAGGGTATTAATTTAAAAAAAAAAAAAAAAACTTCCACTGCCGTCCTTTCTGTGTTTTACTGCTTTCAGTTTGCTTGTTTTTTGTTTTACACCTTTAATTGGTATTAGAGCATGATGGTTTTAAACAGCTTAGGATGCATGCCAGTTTAATACGAACAGCAAGATCAATTATGTTTGATTGTTGTTTTTGATCCTTCGCATTTCTGTAATGGGATAGGACAATCTATAAACCTTACGGTTAAGGTTTAGGATATTCTGTAATGTAATTTAATAGCTTTCATTAAATCGTGTAAGCTGGTAATTAAAGGCATAGGCATCTGTTTGTTGTTTTGGTTGATTTCTATGGAAATCTGTAATCCAATCGAGCCTGTAAATGCTGCTGGAAAGCATGAGAAAAAGCTCAGAAAAACGAAGATGAAGGCACTGTGCTAGTCAAACCGAGCCACAAGCCAGGCCGTGAAGCCAATTCGCCGATTTTGGGTGGCAAGCTGCCAGGGGATCCGAGCCAAGCCTTGGCTTGGCCATGCAAGCTTACCAACGCAAGGCCTAACCTCCTTTGGGTACACCTAAACCTCTTGAGGCATGGTGCAATTTTTGCACCAAGCCTCAACTGGCATAGACCAAGCCTCTCAAGGCCTGGTCACGAATTGGGCAGTGGTTTCACAAGTCGCTGGGTTCATAGGCCGCGGGTTATCCGATTTTAAGAGGGTTCAAAAGGTTTTGATCCAATGCGGTTGGGAGCATAAAGACCAAGGGGATTTTTATTTTAATTTTTCCTTGTAATTTTCATGAAATTTCTTTTTCATTTTGGGTCTCATACCAGGTGAAGTTATTATTTTTGCATAGATAATATTATTGGAATATTTTGCATGGAAAAAAATAATAAGGAATTTAGGATTAAACAACACCATTAATTAATTTAATTAATGTGTTTAATTCTATTATTTGGGTACTTAGGTTAAAAGAATAGAAAAGCATGAAACGTTTCCAGTTTTCTAGCATACTAATTTTCTTTTAAATACCTATGTGCACGTTTTCTCAAAGATAAAAAATCTTTGGGAAATTATTTACTAGAAAAGTATTTTTCTTCAATCAAATAGTTAATTTTAACTTAAACAAAAATTAATCATTGGTAATTTTTTTAAAGGATTTTATCCTTGACATAGAAAATATTATGGATTTAGATATTTTTGTAAGTTAAAATGGAAAACCATTTTAATTTTTTTTTAACAAGAAAATTTATTTTTGTCCAATTAAACTTGAGACAAAAATCTCTAGAAGAGTTTTATTGGAAATTTTTGAAATCATTAACTTTTTAGCTTAAATAAAATTAATCCATGGAAAAGTCACTCAAAAGGTATAAACCTTGACATAGAGATTTTTATGGGTTTAGATATTTTATTTTTTAAGGTAAGAAAGAACTTAATAGAAATTTTCAAAATGATATTTTTTCAAGAAAAACCCTTGTTTAAAAAGACTAAGGTATGGATCATGGGCATTCCAAATGGAAAATGTCTTACCTTTAGCCAGGGGGTAGTCCTCTCAATTCATAATATTTGTAATAGCGGTTTCTAAAAATACTATATGGTAGAAACCTAAACTATTACTGCTACAGCGTGGACTTATACTCTACATCTTTAATATGAGTTGGTGGTCTGACGAAGTTAGAAGCGTATGCTTTGATGTACTATAGTTGAGGTTTTATTGGAGGACCAATATACTTATATGTTGGGTATATATGACTCGTTATTTAAGACAGACTTATACAAGATAGCTTCTATACTATATCACCCCTTCTGACTATTCGAATGATCTAAATATCCAGGGCCCAAGGGATCATAACTTATATGTTTGTTTTAGGGTAGCTCTCTTAAAAACAAAAATATTTCAGAAAGTCGTGGATCATTGGACTAGAGGTTTAAAGATGGTAGATGTCATTTAGAGGGGTGTTAGTACACTTCTTCCTCTCTAAATGTACGATGATGCGTAGAGGGGTATTTTGGTCATTACACCTGTAGCTCGAAAATATTGCTAACGCAGCATTATCCTTAGGGTCAATATTTTCTTATGGTGATATTAAAAAATATTTAAAATGCAAAATATAGTTATTTGTATAGCAGAGGTATTTTGGTCTTTTTAGTAGCCAATGCGATGTGTCTTTTGGTCCTCAGAATAGACTATAAGTCCTTATGGATTTGGGTTGAGGAATTAGTCTTGTTTAAAATAGGTTTTATTTTATTCAAATTAGTCTGGATTATTTATTGGTTAGAATAAAATAAAAGTCCAAAGAGAGAATTAATTATTTAATTTACTGGTTTAATTAATTATTTAGGGCATAAACCCATATTGAATAATTAGAGTTAATCTAGGTCTAAGCTATAATATAGACTACAGTTTTGGACTGGCTTATTTGGGTTGAATAGTTAATTATTTATTCGGCTTTTAATTAGTCCTAGTCTCAATAAATAATTTGGCCTAATAGTCTCGACTAGGGTTTAATGGGTCTAGCCCAAGCCTATGTAGGCAGATGGGCTAACCAGTTTTATGGCTCTAGGTTTTTTGTAGCTAAGTTGGTCAAGAGTCCTAGCTTAGTTTAAAAAATGGGGAAGATAAGATAACATGATCTGAGGAATTTGATGATCACTAAGTTAGTTCACAAAACACAAAACTCTGTAGCAGAAAAAAAATCTACTCTTGTGTGTCTCTCTATTCGTTCTTTTTCATTTTTCCAATAGAACGATAGAATAGAAGAGGAAAATTTTCTTGTGATTACTACTTATGTAGTTGCTCGTCATAAATAGAACAAAAGGCCAATTTTAACACACATAGCATTCACCGACTGTTCAGGGACCGGTGATATTCCAAATGCCCAAGAGCTTTGTGTATGTTCATTCCTAGAAGAAGCCGTCGGCTTGCCAGGAGGGAACCTAAATAATCTTCGAGGGATCAAAACCCAATTGTTCTGCCAGTTTAGCTGTCTACAGTATCTTCTTCAATGCCTAAATGAACTTTGAAATGCAAAGGTATTAAATTAAAAAAAAAAAAAAAAACTTTCACTGCCTTACTTTTTGTGTTTTTATTGCTTTCAGTTTGCATGTTTGCCATTTTACGCCTTTATATATATGTAAGGAACTCAATTTCAAAACTCTCAATACACCTCTCATAAATCCACGGGATGTAAAAAGAGTTTCAAATAGTGGTTGGGGTGTACCAACTGACCAAGTAGATAGGAAAGAATTAAAATCAAAAGTAATTTTATGATAAGTAGGATTTCAACTCAAGTCACTAAGAAAACAACCACTATTCTTTAACCATTATACCACAATAACTCTTGTGTTTGCTTTTCCAAATGAATTTCTCCTAGCCCTTAGCTCCAAAGCTGCCTAATTCCTTTCTCACAGATAAAAAATAAAACCTCCCTAATTCCCATTAAAGTCTTATCTATCTAATACATAACGAAACACATATAAACAATATACAACACATATAAATTTACCTAATAAATCATATACGCTTTTGACATGCAATGAAATGCAAATTCTTCCCCTACTCTAATGGTAGTTTTAGGTGGGGTTTTACAATAGTCATATTTAGTCATTTGGTATTCAATACATAAATAATTGGGTTTAGTACAAGTGGGAGATTTTTAGAGCTATGCCCTAGAACTAATACATTTGTACCATGTATTTTGCACCTTTATTTAATAAAGGCATTCTTTATTCTTCAATTTCTCTATTTCATATGTGTATGTGTATAACATTGATAGATAAAGTTCCTAATACAATGTACAGTATTAAGAAAATCATGATAGAAATCATGATGTGGGATTCCTACTACACTATGCAGTACTTATGTTTAAACCATCCCTAGTCATAGTATTAATAAGACAGAACATTATTAATGTACCAAGACTAGCACGTGTTAAACTTCTTAATTGGATTAAGTAGTGATTCTCACATTCATGGGTATTGTGATCCTCAAAGTTAACACGTTGATCCTTGTTACATAAATAAGTATATTGGATGACCTAACTATGAAATAATTACATGGAGAACTTTTTAGTATCAGTGATAGAATCTCATCATAGCAAATGTGGAAAAATCCTTAGACTTGAGATCTCTAAAGTATTTTGTTTACTACGCATTGTACTTTAGATCTAATCTTTGGAGTCTCACTAGAACCACCTATAGGATAGATATTAGGTACAATGTAAAGTAAATGAAAGTAGTTAAGAGAGTCAATAATGGATTCATCACTCCTAATAGTATGGGAGTATATCTCACAGCCACTTGTAGAGGTCATTACTTAAGAAGTCCTTGGCCAAGGTAATTATGTATTGAAAATAGTTCCAAATGATACACATTTTGAGTAATGGATTCTGAAACAAGTACTAATAAATTTGGGCTATAATTAATTATATTTTAAAGGGAGTTGGCATTAATTCCATACTCTAAACCAAATAGGATATAGAATGATGAAAGAAGTTTATTGCATTGTTATTTTGCTATTAAAAAATTCATGTCAAGCCATTTGACTTTCTAAAATTTTGGGTGCTCATGATGCATTCCAAATGCTGCTCATGATCTACTAAATATGAACTTTTAATTGAAGAATTAATAAATTAATTCTAATTAGAATTAATAAGTTAATTCTAATTATCAATAATTACTAATTTTATAGTGATTAGAATTAATTCATATTTTGCTGCCAATGTACTAAAGAACCTAATAGGTCACATCCAATAGAATAATTGGTACTCAAAATATTATATAATAACATTATGAGGTTAATTTGGGAGAAAAAATAATTATATGGGTGAATTATAAAGTAGTTACAATTGTAGGGGTCAATTTGCAATTAATAAGACCTTATGAGCCTAATTACAAAATAAAAAAACCAAGCCCATGATAATTAAGAAAATGTTTTGTTATTATTTCCTAAAAGGTTTAGGAAATATAACAAAACCTTGGCTTATTTTGTTTTCATTTTTGCGGTGTATATATATTGATATATATAATACATCAAGGTCCGTCCTTGTGGAAGATAACACACAGTAGCCTTTTCTTCCTTTTGGAAACTAACCTTTTTCTTTTTGCTTCTTCTCTATAGATTAATTCTTTCAACCGCCATAAAATAAAACTACTAGCACAGTTTCTTAGCATCATTTTTGAGTGACTTTCCTCGTGGGGATATTATTAGAGAAATTCCTATACTTGAAATTTAATAGTTCATGGCTTGGACAATTTTCGAAAGAATTTCACAGGGAGAAAAAAATTAAAAGCTGCATTTTTGAGGTAATGAATTTTTCTCCTCTCTCTTAACCCGTTTAATTACATACGAGTGATCCTATTACATAGATTTCGTTTTAATTTCCATTGCGCATTATTTAATTTGACATGATAGAAATTCAACAACTGCAACAAGGCCTTATATCATCTAAAGTGCACAAGTGCATAACAAAAGGTTTAAACAACATAAACCTATTCTTTTCCTTTAGCTACTTATGGTTAACTAAGGAGTTCCTTTTTTGTGAATCTAAATAAATTGCAATTGCATACCAAAATTTATGTTATTGTCTTCCTAATATCCATTACTTGAAGTATATTCAAATTCTCAAGGGTTACAACCGATTCTTGGAACAAAAAAGGTTAAAACAATTCACATTTCCATCTTGGCAAACCAGAATTTCCAGCAATGGCAGCTTTCCGTATTTTTATCATAACTTTCTACTCACAACTCCAAATCATGTCAAATTAATCCCAAAATGTTCTTAAGACAATTAGCTAAAAAAATCAGCTGATGGAGTTCCAAAATAATAGGCCATTTCGTGCAGTTTATTGCACAAATATTCATGGTGAGATTATGAGCAAAAACAAGAATTCTAATTATGGTCACAACTTGCACAAACCATATCTCTCAATTCCTCTATATAACATACATCATTTAAACCTTTCAAGACTATTTTTATCATCTCAACTATGGTGTTTTGATCAGCTTTACCTTACAACACATTCAAATTATAAAAACCGTCATATCTCCTCAAAATGGATCAAAACAAAAATTTTAAAATAAGAGGTGTTAATACATTTTTCCTACAGGTGTTACATAAAGGGGTATTTTTATCATTACACATATAAGTTAAAGATACTGCACTTGTAATATTATTTTGAGAGCCAATATTTTCATAGATGATAAATAGAATATTTAAAATGATAAAATGCAACTAGTTGTTAGCATGGGTATTTTAGTCATTTTTAGTAACCAAGAATAATATGTCTTATGGTCTGTAGAGTAGCTCAAGTAACCTTAATAAATTTTTTTACTATATTTGGTGAAATTAACATTAGAAGAACTATTCTAGGAGTCTAATAATTATTTATTTGGTTTGGAATAATATATTAGGTTATTAATTAATTATCTTGGGTAAATGTATATTGTGCCCAAGTGAATCAATTAATTAATAAAAGAGCTCTTTAAATAGTCTTAGGCTAATTAGAAAGACCTTAATCCACTAAGTTATTGATAGGAACCTACCCAAGTAATATGCCAAAGCAAAAGAATGTGAATGGAACTACAAGCCATACCTCATGGCGTGTTGGAAGAATCCAAGGTATGGAAGCTTACAAGGGAGAATTTGAGCAAAACTAACCAACAAACCAAGGAACATGAACAGTGTAAAGAGATGGGTACCTAAGAGGAAGCTAAAGAAAGCTACTTTTGCACAACAATCTGAGTGGAAGGCCAAAGGAGTACAAGGGAAGGCTGAAAACAAGAAAATGAACTGGCTGTTTGAAAAACATTATCGAACTGGCACCGGCCCAACAAGGTAAACCGACGCTAGCTCTTCTTGGCCTATTGGCCAAATTGATCATAACACAGCCGGTACTAGCTTACCTAGGTAAACTGATGCTGACCCACTTTGAGAAATACCTTGTTTTGTTTAATTTTCTTATTTTTGTTCTGTTTTGTTCCTAATTAAATTTTCACGACTTTTATTATGTAATAGGAATATTTTAGACCTTTTCAACACAACAATGGCTGAGATTATTTCTTACCATAGATAGGATTGAATGGCTATATACATTTAATTATAACATTTCATATATAAGTTGAATATTATCTTTGAGACCAAATAAAAGACTCTTGTGAGAGTTCTTGTGGTTCTTCTATAACGACCAAACCCAATCTTATGATTCCATTCATTGCCTTTAATTTATGTTTTTAAACTCATAAGGATAGATCAAACTAACCTATCAAAATAGAATCTTAGTTTCTTGTTAATCTAAGGGTCTCAAGTAAAGGTTATCATTGGTTGCCTAGTTCAACTACTTCTATTGTTCTTGACTCCTTAGATGGGTTGAGGGTTCATGGGTATAAATTAGTAGACCCAGTTCCTATTTTCTAGTGACCTAGGTTCTTTAATTATCCTAGGGTATTAGTTTTTAAATTGGGTGAGTTTGTTTTGCTTCAAAATCCTTTTTTTGAGCTTCAATGTGGGTTTTGTATTTAACCCAAAAATTAGCCACGAAATTCATCAATTAAACAACCCTCAAGTAAGATCATATCAAGTAGTATCAGAGAAGGGGAAGCTTTAATTCTTATCAAAGTTCTTCAAGAAAGGACTCCAAAAATTGTCAATCCCTGACTTAAATTTGGGCTTCAAAAAGGTCATGTTTTTTTTTTTTTAAAGTTTTCTTGTGTTTTATATGTTAAACTTGTACCGTGTTGATAATATAATCATTGGCGATTGCAAATTTCTTGTTGTTTATTGATTTTTAGGGCTAAAGGTGCTTAAAATTCATATTATAACTTGAGTTCCGAAAGTTGCTTATAAAGTGTTTGATCTTTTGCTTGAGTGAACATTTGTCATGAAATTATGGCTAAAACTCTTGTGAACACTTCCTATAATTGTTTATCTATTGGTTTCAAGTATTTTAGGGATATTTCTTGTCCAAGTGAGCCATCTTGGTTGTGAAATCTTGTTCATGTTCAATGGCCAGCTATGTTCATCATTACTTGCTCTTGTCTTGAATGCTATGTTCTTTGAACTTCTAGTGCTTCATTGAAAATCTTGTTAGGTTTTGACCATTCATCCATTTCGTGGTCAATTTTGTTAACTTCTTGAATTCATTGAATCTATTTGAATGATATAAACTCCTTAATGCTCATTATTATTATTGTTGATCAACTTCCACCTTAGCCATCTAGTTGGTTGTCTTTAAAGAGTTAGTAGACTTGTCAAGTTTGAACTAATTCCTAAGCAATTGAAGAGACTTTATGGGGAAAAACTTGTTGAGTTTTTGAGTGAATTGAAAAAGGCAAGAGGGTGAGCATATCTTCAAAAAAGCCAAAGAGAGTTAAATACGAGAGTTGAGTGTATACACGTGAGGGAGAGCTTGCAAGGAAAATTACTTCATCTAGCCAACAAAATATCCTAAGACTTATTTGATATTCAAGCCGCTTTGCAAACTCTTAATACCAAATGGATGAGATGAAAAATAATATAACAAAGCTACAAACTCACCAAGGCCAAGCCTCAACCATTGCACAAAGAAGAGGATATAGGAAGGAAGATAGCCCTAGGATGTAGGAAGGGAACAATGGGAAGGGAATAATGTCACACCCCCATTGTATGAACAACAAAGGGAGGGTTGGGATGAACATTCCTTAAGAGGCTATCCACCTACGCCATTGAAGGGAGGAAGGCAAGGGTTGAGAAAGAAAAAAGGTAGAATGCAAAGCTGACATGATGGACAAAGTGGAAGATTGGGATAAGGGAGTTCGTGAGGAGGATTATAGAGGACAAAACTAATGAAATGGGATTAGAATAAGAAGAAGATGATAAGGAAGATAGAAAGTGAAGGCATATCACAATGAAGGTACCCCTTTCCAAAGTAAAAATGACCAGGAGGATTATTTTGAATGGAAAAGGAGAATGGAGATTTTATCTAAGTTCCATTAATATACTGAGCAAACTAAGGTTAAATTAGCTATTTCAAGTTTCCTTGAGTATGCCTTGGTATGGTGGAATCAAATTTCATCTCAAAGAAGGAGAATGGGAGATGTACTGGTTGCCACTTGGGAATTGTTAAGGAACTTAATGAGAGGGAGGTTTATACCCCTACACTACTATAATGAGCTTTACCAAAAATTGCATGTGCTTAAACAAGAAAATAAAAGTGTAGAGGATTTTCATAAGGAGTTGGAGGTGACCTTGATGAGGGCTAATATTGTTAAGTGTGTGAGGGCTACCAAAGCAAGGTTTTTGAGTGGTTTGAATAGAGAGATAGCAAATATGGTTGAGTTATATTCCTATGAGACACTACAGGAGATGGTACACATGGCCATAAAGATTGAGGGACAATAGAGGTCTCATTCCAAAGAAACCCCCTATACCAATCCAATCTCCAACCACAAATCTAAAGTGGGAGAGCAATTGCCAAAGCCACCAAGACCACCAAGAGAATCTTACAAGCCTAGAGAGGAGTGGACAAAAGAAAAATCTAGGGAAAAGTGGGCAAAGGTATAGAAAGGCCAATAAGGTATAGAGACATCAAATGTTTTAAATGTTTTGGATATGGACACACCTCCTATGAGTGTCCAAACAAGAAATTGATATTTACCAATGCCTAAGGTGATATATTTTTCGGTGAAGAGGAGTATGATGTTGGGAAGGAAAATGAGGGCCACAATGGAACTAGTGATACTAGTGAAGAAGGAATTATTATGCCACTAATTCATTCACTAGCCGGAGTTACTATCAAGGAAATTAGTGCTTGTGAAGTAGAGGATGTTTGTGAAGAAGAGATGAAGGGCAGCTTACAAAGAAATAACATCTTTTACTCCCATTGCCTAATTAACCGAAAACCATGTGTTGCTATTATTAATGGGGGTATTTTACAAATGTGGTGAGCGCTAGTCTTGTGGAAGAATTATGTTTATATATGATGAAATACCCGAATACCTATAGATTGCAATGGTTTCATGATAGTAGGAAGTTAAGGGTGAATAAGTAAGTGTTGTTGACAATTAAGGTGGGGAAATATGTAGATGAAATTATTTGTGATGTAGTCCCTATCCAAGCTATTTTAGGGAGGCCATGGCAATTTGATAGGAATGTTTTACATGATGGGAGGAGGAACTTATACTCGGTTATCAAGGGGAGCATGTTATATACCTTTCCACCTTTACCCCCAAGTGAGGTGAGAGATGTGTAAATATATATATATATATATATATATATATGTATGTATGTATGAGGGATAAAGAGAAAAAGAAGGTTGTCGATTAGAGTTCTCAAAAGGAGAGTGAGAGGAAAAATGAGGAGAGAAAACAAAGAGTACAAAATGAGACCTTAACATAAGAGGAAGCCAAGAAGAAAATTAAAAAAATGAGAGAAGAGGGAGATAAGATGAAAGTGACTCTCTTGTGCTTGCAAAATGATAATGATGAGGGAGCTCCCACAAAAAAAAAAAAAGAGTAAAGATGAGAGGGAGATTAAACTTTATGTGGGGGAATGTAGGCTAACATTTTGTCGTCACACTAAAAATTCATGCTTGAACTCTTATGGAGATGCTCTTTCAAGGATGAACTCACACAAAGAATGGGAAAATGATAGAAATCCACCCAAGCAATATGCCAAAGCCAAAGAAGATGGATAGAACTACAAGCCACACCTCATGGCGCCTTGGAAGAATCCAATATATAAAGGCTTACAAGGGAGAATTAAAACAAAACCAACCAACAAACCATGGAACATGAAGAGTATGAAGTGATGGGTGCCTAAGAGAAAGCCAATGAGATCTACTTTTGCCTAACAATATAAGTGGAAGGCCAAATGAGTACAAGAGAAGGTTGAAAACAAGCAAATGAACTGGTTATTTGAAGAACAATACCAAAACAGTGCTGGCCCACCAAGGCAAACTGGTGTCGGCTCTTCTCGACCTATTGGCTAATTTGATTAGAACAGAGCCGGGGCCGGCTTACCTAGGCAAACAGGTGCCAGCCCACTACGAGCAATGCCTAGTTTTGTTTAATTTTTCTATTTTTGTTATATCTTGTTCCCAATTAAATTTTCACGACTTTTATTATGTAATAAGGATATTTTAGACCTTTTAAACACATCAATGGCTGAGATTATTTCTTACCATAAATAGGGTTGAATGGCTATATATATGCAATTATAACATTTCATATGTAAGTTAAATATTATCTTTGAGATCAAAGAGTGACTCTTGTGAGAGTGCTTGTGGTTCTTCCATGGAAGCCAAGACCAATCTTATGACTCCATTCATTGCCTTTGTTTTGTGTCTTTAAACTCATAAGGATATATCAAACTAACCTATCAAAATAGAATCTTAGTTTTTTGCTAATCTAAGGGTCTAGAGTAGAGGTTATCTTTGGTTGTCTAGTTCATCTACTTCAATTGCTCTTGACTCCTTAGGTGGGTTGAGGGTTCTTGGGTATGAATTAGTAACCTAATTCCTATTTTCTAGTGATCTAGATTCTCTAATTAGCCTAGGGTGTTAGTTTTTGAATTGGGTGATTTTGTTTTACTTCAAAATCCTTGTTTTGAGCTTCAAAGTGGGTCTTGTATTTATCCCAAAAATTAGCCATGAAATTTATCAATTAAACAACCCTCAAGCAAGATCACATCAGTTATAGACAAGACAACTAAAAGGTTTAGGATCCTAGGTTTGCCATCACATCAAGAAAAAGGGAAAAAGAAAAGGCGGTCAAGGATAAGGAAGCTATTGTTTTCTAGTTGTGTAATTTTATTATGCATGGTTTTCCTACTCACGTGTGAAATAGGAAAAATAGTTGGTTTCTATCTCTGGCTAGCCGCCATTATTCCTGCCCTTTTTTCCCTATGAGTTAGCTCTTCCTTCTTCATCCAATTTTTCATCCTATATTCTACTTTCACTGGTAATTAATCCATAAGAGGTTAGAGAATACTCTGATAGATTAAAAGCTATCAATTTTAGAGTGTATGTTTGATGCAAATGAGTCCACACTTAGTTGGGATACCAGTGGAACAAGTGATCATGATAAACCAAGACGTTCCATTAAACGCAAACCCTCCAATTGTTCAACCTAAGTACCCTAATAGTAAGTATTCATAGACTATAGAACTGGAAAATTTTTAAATTACATGATTCCTAATGTGCGCATTGCGAGTATATAGAAATAAATTCAACAATGCCCCACAATCACACAAGTTTTATAATTTAAAATACCAAGTCAATTCACACAACATACACATAGAGATAAGTGTACTACCTTCACTACAAAAAAAAATAGCCTTCCGTGACAAAAATTTCTAGCTAAAGGCCAAAACTTCCTAGCTAAAGCCCTTCCACGACAACACTCACTTCCTTGCCACTTTCTTACTGAAGCGTCATTGCCAAAGCCTCTTAGGAACAAAATTTTTCATTTTTTCGCCAAAAAGAGCTCTTTAGCTAGGAAAACTAAAGGTAAAAAAAAATTTGTCACCAAAGGTTTAGTTTTGTCACTGATGATGATTTTTAGTGACAAAAAATTTTGTCGCTAAAATTTTGTCACTACAAATATAATATTATTTCAAAAGTTAAACATAATGGTGAGAAAATATATTACCTTTTTTAACAAAAAAATTATGTCGCCAGTATCAAAAAATTTCGTCGCCATAGCAATCAATGGCGAGAAAAATATTCATATTCATTACCTTTATATGAATATGAATATGAATACACATACATAAATACACACACACACACACACACATATTTATATACACACACATACACATATACATATATACACACAAACACACACACACTCACATATATATATATACTCACACACATATATATACATCCCAGATATACATATATTTACAAACATATATATATATATATATATAATACATATACAAATATATTAATAAATATATATGTATATACTACACACACACACACACATATATATACAATAAAACATAAATAATCATATAAATTTACTATCAATACATATTATTCAATAATATGCAATAATTTGGATATCTATGTATAACTGGAAAAATTTAAATGGATTTAAATTTATTTGTTACTTATTTTAAATATATATACATATATATATATATGTATATATATGCATATATACTTAAGTATACACATATATATATTAGGGAATAGTTGAAAAAATTTTGGAGGTCATATTATAAATATTTAAAAATTTAGTGACCAATCTAAAAATTTTTGTGATGGTCATATAATAAATACTAAAAATTTAGGGACTAAATTGCAAAATTTTTGGGAGTCTTTTTAATTATTAAATAAATTCAAGGACCAATTTAAAATTTTTATGGGTCATTTTGAAAATATAAAAAATTTTGGGACCAATATATATTAAAATATTTATATAGTAATATATTCATACATACATACATGCATACATACATACATATATATATATACATATATTCATATTCATAAATACATACTAACATATATGCATGTATATACATATATATATATATATATATATATATTCACATACATATATATAAATACATATTCATATATTCATAAATACATATACATATATATATATATATATATTTATATATACATATATATACATATTCATCTATATACATATATATATATATATATATATATATATATACACACATTAATATGTAAATATATTTATATGAATATACATATATATAGGTATATGTGTATACATTAATATGTAAATATATTTATATGAATATGAATATGTATGTATGTATGTATGTATGTATGTATGTATGTATGTATGTATGTATGTATGTATGTATGTATGTATGTATGTATGTATGTATGTATGTATGTATGTATGTATGTATGTATGTATGTATGTATGTATGTATGTATGTATGTATGTATGTATGTATGTATATATATGTTTATATATACATTTATATATATATATATATATATATATATATATCCATATATATACACACAGACACACACACAAAAATATAGGTATATCAAATTAACAATCCGACCATTAGATTAAATAAAATTACTAAAAAAATTATGATCAAATATAAATGTAATTGGATATATTTTATCACAAAATCTAGCGGAATCTCTATAAAAATGCCAAAAACTTAACATATTTAGAAATATAGGCATATCAAATTAACAATTCACCCGTTATATTTGATAAAATCACTGGAAAAAGTATTATGACTAAATTTAAAAATAATCGGATATGTTTTACTACAAAATCTTGCATAATGTCCATAAAAATACTCAAAACCTAACACATTTAGAATGATAAGCATATCAAATTAACGATCCAACCATTGATTTGATTAAATCACTAAAAGAAGTATTATAACCAAATTTAATAGTAATCGGATATGTTTTGCAACAGAATCTAGCTTAGTCTCTGTAAAAATGCTAAAAACCGAACACATTTAGGAAGATAAGCATATCAAATTATTGACCCAACAATTAGATTTGATAAAATCACTAGGAAAAAGTATTATAACAAAATTTAAAGGTAATTGGATATGTTTTAAAATAGAATCTAGTGCAATCTCAATAAAAATGCTAGAAACCTAATGTGTTTAAAAAGATAGATATATTAAATTAACGACTGACCATTAAATTCGATAAAATTACTGAAAAGCATATTATGACAAAATTCAAAGGTAATCGGATATGTTTTGCCATAGATCTAGCTTAATCTCTGGAAAAGTGCTGAAAACCTAACACATTTAGGAGGATAGTCATATCAAATTAACGATCTAACCGTTTGATTTGATAAAATCACTAAAAAAAGTGTTATAACAAAATTTAAAGATAATTGAATATGTTTTATAATAGAATCTAATATAATCTCAAAAAAAATACTTGAAACTTAACATGTTTAGAAAGATAGATATACCAAATTAACGATCTTACCATTACATTTGATAAAATTGCTAAAAAATGTATTATGACGAAATTTAAAGGTAATAGCATATGATTTGTCATAAAATATAGCTTAATCCCTATAAAAATGCTGAAACCTAACACATTTAGAATGATAGGCATATTAAATTAATGATCCAACTATTAGATTTGATTGAAAAAAGTATTATAGCAAAATTTAAAGATAATCGGATATGTTTTGCCACAGAATCTAGTTTAATCTCTGTAAAAAATTGAAACCTTAACACATTTGAAAGATTGGCATACCAAATCAATGATCAACCGTTAGATTTAATAAAATTACTAAAAAATGTATTGTGACTAAATTTAAAGGTAATTGGATATGTTTCTCCACAAAATCTAAGTATAATATCAATAAAAATGCTCGAAACATAATTCATTTAGAAAGATTAGCATATCAAATTAACAATCCGTCCGTTAGATTTGATAAAATCACAAAGAAAAGTATTATGACTAAATTTAAAGGTAGTCAGATATATATATTACCACACAATCTACTATAATCTCAATAAAAAAAATACTACAAATCCAACACATTTACAAAGATAGGCATATCAAATTAACGATCCAACTGTTGAATTTGATAAAATTGCTTTAAAGAAAAGTAATTATGATCAAATATGATGATAATCGGATATGTTTTGCTACAGAATCAAGCATAATCTCAATAAAAATACTCGAAACCTAATACATTTAGAAAAATAAGCATATCAAATTAAGGATCCAATTGTTAGATTTGACAAAATTAATAAAAATATAATTATGACCAAATTTGATGATAATCAGATATATTTTACTACAAAATATAGCTTAATCTCAGTAAAAATACCAACAATCTAGCATAGTTAGAAAGATAGGCATACAAATTAATAATCCAACCATTAGATTTGACTAAAACAAGCATTGTGACCAAATTTTAAGATAATTAGATATATTTTGCCATAAAATCTAGTATAATCTCTGTAGAAATACCGAAATCCAAACACATTTTGGAAGATAAGCATATCAAATTAATGATCCAACTGTTAGATTTTATAAAATCACTAAACAAAGTATTGTGACTAAATTTAAACATAATCAGATATGTTTTACAATAGAATCTAGTATAATCTCAATAAAAATGTTCTATATCTAACACGTTTAGAAAGATAGACATATCCAATTAATAATCCAACCATTAGATTTGAAAAAATTACTAAAAAACATATTATGACAAAATTTAAGGGTAATTATATATGTTTTGCCACAGAATCTAGCGATTAAATCACTATAAAAATGCTGAAAACCTAACACATTTAGAAAGGTATGCATATCAAATTAACGATCCAACCGTTAAATTTGATTAAATCACTAAAAAACGTATTATAAAAAAATTTAAAGGTAATCAAATACATTTTACTACAGAATCTGACTTAATCTCTGTAAACATACTAAAAACCTAACACATTTAGAAAAATAGGCATATCAAGTTAACAATCCAACCATCAAATTTGATAAAATTACTTTAAAAAAGTATTGTAAAGAAATTTAAAGGTAATCGGATATGTTTCTCTACAAAATCTAATATAATATCAATAAAAATGCTCGAAACCTAACTTATTTAGAAAGATAGGCATATCAAATTAATGATCCAACTATTAGATTTGATAAAATCACTTAAAAAGGTATTATAACCAAATTTAAAGGTAATTGAATATATTTTACCACACAATCTAGCATAACCTCAATAAAAATACTCGAAACCTAACACATTTAGAAAAATAGACATATCAAATTAATGATCAAATCATTAGAATCGATAAAACTACTAAGAGTGTAATTATAACCAAATTTGATGGTAATTGGATATGTTTTGCTACAAAATCTAGTTTAATCTCTGTAAAAATACTAAAAATATAATACATTTAGAAAGATAGGCATATCAAATTAACGATCCAGCCATTTTTGATAAAATTACTAGAAAAAGTATTGTGACCAAATTTAACAGTAATTAGATATGCTTTGCTACATAATCTAGTATAATCTCTATAAAAATACCGAAAATCTAACACATTTAGAAAGACAAGCATATTAAATTAACGATCCAACCGTTAAATTTGATAAAGTCAATAAAAAATGTATTGTAACCAAATTTAAAGGTAATCGAACATGTTTTACCATAGCCTCTAGCATGATCTCAATAAAAATGTTCAAACCCTAACACATTTAGAAAGATAGACATATCAAATTAATAATCAAATCATTAAATTTGTTAAAATTATTAAAAAATATATTATGACCAAATTTGATCAGATATATTTTTCCACACAATCTGGCATAATCATTAAAAAAAATACCCAAAACCTAACGCATTTATAAAGATAAATATATCAAATTAACGATTCAACCAATAAATTTATTAAATTTGCTTAAAAAGTGTGTTATGACCAAAGCTGAAGGTAATCAGACTTGTTTTTGCCATATAATCTAGCTTAATTTCTATAAATCAACCCAAAATCTAATGCATTTATAAATATTTAAAATTTTTGGGACTAATTTGTAAAATTTTTGGGATTATATTTTAAATATTCTTCAATTTAATGACCAATTTATAATTCTTTGGTTATCATTTTATAATTTTACAAAATTTAAGGAGCATTTTTAAAATTTTGGGGGTCATGTTTTGTATATTAAAAAATTTAAGGTCTAATTTATAAATTTTTTAGGGCCATATTGTAAATATTTTAAAATTTAGGGAACAATTTACAAAATTTTAAGGTTATTTTGTAATTATACAAAATTTAAAGACCAATTTACAAATTTTTTGGGGTTATGTTATAAATATTTAAAAATTTAAAGACACGTATTAGCTAGGAAATGCAAATGTTGTCGCTAAAAGTATAGTCAATAGTAATAAAAGTTAATATTTTAAGTTATGAAATAAACTCTCATCGCTGATGATGCATTATTAGCGAGTAAAATTTAGCTAGGAAATGAATTTTCATCGCTGATAATATTTTTCCTAACTAAAGTCTTGTCGCCAATGTATCATTTTCTTGCAGTGCTTGTAGTATAGATAACATGGCAAGTATCGAAGAACCTTAGGGAACGTGACAATTGCCCCTACTACCTTCTTTCTCATTGTTTAGCTAATTGGTCAAGTGGAAAAAGACTAACTAATTTTGCTAGGAAGTATATCAAGTTTACACAAAAGGAAAAGTCATAAGGTCATCAAAGAATGTGAAAAAGAGAGAAAGGCCATGTAAGAAGGAACCCCAATTAAATATTTAAAAGAACATTACCCCTTAGATCAATTAATCCCAACTCTAGGCACTGGTGTGAATCCAATAGTCAATGTCACTCTCTTTTGAGTTATGAACTTCCAAATCCCTAGTTCAATCAATTGGTATCTCTACCTAATCAACTAAACCCAATACAGAATTAAGAACCACTCACATACCCAATTATCCAGAAGCTATAAAATCCATATCTCTAGGTAATTTTATTAAACCCTTTGATTATTTAGTCATAATCCCTAACCTCTCTCTCCAATTAAACAAGGATGACAAGCATTAAATCAGTTAAATAGGTGTTCAAACCTTAACTCATCTCTCGAAATCATTACGATAGAACAAATTAATTGAACAAAATCAACCAAACCCAACTTAACCATCTCAATACAATAAAGCCAAATAATCAAATATGATAAAGAAAAATCAATAGATCTAAGGAAAATACATCAACCTAAAGTATAAAATATGGTACAATCCTTCATTACAACTATAAATCAAGGTTTAGCAAAATATTAACAATTTGAGATTTATAAGAGAGGGAAAAAGACAACTCATAGATAAGCTCTTTCTTTTCTTCTTTTTGAGATCTTCTTTGCAACCTATCTTCTCTCTCCTTGAATTCCAAACTCGTTCTCTTCTTCTTGTGTGAAAACCTTGCTTCCTAGGGTTCTTAGAGAAAACCCCAAGTCCAAGAACAAGTTATGAAGTGTATAAATAGGTTTATATAGCTAAAAACTCGTAGATTACACAAAAGGGCTGAAACAGGGACTCTTTTGTGACATTGGGCAGCCCACGGAAGTTGAAGAACCCTAGGCTATCCTCCTTATCCACCTCCCTAGGCCTCCAGGTCTTTTGCTAGGAAGCAAAAGCACAGCTTCTAGGCAGCCTTATTTCTGAAAAATTCTTCATTTTAGCTCATTTTATCCCTTTTCATCCTCGTTCATCTTTAATTGGTCTTTTTCATTTCCTAAACAAAAAATAAGGTGAAAAAAGTGTGGTGAGTAGTGGCTTGAGTAAGATTTTATCACAATTAAAGCACAAATACCATTGAAAAATATGCATGATGAGCACTCATTATTTTCGTTGTGTGTTTTATTTTCCCGTAATCCTTCAAACAGGTTTGCTATGACTATTGTCGGTACCACAATGGAAGTTGTATAGACTTTGTCACTTGGTTACCGATGAATAAGATTCAGAAATATATAATTTGGGTAATTGTAGACCATTTGATAAAGACTGCTCATTTTAATCCGATGAATATGAAATATTCCATGGAAAACCTAACTCAAGTCTATACATAAGAAATTATAAGATATCATAGAGTGGTTACAAGTATTATTTCGGATAGAGATCCTAGATTTACTTCAAGATTTTGGGAAAAATAAAAAAAAAAAAAATCATTGGGAACGAATTTATATTTTAGTACATCTGTACATATACAGACAAACAGATAGTTCGAAAGAGTGATACACATTCTAAAAGTTTTGTTGTGAGTTTGTGTACTTGATTTTGGTAATTAGTGGGTTAAAAGTATTTGGTTTGCAAAATTGGCATATTACAGTATTTATCAAGCTTCGATAGGAATGACACATTTTGAAGCACTATTTGGCCAGAAATGTCAAACTCCATTGTATTGGGGTTGGGAAGAAGATTAACTGAACAATAGTGATAGGGGAATCAATATTCAGGATATGGATAAGAAAGTGAAATTGGTACAAGAGAGGTTGAAACCTACATCGAGTTAACATAAAAGTTATGCCAATAATAGAAGATAGGAATTGAAATTTCAAGTTGGGGATTTCATATTTCTGAAATTGACACCAAGTAGGAGAATATTGAAACATCTAAAATGCGGGAAGTTAAGTCCACGATATATTGGACCCTTTTTTTTTATCACTGAGAGAATTGGACCCGTGGCATATAAATTAGGTCTTCTATACAGGATCATATTTGTAATATGACCCTAAGAATTTTTACAAATTTGTCCCTAAAAATATATGTATATCTTGTATTTTCATATTATGCTAGATATTAATATAATTTTTTAATATATATATATATGTAATTAATATATATCATATAGTCCTCCACGACATATGTAATTAATATATATATATATATATATATATATTTGTAATGTATGTATGTATGTATGTATGTATGTATGTATGTATGTATGTATGTATGTATGTATGTATGTATGTATGTATGTATGTATGTATGTATGTATGTATGTATGTATGTGTGTGTGTGTGTGTGTGTGTGTGTGTGTGTGTGTATGTATGTATGTATGTATGTATGTATGTATGTATGTATGTGTGTGTGTGTGTGTGTGTGTGTGTCTGTGTGTGTACAAAAATATAAAAATTAACAATCCAATGTTATATTTGTTAGAATTACTAAAAATAATATTGCGACCAAATTTTAAGGTAATCGGATGTATTTTACAACATAATCTAGCATAATCTCTATAAAAATGCCTAAAACCTAATGCATTGATGAAGATACGAGAATCAAATTAATGATCCAACCATTAGATTTGTTCATATTGTTAAAAAAAAAAAAAAGTATTGTGATCAAAAGTTGAAGGTAATCGAATATATTTTGCTACATGATTAGCATAATCTCCATAAAAATGCCTAAAACTTAACACATTCACAAATATATATGTATCAAATTAATTATCTAACAATTAGATTTGTTGAAATTGCTAAAAAAAAAAAAGTATTGTGATCAAATTTGAAAGTAATTGGATATATTTTGCCATATAATCTAGTATAATTTCTAAAGAAATACCCAAAACCTAATGCATTCATGATGATATGAGTATCAAATTAACGATCCAACTATTAGATTTGTTAAAATAATTATAAAAAAGTATTATGACCAGAATTGAAGGTAATCAAATATATTTTGCAACATAATCTAGTATAATCTCTATAAAAATATCCAAAACCTAATGCATTAACGAAGATATGAGTATTCAATTAACGATTAACCGTTAGATTTCTTAAAATTACTAAACAAAGTATTATGAACAAATTTAAAAGTAATCAGATGTATGTTGCCACATAATCTAGCATCTTTTCTATAAAAACACCTAAAACCTAACATATTTACAATGATACAAGTACCAAATTAATGATCTAACTGTTAGATTTACTGAAATTGCCCCCCAAAAAAAGTATTATGATCAAATTTGAATGTAATCGGATATATTTTGCCACATAATCTACGATATCTTTATGAAAATGCCAAAAACCCACTACATTTACAAAGCTACGCATATTAACTTTAAGATCCAACTATTATATTAGTTAAAATTGTTTTAAAAAATTATTATGACTAAATTTGAAAGTAATCGATGTATTTTGCTAATAATCTAGCATAATCTGCATTAAAATGACAAAAACCTAAAGCATTCACAAAGATACAGTTTTCAAATTTACAATCCAACCATTATATTTTTAAAAATTACTAAACAAAAATATTTATGCCCAAATTTGAAGGTAATCAAATGCATTTTGCTGCATAATCTAGTATAATTTCTATAAAAATACCCAAAACCTGATGCATTTGGAAGATATGAGTATCAAATTAATGATCAAACCGTTGAATTTGTTGAAATTGCTAAAGAAAGTATTGTGACCAATTTTGAAGGCGATCGGATGTATCTTACCATATAATCTAGCATAATCTCTAAAAAAATACCCAATGCCTAACGTATTCATGAATATACAAGTATCAGATTAATGATCCAACTATTAAATTTGTTGAAATTGCTGCAAAAAGTATTTAGATCAATTTGAAGATAGTGAGATGTATTTTGCCATATAATCTAATATAATCTCAATAAAAATACCAAAAACCTAACATATTCACGATAATATGAGTATTAAATTAATGATCTAACCATTAGATTTATTAAAATTACTAAAACAAAAGTATTGTAACCAAATTTGAAGGTAATCAGATATATTTTACCACATAATCTAGCACAGTCTTTATAAAAATGCCCAATACATATTTACAAATATTTAAAAATTTAGGGACTAATTTATAAAATTTTTGAGATTATATTTTAAATATTCTAAATATTATGGGCTAATTTGTTAATTTTTTTTCTATCATTTTATAATTTTACAAAATTTAAGGACCTTTTTTAAAAATTTTATTATCATACTGTATATATTTAAAAATTTAGTGACCAATTTGGAAAATTTTTTAGGATCATATTGTAAATATGTTAAAATTTAGAGACCAATTTATAAATTTTTTTTTGGTTATTTGTAATTATACAAAATTTAAAGACAAATTTACAATTTTTTCGGGTCATTTTGTAAATAATTAAAATTTTAAATATTAGCTCAAAGGGTTTTCTCCTGTGTTTTGATAAATTACAAACGTTGATGTGGACTAACATGTGCAATTTGTATTTGACAGGCCTTTTGGACTATGACATGTTTAACCACGGTTCTTCAAGTCTTACAAAAAGGATTGTTAATCAACTTATAGATCATGAAGTACAAGAAGGATTGAACAAGTCAAGATCCTACTTAAAGAAGTTGCGTACCATAAAGACTTTTGAAGAATTATAAATTAGGAAACTATGGTTAAGGTATCATTTGTATTTCATATGTCTCTTCACCTTAAGTTCAATTTATTTCATATTGAAACACTCAAAACTATTTCAAAAAGAGGGTATTCTTCTTATCCATGTTTTATTTGTAAAAAGAATTTTAGAAGAAAAGTTGTTTGGGACTTTGGTAGATTTATTTTGAATAGACCTTTGAATCTAAAATGCCCCTCCAAAACCTGTTTCCAAAGCGCCAAAACTTAAACATATTCAAAATATACTTTATGGCACAAAATGTTGTTTTGGATGCACTTTTTAGATGCACAATTTTTATTTTGTGAGTCCAAAATCCTGCAAAAACTGATAGTAGCAACTGGCCGTTACTAGCCTTTGTGACTTTGATTTCTATCCTATAAAAAGCCATTGAAACACAATTTTTAGTATAGGACTTGCACTAACACTTTCGAAAACATCCTAAGACACTTGAAAAATAAAAATTCCTCATCTATATTGTGCTTCAAAGTGAGATCCATTGATTTAAAGGTAAAGAGGTAAAGCTACTCTATCTTGTGTACATTCACTCAATCTTTGAGCTAAATCTGTATTCTCTCATAAATCTAAATCGTGTCAAGGTTAAGGAAGTAAAACCTAGTTGGGATGAGCCTTAATTGTTGAGTATATAGAGGTTGCGAGTAAAACCAAGTGTGTTGACCCTCTATTGTAAGATTGGTATTACTTACTACCATTGATTTCGGAAAAACATTTTAGTGGCTGTTAAAATCCTTAAGTAGGTGCTTAAGGTAGTGGATGTAGATTATTCGAGGATCAAATCACTATAAATCTTTGGGTCCATTTTCTTGCATTTATTTCGAACACTATGACTGAAATTTCACTGTTCATTTGATTGGAAAATATAGTGTTTCTATCTTCATTTACTGATTTCGTAAAACATATTTACGTTAAAGAAAGAATTGATTGTTCATCCACTATGTATCCTTTTTGACATAGTTTATTTCCAATCACTTGGTAGAACTTTGAAAGATCTTTGACTGTATTCAAATCTAAAAAAAAAAAAAAAAAATTCTCTTTTAAAACTTACCCATTTTTTATCTTCCCATTTTCGATCTTATATATTTGAAAATATTTATATATTTTCCATAAACCTTATTCACTTCCGCCTCTAAGGTTTATGAATTGGTATCAAAGCACTGGTCTACACTATTTTCGGCCTAACAGCCTTGTAGGAAAGATCTAGATAGAAAGCACTTCGTCGCTACCATATATTGAAGGTTCTTCAACAAATAAACCACCATTGTTCCATGGAAGCAAGTATACCTTTTGGAAATATAGAATGAAGATTTATATCTATTTAATCAACTTTGAGATTTAGAATCTGATTAAAAAGGGACCATCAGTTCCGTTCAAAATTGTCGAAGGCAGAAGAGTGCCTAAACAAAGTGATAAATATGGCAGTAAGGACACTTCGAAAATAAACTTCATTTTTCAAGCAATGAACATATTGTGTTGTGCCCTTAATGCAAATAAATAAAATCGGGTTATGGTTGTGATTCAGCTTATGAAATGTGAAAATACTTGAAGTCACCCATAAAGAGACAAATCAAGTAAAGGAATCAAAATTAGAACTCTTGGTTAGTGACTATGTGTGAAACCCCAGTCAAAACCAACCTTAGAGTAAGGGGGTTGGGATGCATAGCATATTTATTTTCATGTTTAAATGTATTTTTGTATGATTTTATGCGCTTCAGATTTGTGTTTTATAGTCTAGAGGGCTTGATTATGATTATTGAGTGAGAATGGAAAAATGGTAATTTTTACTTGAGGTGGAAAAAAGGGAGATAGCTTGAGGATTGAATAGGAAAATATTTTTTGGGGGAGAATAAGAACAAGAGTTGTTGTGGTGTAGTGGTTAAAGCTTTGGAATTAATTATTGAGGTCTTGGGTTCAAATTCCATCATAGGAGCTTTAGCTTGATTAAATTTTATTTTTGCTTAGGGAGAAATAGTTTCGGCCTTATGAGCTTAGAGTAAGGTAGTGACGATGTCCTAAGAGAGACATGTTAGGAGTAACCTCATTCTACTCCCTTGCCCTACTCGAATTTCCTAAAGGGAATTCATTTTCCCTTGATCTTTGATTTTCCTTATTTCTCAACTCATTAGTTTGATCAAGTTGTTCTAGCCATTTTCTTTCCAGAAATTTCAGTAAAGTGCTGTGGTCTTATAGGATCAAAATGTCTTAGTAAAAGACTTCTCATGGTCTGAAAATGTGGAAGAGTTGTGGGGAATTCCAAGAGGAAAAATCCCTCTAGTGAGCTTGCTAAAATTCACTCTAGCTAGTTCATCTTCCTTCTTGGAATGAGCTGAAATTTTCCAGCTTATTGTGCCTTTAAAGTGTCGAGTTTCTTAGCTAATATTCCCTCCCAAATGCTGCTAGAAAAATGTTCTTTAGGATCAGTTTGCAATCTGAATTTCTTGGCCATTTTCGGACTGCACAAAGCTAGAGCAAAAACAGAAAAAATTCCTGTACAAATCGCCACTTTGAGAGTCCAAAACCAAGCTGTTTTCTTCCAGATTTTGTCCAGCACCTTAGCCATGTTTTTCCTCCATGAAGAAGGCTGGAAACCAGCCTTGAAAGCCCCTAAAATTCCCCTTCAAACTCTTTGCAAGATGGCTGGAAATGGCAGCCGAAAATCTGTCCAGAAAATTCTGCCCAGCGAAAATTCTGTGCAGGAAAATTTTCCAACTTTGTTCCCTATTTCTCTTCCAGCCGAAACACCAACCTTATTCTGCATAAACCTTTCTTAAACCTTCAATAACAGAGCTCCATTGTTCCCCTTAAGCTTCTGCACGAAACTCAGCCATGGTTGTCCGAAAATCTCTCCAACAAATCCCTACAATTATGCTTGATTAATTACCAAAATTCCAGCCACCATAGTTTAGCAACTTTCCATAAAATATATCTCAAACAACCAGACCTTCTCTTCACCATTATACTCCATGATTTTAGCCACCCTAAGCCTCCTTCAACCAGCTCTCATTCAGCTAAAACACTGCCAGAAATTCGTCCATGGCAAACTTCCAAAAGCTCTTCCATAATCAAAGAGATTCTTGTGATATCTAGTTTCCAAATTTGCTTCCCAAAAATATTCTTCAAGGATTGTAACAACTAGCCTTTCATTTTCCCTTCCAAATCAGAGAATCAACCTCATAAACCCTACAGAAATTCGGCCAGCCCTAGTTCTCACAGAATTTCGGCAGCTGCAAATCAAATTCTCTCAAATTCCTTTAACTTTCAAGAACACACACACTACACCAAGAACACCTACTTCTTCCTTTCACCTAATACCCCTCCAAACCACTTCAAACCTTCCCTAAAATCTCCAGATTTGACCTACTTATTGTCGTGAGTCCATCAACACTATTCTTAACATCAAACTCCACAAATCAACTCGCTACTTCGGATCAAAACCAGAAAATTCTGTGAAGGTTCAAGAACACCTTCAAGGTAAAGTTTGTTCTAACAACTTCATCTTCTCCAATCTTGATCTCTAGTGAGAACATATGTGAATAAACATGCTAATGGTCTCTCTCTCTCTCTCTCTCTCTCTCTCTCTCTCATGGCCGAACCTCCCTTCTCTTGGCCGGATGGCTTCTCCTCTCATGATCATGTTTTCGCCATCTCCCTTGGACAAAGTTAGACATCTAGGAGTTGAGATCCATTCTAAACTCCTTTAAGGCATTCATCAACCAAGTAAGTGCCTTCCATCTTTCTTTTAAATCCTAGATTCATGCCTCTAGGGTGATGTTGTTAGAAGGTGGATGGAGATAGGATTTGTGTATGTATTGTTAGGGTTGAAGCATGAATATATGTATGATTGTGAAGGAGATGGGATGTATGCATGGAAGGATTGTCTTGGTTGATAGTATGATGATTTGAGGCTTGATGCATGTCATAGGTAGTGTTTGTGATAAAGTATACTAGAGATTATGCCACCTTTGGTGAATAGGATTTATATGCATGTTGGATTATTAAAGCCATGATCATAATTATGCTAGTAGAGGTTAGACCATGTCTTGATAAATTTAGATCTATGCATATATACATGATTTGGATGATTTGATGAATTGAAGGATTCTATATGTTCATGATTGTGGTTAGCCATAGAAATATGATCATGATCTAGTTGTCCCTAAGCTAATTTTTATTTCATGAATAAAATATTTAATAATATGATTTTGCTAAGTAATTTCGAAAAAACCCTAAGAAGGGTATATTTGGATTATTATATATATAAAAAAAATATTTTAGTCAAATAAATAATAGTTTTTGCTAGAAAAATAAAATATATAGATATTATAATATCAAATAAAGCCTTTTATGAAAATAATCATAATAGGTAAAATATTTATTATTAAAATTTTAATTATTATCTTTTAATCAAACCTATTAAAATTTATTTATTATTTTTCAAGCAAGACTCATTAAAATTTATTTTCAACTAATTTTAACTATCAATTATTTTCTAGCAATTAATTATTAATAAATTATTATTTTACCTAGTACCACCTAGGACTTTTCATCAAATAAACTCTAAATTATTTTAGCAAGACTTAAACCTTCAACATATTGTACCTATTTTCCAAACTCTAGTTATTTTAATATCAAACTAGATTTATTTTATAAACCCCTTTTATTTATTATCGAGCCTTAAAGCTTGGGACACTAGGGACATGATTGTAGTAAGTTGAGTTAGTTTTATTTGTGAAAGTGAATCTTGGCTTGAGTTTGATTGTGGTTTGTATTTACCCTATGCGGGGTTAGGTCAGCTGTTGGAGACCTTTGTTGTGAGCAAGGATCAGGTAAGCTCCTGCATAAAACCTGTTTGATGAAAAATGATTTTTTTTATGGCAAGCCACATGTAGAGTGCATGGACACTCATTTCTGTAAAGGCAATTGAGGATTATTTCCGTTCTCATTTCAGACAAATAAATTATTTGCAAATCAAGGGGCGGTTTTACTCAAAATCTAAAACTCTTTCTAAAACCAGTTTTGCCCTAAACTTTGAAAATCCTTAATTGCCATTTTCAAGTGAAACTATGTTTTGTTCATTTTTTTTTCCCAAGTGGGATACGTTACGTTGAGTACTTAACAGGGGTAGACTGGTAGTACTAGTTTTGAAGAGCAAGAGTGAGTCTTCTGGCAGGAGGCCTCCTCCAGAAGATAAACTCAACTTAGAGAAACGTCAGTACTACTTAGTCATGCCGGTCCGAGCTAGCAGTTTGTTTTTCAGTCAAGTGACTGTGTTTTTCCGGAATAGACACCCGGTTGTTGTTTGGGTATAGAGAAGGAAGAGTATCTTGCCCAATAGACCGATCACCTACCTTTTGTCAGTCTGCACAAAGTGTGGCATTCTGACCGGCAGTATGCACAAAGTGTGGCATACTGACCACCGGTTATGGGGCCTAACGTGTGGTAACCCATAATCCTTTCTTTCGATTGGTTGATCTTATAAATTATGTATGGCTGGAAAAGCCAAAAACACCACTCTTGCTTTTGACTAATGTTTATTGCTTGCCAATATATCTCTTATAAAGATTTCACACTTTGCATCCACGAACTGTTTTCACTGAACACCCAAAACACACACAGACTTACTGAGATTTTTGTCTCATCACCTTTTTACCATGATTTCAGGCCGATCCTGCTGTGGGGATGAGTAGCTAATGTTATCTGCCTTGGAAGAGAATGTTGTCTTTTATTTTTATGTATTGCTTTGGGGAGTTGAGAGTGGATGATTTTATTTATGGATTTGTTTCTCTTTTGGGATTTCATGGTTTTATTCGTAGATTTATTCTTGGGTTGTAATAAATTTTAAGTTAAGTTATTATTTTTATTCTACTATTTTATTTGTGCGACCTAGTTATAAAGACCCCTTATCCTTTGGACGGGGTGACATCCCCGGCCCTATTGGGCCTAGGTAGCGGGGTGTTACACTATAAGCTGTTTACCATGAAACCGAATGAGAACATAACTAATATATTCACTAGATTCACAAATATTATGAATGGATTGAAGGCATGTGTGAAAATCTATTCCCTTAGAGAGCAAAATAGAAAAATACTTGATGCCTTGCCAAAAAGCTAGTAGACTAAGACCTTGTCGGTGGAAGAATCTAAAGACTTGAATAATCTACCAACTGAAGAACTAATTGAGTCTCTCTTGACTCATGAAATGAAACTTAAAAGGTTTCAAGATGATGATGATTGAGGCAAAAAAGGAACTGCCTTAAAGGGTGCTGATGATGAAACTAACAGTGAACAATTTGAAAGTGACTATGGTACTGATTTAGACACCGAAGTATTAGCCATGGTTGCTAGAAAATTCAGGAAGATGTTCAGAAAAAGAAACTTTAAAAGGGGCAAGAAATTTGTCAACAAGAAGGGACAAACTTCATCCTTCAAATCTCAATGCTATGAATGTAAAAGCACGGAACATTTTGTTACTGATTGTCTAATAGCAAAAGAAAAGGAGGTCAAGAAGAATAAAAAAAAAGGATATTAATGCAAAGAAAGGAAAAGGCTAATTGGGACCTGGGATTAAGATGGATCCGGAATTGAAGAACATAGTGAATCGGAAGCCAAAACAGCTAACATATGCTTCATAGCCATAGGAGACAAAGTAACTCTTACTTCTTCTAACTCAATATCTGAATTACACAATTCTACTTGTGAAAATTTTGATGATCCAAATGAGCTTCTTATTAATATGTTCCATGAACTCAAAAAATTATCTAGAAGAAACAAGGAAATGAAAATAAATATTGATTTCATGTTAGATGACAATGTTAAGCTGTTGACTGAGAACAAAACTCTATTGGATTCCATTAATCGTTCATACATTGAAAAGGATGTTATCTTAACCTCTTTGCATTCTATGTCACTTGAGAACAAATGCCTATGTGACAAAATGATATATCTTGAAATTATGCTCAGTGATTTTGATGACATGAAAAAGCGAGTTAATGATCTTTCTATATGCATTGAGAAGTTCACAAATGGCAAAAACAATCTAGATAGGTTGCTTGGAATGCAACATGTAGTTGGAGACAGAAATGGTCTCAAATATAGGTATGTGAACAAAGTTGAAAATTACAAATCTTATTTTGTGAAAGCTAGCTCTTCATATATAACTCATACTTATTGCACATATTGTGATAAAGTTGGACACAATGCATCTAAATGTCATGTTAGGAAGAAAGTAGAATCCAGGTGAAAAACAGTGCAAAGAATTAAAGGAATTATTACTAACCCACATGGACCTAAGAAAGAATAGGTATCAAAAGTTACTCTTCCATCTTGTATATAGGTACATTTATCATAAAAGATGAGCTTTACAAAGTGGTTTTTGGATAGTGGATGCACTAGACACATGACTGAAAATGCAGCACTACTAGAAGATATTTAAGCTACAAATGATGAATTTGTACCTTTAGAGACAAGAAAAAGGGAAAAATTCTCCGTATAGGTAATATTGGTGAGGGATCCTCCACAATTATGAAGCAAATATTGTTGATTGATGGATTGAAGTACAATTTGCTTAGTATTAGCCAATTATGTGATAATGGTTGCAAAGTTAAATTTGAAAAAGATTCATGCACTATCATTGATAATTCTAGCGATGAAATCATCTTTGTTGCAATTTGTTAGTATTGTGCCCTAGAAGTAATCACTTGTACTTTATATATGACACATTTGTTTTATAATACAAGACATTATTTATCTTTCAGTTTGTTTTTTTTTTTTTTTATGTAAAATAACTATTAGATAAAGTCCCTAGTATAACAATGTATTAAGGAAATCATGATAAAGATCATAATGTGAGATTGCTACTACACTGTATAGTGTTAGTACTTAGATTATCCCTAGTCATAGTATTAATGAGAGAGGACATATTAATGCGCTAAGACTAGCACGTGTTACACTTTTTGATTTTGTCGGGCAGTAGTTCTCACATTCATAAGTATTGTGATACTCAAAGTTAACACGTGGATGCTTATTAATAAAACAAGTACATTAGACGCCCTAGCTATGAAATAATCACATGGATAACTATTTAGTGCCAATGATAGAATCTTTTTATAGCAAACGTGCAAGTATTCTTAGACTTGAGATCTCTAAGGTACTTTGTTTGCTAGCATTATACTTTGATTCCAATCTCTGGAGCCAGATCGAGAGCCACCTATGGGATGAATACTGGGTACAATGTGAGGTAAATGAAAATAGTTGAGAGGATCAATAAGGGATTCACCACTCCTAATAGTAGGGGCAAATAACTCATGGCCACTTGTTGGAATTACTACTCATGAAATCCTTGGCTAATGTGATTGTGTATTAGAAACAGTTCCAATTGATACACATATATAGTAGTGGATTCCTGGTATAAGTACTATTATATTCGGGCCAGAATTGATTTTTATTCTGGAGAAAGTTCACACTAATTCCGTACTCCAAACCGAATGAAATATTATATGGTGAAAGGAACTTATTACACTTTAATTTGTCATTGAAGCGTTCATGTCAAGACACTTGACTTCCTAGACTCTTAGGTGGTCATGATGTTTTGCTAGCTATTGTTCATGATCTGCTGAATATGGGTTTATTAATTGATGAATTAATAAATCAATCCTAATAAGAATTAATAAGTTAATTCTAAATTATTAAGGATTATTAATCTCAAACACGTTTAGATTAATTCATATTCACTACCAATAGACTAGGAAACCAAATAGGTCACACACAATAGAGGATTAAGTACTCAAGATATTATTTGATAACATTGTGAGGTTAATTATAAGAAATAAAAGAAATATGACCAAATTATAATTAGTTATAACTTTGGGCCAAATTGTGATTGCTAATACTTATGTTTTTTCAATTATAATTTGTGAATTGTAATTTGATTAGAATTCGTAGAAATGTGCTTCTGCGCAATTTCGAGGATAACACTGAAGTTAAAGCTAGATATTTTTTTTTATATCTTATGAGAATTGTCTCTCAGCTTTAAAAAAAGGAAAAACACAAAACACACTCACGATTCTTCTCTTTCTCATTCTTATGTTCTCATAAAACAATAACCCTGGCTGCCTTCTTTCTCTGCTAGCACATAGACTATATTTTAGCATTCGTAAGTCAGCATCCTCTGTGTGGATATTGCTAGATGGAGTCTTACACTTAGACTCTAGTGACGAAGATGTGGAGCTCGAGTTGTGCAGGATCACGCCTTCAGTAGTTGAAGAATTTTGAACGACAGAGACATCTGTTAAGGTATTATACTTCATTTCTATGATCTGTTTCTCACACGCTAGCAGATTCTAAGATTGGTATCTCTATTTTTTCTGCTACACAAATATGTTTTTTGCATGAGATACCGACAGTAGCATTAGAGCTTAGTTAGTGTGTGATTTATGGATCATTATTTTTCCATGAAACTGTTTCGTTGGAATCTCTATTTTCTTTTGTGAAAATTGTTTCACACGAGTATGATGTCTGAAAGTTGTTTCGGTTTGCTTCTCGAAATTGTTTCAAGAATTTTGGGTCTGTATTATGTTCTAAGATTGTTACAAATGTCTCTTATTCTCTGGAAATTTGTTTTTGTGGGTTCTAGATACAATGTATGGTGATTTTGTAAAGGTTACAGAAGGTTTCAAAATCTGTTTTGAAGTCATTTTATAACCCGGGTTATTCTGTACTGAAAATTGTTTTCTGTATGTACGAGTCTTCACACCTAGTTTTTCTATACTGGTTACATTAAAGAAAAGTTGTTTGAATTGTGTTTTCAAGGAAAAATGTTTTTTGAGATTATAGTTTTGTTTCGGTACAGAAAATATGTTATGTGATTCAAATTAAGCAAAAAGAAAAATTTTCGTCTATTGTGGTTATGGAAAAACAAAATGTCTATTTGATGTTAACTTGATCAAAGATGGAAATTGTTGTGTCAATTCTTTTTTTGTAGGTTTATGAACACTGCTTAAATGATGAATAGAACGTCTGTTCAGTCTGGAATTTGCTGCAAAATTTGAAGAATTATTACCAGAAATTGTTTCTAGAAAGGAAGAAGGAAAAAAAAAATGTTTTTTTTTATTTTGTTCATTTTTAGTTCTTCACGTTTTGGTGCACAAAAATATTCTTTTTCCTAGTGAGCATCGAATGCTTTCCCAAAAATTGTTTTGGGACTAACTAAGATATATTTCGAAAATTTGTTTTAGAAATTAATATATATTATCTAAAATATTAATTTTAGATATATATTAAAAAATAATAATAAGTTTTTTTTTTATTAATTCTCATTTTGAGAATTAAATCTAATTATGATTAGTTTTTAAATAGGACCCACGATTTGGGATAAATTATATTTTAGAAATTAATATTTTTTTTCTAAAATATTGATTTTAGATTATATATTATTATTTAATTCCTAAAATATGATTTTAGCAATTAATAAATTTTATAAAATATTGATTTTATATTTTATCCTAATTAAATTTCTAGAATATGGTTTTAGAAATTAAATCTAAAATATTGATTTTAGATTTTATCTTAATTTAATTTCTAGAATTTGATTTTAGAAATTAAATCTAATCTATTGATTTTAGAATTTATTTTATTTTTCAAAATAGCGATTTTGGAATAATAAAATTATGTATTTAATTTTTGTTTAAGTATAATTAATGGCATGATGGATGGTTATGGACTAAAACCAAATTATATCTGTTCATGTATTTTTACAGTTGTGGTTTTTATGAAATAAGGCATGCAAGTCCTGCCTTCTCTAAAACTATTATGTAAATCTTTTCTCATCTAACTCCCCTCGAATGTAACTCGAGGTTACTCATTTTAGGAATTTTATGTAATTAGATTACATAGGTTAGATAGAAATAGAGTTATTTTATTTTGGAGATGGCAACCAAAACAAAGCGAGAGGAAAAGACCTTCTACTTAAATCATACATAAACACATAGGGTTAACTATGTTAATTTCCTTTATGACTCAAGGAAATTAATTTAGGGAAAGTCCATAACCATACCACGTAATCGCTTCATTACCATGATTATCAATTTTGTGATTTATTGATACCTTATGCATGTTATTTGATGAAATCACTTAAAGGAACAAATCTCTCAATTAATATTAAACCTAATTCTTCCCGTTAATATAGTAAGAACAAGAGTCCTTTTTCAAGACTAGGTTATTAGTCAAACCCAAGCCTACTCGACATCGGGCATGTTCAAACTATGGAATTAAATTCCTAATTAATGGGTTAAGTTTAACTAAATTCTTTATCTTGATTGGGCAAACTCAAGTATAAAGAAATTTTGAGGAAATATTAGGGTAGCCCAAAAGGCTTTAAGATTAAAAGATGTTAATCACCCTATGATCCGGTAATTACATACGATGTAATTTGTATTGGATACCTACCATTAAACTCAATGGTAGCTTGTTGGGCAAACCCAAGGTTATTCTTGAGGAATTTGGATACCGGTCCACCAAGAAAGCTTCCAAAGGGCTTTCCTGAATTAATAGCAGGGGCTATTGGTTTGAGAAAAATAGTGGAGTAATAATCATTTAATTAAAGACCTAATTATTTGCATTATATGTGTATATAAAATTAACTAATGTTCTCTATCTTTACATCTAGGTCACTTGCATTATGTCTACCAACCTAAACTTATGTAGCATCTTGGAAGCTAACAAATTAATGGAATCAAACTATCTCGATTGGTAAAGAAACTTGAGAATCGTTCTCAAGTCAGAAAAGTTACTCTACATGCTAGATGCTCCTATTCTACCACCACCAACTCAAGATGCTCATATTGATGAGCATGCTGTCTACACGGAGCACAAGGAGGACAGTGATATGGCATCTTGTATCATGCTAGTGTCAATGACTCCTGAGCTACAAAATAGCACGAGTATATGGATGCTCAATCGACGATTCTCCATTTTCGAGAGTTGTTTGACGCCCAAGCCAGAACAGAGAGATATGCAATCTCAAAGCAACTGTTCCATTGCAAAATAGCTAAGGGTGCTTCTATGGCCACTCATGGATTGAAGATAGTGGGCTTGATTAAGAAACTTGGGTCTCTTGGGTTCATTATGGACCATGAATTAAGTGTTAACTTAATTCTACAATCTTTGCCTAATAGTTTTTCACAATTTGTGATTAACAATCAGATGAACAAGAATGAGTTTACCATTCCTGAGTTGATCATTCTTCTCAAGACTGTGGAGTCCTCTATAAAGAAGGATTCCAATGTGGTCTTGATGGTAGAATCTTCTTCTTTCAAGAAGAAAGTTCAAAGGAAGAAGAAGACTCCCTTTAAATGTTGTTCTTTTTCATTGAATAATATTCATTATGGTTCTGCAACTTTAGTTACTGTTTTATACATTCTAGACATGGATAATCTAATCCTTAATATAAATAATAAGAAACAAAGGATAGATAATTGAACCTCATCTTATTTATGGCATTGTCATTTAGGCCATGTAAATAAGAATTGTGTTTCTAAGTTACATAAGTTAGGTGACTTAGGATCATTTGATTATGAATCGTATGGCACATACGAATCTTGTTTACTAGGTAAAATGACTAAAAATCCTTTTTCTGAAAAAAGAGAAAGGGCTAAAGAGTCATTAGCACTTATACATTCTAATGTATATGGCCCAACGTCGATACAATCAAAAGGAGGTTATCACTACTTCATAACCTTTATCGATGATGATTTACGATATGGGTATTTATATTTAATGAAAAAAAAAATCTGAAGCTTTTGAAAAGTTCAAAGACTTCAGGAATGAAGTAGAGAAAAAACTTGGGAAAATTATTAAAACTCCAAGATCTGATCGATGAGGTGAATACCTAAGCCAAGATTTTTAGGGTAATCTTAGAGATAATAGAATATTATCTCAATGGATTCCACCACATACACCTCAACATAACGGTGTATCTAAGAGAATGAATCGAACCTTTCTAGACATGGTACGAACCATGATGGCTTCTACAAACTTGCTAAAATCATTTTGGGAGTACGCACTAGAGACTTCTATTTATATTCTAAACTGATTTCCATAAAAACGGTTGATATTACCCCATTTAAGATGTTCTTTGACAAGAAATTAAAGTTATCTCACTTGAGAGTATGAGATTGCCCTACCTTTGTCAAAAGGCCACAGTCAGACAAATTTAACAGTAAGTCTGACAAGTGTTTATTTGTGGGATATCCAAATGAATCTTTCGGGTATTACTTCTATCTCCCCTCCGAAATTAAAGTGTTTGTTTCGAAGCATTTTGTCTTCTTAGAGAATAAGCACATGCTCAAAGGGGACAGTGGGAGTAAAATTGAACTTAGTGAAGTTCAAGAAGAACAAACAAACAAGAATCAATCTTCTGATCCCACATCTTTTAAGATGAACCTTCTACTATACAAGATCCTCGTAGGTCGAGTAGGATACGTGTGGAACCTGAAAGATATGGATTTCTCATAAGTTACCACAATGACGTATTGCTCATAGGTGAAAATAAGCCTACTACGTACAAGGAAGTTCTGAACAGTTTAGAATCTGACAAATGGCTTGAGGCCATGAAGTCAGAGATGGATTCCATGTATGACAAGTATGGACTTTGGTTGATCCACCCAAAGGAATTACACCTATTGGGCGAAAATGGGTTTTCAAAAAGAAAACCGACATGGATGGTAACGCAGTTGCCTATAAAGCACGACTAATGGCTAAGGGTTATTGTTAATAATATGGTATTGACTATGACAAAACCTACTCGCCAGTAGCAATGCTAAAATCCATCAGGATACTCCTACCCATTGCCACTCATCATAATTATGAGATCTGGCAAATGGATGTGCAAATAGCTTTCCTAAATGAAAATCTTACTGAGAAAGTGTATATGACACAACCTGAGGGTTTCATGTCCAATGATAGCATAAAAGTGTGCAAGCTGCAAAGGTCCATTTATGGATTAAAGCAAGCTTCTAGGAGTTGGAATATCCGTTTTGATGAAACAATCAAAGAGTTTGTTTTCCTTCAAAACATGGATGAGCCTTGTGTGTACAAGAAGGTTAGTGGAAGTATAATCATTTTCTTATTTCTTTATGTATATGACATATTGCTAATAGGAAATGATGTACCTATCCTTCAATCAGTTAAAGTTTGATTGTTTAAGAAATTCTCCATGAAAGACCTTGGAGAAGCAACCTACATTCTTAGAATAAGGATCTATACAGATAGGTCAAACAGGTTGCTAGGTCTTTTACAATCTACATATATAGACAAAGTGCTAAAGAGGTTTAGAATGGATTAATCCAAAAAGGGATTCTTACCTATATCCCATGGGATAAGCCATTCAAATTCAATGTCTTCTAAGATACAAGTTGAACAGGATCATATGAGTAAGATTCTATATGCTTCGGTAGTTAGATCTATCATGTACGCTATGATATGTACGAGGCCTGATGTATCATGTGCTTTCAATTTGACGAGCAAATACCAATCTGACCCTAGTAAGGGTTCTTGGTATACGGAGAGAGAGATTTGAAAGTAAATGGGTATACTGATGCCAGTTTTTAATCTGACAAAGGTGATTTTAAATCACAATCTGGCTACGAGTTTATGTTATGTGGAGGGGCAATAAATTGGAAGAGTTCCAAACAAGAGACTATCGCTGACTCTATACATAGCCACTTCTGAAGCAGCTAAGGAAGCCATTTGGAACAAGAAGTTCATGACAGAACTGGGTGTGGCCCCTAGCATTGTTGGTCCAATATCCTTGTATTGTGACAACAACGGAGCCATTGCACAAGCAAAGGAATCACGGTCTCACCAACGATTTAAGCACATACTACGATGGTATCACTTGATCTGGGAGATCATAGATAGAAATGATCTAAAGATAGGGTGAGTACCTACGGTCGAGAACATAGCTGACCCGCTTATAAAAGCACTATCCCAAAAGAAACATGATAGGCCTGTTATGTCATTCGGTGTTAGATACATGAATGATTTGCTATAGTGCAAGTTGGAGTTTGTTAGTGTTTTGCCCTGGAGGCAATCATTTGTACTTTGTATATGATATATTTGTTGTATAATACTAGGCATTATTTATCTTTTAGTTTATTTTCTTTATTTTCATATAAAATAACTGTTAGATAAAGTCCCTAGTACAATACTGTATTAAGTAAATCATGATATAAAATATGTTGTGAAATTCATATTACACTGTATAGTGTTAGTACTTAGATTATCCCTAGTCGTAGTATTAATGAGAGAGGACATCGTTAATGCGCTAAGACTAGCACGTGTTTAGACTTTCTGATTTGGTCAAGCAATGATTCTCATATCTGTGAGTATTGTGATACTTAAACGTAACACGTGAATGCTTGTCAATAGAACAAGTACATCGGATAACTTAGTTATGAGATAATCACATAGATAACTATTTAGTGCTAGTGATAGATTCTCGTTATAGCAAACGTGGAAGTATCCTTAGACTTGAGATCTTCAAGATACTTTGTTTGCTGGGCATTGTACTTTGACTCCAATCTTTGGAGCTAGATCAAGGGCCACCAATGGGATGAATATTGGGTACAATGTGAGGAAAACAAAAGTAGTTAAAAGGGTGAATAAGGGATTCACCACTCCTAATAGTATGGGCTAATATCTCACGATCACTTAGTGAAATTACTACTCGTAAAATCCTTGACCAGGGTGATTGTGTATTGAAAACAATTTCAATTGATACACATATAGAATAGTGGATTCCTAAAATAAGTACTATTATATTCGGGCCAGAATTGATTTTTATTCTAGAGGAAGTTCGCACTAATTCCGTACTCCAAACCGAATAAAATATTATATGGTGAAAGGAACTTATTGCACTTTAATTTGTTATTGAAGCATTCATATCAAACCACTTGACTTCTTGGACTCTTGGGTGGTCATGACGTGTTGCTAGATATTGCTCATGATCTGCTAAATATGGGTCTATTAATTGATGAATCAATAAACTGATCCTGATAAGAATTAATAAGTTAATTCTAAATTATTAAGGATTATTAATCTAAAAAACATTTGGATTAATTCATATTCGCAACCAATAAACTGAAAAAACCTAATAGATCACACACAATAGAGGATTAAATACTCAACATATTATTTGATAACTTTGTGGGGTTAATTGTAAGAAATAGAAGTAACTGTGAGCAAATTTTAATTAGTTATAAATTTGGGTTAAATTATGATTGCTAAAACTTATGGTTTTCAATTGCAATTTATGAATTCTAATTTGATTTGAATTTATAGAAATGTGTTTCTGCGCAATTCCTGGGATAACATCAGAGTTAAAGGTGGACATTTTTTTTATATATATTATGAGAATTGTTTTCTTAGCTTTAAAAAAAAGGAAAAACACAGAACACACGCACAATTCTTCTCTCTCTACTTCTTCTGTTCTCAAAAAACAATAAACCTAGCCGCCATTCTTTCTCTACTAGCACAGAGACTATATTTTGGCATTCTTGAGTAAGCATCCTCGGTGTAGATATTGATAGAGGGAGTCTTACAATTAGACTCCAGTGGGAAAGACATAAAGCTCTTGTTGTGCTAGATCGCGTCTTCAGTTGTTGAAGAATTTTAAACGAGAGAGATATCTATTAAGGTATTCTACTTCTATTCTCTTATCTGTTTCTCGCACGCTAGCGGATTCTAGTACTAGTATCTCTATTTTTTCCACTACGCAAACATGTTTTTTGCATGAGATACTGACACAAATCATACTGGTAATGTCTATGTATTATATCTTGATAATCTCATTACTTATGATATGAAATGCCTTTCTATGAATGATGATAATAGCTATCTTTGGCATAGAAGGTTAGGCCATGTATCTATTGATTTGCTAAATAGATTGCCTTCAAAACAACTTGTTAAAGGGTAGCCCAAAATGAAGTTTGATAAACACTAGTTGTGTGATGCTTGCCAATTTGGAAAACAAACCAAAACATCATTTCAACCCAAGAAAATGATTTCAATATCAAAACCTCTTGAAATTATTCATATGGATTTATTTGGACCTATCAAGACCACTAGCCTTGGTGGTAAGAGGTACGTTTATGCATTACTAGCTCATTTTTTGAGATTCATTTGGACCTTATTTCTTGTACAAAAGGATGAAGCATTCACTGAATTTTCAAAACTGCTCAACCGTGTTCAAAATTCCCTTGGGAGCAAATTGATTTTAATTAGAAGTGACAACGGGAGAGAATTTTGGAACTATGAGTTTACAAAATTTTGTGATGAGAATGGTGTCTCTTATAACTTTTTAGCTACATAAACAAAAAAAATGGTGTGGTTGAGAGGAAAAATAGGACTTTGCAAGAAATGATAAGATCAATACTTTGTGAAAATTTCCTGCCAAAATATTTCTGGGCTGAAGCTGCATATACAGCATGCTATATAGTAAATAGAGTTAAGCTAAGGTCTTTTCTTAGGAAAACACCTTTTGAACTTATGTTTGACAAAGACACATCCATTTCACTGTTCAAAGTTTTTGAATGCAAATGTTTTGTACTTAATACTCGAAACAATCTTGGAAAATTCGATAGCGAATCCGATGAGGCTATATTTCTTGGATACTCTTTTAACAAAAATGCATATATAGTATACAATAAAAGAACTCTATATGTAGAAGAATCCGTACATGTTGTATTTAATGAATCTAACATATATTCCTTTAGAAAAGATGATGATGATGATGATGATGATGTAGGTACTTCAAAGGAAAATGTTATTGAACATTGCATAGCTCCATCACTTGACAACCACGCTAAAGAAGAAGAATTGGAAGAACAGCAAGCTGAGAATAGTAAGCAAAGAGTCAAAGATCAAATTGATCAAAGCTTACCAAAGGAATGGCAATACAATCTCAAACATCCAAAAGAACAAATTATTGGAGATCCTAGCTGTGGTGTCAAAACCAGACAGTGCTTTATTGATAATCTCGCCTTACTTTCAAGTATTGAACCTAATTGCATTAATCTTTGTGTGATGATTTTTAGATTATGGCTATACAAGAAGAATTAAATTAGTTCGAGAGAAATCAAGTTTGAAAACTAATTCCTAGACCACTTAACTATCCCGTGATTAGCACCAAGTGAGTATTTAGAAATAAGCTTGATGAGCATGATGTTATTATTAGAAATAAAGCTAGACTTGTTGCTCAAGAATTCAATCAAGAAGAGGATATTGATTATAATGAAACATTTGTACCTGTTGCTAGACTAGAATCTATTAGAATGTTGTCTGCTTTTGCATCTTTCTAAGGTTTCATACTTTATCAAATAGATGTTAAAAGCACTTTTCTAATTGGCTTTATTGAAGAAGATGTATATATGGAGCAACCTCCTAGTTTTATTTATGAACATTTTTCAAAATCATGTCTTTAAACTTTCAAAAGCTCTTTATAGTTTAAAACAAGCTCCTCGTCCTTGGTATGAAAAACTCAGTAGCTTTCTTATTTCAAAGGGTTTTTCAAGAGGTGTTATTAACACTACATTGTTTATCAAAGCTTAAAAATCTAATGATCTCTTGATTGTTCAAATATATGTTGATGACATTATCTTTGGAGCTACAAATAAATCTTTATGTAAGAAGTTTGCTAAGACTATGCAGCAAGAGTTTGAGATGAGCATGATGGGAGAACACTACTTCTTTCTCAGGCTACAAATTAAGTAAACTAAGTATGGGATCTTTCTAAATCAAGCCAAGTATGTTAAAGAATTGCTCAAAAGGTTTGGAATGAATCAAGCAAAGGAAATTAGCACACCTATGAGTACTTCACTAAAGCCTAACAAAGATGAAAAGGGTAAAAAAGTAGATGAATCAAAATATCAAGGTATGATTAGAAGCTTTTTATATCTTACTACTAGTCGTCCTGATATCAAGTTCATGGTTTGCCTTTGTGCAAGATTCCAATCTTGTCCCGAAGAGTTTCACTTATGCGCTGTAAAACGTATTTTTAGATACTTAATTAGAACACATAATTATGGACTATGGTATCCTCAAACTAAATCTTTTGATCTTATCTCTTAATCTTATAGGATACACGGATGCAAATTATGTAGGATGTAAAGTTGAAAGAAAACGTACAAGTAGGCATTATCAATTTCTTGGACATTCATTAGTTTCTTGGTACTACAAGAAGTAAACTTATGTGTCTCTTTCAACAACTAAAGCAGAATATATAGCTGCTGGAAGTTGTTGTGCTCAAATCTTATGGATGAAACACACTTTACTCGATTTTGGCCTTGATTTTAAGTGTGTTCCCATTCTGTGTGACAACACTAGTGCTATAAATTTAACTAAAAATATTGTTCAACACTCAAGAGCTAAACACATTAAGATTATACATCATTTCATTCGAGATCATGTGCTTAAGGGTGATATTTGTGTTGAATATATTTCTACTAATGATCAAATTGCAGATATATTCACTAAACCAATGGTTGAAGATAGATTTAATCGTCTGAGCAGAGGCTTGGGAATTACCTGATTATGAAATTAACTTTTATTTTGGAGTTAACTATTTGTTCTTGCAGGACAATAACGAAGTCTGATTTTGGGTGGAAATGTTGGATACTAAAATTGGAAAATGTGAATCCAAAATAAAACCTCACTAGAACCATCTCTCAAATCAAAATACCCTATAAAAAAATTGGATTGGCATTTTGGACTGAGCTTCAAGCCAAAAATTGCAACATCTTATTGCCAAGTATAATCCATATATGGACAGACAAATCAGATGAACAACTTATTTGCCCAAACCTTTCAAATTTTCAAACTCTAAATATCTGGACTTTTTTTTCAATCACAAATACTCTCTCTCTCTCTCTCTCTTCGTCAAAATATCTTTCCAAATCTCTAAAAAATCACCTTTTTTCAATATAGTTGATTGCACTTATCTACTTAATACCTTGTAAAGCCCAAACGATTTCAAACCCACTTGAACTACTTTCTCTATTTTTAAAATCAAAAGTCGTTATCTCTCTCAATTTCCTCAGCACATCATTCTCACACCAAAACCAGAGAGACTAAACCCTTGAAATTTCATCCGCCATGGCTAAACTCCCAAAAACCAGCAAGAGGACCAAACTAATGGCAAAAGAGACCAAAAGGGCAAAGTAGTGGGAAAGCAATCAGCCACCCCTACTCAAGCAGTTGGAAGGAAAAAGGATAAAAATAAGGCAGACAATGAACCCACCTCTCATACTACTTCATCACAGCATCTACTCGAGAAGGAAAGCACTAACATTTAGGTACCCCTATTTCTTGACTCAAAATATGAAACTGATTATAATGATTGGGTATCTAGGAATAAAATTATCAGTGTTGGTTATCGGGTTGATATGGATGCCTTTTTAAATTTCACAAATGTTCTAAAATTATTTGAATCGATTGGCTGGAGAGCTCTGTTATTTCTCAAATCTGAGAAGAGGAAGACATAAGGAAATAGGCGATGGGTTTTTGGTACAATGCTATACCTCACGAGGCTGGGGGTGTAAATTTTGAATTCGACCACCGAATGTTGAACAGAATCTTTCATGTCAAAGATGGAGTACAGTTCTTTGAGATGACCAAACTACTTGAGAATTCTTATTTGTTTGAGTTAAAGAGGTTTGAGAGCAAGTTCACTGGTAGGAAGAGTTTTAAAAACTCAAGTGAATGCAATACCAAGTGGTTGAACGATATGGGCAGACTATTTCATCACATGGTTTCAACTATGGTCATTCCAAGTTTTGGGCACAAAACCGCAATAAGCAATATGCAGATGGTTGTGATGATGGTGTTGTCAGAAGGCAGGCCTATTAACTTTGGATATTTAGCTCCAAGATTAATGACTCAATCCCAGAATACCATAATAAAGCAATACCCATTGGAAATCTCCTAACTAAACTGTTCAGACATTTCAATGTGGATCTAAGTATGATTGCCCCTAAGCATTCCAAAGTAAATATCTATATCAAGGACTCTTTTGAAAATATGGGGTTTATCTAGATGGATAATTGGTGGACTCTACTGAGAGATGCCATAGATGAGGAAAAAGTGAGACTGCTCAAGGTTAAGGCTGAAGGCAAGAAACCTGCTTCCGCTACCATGGCTGGAACAAAAAGGAAAAATGAAAGTCCAGAGGAATCATCCAATAAGGCCAGGCAAAAGACCGAAGGAAGTGTGCAAACACAGAATATTCTCGATGCTCTAAATCTCTTGGCTACCAAAGTGGATGGTTGAGTGAAGAATTGAAGAGTGAACTGCAAACTCTGGGCTGTCGACTTACTAATGTGGAAAGAAAGCAGTCTGATACTACAGTTGAGCAAGCCCCTCTCCCAGAGCACGAATCGGATACAGCCCTTCCTTTACTAGAAAAAGGTATTGATGTTGATCCCACTGAAGGGCCTCCTGCAGAACCTACTGAAGAACCTACAGCTATCAAAACAACTAAAACCACTGCTCCCTAAGTTGCTCATGTGCAGGCCAAACCAGCTGCCCCTGGTAGCTCCTTAGGCTGTCGACAGAAGTATGTCGTGGTCAGAATCCAGCAGACATGCCGAATAGCACAAGAAGGGTGGCATCAATGATAAGATGAAAACGGTGCTCATTTAGGGTGAAATGTCAATCTCCACAAACAAGTATGGTGTGAAAACCATGAAGAAAATTGGTTGACACATTTCTGAACAACCTTCTTTACTTCCCTGGCCAACTTTTTCTGTTGAATAATTTTTATATTCTACTGCACTTGTTTAAATTTTACTATATTATGCTACATTTATTTATCTCTCTCTCTCGTCCATTTATTTATATTCTACACTCGTTCTCATTTTTTTTCACTGATGCCAAAAGTGGGAGAAATAGATTAAATAGATTACGATGACTAGATTAGGGATGTATGTGTTCTTGGGACTAGATTGGGGATGTATGTGTTGTGGATAATTTGATTTGAGATGAACTGGATTTTGATATTGATGACTTTTGAGACCGGATTGGGTAGACTATTATATTATGTAATTAGATGTGTATGATTTGAACTGAAGTTGGGATTAATCTATGATACAAAATTCTTTTGGATTGTTTTAAGATTCTATTCGAACCCTACACAGACACAAACAGAGTAATCCTAAATCCAAATTCCAAGTCCAAAACATGTTCTTACAATGGCTATATTTAGATGCACTTTTTGGTAGTCCAAAATCACATAATCAAATTTATCTGCTAGTTCATAATGTTATCTTTCTATCTACTAGTCATTTGCATATAGAAAGGGGGAGCAAAAATAACTAATACATTTTCATGTGCACATATGTATATATCCTTGTGTTGAATTTTTGTGCTAATATATTTATATCTAATGAATATTATAGTCTTTTTTTTTAAATGGAAAGAAGAAGGATACAGAGGTTGGTTAGGCCATACACTCATTGAGCCCGATTTATGAGTCTATGCTTAAACTTTCTAATATTATCTCGTAATCACTCTTTGAGCTTTATAATACAGAGATCGCATATAAAATATAATTTCTTATATTTCTTGGTTAACATGTTTAATTTTTTTTTATCACAATCCATCAAGTTTGTCATCATTTAAAAAAGGGGAGATTGTTAGCCCAAAGGGTTTTCTTCTGTGTTTAGATAAATGACAAATATTGATATAGACTAATATGTGCGATTTGTATGTGATAGGCCTTTTGAATTATGACATGATTAACTACGGTTCTTCAAGTCTTACAAAAAGGATTGCTAAACAACTTATAGATGATGAAGTACAAGAAGGATTGAACAAGTCAAGATCTTACCTAAAAAAGTTACATACCATAAGGACTTTTGAAAAACTATAGACTAGGAAATTATGGTTAAAGTTTAACGTAAAACACAGCAAAAATGAAAAGTGCACAGTAACATGTCCATAAACAGAGCACACGCAGAAAAATAGCAGAAGAATTTTTTTTTTTTTTTACCTCTGCGTGTTTTCACTGGTCTAGGAGGTGTCGACGACTCGGTCTGAACCACTTTTAGTTCTAAGATCCTTTCTTCAGCTGTTGTCCCATAAGCCGTCGACTTCTTCTGGGTATCAATGCAATGTTTCGGGTCTTTCGAAATATAACCCGTGCATGAAAGCTTGGTAAAGGCTAAGGATGAAGAGGATGATCTTCTGTATCTCTATTCTTGCTATTAAATAGCATAGAGGTCATTGTCTACAGAAAGAAGAGGAAGAAGGACTAGAGGAAATAATGACATTTTGTGAAAAAACTCCTACTGTTCTCTTGAATCCCAACTACCTTAATAATAGGCTATTATCCGAGTATTCAATTATCAAACAGAGGTGATAGAATCAGAGAAGTCCTAAGGCTTATGTCATGTTAAGCCATTAACTAGGCTTATGGACCTATGGCCCAATTCATTAGGTTAAACCTTTAATTCAATCTAATTATTCCTGAACTAATACAAGCCCAATAATTAAATTAATTAAATAACCCAAATGGACCAATATAAATCTCAAGCCTTGGCCCAGTTTATTGGTTTAAGCATTTAATTCAATTTAATTATCCTTGGACTAATATAAACCCAATAATTAAATTAATTAAATAACCCAAATGGGCCAATATATAATCTTCCTTTTTGGACCTTTTATTTTATTCTAACCCAATAAATAAATCAGGCTACTCGAATAAAATAAAATTCATCTTATACAAGACCAATCCCTCAACCCAAAACTATCAAGACTTATGGGATATTCCGAGGACCAAAAGACACATCGCCTTGGCTACTAAAATGACCAAAATACTTCTGCTATAGAAATAGCTGTATTTTACATTTTAAATATTTTCTAATATCACCATAAGGAAATATTGACCCTAAGGACAATGTTGTGTTAGTAAAGTCTCCGACCTACAGAGGTATTCACTAAAATACCGTACATTTAGAGAGGAAGAGTGTACTAGCACATTTCTAAAAAATATCTACCATCCTTAGACCTCAAGTCCAATGATCCATGACTCCTGGAATGTTTTCTCTTTTCAAGGGATCTACCCTAAAGCAAACATCCAAGTCAAGTTTCCCAAGGCCCTGGATATTTAGATCATTCGAACAATCACAAGGGGCAATATAGCGCAGAAGCTATGTTATACAAGTCTGTCTTAACTAACTAGTCATATAGACCTAACATACAAGTATATTGGCTTTACGATAGAACCTCAACTACAATATACCAAAGTACATGCTTCCAGCTTCGTCAGACCACCAACTCATACTCAAGCAGTAGAGTATTAGTCCACGCTGTAGCAGTAATAGTCTAAGTTTCTTCTAAATACTACTTTTAGATACCACTATTACAGGTCATGTTCTATCTATTTGAAATACACTTATACTATGAAGTGGGTGGACTACTCACAGGCTAAAGGTAAGCCATTCTCCATTTGGAATTCATAACACAATAACCTAAACATGATGATATTCTCATTCTCATCAATCGGTTAAGAACAAATGTTTATGTGTTAAGTATCCCGTGATCCATACTTTACTGTGAAAGATCATCATTCACATGAATCACTTACTTAAACACAATGGGTCTTTTCCAAACATAAATTGTGCACAAATAAAATGTAAATTCACAAACAAATTTTGAGAATAAATTTGATAATTACATTAGAAACCTAGTCTAGAGGGCATGCATTCCAAAAATCTCCCACTTGCACTCTAAGACTAAGAAAGTCTGTAAGTAACCACCACTACGGCATCTAAGTGTCTCTTCAAGACTCTCTCAGCCAAAGGCTTGGTGAAGGGATCTGTTAGGTTGTGCTCCGAGGCTATCTATTCCACCACGATTTCTCGTCTTTGGATGAAATCTCGGATCAGATGTTACTTTCTCTCGATGTACTTCCCCTTTTTATAGTCCCTAGGTTCTTTAGATTGCAAGACTGCTTCAGTGTTGTCACAATACATCATAATCGATCTATCTATGTGTGGCACGACTCCAAATTCTGAAAAAGTTCTGAAAGGAACTTCCAGAGCCAGACTACTTCCTTAAATCCCTCCAAAGCTGCCACATACTCAACTTCCATAGTTGATTCAGCAATGCAAGATTACTTGATACTTCTCTATGAAATAGCTCCTCTAGACAAGGTGAAGACATATTCACTAGTGGATTTTCTCTCATCCTTATCTACCTGGAAGTCTAAGTCTATGTATCCTGTAGGAACCAAGTCATCAGCCTTGTAAACCAGCATATAATCTTTCGTACCTTTGAGGTACTTGAGAATATACTTTACATCTTGCCAATAAACCTTCCCAGGGTTTGACTGATATCTGCTAACTAAGCCTATGGCAAAGCAAATATCTGACCTAGTGCACAACATGGCGTACATGAGACTTTTCACAGCCGAATGGTAGAGAATCCTACTCATTCTGTCGTTTTTTTTCTTGGGACTTAAGACAGTCCTTTGAACAAAAAGATAACCCATGTCTGCAAGGAATTAGAACTCCCTTGCATGAGTCCATGCTAAATTTGGCCAACATCTTGTCAATGTATGTCGCTTCGGATAATCCTAACATTCTCAGCTTCCTATTTCTAAAAAGCTTAATCCCGAGAATGTAACTGACTTCTCTCAAGTCCTTCATACTGAATTGACTAGACAAACCTTAGTAGATGATAATGTCCCTGCATCATTCCCAATAAGTAGAATGTCATCCACATTTAGGACAAGAAAACCACATTTATGCTTCTAATTTCCTGTATACACATGGCACATCCTCATTTTGCATGAAACCGTAAGACTTTACAGTCTTGTCAAAACGAATGTTCTATGCTCTAGATGCCTGCTTAAGTCCATAAATGGACTTCTTAAACTTCAAACTATAAGTTTCTGACCTTTAGCAATAAAACCTTCTGGTTGGCATATACAGATATCTTCACTAAGATGGCTATTAAGAAATGCCATCTTGACATCCATTTGTCATATCTCATAGTCATAATGACATGCGATGGTAAGGAGGATACGGATGAACTTAAGTAAGGCTACCGTGGAAAAGGTTTCCTCATAGTCGATCATTTCTTTCTAAGTATACACTCTCGCCACAAGCCTAGTTTTAAAAGTTTCCACCTTCCCATCCGCTCGCCTCTTTCTCTTGTATACCCACTTACGCCTAATGGGTTGTATCCCTTTAGGTGAAGCTACGAGATCCCAAACCTGATTGAAGTACATAGACTCAATCTCGACTTTTATTGTTTCATGCCATAGATTTGTATCGGCATCAGCAATAGCCTCTTTGTATCTAGTGAAATCTTGTTCCTGATAGTCAGAGACCAGCTCGAAAGCCTCTCCAGTACATCTTTCTGGAACCCTGGATACCGTCCCACTACGATGAGGCTCTGTTTTTACAGGTTCTTGAGGCTATACCTTTCTACAATCGGGTCTGAAGAAGTTGATTCCAAAGATAACCTCTCCCCGAATTCCAACCTTTTTGATCCTTTAGTGGAAGTACTTTGATCATCCTCCAAGTATCTAGCATTAGTACTTACCAGTACTTTCTACTCACTGGGATGATAAAAGTAACCTCCTTTTGTCCCTTTAGATACCCAACAAAATAGCATAATTTCAATCTTAATTCTAGCTTGTCTCCCTTGATCAGTACATAAGCTGGACAACCCCATATCCTGAGATGATTCAAACTTGGCTTGCGCCCAATCCATATCTCATAGGGTGTCCTAGGTTTTGACTTTAAAGATACCAAGTTTAGAATGTATGCCACTGTTTCCAAGGCATATCCCAAAAAAGAGGCCAGAAGAGTAGCATGAGACATCATGCTTCGGACCATTTCCAACAATGTCCTATTCCTTCTCTCAACTACTCCATTCTACTAGGGTGTCCCCAGTGCAGAGAGCTATAATACTATCCCATGATGTACCATGTAATCCTTGAATTCACCGAGGAGGTACTTTCCACTATGATTCGGTCGTAAGGTTTTGATCAGTTTACCTATCTGACACTCCACTTCAGCCTTAAACTCTTTGCACTTATTAAAAGAGTTAGACTTGCACCTCATCAGGTAGAGATAACCAAACCTTGTACAATCATCCGTGAAAGTAATGAAGTACTCCAAACCCTCTCTAGTTGGTGTAGACAAAGGACCGCGCACATCAGTGTAAACAAGGTGCAATATCTCCTTGGCTCTATCAGCCTTTTGGGTGAACGACCTTTTGGTCATTTTTTCCATAAGGCAAGAAGAGTAGCATGAGACATCATGCTTCGAACCATTTCTATCAATGTCTTGTTCCTTCTCTCAACTACTCCATTCTGCTGGGGTGTCCCTGACGCAGAGAGCTGGGATACTATCCCATGATGTATCATGTAATCCTTGAATTCACCAATGAGGTACTCTCCACTATGATTTGATCATAAGGTTTTGATTAGTTTACCTATCTGACGCTCTACTTCAGCCTTAAACTCTTTGCACTTGTCAAAAGAGTCAGACTTGTGCCTCATCAGATAGACATAACCAAACCTTATACAATCATCCGTGAAAGTGATAAACTACTCAAACCCCTTTCTAACTAGTGTAGATAAAGGACCACACACATTAGTGTAAACAAGGACCAATATCTCCTTGGCTCTATCAGACTTTTGGGTGAACGACTTTTAGTCATTTTTTCCATAAGGCAAGATTTACACTGGACCAACTTTCTAATCTTAATGAGCACAAGGGCCCATCATAGATTAACCTTTGATTCTTGGTTGAGTTAATATAACCTAACCATAGATGCCAAAGATATGAGTCATTGACATTAGTCTTTCTCTTCCTACTTAAAGGTTTAGATTGAGTATTATTTATTTGATTGTTTATAGGATTTAAGAAGAATAAGTTTCCATTCATGTGCCCCGAACAAAGAACGTCTCCTTTTCTACTGATAGTAATACAAGAATAGAAAGAAATAGAATATCCCTGATTTATAAGTTTTGCAACTGAAACTAAATTCTGTCTAAATCCAGGTACATATAAAATATCCTTCAAAATAACTGCTCTATTACAATAAAAAATATGACCCAGTTTTTCCACTGCAAGGGCCCATACTTGCACTCTATTTCCTACTTGTAGTCTATGCTCGCCCTTTTAGAGTCTTCTTATCTTCTTAAACCCCTGCAAGGAGTTACAGTTATGATCAGTGGCTACAAAATTAACAATCTAAGTGGAAGTTGATCCAACCATTGAAAATGACTCTAGATAGAAAGCAATACCTGTAGGATTTTTCTTAGCTTGAAGCTTTGGACACTCTTTTTTCTAGTGTCCCTTCTACCTGCACTTGAAGCACTTGCCCTTTGGCTTGTTGGGCTGGTTCTTAGACTTGGCTACTACATTTTTCTTTCTTCTTCTTGAACTTCTTGGGCTTGGGCCCAATTCTAAAAGAAGAAGCCCTGGCAATCATAGCTTTGGACTTTGGCTTCATAACCTTCTCTGCCACTTGAAGCTCTTTTATTAACTTAGTTAAACTCATGTTTAACTTGTTCATGTTGTAGTTCAACTTGAACTGAGAAAAAGAGCCCAACAGAGATTCGAGAACCATGTCCACTTAGCTCTCGGAGTCAATAACAACCCCTAAGACTTCCGTTTTCTCAAAAGCAGCAATCATTTTGAACATATACTCCCTGACTGATGCTCTCTTAGCCATCTTAGTATTTATGATCGTCCTAAGAGCTTCCTGCTTTGTGGACTGGATCTTATCAGCGAACATCGTGGCTAATGACTGGCTAATATCGTACATAATGGCCATGTGCTCGTGTTTGGACTGGAGCACATTAGACATGGAGGCCAACATGTAGTAACTAGCCATCTCATCCTCCTTCTTCCATGCCTTCTCAGCCTCACGCTCAACATCGGTGGAACTTTCCCCGATAATAGGGCATGTTTCATAGAGGACATACTTATACTCCTCGAGAGTGAGTATTATGTTCAAATTCTTTTTCCAGTTCACATAGTTTGGATCTGTTAACTTATTCTCTCATAGAATAATGGCCAAATGACTAAAGAACCTCCACCAACCGTTTCTAAAAAATCGAAAATAAAATAAATCTCAGTTTGTCAAAAAAAATAATAATTTATGCATTTTATCCTCATATAAAATCCGATAATAGTTAACCTTATCACTATTATCTTTAATATGATTAATTTGGCTCTTAGGAAAACTGACACAACTTCTTGGGAAGATTAATAGTTTCCTAAATTAAGTGTATTAATCACCATAAATTAATTTTTCTTCTAGGTAATGATCTAGAAGATAACTCCATTGATGGGATGGTCATTTCTTCTCATTTCCTATGGACATTCCTCGTACTATAACCTCCAATGTGGGTTGGCCAATTATAGCATGTATCCCGGGTTATTAATTACATCCATTCAATAGTTCTAGATCCTTGTGGTATCCTCATCCTATATGGGTTTACTCCCAGGGTGACACAAGGGGACCCACGATCCCTAATGAGGATGTGATGGAAGCCGTGTAGCCGTTAGAACCCCTTTTCTACTTAGTCTTTTAAAACAAGGGTTTTTAAAGAAAATATCCTTTTGAAAATTATCCCATTAAGTATCCCTTAGCTCTTTGTAAAATATCTAAATTCATAAATCTCTATGTTAAGGTAAAATCGTTTAAGAGATTTTCTATGAATTTATTTTACACAGTTAAGAACTTAATGATTTCCAAAAATTCCTTTTAAACTTTCCAAAGACTTTGGTCTCAAGTTTAGTTTGACAAAAATAATTTTCTAGTACAACATTAAAACAAAATGGTTTTGTATTTTAATTTACAAAAATATCTAAATCTAAAATATTTTATGTGTTAATGATTAAATCCTTTGAGAAAATATCCAAGGATTAATTTTGTCCAAATTAAAAATAATTTGAAAAATATTTTTATTGTTATAAATTTCCCAAAGACTTTGGTCTTTGAGAAAACACACATATAGGGTACAAAAAAAGAATTAAGCATGCTAGAAAACTGTAAATGTTTTCATGCTTTTTTATTCTTTTTACCTGAGTGTCCAAATAATAAAATTAAACACATTAATTAATTAATGATCTTATTTAATCCTAAATTCCCTTTACTATTATTTTTCATACAAAATATTCAAAGAATATTAACTATTGCAATAAATATAACTTCGCCTGGTATAGGACCAAATTTTTTTTTAAAAAAAAAAATCCCTCTGGTCCAGTGCACCCGCCACACTGGATCATGGCATATAGGAAAAACCCATGGACCATGATCCCGGGCGAGTGCCTGCGACCCGAGTGCCCGCACAGTAGCTTCCACGAGAAAGCTATTGCTCGGTGCGGAAACCAGGCTTCCGCGAGGAAACTTCCTCACGCGCAGGGCTGAGCCAAGGCCATCTCGAGCCCAGCTACGGTTTCAAGCCACAGCTAGCTTGGGCAGCCTCAGCTCCCTTCATCGATGCAGCACGGCTCGGCTCCAGAGCTCGGTTGTTACAATGATCGTTTTCTTCGATTTTCCTCTGATGCGTTTCAGATGCTCCTCTGCTTCATTTTTTGTACAGATTTCACCAGAAATCATCCAAAACAATCCCAAACGCCTATACCTTTAATTATAGGCTTACAAAATACTATGAAAGCCACCCAAAAAAAATTAATTACAGACTTCCTATGTCTCAACCACGAGACGTACAGTGCATCACTACCCATATCAGAAAACACAAAGGATCACAGATTATGATCATACAATCATCTGACCATTTTTATTCACTAACATGCATCCAATATTGCCATATAAACCATGCTTTGATACCACTTGAATGTAAAACACGGCAAAAATGAAAAACGCACAGTAGCATGTCCATACACAGAGACACGCAAAAAAGCAGCAGAAGATTTTTTTTTTTTTTTTTTTTTTTTTTGCCTCTGTGCATTTTCACTTATCTAGGAGGTGCCAATGACTCGATTTGAACCCCTTCTGGTTCTGAGATCCTTTCTTCAGGCTATTGTCCTACAAACCGTCGGCTTCTTCTGGGCATCAATGCAACGCTTTGGGTCTTTCAAAATATAACCCATGCCTGAAAGTTTGGTGAAGGCTAAGGATGAAGAGGATGATCTTCTGTGTCTTTCTTCTTGCTATTGAGTAGCACAGAGGTCACTGTCTACAGAGAGAAGAGAAAGAAGGGCTAGAGGAAACAATGACGTTTTGTGAAAAAAACTCCTACTGTTCTCTTGAATCCCAACTACCTTAATAATAGGCTATTATCCGAGTATTCAAAAATCAAACGGAGGTGGTAAAATCAAAGAAGCCCTAAGGCCCATGTCATGTTAAGCTGTTAACCAGGCCTATAGACCTATGGTCCAATTCATTAGGTTAAGCCTTTAATTCAATTTAACTATTCTTAGACTAATACAAGCCTAATAATTAAATTAATTAAATAACCCAAATGCACCAATATAAACCTCAAGCCTTAGCCCAGCCCATTGGGTTAAGCTTTTAATTCAATTTAATAATTTCTAGACTAATACAAACCCAATAATTAAATTAATTAAATAACATAAATAGGCCAATATATAATTCTCCCTTTTTGGACCTTTTATTTTATTCTAACCCAATAAATAAACTAGGCTACTCGAATAAAATAAAATTCATTTTATACAAGAGCAATCCCTCAACCCAAAACTATAAGGACTTATGGGCTATTCCAAGGACCAAAAGACATATCTCATTGGCTACTAAAATGACCAAAATACTCCTGCTATAAAAATAGCTATATTTTGCATTTTAAATATTTTATAATATCACCATAAAAAAATATTGACCCCAAGGACAATGTTGTTTTACCAAAGTCTCCGACCTACAAGTGTAATAACTAAAATATCCTTCTACGCATCGCTCTATATTTAGAGAAGAAGAGTGTACTAACACCTCTCTAAAAGACATCTACCATCCTTAGACCTCTAGTCCAACAATCCACGACTCCTGAAATGTTTCTACTTTCCAAGGGAGCAACCCTAAAGCAAACATCCAAATCATGTTCCCCAGGGCCTTGGATATTTAGATCATTCGAATAGTCACAAGGGGTGATATAGTGCAGAAGCTATCTTGTATAAGTCTGTCTTAACTAACTAGTCACATATGCCCAATATACAAGTATGTTAGCTCTACGATAGAACCTCAACTATAGTACATCAAAGTACATACTTCCAACTTCGTCAGACCACCAACTCATACTTAAGCAGGAGAGTATTAGTTCACACTGTAACAGTAATAGTCTAAGTTTCTTCTTAATAGTACTTTTAGATACTACTATTACAGGTCATGTTCTACGTATTCGAAATACACTTATGCTATGAAGTGAGTGGACTATTCACTAGCTAAAGGTAAGCCATTCCCCATTTGAAATTCATAACACAATAATCTAAACATGATGAGATTCCCATTCTCATCAATCTGCTAAAAATAAATGTTTATGTGTTAAGTAACCCGTGATCCATACCTTACTGTGAAAGACCACCATTAACATGGATCACTTAATTAAATACAATGGGTCTTTTCCAAACATAAATCATGCACAAATAAAAAGTAAAATCACAAACAAATTTAGAGAATAAATTCTTTTATTAATAAATTCGATAATTACATAAAAAATCTAGTCTAGAGGGTATACATTCCAACAAAAGTATCATTTGTATATCGTATGTCTCTTTACCTTAAATTCAATTTATTTCTTGTTGAAGCACTCAAAACTATTTCAAAAATAGAGTATTCTTCTAATCCATGTTTTATCTGTAAAAACAATTTCAGAAGAAAAGTTTTTGGGACTTAGGTAGAGACGTTTTTTAACAGACCTCTAAATCCAAAACACCACTCCAAAACCAATTTTTGCAAAGTACCAAAACTTAAAGGTATTCAAAATACACTTGATGGCACAAAATGTTGTTTTGGATGCACTTTTTGGACAAACAATTTTTATTCTGTGAAACCAAAATCCTACAAAAGCTGACAGTAGTAACTAGCCGCTACTTGCCATTGTGGCTTTCATTTCTACCCATAAAAAAGCCATTTAAACACGACTTTTAGTATGGGATTTGCACTAACACTTTCAAAAACATCCTAAGACACTTGAAAAATAAAAATACCTCATCTATATTGTGCTTCAAAGTAAGATCCATTGATTTAAAGGCAAAAAGGTAAAGCAGCTCTATCTTGTGTACAATCGCACAATCTATAAGCTAAATCTGTATTCTCTCATAAATCTAAATCGTATCAAGGTTAAGTAAGTAAAATCCAATTGGAGTGAGCCATGATTACTACGTTTATACAGGTTGGGAGTAAAACCAAGTATGGTGAACCTCTATTGTAAGATTGGTGTTACCTACCACTATTGATTTGGGAAAAAGGTTTTAGTAGCTGGGTTAAACTCCTTATGTGGGTGTTTAAGGTAGTGGGGTTAGATCATTCAATGATTGAATCACTATAAATCTTTGGGTCCATTTTCTTGCATTTATTTCGAACTGTATGACTAAAATTTTACTATTCATCTGATTAGAAAACATAGCGTTTCTATCTCTATTTACTGATTTAGTTAAACATATTTATGTTGAAGAAAGAATTGATTGTTGATCCACTATCTATCCTTTTTGACATAGTTTATTTCCCATCACTTCGTAAAACTATGAAAGATCTTTAACTGCATTCAAATTTGGACAAAAAGGTTCTCTTTTAAGACTCACTCATTTTTTATCTTCCCATTTTCAATCTTATATCTTTGAAAATCTTTATTTGTTTTCCATTAACCTTATTGATCCTCCCCTTTAAGGTTTATCATTAAAGACTAGTATAAGATAGAAAATGAGTATTGTGCCACTAAAAATATAGTTAATAGTGATAAAAATTAATATGTCTAGCTAGAAACTGAATTTTTGTCACTAATAATACATCATTAGTAAGGAAAATTTAGTTAGGGAATGAATTTTTATCACTAATGATTCATCATTTGCGAGAAAACTTATTTCCTCTCTAATATACTTATTTCCTAGCTAAAGCCATCACTTTTAGCTAAGAAGTAAAAATTTTGTTACAGACGGTCACAATTAGTAGCGACCAAAATTTTTTGTTGCTAAAGAAATTTTTCCTCACCAAACTGTACTTTAGTAACAAAAAAAATTTCCTACCTAAAGTTTTGTCACCAATGTATCATTTTCTTGTAGTGACTCTATTATGTTTGATACTTATCTAATGTGATCGTACATTGTGTAATTAAATATTATATGTATTAATATGAATTTACTAAATGTATTTATGTCTTAATTACCTGTTATTTGAGTTTGAATTTTGAAGATTATATATTGTTCGATTTTGGAGATTGCTGAAGTTAGATTGTGAGATTAGGATTGTCTAAGTTCGTGATGATCTTAGAGGAATTCTATTAAGTGTGAGATTTATTATATAAAATTTATATTTATTTATTTATTTGTATGCTAGAGTTTGTTGGTGATCAAGGATATAATCTTCAAATCTGAGTTGAATTTTGCTATTCCTTACTTGGATTAAAGGTAAGTCCCCATATTTCATGATTTTCTAACTCTAGGAATATATACAAGTTATTTCAAACATTATAAATGCTTTAAATGCATAAAAATTTATTTGTAAAACTATTATTTATGAAGTAAAATGTTAATTTATTTAAGAATTATTGATTCATGAAATGATTTATTTATGCAAGTGATATTTTACCAATTATTTATATATGATCCTTGTTTAGAGAATTATATATTGTGAGCATGTTACTCTATTGCAATGCAAATAGTGATTTTTTATTACGAAATATCTAAATATGCTTCATTATTGGGAAATACATTTATACATAATATGTTGAGTATAAAAGGTTACATTAATTTTATTAAGTATATAAAATTGAGAATTCTTATGCAGAAATAAGTTGCGAAATACATAGCATGTTTTAAATCATTAGTTTAATATAACACGAAATCTCATTGTGGTATATATGAACTATGTATTTATGAAATCTAGGAACATTTATGAAATCTTATGATGGGTAAAATATTATGTTATCATTTTGAATTTATGGATTATATTATTTATTCACTTGGGAATATTTTATATATATAATATTTTCAAAAATTTTTGTGAAATCTTTTAAAGGTATTAAGTTTGTTTTTTAAAAAAAGGCATTGCATTAATCCATTCATGATACTTTGTGCCATATTAATTCTTGAGTACTCAATGAAACATTGTACTTACAGTAGATCCGGTTTGAGAACTCTATTCGGTAAGCGGCCATCTCAAGATTGTGGTATTTTTCTTTGTGGGGGTATCAATATTTGATGTTAGTCGTCCTTAGCTAGCAACACATTTTTCATTAGAGAAAATATAGTGCCGACTTGGGATATCCAGGTCGTAGGGCCAACAATGACGATGGTTATTGTATGATTACTTGTGGTGAATGTATTGGGTTAATCGTATATTTATATTTATCATGTTCATAGAATTGAAATCCTATGGTGTTGATATTTTCAATTGGATGGTGGTCCTTCCAGGTATTATTATTGATGAGACCAAATCTTGTAGACAAATGATGTGAGATCACAATGCATAAATAAAATTTGATATTTGAAATGTAGATTTCGAAATATGTGTTGTTATGTTTGATTGTAAGTGGCAATCATGATGGTAATGCACAATATAGATAATGTGTTTGATGTGGACAAACTATGTTGACGAGAAATAATCACTTTTCCCAAAAATAAAGTAAATAATATTATATATATATATATATGTATATATTATTTTTTAAAATTCTCTCCTAGATTATTCTGTGAATTGCTTACTAGAAATACGATATACCAATACTTCATATCTGTTTTGATGAACTTATCATGCATCATAAAAATGTTTTACTTTAACTTTTAATGAATCTTACACGGAACTTGCTAAATTTTTATCTCATACCTTTTAATTCTTGTTTTACAGGAGATTATGTGCAGAAGTAAGACTGTAGGATTTTTATGGATATTATGTTAGTTTTGATAATTTTGTATCTGGATATTATCTTTACCTTATGGATGATGTAGTTAGATTATTTGAGATGTTATTTTATATTTGGGATATGATGTATTATTTAAAACTAATGAGACCTCATCACATACATATTTTTTAGTATTTTTGTGCTTTAATTGTGATAAATTCTTTTTTAAATCACTACTCACTTCACCATTTTCGTCCTCTTTTTGTAGGAATTGAAAAATGCCACACGATGGTGAATAAAGATGAAAATAAAGAAAAATCGAGAAATTTTGAAGAAATGCAAATAAAACAAGGCAGAGCACACAAGGTAAGGCTAAGGAGATGAAGACGGGCGGCCTAGGGAACTTAGGCTACCTACCATTTTTTGTAATTTTGTATTGCCCAGAAAGTAGGCGGCCAAGGGAAGTCTAACTTCCCTTGGCCACCTAGTTGTGTGTTTGTATGTTTATTGTTTTCTTTAGCTGGAAGTAGCCCAGGGAAGCTTAACTTCCTTAGACCGCCTAGTTGTGTGCATGAATGTATATATGTCTAGTAGGTGGCAGCCTAGGGAAGCTTAACTTCCCTTGGCCGCCTAATGTTTGTATTTATGTGTGTGTGTGTGTGTGTGTATGTGTGTGTGTGTGTGTAATGTAATTTTAGGTATCGGCCTAGGGAGTTTCACTTCCTTGGGCTACCTACTTCATTCGTTATTCTGCCTAGCATGGAACTAGCAAGCACAGGGATGTTGAGCTTCCCTAGGCCACCTTATTTTTGGAAAACTTGGCAATTGCACAGATTCATGTATTTCAATGCATTTTCTGAGTTTTCTTCACTTTTCACTATAAATACCCCATTATAAACCTTAAATAAACATCCTTGATTAGCTAGCAACCAAGAAATCCCTTAGGGAGCTCAAAAGATTCACCAATGAGGGGAAGATCATGAAGAAGGGGTTGTTGAAGGAAATTCAAGGAAGAAGGAGTTCAAGACATGGATAATCCAATCCTCATTATAAACAATAAGAAACTAAGAATAGATAATTTAACCTCATCTTATTTATTGCATTGTCGTTTAGGCCATGTAAATGAGAATCGTGTTTCTATATTATATAAGTTAGGTGACTTAGGGTCATTTGATTATGAATCATATAGTACATGAGAATCTTGTTTACTTGGTAAAATGGCTAAAACTCCTTTTTATGAAAAAAAAGGACAGGGCCAAAGAGTCATTAGCATTTATACATTCTGATGTATGTAACCCAATGTCAATACAAACAATAGGAGGTTTTCACTACTTCATAACCTTTATCGATGATTATTTACGAAGTGGGTATTTGTATTTAATGAAATACAAATCTGAAGCATTTGAAAAATTCAAAGACTTCAAGAATGAAGTAGAGAAACAACTTAGGAAAAGTTTTAAAACTCTAAGATCTGATCAAGGAGGCAAATACTTAAGCTAAGAGTTTTAGGGTTATCTTAAAAATAATAGGATATTATCTCAATGGACTCTATCACATACACCTCAATATAACGGTGTATCTGATAGAAGGAGTTCAACCTTTCTAGACATGGTACGGACCATGATGGCTTCTGCAAACTTGCTAAAATTGTTTTGGAGGTACGCTCTATAGACTTCTGTTTATATTCTAAACAGATTTCCGTCAAAAATAGTTAATTTTCCTCCATTTAGGATGTTTTTTGGCAAGAAACTAAAATTATCTCACTTGAAAGTATGGGATTGCCCTACCTTTGTCAAAAGGCCGCAGTCAAACAAACTTGACAGTAAGTCTGACAAGTGTTTGTTTGTGGGATATCCGAAGGAATCTTTCAGGTATTACTTCTATCTCCCTTCCAAAAATAAAGTGTTTGTTTCGAAGTATTTTATCTTCTTAGAGAAGGAGCACATGCTCAGAGGGGACAGTAGGAGTAAAATTGAACTTAGTGAAGCTTAAGAAGAATAAACAAACAAGGATTAATCGTCTAATCCCACATCTATTGAGAGAATAGATGAACCTTCTACTACATAAGATCCTCGTAGGTCGACTAGGATATCTGTGGCACCGGAAAAAAATGGATTTCTCATAAGTGACTACAATGACGTATTACTCATAGATGAAAATGAGCCTACTACCTACAAGGAAGTTATGAATAGTTCAGAGTCTGATAAATTGCTTGAGACCATAAAGTCAAAGATGGATTCCATGTACGACAACTAAGTATAGACTTTGATTAATCCACATGGTATTGACTATGACGAAACCTTCTCGCCAGTAGCCATGCTAAAATCCATCAAGGTACTCCTAGCCATTGCCGGTCAACATGATTATGAGATCTGACAAATGCATGTGAAAACACCTTTTCTAAATGAAAATTTAACTGAGAAAGTGAATATGATACAACCTGAGGGTTTCACATCCAATGATAGCACAAAAGTGTGCAAGCTGCAAAGACCCATTTATGGATTTAAGTAAGCTTCTAGGAGTTGGAACATCCGTTTTGATAAAACAATCAAAGAGTTTGGTTTTATTCAAAACATGGATGAGCCTTGTGTGTACAAGAAGGTTAGTGGGAGTGCAATCATTTTCTTATTTATTTAGGTAGATAATATATTGCTAATAGAAAATGATGCACCTATCCTTCAATCAGTTAAAGTTTGGTTGTCTAAGAAATTCTCCATGAAAGACCTTAGAGAAGCAACCTACATTCTTAGAATAAGAATCTATAGAGATAGGTCAAACAAGTTGCTAGATCTTTCACAGTTTACATACATAAATAAGGTGCTAAAGAGGTTTAACATGGATCAATCCAAAAAGGGATTCTTACCCAAGCCCCACAAGCCTTTCAAAGTCAATGTCTCCCAAGACACAAGTTGAAATGGATCATATAAGTAAGATTCCATATGCTTCGGCAGTTGGATCTATCATGTACGCTATGATATGTACGAGGCCCGATGTATCATATGCTTTCAATTTGACGAGCAAATACTAATCTAACCCTGCTGAGGGTTCTAGGTATATGGAGAGGGTGATTTGAAAGTAAACGGCTATATTGATACCAGTTTTCAATCTAAAAAAGATGATTTCAAATCACAATCTAGCTACATTTTTATGTTGTGTAGAGGGGCAATTTATTGGAAGAGTTCCAAACAAGAGACTATCATTGACTCTATGACAGAAGCTGAGTACATAGCGGCTTCTAAAGCAGCTAAGGAAGCTGTTTGGATCAAGAAGTTTATGATGGAACTAGGTGTGGTGCCTAACATTATTGGTCTAATATCCTTGTATTGTGACAATAACGAAGTCAATACACAAGCAAAGGAATCACGGTCTCACCAATGATTTAAGCACGTACTGCGACGCTATCACCTGATCCGGGAGATCATAGATAGGAATGATCTAAAGAAAGAGAGAGTTCCTACGGTTGAGAACATAGCTGACCCGCTTACAAAAGCACTATCCCAGAAGAAACATGATAGGCCTGTTGTGTCATTCGGGATTAGATATATGAATGATTTTGCTCTAGTGCAAATGGGAGTTTGTCGGTGTTGTGCCCTAGAGGTAATCATTTATTTTTTGTATATGACACATTTGGTTTATAATACAAGGCATTATTTATATTTCAATTTGTTTTCTTTACTTTTATATAAAATAACTATTAGATAAAGTCCTTAGTATAACGCAGTGTTAAGAAAATCATGATATATATCATAATGTGATATTTCTACTATACTGTATAGTGTTAGTACTTAGATTATCCCTAGTCGTAGTATTAATAAGAGAGGACACCATTACTGCGCTAAGACTAGCACATGTGAGACTTCCTGATTTGGTCAAGCAGTGGTTTTCATATCCGTGAGTATTGTGATACTCAAAGTTAACACGTGGATGCTTGTTAATAGAACAAGTACATTGGATGAACAACTATGAGATAATCACTTGGATAACTATTCAGTGCCAGTGATAGAATCTCATTATAGCAAACGTGCAAGTATCCTTAGACTTAAGATTTCCAAGGTACTTTATTTGCTAAGTATTGTACTTTAATTCCAATCTTTGAAGCCAGATCGAGGGCCACCTATGTGATGGATATTTGGTACAATGTGAGGTAAACAAAAGTAGTTGAAAGGGTCAGTAAAGGATTCACCACTCCTAATAGTAGGGATGAATATCTCACGGTCACTTGTTGGAATTACTACTCGTAAAATTTCTTGGCCAAGGTGATTGTGTAATGAAAACAGTATCAATTGATACACATGTAGGATAGTGGATTCCTGATACAAGTACTATTATATTCGGTCCAAAATTGATTCTTATTTTGGAGAGAGTTAGTACGAATTCCGTACTCCAAACTGAATAAGATATTATATGGTTAAAGGAATTTATTGCACTGTAATTTGTTATTGAAGGGTTCATGTCAAGCTACTTGACATTTTGGACTCTTGAGTGGTCATGATATGTTGCTAGATACCGTTCATGATCTGCTGAATATGGATTTTTTAATTGATGAATTAATAAACTGATCCTAATAAGAATTAATAAGTTAATTCTAAATTATTAAGGATTATTAATCTCAAAGACGTTTGGATTAATTCATATTCGCTACAAATAGACAAGGAAATCTAATAGATCACACACAATAGAGGATTAAGTACTCAAGATGTTATTTGATAACTTTGTGGGGTTAATTGTGAGAAATAGAAGTAATTGTGGACAAATTATAATTAGATATAATTTTGGATCAAATTGGGATTGCTAAAATTTATGGTTTTCAATTGCAATTCATGAATTTTAATTTGAATAGAATTCACAGAAACGTGTTTCTGCACAATTTTGGGGATAGTATCAGAGTTAAATGTGGATTTTTTTTTTATATATATATTATGAGAATTGTTCTCTTAGCTTTAAAAAAAGAAAAAACACAAAACACACGCACGATTCTTCTCTCTCTCATTCTTCTATTCTCAAAAAACAATAACCTTGGCCACTATTCTTTCTCTACTAGCACAAAGACTGTATGCTGGCATTCTTAAGTAAGCATCCTCGGTGTGGATATTGCTTGAGGGAGTCTTACACTTAGACTCCAGTGGCAAAAAATGTGGAGCTCTTGTTGTGCTGGATCACGCCTTCAATTGTTAAAGAATTTTGAACGAGAGAGACATCCGTTAAGGTATTCTACTTCTATTCTCTAATCTGTTTCTCGCACGCTAGCGGATTCTAGTATTGGTATCTCTTTTTTTTCCACTACATAAACATGTTTTTTGCATGATATACCGACACAAATCACATTGGTAATGTCTATGTATTATACCTTGATGATCTTATTACTCATGAAATAAAATGCCTTTCTACGAATGATGATGATGGCTACCTTTGGTATAAAAGGCTAGGCCATGTATCTATTGATTTACTAAATAGTTTACCTTCAAAATAGCTTGTTAAAAGGTTGCCCAAAATGAAGTTTGATAATCACCAGTTGTGTGATGCTTGCCAATTTGGAAAACAAACCAAAACATCCTTTAAACCCAAGAAAATGATTTCAACGTCAAAACCTCTTGAACTTATGCATATGAATTTATTTGGACCTATCAGAACTACTAGCCTTGGTAGTAAGAAGTATGCTTATGCATTAGTAGCTGATTTTTTAAGATTCATTTGGACCTTATTTCTTGTACAAAAGGATGAAGAATTCACTAAATTTTCAAAACTGCTCAACCGTGTTCAAAATTCCCTTGGGAGCAAATTGATTTCAATTAGGAGTGACAATGGGAGAGAATTTTACAACTATGAGTTTACAAAATTTTGTGATGAGAAGGGTGTCTTTCATAACTTTTCAGCTACAGAAACCAACAAAATGGTGTGGTTGAGAGGAAAATTAGGACTTTGCAAGAAATGACAAGATCAATATTTTGTGAAAATTTCCTGCTAAAATATTTCTGGGCTGAAGCTGCATATACAGCATGCTATATAGTAAATAGAGTTAAGCTAAGGTCTTTTCTTAGGAAAACACCTTTTGAACTTATGTTTGACAAAGACACATCCATTTCACTGTTCAAAGTTTTTGAATGCAAATGTTTTGTACTTAATACTCGAGACAATCTCGGCAAATTCGATAGCAAATCCGATGAGGCTATATTTATTGGATACTCTTTTAACAAAAAGGCATATATAGTATACAATAAAAGAACTCTATTTGTGTAAGAATCCGTACATGTTGTATTTGATGAATCTAACATATATTCCTCTAGAAAAGATGATGATGATGATGATGATGATGATGATGATGATGATGCTGTAAGTACTTCAAAGGAAAATGCAATTGAACATCACAAGGCTCTATTATTTGACAACCACACTAAAGAAGAAGAATTGGAAGAACAGTAAGCTGAGGATAGTGAGCAAAGAGTCGAAGATCAAATTAATCAAAGCTTACCAAAGGAATAGAAATACAAACTCGAACATCCAAAAGAACAAATTATCAAAGATTTGAGCTATGGTGTCGAAACCAAATAGTTCTTTATTGATAATCTCGCCTTACTTTCAAGTATTGAACCTGATTGCATTGATCTTTGTGTGATGATTTTTGGATTATGGCTATACAAGAAGAATTAAATCATTCGAGAGAAATCAAAATTGAAAACTTATTTCTAGACCACTTGACCATCCCATGATTAGCACCAAGTGGATATTTAGAAATAAACTTGATAACCATGATGTTATTATTAGAAATAAAGCTAGACTTGTTGCTCAAGAATTCAATCAAGATGAGGGTGTTGATTATGATGAAACATTTGTGCCCGTTGCTAGACTAGAATCTATTAGAATGTTGTCTGCTTTTGTATCTTTCAAATGGTTCTTACTTTATCAAATGGATGCTAAAAGAACTTTTCTAAATGGCTTTATTGAAGAAGAGGTATATATGGAGCAACCTCCTAGTTTTTTTCATGAACATTTTTCAAATCATATCTTTAAACTTTTCAAAGCTCTTTATGGTTTAAAACAAGCTCCTCGTGGTTGGTATAAAAGACTTAGTGGCTTTCTTATTTCAAAGGGTTTTTCAAGAGGTGTTATTGACATTACATTTTTCTTCAAAGCTGAAAAATCTAATGATCTCTTGATTGTTCAAATATATGTCAATGACATTATCTTTGGAGCTACTAATAAATCTTTATGTAAGAAGTTTGCTAAGACTATGCAGCAATAGTTTGAGATGAACATGATGGAAAAACTCAACTTATTTCTTGGTCTTCAAGGAAATGGGATTTGTATTCTTAATCTAAGGGGATCTTTCTAAATCGAGCCAAGTATGCTAAAGAATTGCTCAAAAGGTTTGGAATGAATCAAGCAAAGGAAATCAGTACACCTATGAGTACTTCACTAAAGCCTGATAAAGATGAAAAAGGTAAGAAAGTAGACGAATCAAAATATCAAGGTAAGATTAGAAGCTTTTTATATCTTACTGCTAGCCGTCCTAATATCATGTTCTCGATTTGCCTTTGTGCAAGATTCCAATCTTGTCCCAAAGAGTTAAACTTATGCACTGTAAAACGTATTTTTAGATACTTGATTGGAACACATAATTATTAACTATGGTATCCTCGAACTAACTTTTTTGATCTTATAGGATACACGGATGCAAATTATGCAGGATGTAAAGTTGAAAGAAAATGCACAAGTGGGCATTATCAATTTCTTGGCCATTCATTAGTTTTTTGGAACAACAAGAATTAAGTTTGTGTGTCTCTTTCAATAATTGAAGCTGAATATATAGCTACATAAAGTTGTTGTGCTCAAATCTTATAGATGAAACATACTTTAATCGATTTTGGCCTTGATTTTAAGTGTGTTCTCATTCTATGTGACAACACTAGTGCTATAAATTTAACTAAAAATATTGTTCAACACTCAAGAACTAAGTGCATTGAGATTAAACATCATTTTATTCGAGATAATGTGCTTAAGTGTGATGTTTGTGTTGAATACATTTCTATTAATAATCAACTTGCGGATATATTCACCAAACCATTGGCAGAAGATAGATTCAATTATCTGAGAAGAGGCTTGGGAATTACCCAATTATGAAAATAACTTTTATTTTGGAGTTAACAATTTGTTCTTGTAGGACACTAACGAAGTCTAATTTTGGATGGAGATGTTGGATACTGAAATTGGAATATGTGAATACAAAACAAACCCTCACTAGAACCATTTCTCAAATCAAAATACCCTATGACAAAATTGGATGGGCATTTTGGACTAAGTTTCAAGTCAAAAATTGTAGCATCTTATTGCCAAGTATAATCCACATTTGGACAGATAAATCAAATGAACAATTTATGTGCCCAAACCTTACAAATTTTCATACTCTAAATATCTGTGCTTTTTTTCAGCCGAAAATACACTCTCTCTATTCGTCAAAATATCTTTCCAAATCTCTGAAAAATCAAATTTTTTCAATGTACTTGATTGTACTTATCTACTTAATACCTCATAAAGCCCAAAGGATTTCAAACCCACTTGAACTACTTTCTCTTTTTCAAAATCCAAAGTCGTCATCTCTCTCGATTTCCTCAACACATCATTCTCACGCCAAAACCAGAGAGACTAAACCCTTCAAATTTCATCCGCCATGGCTAAACTCCCGAAAACCAGCAACGGGACCAAACTAATGGCAAAAGAGACCAAAAAAGGCAAAGCAGAGGGAAGGAAATCAGTCGCCCCTACTCAAGCAATTGGAAGGAAAAAGGATAAAAATATGGCAGTCAATGAACCCACCTCTCATACTACTTCATCAGAGCATCTACTCAAGAAGGAAAGCATTAACACTCTAGTACCCCGATTTCTTGACTCGAAATATGAAAATGATTATAATGATTGGTATCTAGGAATAGGACCATTGTTGTTGGTTATCGGGTTGATACGGATGCCTTTTTAAATTTCACAAATATTCTAAAATTGTTTGAATCGACTGTCTAGAGAGCACTATTGTCTATGAATGAAAAATTGTACACGACGTTAGTTTGGGAATTTTACTCAAATTTGAGAAAATGAAGACTTAAGGAAACAGGGGATGGGTTTTTAGTACAATGGTATACCTTACGAGTTAGGGTGTAAATTTTGAATTCGACCACTAAATATTGAACAGAATCTTTGATGTCAGAGGTGGAGTACAGTTCTTTGAGATGAACAAACTGCCTAAGAATTCTTATTTGTTTGAGTTAAAGAGGCTTGAGAACAAGTTCACTGGTGGGAAGAGTTTTAAAAACTCAAGTGAACGCAATACCAAATGGTTGAATGATATAGGAAGACTATTTCATCACATGGTTTCAACCATGGTCATTCTAAGTTTTGGGCACAAACCTTAATAAGCAATATGCATATGGTTGTGATAATGGTGTTGTCAGAAGGCAGGCCTATTAACTTTGGATTTTTGGCTGCAAGATTAATGACTCAATCCCGGAATACCATAATAAAGCTTTACCCTTTTGAAATCTTCAGACATTTCAATATAGATCTAAGTATGGTTGCCCCTGAGCATTCCAAAGTAAATGTCTATAGCAAGGACTCTTTTGAAAAGATAGGGTTTATCTAGATGGATAATCAGTGAACTCTACTGAGGGATGCCATAGATATGGAAAAAGAGAGACTGCTCAAGGTTAAGGTTGAAGGCAAGAAACCTGCCTCCACTACTATAGCTAGAACAAAAAAGAAAGATGAAAGTCCAGAGGAATCATCCAATAAGTCCAGGCAAAAAATTGAAGGAAGTGAGCTAACACCGAATATTTTCGATGCTCTAAATCTCTTAGCTGCCAAAGTGGATAGCTGAGTGCAGAAGTGAAGACTAAACTACAAACTCTAGGCTATCGACTTGCTAATGTGGAAAAAAGCAGTCTGATACTGCAACTGAGCATGCCCCTCACCCAGAGCACAAATCGGATACAATCCTTCTGATCGCAGAAAAAGGTACTAATGTTGATCCCACTGAAGGGCCTCCTGTAGAACCTACTAAAGAACCTCCAGCTGCTAAAACAACTGAAACCACTACTCCCTAAGTTACTCTTGAGCAGGCCAGACTAGCTGCCCTTGGTAGCTCCCCAAGCCGTCGATAGAAGCATGTCGTGGTCAGAATCCAGCAGACTTGCTGAACAGCACAAGAAGGGTGGCAGTGATGATAAGCCGAAAATTGTGGTCATTCAGGGTGATATGGCAATCTCCACAAACAAGCATGGTGTGAAAACCGTGAAGAAAATTAGTTGACACATTTCTGAACAACCTTCTTTACTTCCCTAACCAACTTTTTCTGCTAAACAATTTTTATATTCTGCTACACTTGTTTACATTTTGCTATATTATTCTACATTTATTTATCTGTCTCTATCGTCCATTTGTTGATATTCTACACTCGTTCTCATTTTTTTTCAATGATGCCAAAAGGAGGAGAAATAGATTAAATAGATTGCGATGACTAGATTAGGGATGCATGTGTTCTTGGGACTAGATTAGGGATGTATGTGTTGTGGATAATTTGATTTGAGATGAATTGGATTTTGATATTGATGAATTTTGAGACCGGATTGGGTAGATTATTATATTATGTAATTGGATGTGTATGATTTAACTGAAGTTGGGATTAATCTATGATACAAAATTCGTTTGGATTATTTTGAGATTCTATTCGAACCCTGCACAGACACAGATGGAGTAATCCTAAATCCAAATTCCAAGTCCAAAACATGTTCTTACAAAGGCTATATTTGATGCACTTTTTGAAAGTCCAAAATCACATAATCAATTTTATCTGCTAGTTCATAATGTTATCTTTCTACCTACTAGTCTTATGCATATTGAAAGGGGGAGCAAAAATAACTACTCATTCTCATGTGCACATATGTACATATCCTTATATTGATACTAACATATTTATATCAAATGACCATTTCTCGGCTATTTCCTTACGAAATAGTCTTTTTTAAATGGAAAGAAGGAGGATACGGAGGTTGGTTGGACCATAGGCTCATTGAACCCAATTTATGAGTCTATGCTTAAACTTTCTAATATTATCTCATAATCACTCTTTGAGCTTTATAATTAAGAGATTGCGCATAACATATAATTTCTTATATTTCTAGGTTTAACATGTTCATACAATATTTTTTTTTTTTATCACAATCCATCAAGTTTGTCATTATTTAAAAAGGGGGAGATTGTTGGCCCAAAGGGTTTTCTTCTGTGTATTGATAAATGATAAATATTGACGTAGACTAACATGTGTGATTTGTATGTGATACGCCTTTTGGATTATGACATGTTTAACCACAGTTCTTCAAGTCTTACAAAAAGGATTGCTCAGTAACTTATGGATGATTAAGTATAAGAAGGATTGAACAAGTCAAGATCCTACCTAAAGAAGTTGCATACCATAAAGACTTTTGAAGAATTATAGATTAGAAAATTATGGTTAAAGTATCATTCGTATTTCATATGTCTCATTACCTTAAATTCAATTTATTTCATACTGAAACACTCAAAACTATTTCAAAAATAGGGTATTCTTCTTATCCATGTTTTGTCTGTAAAAAGAATTTTAGAAGAAAAGTTTTTGGGATTTTGGTAGAGTCGTTTTTCAACAGGCCTCTGAATCCAAAACACCACCACCACCCCCCTCCCCCCCCCCCAAAACCTATTTTTGCGAAGTGCCAAAACTTAAAGCTATTCAAAATATACTTCATGGCACAAAATGTTGTTTTGGATGCATTTTTCGGATGCACAATTTTTATTCTGTGAATCCAAAATCCTGCAAAAGCTGATAGTAGCAACTAGCCATTGTGGCTTTGATTTCTACCCTAATAAAAGCTATTTAAACATGACTTTCAGTATGGGATTTGCACTAACACTTTCAAAAACATCCTAGGACACTTGAAAAATAAAAATGCCTCATCTACATTATGCTTCAGAGTGAGATCCATTGATTTAAAAGTAAAAAGGCAAAGCTGCTCTATCTTGTGTACATTTGCAAAATCTGTGAGCTAAATATGTATTCTCTCATAAATCTGACTAGTGTCAAGGTTAAGGAAGTAAAATTCAATTATGGTGAGCCTTGATTGCTAAGTTTATTGAGGTTGGGAGTAAAACTAAGTGTGGTGAACCTCTATTGTGAGATTGGTGTTACCTACCACAATTGATTTGGAAAAAGATTTCAGTGGCTGGGTTAAACTCCTAAAGTGGGTGCTTAAAGTAATGGATGTAGATCATTCGACGATCGAATCACTATAAATCTTTGGGTCCATTTTCTTGCATTTATTTCGAACTGTATGACTGAAAGTTTACTATTCATCTTATTAGAAAACTTAGTGTTTCTATCTCTATTTACTGATTTGGTTAAACATATTTATGTTGAAGAAAAAATTGATTGTTGATCCATTATCTATCCTCTTTGACATAGCTTATTTCACATCATTTGGTAGAACATAGAAAGATCTTTGACTGCATTCAAATTTGGACAAAAAGATTCTCTTTTAAAACTCACTCATTTTCGACCTTCCTATTTTTGATCTTATATCTTTGAAAATCTTTATTTGTTTGCCATAAACCTTTTTCATCCTCCCCTCTAAGGTTTATCATTAAAGACTAGTATAAGTTAGAAAATGAGTATTTTGTCACTAAAATATAGTAAATAGTGATAAGAATTAAAATGTTTAGCTAGAAAATGAATTTTTGTCACTAATAATGTATCATTAGCAAGGAAAATTTAGTTAAGAAATGAATTTTTATCGCTAATGAATCATCATTTCCGAGAAAACTTATTTCCTCGCTAATACACTTATTTCCTAGCTAAAGCCATCACTTTTAGCTACGAAGTAAAAATTTTGTTACAGAAGGTCTTAATTAGTACCGACCAAAATTTTTTATCGCTAAAGAAAATTTTGCCTCACTACACGGTACTTTAGTAACAAAAAAATTTCCTAACTAAAGTTTTGTCACCAATGTATCATTTTCTTGTAGTGACTCTATTATGTTTGATACTTATCTAATATGATTGTACTTTATGTAATTAAATATTATATGTATTAATATGAATTTACTAAATGTATTTATGTCTTAATTATCTATTATTTGAGTTTGAATTTTGAAGATTATATGTTGTTCTATATTGGAGATTGGTGAGAGTTAGATTGTGAGACTAGGATTGTCTAAGCTCATGATTATCTTAGGGGAATTCTATTAAGTGTGAGATTTATTATATAAAATTTATATTTATTTATTTATTTGTATGCTAGAGTTTGTTGGTGATCAAGGATATAATCTCCAAACCTAAGTTGAATTTTGCTATCCTTACTTGGATTAAAGGTAAGTCCCTATATTTCATAATTTTCTAAATTTAGGAATATATAACAAGATATTTCAAACATGATAAATGCATTAAATGCATAAACATTTATTTGCAAAATTATTATTTATGAAGTAAAATGTTTATTTATTTAAGAATCATTGATTCATGAAATGATTTATTTATGCAAGTGATATTTTGCCAATTATTTATATATGATCCTTGTTTAGAGAATTATATATTGTGAGCATGTTACTCTATTGCAATGCAAATAGTGATTTATTTATTATGAAATATCTAAATATGCTTCATTATTGGGAAATACATTCATACATACTATGTTGAGTATAAAAGGTTACATTAATTTGATTGAGTATATAAAATTGAGAATTCTTATGCAGAAATAAGTTTTGAAATACGTAGGATGTTTTAAATCATTAGTTTCATATAACAAGAAATCTCATTATGGTATATATGAACTATGTATTTATGAAATCTAGGAACATTTATGAAATCTTGTGATGGGTAAAATATTGTGTTATCATTTTGAATCTATGGAGTATATTATTTAAACACTTGGGAATATTTTATATATATAATATTTTCAAAAATGTTTGTGAAATATTTTAAAGGTATTAAGTTTGTTTTTTTTTTAAAAAGGGATTGTATTCATCCATTCATGATACTTTGTGCCATATTAATTCTTGAGTACTCAAAGAAACTTTGTACTTATAGTAGCTCCGATTTGAAAACTCTATCCGGTAAGCAGCCATCTCTAGATTGTGGTATTTTTCTTTGTGGGGTATCAATATTTGATGTTAGTCGTCCTTAGCTAGCAACACATTTTTCATTAGAGAAAATATAGGGCCGACTTGGGACATAGAGGCCGTAGGGCCAACCATGATAATGGTTATCGTATGATTACTTGTGGTGAATGTACTGGGTTAATCATATATTTATATTTATCATGTTCATAGAATTGAAATTCTATGGTGATGGAGGTCCTTCCGGGTATTATTACTAATGAGATGAGATCTTGTAGGCAAATGATGTGAGATCACAATGGATAATTTAAATTTGATATTTGAAATGTAGATTTCGAGATATGTGTAGTTATGTTTGATTGTAAGTGGCAATCATGATGGTAATGCTCAACACAAATAATGTATTTGATGTGGACAAACTATGTTGAGGAGAAATAATCACTTTTCCCAAAAATAAAGTTGTTGTTGTTGTTGTTATTATTATTATTATTATTATTATTATTATTATTATTATTATTATTATTATTATTATTATTATTATTATTATTATTATTATTATTATTATTATTATTATTATTTAAAATTCTCTTGTAGATTATTCTGTGAATTGTTTACTGGAAACACAATATACTTTTACTCCATATCTATTTTGATGAACTTATCATGCATCATAAAAATGTTTTACTTTAAATTTTAACGAATCACACACAAGACTTACTAAAATTTTATCGCATACCATTTAATTCTTGTTTTATAGGAGATTATGCTTAGAAGCAAGACTATAGGATTTTTATGGATATTATGTTAGTTTTAATGATTTTGTATCCGAATATTATCTTTACCTTATGAATGATGTTTGAGGATGATGTAGTTAGATTATTTGAGATGTTATTTTATATATGGGATTTAATGTCTTATTTGAAACTAATGAGATCTCATCACATACATATTTTTTACTGTTTTTGTGCTTTAATTGTGATAAATTCTTTTTTAAATCACTACTCACTACACCATTTCCATTCTCTTTTTATAGGAATTGAAAATTGCCACATGAAGGTGAATAAAGATAAAAATCAAGAAATGTTGAAGAAATGCAAATAAAACAAGGCAGAGCACACAAGGCAAGGCCAGGGAGATGAAGAAGGGCGGCCTAGGAAACTTAGGCTTCCTAGCATTTTTGTAATTGTGTATTCCCTAGAAAGTTAGCGGCCAAGGGAAGTCTAACTTCCCTAGGCCACCTAGTTGTGTAGGTGTATGTTTATTGTTTTCTTTAGCTGGAAGTAGCCCAGGGAAGCTTAACTTCCTTAGGCCAGCTAGTTGTGTACGTGAATGTATATATGTCTAGTAGGTGCTGGCCCACGAAAGCTTAACTTCCCTTGGCCGCCTAATATTTGTGTGTGTGTGTGTGTGTGAGTGTGTGTGTGTAATGTAAGTTTAGGTGGTGGCCTAGGGAGTTTCACTTCCTTGGGCCGCCTACTTCATTTGTTATTCAACCTAGCTTGGAAATAGCCGGCCTAGGGATGTTGAGCTTCCCTAGGCCTCCTTATTTCTGGAAAACTTGGCCGTTGCACAGGTTCATGTATTTCAATGTATTTTCTGAGTTTTCTTCTCTTTTCACTATAAATACTCCATTATAAATCTTATATAAACATTCTTGGTTGGCTAACAACCAAGAAATCCCTTAGGGAGCTCAAAAGATTCACCAAGAAGAGGAAGATCATGAAGATAAGATTGTTGAAGGAAATCCCAGGAAAAAGGACTTCAACATCTTATCTATGAGTGAAATTCTCTCTTTTTTGTATTACACTTCAAAATGTTGAGATTTATATAATTTTAATTGTGTTTGAGGGACGAATCCTAACTTATGTTCTTGTATTAAGTTGTTAATATGATTTATTGAATTTATATTCTTATATTTGACTACTTAGGTATTATTGTGTCGGATTCATTGTTTGGGCTTGATTGATTTGTTCAATTGATTAGTTAACTCTTAATGATTTCGAGAGATGGGGTTAGGAGTTAAACAACAAACTAATTGGTTCAATGTTTGTTTTCCTTTGATTAACTCGAGAGAGAGGTTAAAGGATTAGAACTTAGTAGTCAATGAGTTTTCAATAGTGCCTAGAAATAAGGCTATTGGGGCTTCTCGGTATTTTTTGGGTGATGAGTGAGTATAATACTTTCTTGGGTTAGGTTGATTAGGTAGAGATAGCAATTAATTGAGCCTTAGAAAAGAAATCTCATAACTCGAGAGAAAGTGAGATTTATTCTTGAAAACTCATACCAGTGCTTGAGTTGGCATTTAATGATAGTGATGATCTCTTTGCAAGATATATTTTGGGGAGATTTTTTCTTTTACATAGCCTTTCCAATATTCTTACTCCTTGAGGATCCTTGTGACTTTTTTCGTGTGGGTCTAATATACTCTCTATTGCGGTAGTTTAGTTTAGTGTAATTAGTTTTATAGATAGAAATCCAATTAGGCATGAAGGCCAATTTCAAGAAGGGAGAAGAATGACAAAATCACACTGCATGATTCCTTGGGTGAGATCCATTTTGAAGAGATTTTAGAGGGATTTTCAAGACAATAAATTCAACAAACCCAGGTCCAAGAAGATTGTGAAGAGATGGATAGTAAAGGAAGGGCCAAAAGATGCACAACATAAGTAACAATCCATGTGGAGAAACAAGCCAACCTTTAAGTGAGGATTGAAGGCCAAATGAATATCATGAAGAGTTCAAAATGATCAACATTTCACTTGGGAGAACAAGCATATACTTGGAAAAGAAATAGAGGTCAAATAAGTCGGAATAAAAGTACAAAAAAGCTGCCCAGAGCCGAACCGGCACCAGTTCAGGGTGGTGGACCCAGCACCAACCTAAAGCAATCTCATTCTATCATGGACAGAATAGAACCGACGCTAGCTCCTTGTGCCAGAGCCGGCGCCGAACCTAGTCAGGCCGGTCCTGACTTTTTGCAGTTTTTCTTGTTTTCAACTTTTTCATTTGTATTTTAATTCCCACAACTTTTATTATGTTTTTACTTATTTTAAGGCATGTAATAGGCCCTCAATACTTGTATTAAGGCCACCTAATTTCACGATTAGTTTACTAATTAGTTAGGTCATGTTGGGGGACTGTATCTATTTTATTATAGCTTTGTAAACATAACTTTGGATATTTTGAAAGGAGAATTCAGATTTTCTCTTTAGAGAGAGTTCTTGTGGGTGATCCTCTTGCATGATTCCCATAAATATCAAGACTAAATCAAAGGATTTAGTCCCACCTTTAATCTTGTCTCTAAACCTTAAGGGATAAAATCAACTCCTTCTCTATTCTTATGTGCTAGGTTACCTAGTGTGTTTGATAGGACTGAGTTAGGTGCCTTTAAATTCCTATCCTTGGTGTTCTAATATTTGATAGATTATGGTGTTAGTGTGTCTTTGAAGTAGGCTAGATTCACATTATCACAAGAGTATTAATTCCCTAGAATTTTGGTGTTCTTGTGTGTGAGTTTATTAGGGTTCTTGTTCTTGAGTTTAATCCACAAGTTTTGTGCTTCTCAGGATCATATCAAATTTGGTATCAGAGTTTGTAATGTGTTAATTCTAATTAACCAACTTTCTTGGGCTAAGGCACAATCTTCTTTAAGTTTTATTGAGAAATTTTTTAATTTTCGTCACTTTTCTTTTGCTATTTTTGAATGTCAAGAACTTGAATTTGTGCCATGGGAATATTGTTAATTTGATCATATATGATATATTAATGTTTGGGGAGTTATTTAGAGTGAAAACTGGTTGATTTAGGGGCTTAAACAAGCTGAAATTTGCTATACAACATTGAATTACGACATTTCACTCAAGGTGTTAGGCAAATTGCTCCAATAGTTGTGATTACTTATACTTGACTACCAAAGCTTCTATTCATAAAGTATGATGATTAATTTGATTAGTAGAGTGCATTTGTGAAGTTAATTGATGTTGTAGTTGGGAAAATCTTCTTGTTGATGCTAGAAGATATTATTTTCAATATTGCATTTGTCTCAATCTTGGAAACATTTGCACAACTTGAACTCCTACTTCTATTTCTTGAATTTGCTTGTGTCATCATTTCTTTAAGTTCTTGGAAATTGATAAATTGTGTTCTTGAGGTTGTGATAGGTATCACCTAGTTTAAAACTCCTTGGAAATCTATGCTTTTTCCTTGTTGCACACCAAGTATTTGATAAAATGACTTTACATTTATTGTATGAGTTCTTGGCTTGCATCTTACACTTGAAATCATTGCTAGAATTAAGGTCTCTAATGTCACCTACCAAGTGTTTGATAAATTGCCTCTAAGACACCATTCTTTCTTATCCCTTGGAATTTAGTTGACTAGATGAGTAGAACTAAATCCTTTGAAGTGAGAAAGAGTTGGGAAGAACATGACTATGGAATTAAAGCTGAAAAAGGCAAGAGATTAAGCTCATTTTAACAAAAGCCAAGAAGAGTGCAAACATGAGTGAAGAGTGACCTAAAATTGAGTATAAACATACGAGAGAGTAAAGTGAAAATTCTCTTGTGTTTTCTACTTACATTTTAGGGTATTTCGCTTGAAAGAACTTCATAATAGCTAGTTGGAGTGGAAGTGGAGAGAGTGACAATTATCAGGAGTCTTGCTATTGTGAGAGTAGTTATGGGGAATATAATGTGTTAGTGTTATACCCTAGAGGCAATTACTTATACATTGTGTGAAACCCCAGTCGAAACAAACCTTAGAGTAAGGGGGTTGGGATGCATATCATATTTTATTTCATGTTTAAATATATTTTTATATGGTTTTTGTGCATTGAATTTGTGTTTTATAGTCTAGAGGGCTTGATTGTGATTATTGAGTGGGAAGGGCAAAATGGTAATTTTTACCTAAGGTGGAAAAAGGGAGATAGCTTGAGGATTGAATAAGAAAATATTTTTAGAGAGAAAATAAGAACAAGAGTTGTTGTGGTGTAGTGGTTAGAGCATTAGAATTGATTCCTGAGGTCTTGGGTTCAAATTCCATTATTAGAGCTATACCATGATTAAATTTTATTTTTGCTTGGGAAGTATCATTGTCGGCCTTAGTGGTGTTTGGAGTAGGGTAGAGATGTTGTCCTATGAGAGACATGATAGGAGTCTTCAAATCCTACTCTTTTGCTCTACATAAAATTTCTAAGGGGAATTCATTTCCTCTTGATCCTTAGTTTTTCCTAATTCTCAATTCATTAGTTTGTTCATTTCCTCTTGACCTACTAACTGTTGTGAGTCCATAAACACCATTCTTAACATCAAACTCCACAAATCATCTTGCTACTTCGGATCAAAACCAGAAATTTCTGTTAAGGTCAAGAACACCTTCAAAGTAAATTTATTCTAACAACTTCATCTTCTCCAATCTTGATCTCTAGTGAGAGCCTATGTGAATAAACATGCTAATGGCTCTCTCTCTCTCTCTCTCTCTCTCTCTCTCTCTCTCTCTCTCTCTCTCTCTCTCTCTCTCTCTCTCTCTCATGGCCGAAAATTCCCCTCTCTTGGCCGGATGACTTTTTCTCCCATGAACATGCTTTCGCCATCTCCCATGGACAAAGTTAGACATCTAGGAGTTGAGATCTACTCTCAACTCCTTCAAGGCATTCATCAACCAAGTAAGTACCTTCAATCTTCCTTTTTAAACTCTAGATTCATGTCTCTAGGATGATGATGATAGTAGGTGGACAGCGATAGGATTTAAGTATATATATATATATATATATATATATATATATTGTTGAGATTGAAGCATGAATATATGTATGATTGTGAAGGAGATGGGATTTATGCACGGAAGGATTATCTTGGATGATTATATGATGATTTGAGGTTGATGCATGTCATAGGTAGTATTTGTGATGAAGTATGCTAGAGATTATGTCACATTTGGTGAATAGGATTTATATTCATGTTGGATTATTGAAGCCATGATCATATTTATGCTAGTAAGGGTTAGATCATATTTTGATAAATTGATATCTATGCTTATATGCATGATTTGGATGATTTGATGAATTGAAGGGTTGTATATGTTCATGATTGTGGTTGGCTATAGGAATATGATCATGATCTAGTTGTCCCTAAGCTAAATTTTATTTCATTAATAAAATATTTAATAATATGATTTTTTTAGTAAAATTTTGAAAACCATGGGAAAATGTGGATTTGGTCTTTTATATAAAATAGTGATATTTTAGTCAAATAAATAATAGTTTTTGCTAGAAAAATAAAATATATAGATATTATAATATCAAATAAAGCCTTTTGTGAAAATAATCATAATAGGTAAAATATTTATTATTAAAATTTAATTATTATCTTTTAATCAAACCTATTAAATTTTATTTATTATTTTTCAAGCAAGACTCATTAAAATTTATTTTCAACTAATTTTAACTATCAATTATTTTCTAGCAATTAATTATTAATAAATTATTATTTTACCTAGTACCACCTAGGACTTTTCATCAAATAAACTCTAAATTATTTTAGCAAGATTTAAACCTTCAACATATTGTACCTAATTTTCCAAACTCTAGTTATTTTAATATCAAACTGGATTTATTTTATAAACCCTTTTATTTATTATCGAGCCTTAAAGCTTGGGACACTAGGGACATAATAGTAGTAAGTTGAGTTAGTTTTATTTGTGAAAGTGAATCTTGGTTTGAGTTTGATTGTGGTTTGTATTTACCCTATGTGGGGTTAGGTTAGCTGTTGGAGACCTTTGTTGTGGGCAAGGATCAGGTAAGCTCCTGCATAAATCCTATTTGATGTGAAATGTTTTCCTTATGGCAAGCTAAATGTGGAGTGTTTGGGCACTCGTTTATGTAAAGGCAATTGAGGGTAGAATCCTTTCTTATTTCAAACATTTGAATTATTTTGAAAACCAATGAGCAAATTTACTCAAACTCAAACTCTTTCTAAAATTGATTTTGTCAAAGACTTTAGAAATCCTTAATTGCCATTTTCAAGTGGAACTGTGTTTTGTTCATTTTCTTCCCAAGTGGGATATGTTATGTTGAGTACTCAATGGGGGTAGACTGGTAGTGCTAGTTTTGAAGAGCAAGAGTGAGTCTTCTAGTAGGAGGCCTCCTCCAGAAGATGAACTCAACTTAGAGAAACGTTAGTACTACATAGTCATGCCGGTCCGAGCTAGCAGTTTTTATTTCAGTCAAGTGACTGTGTTTTGCCGGAATGGATACCCGGTTGTTTGGGTATAGAGAAGGAGGAGTATCTTACCCGGTAGGCCGATCACCTACCTTTAGTCAGTCTGCACAAAGTGTCGGCATTCTGACTGGCAGTATGCACAAAGTGTCGGCATACTGACCATTCGGTTATGGGGCCCAACGTGTGGTAGCCCATAATCCTTTCTTTCGAGTGGCTAATCTTATAAATTATGTATGGCTGGAAAAGCCAAAACGCCACACTTGCTTTTGACTAATGTTTATTGCTTGCCAATATTTTTCTTATAAAGTTTTTATACTATGCATCCACGAACTATTTCCACTGAACACCCAAAGCACACATGGACTTATTGAGATTTCTGTCTCATCACCTTTTCACCATGATTTCAGGCCGATCCAGCTGTGGGGATGAGTAGCTTGCGTTATCTACCTTGGAAGAGAATGTTGTCTTTTATTTTTATGTATTGCTTTGGGGAGTTGAGAGTGGATGGTTTTAGTTATGGATTTGTTCCTCTTTTGGGATTTCATGGTTTTATTCGTGGATTTATTCTTGAGTTGTAATAAATTTTAAGTTAAGTTATTGTTTTTATTCTGCTATTTTATTTGTGTGACCTAGTTATAAAGACCCCTTGTCCTTTGGACAAGGTGACATCCCGGCCCTATAGGGCCTAGGTAGCGGGGTGTTACACATTGTATATGACACATTTTATTTTAATAAAAGGCATTATTTATCTTACAGTTTCTTTTGTTTACCTTTATGTAATATAACTGTTAGATAAAGTCCCTAGTACAACACTGTGTTAAGAAAATCATGATATAAGATTCCTACTACACTGTATAGTATTAGTATTTAAATAGTCCCTAGTCGTAGTATTAATGAGACAGGACATCATTAATGCGTTAAGACAGGACATGGATAGAGATCATGATATAAGATTCCTACTAACACTGTATAGTGTTAATACTTAAATAGTCCCTAGTCATAGTATTAATGAGACAGGACATCATTAATGCATTAAGACTAGCATGTGTTAGACTTCCTGATTTGATCAGGTGGTGGTTCTCATATCCGTGAGTATTGAGATACTCAAAGTTAACACATGGATGCTTGTTAATAGAACAAGTTTATTGGATGACCTAGTTATGAGATAATCACATGGATAACTATTTAGTGCCAGTGATATAATCTCAATATAGTAAACGTGCAAGTATCCTTAAATTTGAGATCTCCAAAATACTTTGTTTGCTGAGCATTATACTTTGATTCCAATCTCTGGAGCTCAATATCAAAGGCCGCCTATGGGATGGATATTGGGTACATTATAAGGTAAACGAAAGTAGTTGAGAGGGTCAATAAAGGATTCACCACTCATAATAGTATGGGCGAATATCTCTCAGCCACTTGTAGGAATTACTACTCAAGAAGTCCTTGGCCAAGGCGATTGTGTATTGAAAATAGTTCCAATTGATACACATCTAGTGGATTCCTGGTACAAGTACTATTGTATTCGAGCTAGAATTAATTCTGGAGGGAGTTGATACTAATTTCGTACTCCAAACCGAATGAGATATTGTATGGTGAAATGAGTTAATTGCACTGTAGTTTGTTATTGAAGGGTTCATGTCAAGGCACTTAACTTCCTGGACTCTTGGGTGGTCATGATGTGTTGCTAGATACCACTCATGATATGGGAATATGGGTTTATTAATTGAAAAATTAATAAACCAATCCTGATTAGAATTAATAGGATTAATTCTAATTAATTATGGATTATTAATCTCAAAGATGTTTGGATTAATTCATGTTCACTACCAATTGACTGGGAAACCTAATAGGTCACACACAATAGAGGATTATATACTCAAGATGTTATTTGATAATATAGTGGGGTTAATTGCGAGAAAGAGAAGTTGTTATGGCCAAATTATAATTAGTTATAATTTATAGTCCAAATCGTAATTGTGAGAACTTGATGTTTCCAATTACAATTAGGGAATTCTAATAGAATTAGAATTCTCAGTTTTTAGTAGGGTTTTTTCGAAATATATGTATTTTGATACACAAAACCCTAGCTGGAACTTTTTAATACACGATTTTTCTCTTCTCTCTCTCTCACGATTGTTCTTTAGAAACCCTAGCCGCCATCTTTTTCTGCTAGCACAGAAAATTTTGGTGCTTGAGTATTCCTCTGTGTGGATTATTGTTAGAGATAATCACACACTGTGATTATAGTAGTTAGACGTTCAACTCTCATGGAGTTTGATCAAGAGAATTGCTGGATCGCGCCTTGACTTAAAGAAGAAAATTTTGTTCTTCGGACAATCAAAGAAAGGAAAAAAGCTATTACATTTGTTATCTTTATGTCTTGTTTTCCACACATATGTGGGTTCTGGGATGGTATCTCATTTTATTCTTCCGCTGCGCCATATAGGATACGCGTGAGATACCCAACATAATGAACATGAGCAAAAATATGAGGAGGATGATTATGAGAGTATGGAATATTTGGATGAACATGATGAAGGGCCAAGTACAAGTGGAAGGGACTAGGATAACTATGAAGGAGACCTTGGGGAAAGTGATCAAGAATGTGAGAACTTGAGTCCTATGGAAGATTGGAGTAGGGAGGTAAAAACAATAGAGAACCTTATTCGAGTGGGGAAGGATGTGATAGTTTTGAGGAACAAAATTGAGAATATGAAGAAGAAGAACATGGGAATAATGAATATTAGAATAAGTAAGTTTATGTGGGAGTAGCACAAAAAACATCAAAGCATAGGGTGCAAAAGAATGTAAGGGAGCGTGAATGCAAAATGTATAGGAGTTTTGAGCACACTTCCTATGAGTGTCCAAAAGGAGTTAAACAAAGAGGGAGGAATGTAGTGCATACGACACTAGAAGAAGGGGTGCATGAGAGGAAAAGCTATAATTGTTACAATAGTCAGAGTGATGGCCATTATAATTATAAGTGCCCAAGTTTGCTACAACAACTAAAGGAGAAAGAAGAGTTGCAAGAAAAATGGGAGAATCTCAAGCCTCTACAGGCATGGTGCAACAAAGGATTAGTAGAGGATTGATGTAATACCCCGTATTAGACCACCTTTAGTATGTGGGGAAAAAATCATGCATGTCACCTTGTTTTATACTACATTTGATTATTTGAATTATTTTCATGAAAATGTCAGTTTGTTGTTGCATGAATTAATTTGTCCTTGAAGCAGTTGTGTTATTTGAGTTAGTTGAGTTTTTTATTTTATTGAGGAGAATTTATTTGAAAGAGGATGAAGCAAGTGAGTAGGAATTAAGAAAATTTATTAGGAGAATATTTACCAAGAATTAATGTGATTTAGTGGATAAAGCTGGGTATTTAATTGTTGATGGGCTTGAGTTCGAATCCTAAGTATTTCAAATACTTTCCTTTCTTTTATTTTCTTCTTCACTATTTTTTTTTCCTAGCCTTGGCCGAAACTCCCTAGGGTTGCCACCACCTTAGAACCAAGGGAGTGTGATTTATCTTGTGAATTATTTTATAAAAAATTTGAGAATAAATTTAATTTTTATTTCTAATATCTTATCATAATCTTTTAGAGAATTTTAAATATTACTAATCTAGATTTTTAAAAGCTATATCTAAGTGATATATTAAGAGATAAACTATATGAAAATCTATATGTTTTGTGTTAATGTGGTAGCCGCCACTTTTCAAGGGATAAGTCTCCATATTTTAATTTTCTTCAAATAATTTTAAAAAAAGGAAATAAAAGAATAAAAGTTAGATTTTAAATGAAGTATTTATCTCTTGGATTAAGATAAAGGTTTTCAAAATTTTGGGGAAAAGGAAGAAGAATTTCGGGTAACTTCAAGGGAATTAGGAAACCAGAATTTTTCTCACAAAATAATTATTAATTAGCTATTTAAAATTACTCAAATTAATATAGGTAATTAATTAAATTATTCCTTAACTAGATAACCTAATTTCTATCCATATTTTTCTGTAAAATCTCCTCAAAGCTGCTGCCACACTATAGAGCAAATATAGCTCAACTAAAACTCTCCAAAACCTAGCTAAGGTTAACCAAGAAAACTTTAACCAATTAGGACTTTGTTTTAGCCAAAAAAAATACTATAATTTCCTCTCCAATACCTTCAAAATTTTGGCCAAAAACCAGCACCATTCTGCATGAAATTTTCAACCAAAAACCTACACAAAAACCTCTCTAATTATTGAGCAAAAATAGCTTTACAAAGACTCCTTTTTCTTCTCTTATTTTCGCCATCTTAGAGACCAAAAACCAACCAAATTTTCCTCCCACTTTCTGTCCAAATTTTTGGCCATCCTAAGCTACAAAAATACAGTAGCAATCAGTCCTAAACTTCTGTCCAATTTCGGCTCCCAAAGAAGAACCAAAATTGTCCAACTTTTCTCTTGTAATCAAGAAACCATAGCAAGGTAGAACTCCTCCAAACATCTAAATACCAAACCCTAAACATCCCTATCCAGAAAACCACAAAATTCCTACCCTCTCAGCCCCTCAAACTTATGAAACAAAGAGCCTGCAACCTACACAAAAATTCGGACAGCCTACCCAAAAAACAAAGGCAAAATCGAAACTTTTTACAAGGTAATTGATCTTCAACTCTTCTATTCATCTCCTACTCCATTCTTTTCCTTTTTCCTCCCTTAAATCACGTCCATAAGGGACTGATTTTATTTCCTTCTTGGTTAGACTCGATCAAGGTTATCTAAGCGGACCAATCTCTTCAACTATCGATTGAACTCAAGCTAGTCAACAAGGAGTTGTCGTGTTTTAAGTCTAGATCGCTAAGAGATAATCAAGATCCTATCTTTACTGATTTAAATGGTCTTATTCTTTAAAATATTGGCTTAAGAATGCTTATGGAGTCTAGCATAAAAGCATGAATGAACTAGATTGATGAATATGCTTATGTAAGCCATAGACAAAGCATGTATGAGATAAGATATTGATGTGTCTTGTCATGATGAATCTAGATCTATGATAAATAGGCAAAGATGAGATCTTTTAATGTTTATGGAGCTATTTATGATGATTTTATGCTAGTTGAATATAGGAGTTGTCATATGGGGAATTGATTTAGATCCATGCATGGTTATACTCAATAGAATGGTAAAGAGGAGTTATACATGTGATTTAATGAATTAAAGTACTTAGATACTATTGATGAATTAGGTGATTAATGAGATCATGAAAATTCATATTGAATGAAATAGTATATGGAATGATTGAATCCTAATTATGGGATTATTTGCTCTAGATAAGAAATGAGTGGAAATAAGAGCAATCGATTAAGTTAGGTCTAGCGATTGATTTATTCAAGTAAGTCCTTGCATAACCGTTTTGATAAATGTTACTTGTTTGTAAGCAATTTTTACAATGTTATTTAGAATTGATGTCAATATGATGTTTTGATAAGAGGATTGAAACGTTGGCTAAACATGATGAGTTACACTGTGTTTTGATACTTGGGTTGAAAATGTGGATGTTTTACTTTCTAAATGAGTTTATCAAATTTCAATTAATCAAACTCAAAAATGATTTCTTACACTATTTCTAAACGATTTGGAAATACTATTACGGAAAATCACGTATTGCAATCAAACTAATCAAAGACTTTCGAAAAAGGGAAAATGATTCTGCCCCTAATCGGGGAGCATTGAGTACTCAGCAAAGGTAAGCTAGTAGTACTAGTTTTGAAGAACAAGAATGAGTCTTCTGGCAGGAGGCCACCTCCAGAAGATGAACTCAACTTGGAGAGGTGATAGTACTACATAGTCAGGCCATCCGAGCTAGCATACTGGTCCATGTGGAAAATGTTTATCCGGATTGGACGATCGAAATATTGGGTGTAGTGATGGAGGAGTATCTCACCTAGTGGGTGGATCCCCTACTGCCATTGTTGAAAGAATACATTAGAAAGCTATCATGGTGGTAACCATGATATGGATTGTGTTACTATATTATTAAATCATTTGCTAATCCCTACTTAATAAATTATGAATGTGATGAAATAGTAATTTATTGTGAACTATTTTGGATTCATTGAGCAAGGCTCCTTTGTATAACTGTTATTGACGAAATTAACTTGCAAACACGATTTTGTGATTTGGATAAACCTGCATACACGAAATGGTTTCAATTAACACTTGCACACACGGGACTTACTGAGATATTAATCTCATACCTTTTATATCATAATTTTAGGGGATTGCTTATACTGAGCATGGTGAAGTATTAGGAGATCAACTCCAGTTTATTTATTTATTTATGTTTTGAATTTATTTCAAAAGACGTTTGTTAGCTTTGATTTTCTAGACTTGTATAAGTTTTGCTTCCGGATGTAATGAGATTATTTCTTTAATTTTATTTAGCCATCTTTTCTTTTCGTACCTCGTTATAAAGACCCCTGATCCTTTGAACGGGGTGACATCCTACCCTATCTAGGTACCTAAGGTGTGGAGTGTTACAATTAACTTGTGACATTTGTTGTAGTAGAAGGCACACAGAGATTGATTGTCCAAATAAATTGGAATATGAAAGATTTTATGGGGTGCATAACTGCGAAGGAGAGAGACAAATTGGGGAGTAAAAAGCTAGACTCGAGACTAAAGTGACCACGAAAAATGTTGTAGTTGTTGAGGAGCAAGGAGAAGCAAGAAAAGAAAGAGAAGAAAATGTTAAGCTTAGTGATGCCGAAGGAGATGAAGTGGATCAATTAAGTCCAACAAATGGGGTGATTAAAGAGTTCTACAATATCTTATTCTTTTTAGATGAAGATCAGCACACATTAGAAGTGATAGAGGAGAATGATCAAAAAGAAGTTGAGCAAAAGAGTATGGAATTTGTTGAAAAGCCAAAGAATTCAGGGATTGAGATGGAGAATGATCAAAAGTGTGCTATGGATGAAGGTTCCAAAGGTGCCTCAAGTACTTATGAACTAGGAGAAAGCTCACATCCACAAGTGGAAAAAAAAAGAAGAGTCAGCTAGAGGTGGTGCAAAAGCAAATAAAAATGAGTGAAACTAGTGAGAATAAGCCATCTTGTTCAATTTCACAAAAAGACACCAAATCTAGTGGAGAACTTAGAGTGAATGGAAAAGATAGGGATACCGTTGAGAAACCTTATGCAATAATTGGTATTATGAGGGAAATTGTTGAAGCTTATGTGGTTAAAGGAAAAGAGGATTTACAAAGAAAAAATATTTTCTATTCAAGGTGTCAAATTAAAGAAAAACCATGTAGCTTGATTATTGAGGGAGTGAGTTGTAGAAATGTGATTAGTGCGACATTAGTGTAGGAATTAGGAATGGAGACCTTGAAACACTCTAGACCCTACAAGTTACAATAGTTGAATAATTGTGGGGAGGTGAAGGTGAACAAACAAGCCAATGTTGCCATTGATATGGAGAAGTATAAGGATGAAATGGTTTGTGATGTATTTCCCATGCATGTAGGGCATATTTTGTTAGGAAGACCTTGGTTGTTTAATAGAAATATGGTTCATGAAGGGAAGAGGAACACTTATTATTTAAGGAAAGATGGAAAAAAGTTCACTCTACTTCCCTTATCCCCAAGTAAGGTTGCCAAAGATCAAAATATTTTGAGGGAAGAAGATAAAAAGAAAATAGAACAAAAAGAGTGGGAAAAACAAGAGCAAGAGAGGAGAGAAAATGAGAGAAGATTAAAAGAAGAAAAATAGAGTGAAAAACCTTAGAGGAGGGGTGAATAAGGTTTTTGGCAAACTAAAAATTTTCAAATCGTCTGATATATAGAATAATAATGATCGTTAAGAGGATTTACAAAGAGAAAATATTTTCTATTCAACGTGTCAAATTAAAGAAAAACCATGTAGCTTGATTATTGATGGAGTGAGTTGTAGAAACGTGATTAGTGCTACATTGGTGGAGGAATTGGGAATGGAGACCTTGAAACACTCTAGACCTTATAAGTTACAATGGTTGAATAATTGTGGAGAGGTGAAGGTGAACAAACAAGCCAAGGTTGCCATTGATATAGGGAAGTATAAGGATGAAATAGTTTGTGATGTATTTCCCATGCATGTAGGGCATATTTTGTTAGGAAGGCCTTGGTTGTTTGATAGAAATGTGGTCCATGAAGGGAAGAGGAACACTTATTCTTTAAGGAAAGATAGAAAGAAGTTCATTCTACTTCCCTTATCCCCAAGTAAGGTTATCAAATATCAAAATATTTTGAGGAAGAAAGATAAAAAGAAAATAGAACAAAAAGCATGGGAAAAACAAGAGCAAGAGAGGAGAGAAAATGGGAGAAGATTAAAAGAAGAAAAAGAGAGTGAAAAACCTTAGAAGGGGGTGAATAAAGTTTTTGGCAAACTAAAAATTTTCAAATCGTCTGATATACAGAATAATAATGATCATTAAGTTTCTTGGACCGACCTTATGGTAACAAAGAAAGTTATCTAAGAACTCTTTAAGATATATTTAGATTCGGACTAAAGAAAGAAATACAAAGCAGTCAATGACATATGAAAGAAAATGAGACACAAAATGTATAGTGGTTCGGTCTACCAAGATCTACGTCCACTACCTTAAGATTGTTGGAAAATGTGCCCCCTAGACTAGATTATCTGATATAATTATCGAATTTATTAATAAAAGAATTTATTCTCAAAATTTGTTTGTGAATTTACATTTTATTTATGTATGATTTTTTGTTTGGAAAAGACCCATTGTGTTTAAATACGTGATCCATGTGAATAGTGGTCTTTCACAATAAGATATGGATCACGGATTACTTAACACATAAATATTTGTTCTTAACCGATTGATGAAAATGGGAATCTCATCATGTGTAGGTTATTGTGTTATGAATTCTAAATAGGGAATGACTTACCTTTAACCAGTGAGTAGTCCACTCGCTTTATAGCATGAGCGTATTTCAAATACGTAGAACAAGACCTGTCATAGCGCATAGCGGTTTCTAAAAATACTATTTAAAAGAAACCCAGACTGTTACTACTTCTACTACAACGTGGACTAATACTTTACCGCTTGAGTATAAATTGGTGGTCTAACGAAGCTAGAAGCATATATTTTGATATACTGTAGTTGAGGTTCTTTCATAAAACCAATATACTTGTATGTTGGGTATATGTGACTAGTTAGTTAAGACAGACTTATACAAGATAGCTTCTACGCTATATCGCCCCTTGTGACTATTCAAATGATCTAATTATCCAGAGCCCTGGGGAACAAGACTTGAATGTTTACTTTAGGGTAGCTCCCTGGAAAAGTGAAAACATTTCAAGAGTCGTGGATCATTGGACTAGAGGTCTAAGAATGGTAAATGTCTATTAGAGATGTGTTAGTACACTATTCCTCTCTAATTGCACGGCTATGTGTAGAAGGGTATTTTAGTCATTACACCTGTAGGTCGAAGACTTTGCTTAACACAGCATTGTCCTTAGGGCCAACATTTCCTTATGGTAATATTAGGAAATATTTAAAATGCAAAATATAGCTATTTATATAGTAAATGTATTTTGGTCATTTTAGTACCCAAGGCGATATGTCTTTTGGCCTCCGGAATGGCCCTTAAGTCATGAAGGATTTGGGTTAAGGATTGGTCTTGATAATTATGGATTTTTATTTTATTAGTCTAATTTATTATTCGACTAAAATAAAATAAAAGGTCCGAAAGAGAGTATTTATTTTATCTAGTTTAAATGGTTAATTAATTATTCAGGGCCCAAGGTCCAGATTGAATAATTAGAAAATTAATCTAGAACTAGATAAAAGGTATGAAATTTTATTTGGTCTATTTGGGCTTGTTATTATTTATTAGGATGTTTAATAAAGCCCAAAAAATAAATAATTGAGATTTATTATTTATGGATGTCCAAGCCCAAGAATAAATAATTTTATCTGGCCCAATGAATAAGGCCAAGGTAAAATAAATTTTATTAAAAAAATATTATTATTTTAATTAATTAAAAATTTTAAAAAACAACACGGGATGGAACTTGTGTTGTTTCACGTGCAGATAACAGAAAGCATCATGCTTTCTGTTATCACGCACAATGTCTTCTCTCTCGAGCATCAAATTTGAGTGATTGAATGGGTCGTCACAGTGTGGTGAGGGTTAGCTTTTCAATTGCAATCACAGAACATCATAGTAAACCAATTTCTGGAGAAGGCTTTGTCTGTGAAGAATTCACAAAAACCAAACTCATACCAAGCCTTCAAAGTTGATCAAAACCCAAACTTTAAGCCTTCAGCGGCTGTGCTACGGGCATCATTTCAGAAGATCGAAAGCTTTGCATGGATGAGACGCAGTAGACGTTTGTAAGGATGTGAGCCACTAGCCTCGAATATCCTTATACAGACATTTACACCAGTCCGAAAAGGGCCACTTCATCACAGAGGTAAAATTTTTGTTTTCCTAACATGCCTTCATTTTCATTATTTTTGCCATTTTAAGCCTTAAATATGAAGAGAATACTGTGGCCACTAGTACTTTTTCTAATATCACCAAGCCTGCTTTTTGCTGTGCCATGACACAAGAGAGTATCCAAGAAATTAACAATGGCCACTAGTACTTTTTCTTTCAATTTTACAGCCTGCATAGTCTGTATCAGTGTATCCTATAAAATCAAATGTGTTAGTGTGAGGATACCATAAGCCATAATCATATGTGCCAATTAGATATCGAAGTATACGTTTTACTGCACATTGATGTGATTCCTTTGAATAAGATTGAAAATAAGCACAAAGACATACTGGAAACATAATGTCTGGTTGGCTAGCAGTAAGATAGAGTAGGCTTCCAATCATACCTCTATACTTATGTTCATCTACTTTCTTACCCTTTTCATCTTGATCAAGTTTTATAGAAATACTCATAGGTGTACAAATTTCTTTTGCATCATTCATTCCAAACCTTTTGAGCAATTCCTTTGCATACTTAGCTTGATTTTTGAAGATCCCATCCTTGGTTTGCTTAGTTTGCAGTCCAAGGAAGAAGCTTAGTTCTCCCATCATACTGATTTCAAATTCTTGCTACATTGTCTTAGCAAACATCTTGCACAAAGAGTCATTAGTAGCACCAAAAATGATATCATGAACATAGATTTGAACAATTAGTAGATCATCAGAATTATCAGATTTGATAAACAAGGTGGTATCAATCTCTTGAAAAACCTTTTGAAATCAAGAAACCACTGAGCCTCTCATACCAAGCTTTGGAGCTTGCTTTAATCCATTAAGAGCTTTAGAAAGTTTGAAAACGTGATTTGAAAAGTGCTCATGAGCAAAACTAGGAGGTTGTTCAACATATACTTCCCCCTCAATAAAACCATTTAGGAATGCACTCTTAACATCCATTTGATAGAGCATGAAATTTTTAAATGATGCAAAAGTAAGAAGCATTCTTATGGATTCTAGTCTACCAACAGGAGCAAATGTCTCATCATATTCAATACCTTCTTCTTGATTAAATCCTTAGGCAACTAATCTAGCTTTATTTCTAATCATAGCTCTATTTTCATCAAGTTTATTTCAAAATACCCATTTGGTACCAATAACAGGATGATCAAGAGGTCTAGGAATAAGTTTCCAAACTTGATTTCTTTCAAACTAGTTTAATTCTTCTTGCATAGCAATAATCCAAAATTTATCATGCAATGCTATATCAATACAGTTAGGTTCTATATTTAAGAGAAGAGCAAAGTTGTTAATGAAATACCGTCTACTTTTAACTCCATAGTTTGGATCACCAATGATTTGTTCTTTGAGATGACCTGTTTTGTATTTTCAATCTTTTAGCAATTGTTGATTCATAGAATCTTCAGTTTGTTCTTTTCCTTGTTCATCTTACAGCTTTTCAATTTCCTCTTCTTTTGCATAAGCATCTAGCGGTGGAGCTTTGCGTTGATTTAATTTGACTTCCTTTAAACTTCCTACATCATCATCGTCTCTCATTGAAGCATAAATGTTAGATTTATCAAACACAACATGAACGGATTCTTCTACTCAAAGAGTTCTTTTGTTATATACTCTATATGTCTTTTTGTTAAAAGAGTATCCAAGAAATATGGCCTCATTGGACTTGCTGTCAAATTTTTCAAGACTGTCTCGGGTATTAAAATAAGAAATTGATGGAGTTTTGTCAAACATAAGTTCAAAATGTGTTTTTCTCAAAAATGGTCTCAGCATAACTCAATTTACTATGTAGCAAGTTGTATTAACAGCTTTAGCCCAAAAGTATTTTAGAAGGGCATTTTCACAAAGCATTGACCTAGCCATTTCTTGCAAAGTGCGATTTTTCCTCTCAACAACACCATTTTGTTGAGGAGTTTTGGCTGTTAAAAATTTGTGAAAAACTCAATTTTCATCATAGAAGTGGGTAAATTTACTGTTGCAAAATTCTTTACCATTATCACTTCAAATAAAAATCAGTTTACATCCAATAGAGTTTTGGATGCGTTTAATCAGTTTCAAAAATTTAGAAAAGGCTTCATCCTTTTGTCCAAGAAATAAAGTCCAAATAAATCTAGAAAAATCATCAACTAGTACATATGCATACTTCTTACCTCTAAGACTAACAGTTCTCATTGGTCCAAACAAATCCATATGAATTAATTCGAGAGATTTTGAGGTTGAAATCAATTTCTTAGGTTTAAAAGAGGTTTTGATTTGTTTTCCAAATTGGCATGCATTACCAAATTTTGTTTTTATAAACTTCATTTCAAGTAGTTCCCTAACAAGTTCTTTTGAAGATAATTTATTTAGTAAATCAAAAGATACATGACCTAATCTTCTATGCCAAAGATAACCATCATTGTCATGTACGGATAGGCATCTAATACCATTAGCTATAAAGTCATTTAGATAGAATACATACACATTTTCAATACGTTTGGCAGTAAAGATTATTTCAAATTTGAGTTGTTCATTATAGAACAAGAATCCTTTTCAAATATGACTTTGTAGCCATTATCACATAGTTGACTAATGCTAAGCAAGTTAAATTTCAAATCATCAATAAGTAATACTTGTTTTATAATGGTTTAGGAACCTCTACCAATATTACCAATGCCAAGAATCTTTCTTTTCTTCTTGTTTCCAAATGTAACGAATCCTTCATTTGTGATCTATATATCCTCTAACAAAGCTACGTTTCCAGTCATGTGTTTTGAACAACCGCTGTCTAAGAACCACTTGGTGAATCTCAAAGAATGTGCCTATACATAAGAAGGAGGAATGATTTTTTGTACCCCCACTTTCTTGAGTCCATGAAGGTTAGTAACATTTCCTTTAATTTTCCAAAATGTTATTCCATCATATTTCACTTTTCTTTTAATATGACATCTCGATTCTATATGTCCTGGTTTTTCACAATTTGTGCAAGCTTTGTGTGTTGGGTAACATATAGCAGATTTAACAAATTGAGACTTGTTATTTTTGTCCTTATTCTTATGTCCATATCCTAAGCCATTTCGATTTTCAACATTAACAAATCTAGGCTTGTGAATTTTGTCCTTATTCTCATGTCTATATCCTAAACCATTTCAATTTCCAACTTGATGTTGAGTTCCAAGTAATTTTTCCAGATTACTTTTGCTGGGTATCTCAAGCTCGTATCCCATACGGCGCAGCGAAAAATAAAACGAGATACCCTCCTAGGACTTTTCTATGTGTGGAAAACAAGATATAAAGAGAGTAAAGGCAACAGCTTTTACCTTTAGGTGATCGTGCGAAGAACAAAATTTTCTTCTTCAAGTTGAGGCGCGATCCAACAATCCTCGTGATCAACCTCCACGCGAGTTGAACGTCTAATTATCTCTAATAGTAATCCACACAAAGGAATACTCAAGCACGTAGCTTTCTGTGCTAGCAGAAATTCTAAGTGGCGGCTAGGGTTCCTCCTCAAGATCAAATCGAGAGAAGAAGAAGAAGAAGAAGAAGAAGAAGAAGAAGAAGAAGAAGAAGAAGAAGAAGAAGAAGAAGAAGAAGAAGAGAAGGTTTAGGTAGCTGCTGTTTTTCTCATGTAAATCACCCTTAGGGTTTTTCGGTTATATCATCATAAAACTGGAAAAATCACTGAAAATCTGAAATTCTAAAATAATTAGAGTTCCCTAATTATAATTGGAAACATCAAGTTCTCACAATTACAACTTGTACCACAAATTATAACTAATTATAATTTGTCCACAACAACTTTTCTTTCTCTCAATTAACCCTACAATGTTATCAAATAATATCTTGAGTATATAATCCTCTATTGTGTGTGACCTATTAGGTTTCCCAATCAATTGGTAGAGAATATGAATTAATCCAAACGTCTTTGAGATTAATAATCCATAATTAATTAGAATTAATCCTATTAATTCTAATCATGATTGGTTTATTAATTCATCAATTAATAAACCCATATTCTCAGATCATGAGCGGTATCTATCAACACATCATGACCACCCAAGAGTCCAGGAAGTCAAGTGGCTTGACATGAACCCTTCAATAACAAACTTCAGTACAATTAACTCATTTCACCATACAATATCTTATTCGGTTTGGAGTAGGGAATTAGTGCCAACTCCTTCTAGAATTAATTCTGGCCCAAATACAATAGTACGTGTACCAGGAACCCACTACTCTAGATGTATATCAATTGGAACTGTTTCCAATACACAATCGCCTTGGCCAAGGACTTTCCGCGTAGTAATTCCTATAAGTGGCCGTGAGATATTCGCCCCTACTATTAGGAGTGGTGAATCCTTTATTGACCCTCTCAACTACTTTCATTTACCTCACAATGTACCCAATATCCATCCCATAGGTGGCCCTCGATCGAGCTCCGGAGATTGGAATCAAAGTACAAAACTCAGCAAACAAAGTACCTTGGAGATCTCAAGTCTAAGGATACTTGCACGTTTGGTATATTGAGATTATATCACTGGCACTAAATAGTTATCTATATGATTATCTCAAAGCTAGGTCATCCAATGAACTTGTTCCATTAACAAGCATTCATGTGTTAACTTTGAGTATCTCAATACTCATGATTATGAGAACCACCGCCTGATCAAATCAGGAAGTCTAACACATGCTAGTCTTAACGCATTAATGATGTCCTATCTTATTAATACTATGACTATGGACTATTTAAGTACTAACACCATCCAGTGTAGTAGGAATCTTATATCATGATCTCTATCATGATTTCCTTAACATAGTGTTGTACTAGGGACTTTATCGAACAGTTATATTACTTAAAGTAAACAAAAAGAAACTGTAAGATAAATAATGCCTTTTATTAAAATAAAATGTATCATATACAATGTACAAGTGATTGCCTCTAGGGCACAACACTAACAACTTTTACCATTTGTGATTTTTTTTTTTTAATACAAGTGGTAAGATCATTAACTCTATTTTTCATGTCATTAAAAGTGCTAACCATACTTTCAATAGTTTGAATTCTATCACACAAATTTCTATTTTTCAGAGATGCAAATTGTAAAGTAGTCATGATCATATCTTTTTCAATAATAGCACGCACATGTGACTTAAGAGACATTTTGTTATCATTTAACAACATTTCGTTCTCCTTTTTTAAACAGTTAATCTTCAACTTCATTTCTTTATTTTTTCTGGACAGTTTTTTTATTTCATGAAACATATCAATTAACAGCTCATTCAAATCATCATGCTTTTCAGTCATAGATATAAGCAAATTAGATATGAAATTAGATGTAGAAGAGTTTACTTCGTTTTCCATAGCCATGAAGCATATATTGGTAGTTTTATTCTCAGAATCTTCATCTTCATACTCAATTCCATTTAAGTCCCAAGTTCCCATCAATTCTTTACTTTTCTTTGCCTTCAGGTCTTTCTTCTTTCTAAGCATTCTTCCTTCCTTACCTTTTGCAACTGGACAATCGGCAATGAAATAATCAGTGCTTTTACATCCATAACATTGAGGTTTGAATGCTGGGGTTTGTCCTTTCTTTCTCACGAACTTCTTTCCTCTTTTGTATTTCCCTTTATTGAACATTCTTCTGAATTTTTTTGCTATCATAGTCAAATCTTCATTGTCCATTTTCATACCCTCACTGCTTTCCGATAGACTTGTTTCTTCACCTTCATTTTCAACTTTCAATGCTATTCTCTTTTTGCCTCTATCATGATCATCAGATTCTTAAAACCTTTTAAGTTTCATCTCATAAGTTAGAAGAGATCCGATTAGCTCTTTGGTTGGTAAGGATTTTAAATCCTTGAATTCTTCCACTGCAAGAGCTTTAGGCTGCCAGCTTTTAGGTAAGGCGTCTAGAATCTTTCAATTTTGTTCTCCAATGGAATAAACCTTCCTATAAGCTTTAAGACCATTTGTGATATTAGTGAATCTCGTGAACATATCAATGATGCTTTCATTCGGCTTCATTGTGAATAATTCATAATCATGAATTAAAAGCCCCAGTTTTGATTCTTTAACTTGGTTTGTCTCCTTAGGGGTGACTTCAAGTAATTTCCACATTTCATGGGCTGAATCACAACTACTTACTCGATTGTATTCAGTCGCATCTAGTGCAAAACATAAAATGTTCATAGCTTGAAAATTTAAAGTCATCTTAGCATTGTCTTCCACATTAAACTCATCATTCTGTTTAGGTAATTTTATGCCATCAACAATTTTTGACGAAATAAAAGGACATTTCTCTATCAAATTCCATAACTCAAAGTTGATAGAACGCACATAAATTTTCATTTTATTTTTCCAGAATGTGTAATTGTTTCCATTGAACAAATGAGGTCGATTTGTTGAAGATCCTTCAACATATGGAAGAAAGGATGAGCTTGCCATGAAGATCTTTTCTACAAGGTTGTTAAACTAAGAATATATAGACCAAGATCTGATACCAAATGAAAAACCTTAGAGGGGGGTGAATAAGGTTTTTGGCAAACTAAAAATATTCAAATCGTCTGATATACAGAATAATAATGATCATCAAGTTTCTTGGACCAACATTATGGTGACAAAGAAAGTTATCCAAGAATTCTTTGAGATATATTCAGATTCAGACTAAAGAAAGAAATAAAAAACAGTCAATAACATATGAAAAGAAATGAGACACATAATGTATAGTGGTTTGATCTATCAAGATTTATGCCCACTATCTTGAGCTCACACTTAAGGATTTTCAACCAATTTTCATTTACTCCACTTAATGAAATCAAACTATACCACATACTATAGAGGATCACCACACTGGATTTTTCAAAACCTCTCAATCAAACAATCACATAAAGGTTCACCCCAACTGGGTTTTACACCATAACCTTGTACTACAAAGGAGATTGAATATCAATAGAACAGTAAATGCTCACTTGATTGAGTAGATGTTCACTAAGGTACAAAGCACAAACACTTTTACCTTTGACACAATATAAATTTACTTTGAAGCACTTGATAAAAGGAGATTTTTGTAAACTATTAGCAATAGTGTTTCTTAAAAGAATGTCACAAAAATCTTATGTCTAATCTTGTTTAGAGGCTTTTTATAGAGCCAAAAAGAGAAGTACCAACAGCTATAAAACGACTATAATTTTTCTATTAAATTCACCCGTATTTTGGACTCAAGTTTCAAACGATGATACATCCAAAAGGTAAGTCCAAAATGGAACTTTTTCAAGCAGAAACAATTCAACACTGTTTATAGGATTTTGGACGAATCTATTGGATGCAAAAACATCCAAACTACTCAATCCAAAATTCTGAGATTTTCAAAACTTTGAAATCTTTTTCTTTGTGTGTTTCAAGGTAGAAATCAATTGAATCAAAAGGTAAAGAGACATAGGAATTAATAAGAAATACCTTAATAACATTTCCTAGTCTAAAGTTCTTCTATAAGGACTTCTTGGTATGCAACCTCATATACTTTGAACTTCTTTTTGATCTTCCATACTTGAATTCTATTGCTCAAGAGTTGCTTAACAATCATATTTGAATGCCTTAGAAGAATTGAGGTCAAACAAGTCCTATTTCATATAAATTATACAAATTAGTTCACATCAATGTTTGTCATAAGTCAAAACATAGAAGAAAGCCCTTAGGGCTAACAGAGAGTTTAGAGCTCCAAATGAAAACAAAAATAAAAGGGAAGAGAGAACAAGCGAGGGAGCATGAAGATAAAATAAGAGTGCCAACTTGAGTTTGGAAAGGTGAAAACAACAAGAGGGACGAAAAAGAGAGTGGAGGTAAGGTGAGAACGAAAATTTGGATTGAGAAGAAAGAAAACAAGGGAGTTGGTGAGGATCCAAAGCTAAAAGTTTTACCTTCATACAAAATGTCTTGTTTGAATTGTAATGCAAGTATAGATTTGACGACGAATTATTTTCAAGAAGGAAGAAATGATAGGAATCAAATTAGGCATGAAGGCTAATTTCAATAAGGGGGAAGAAGGATAAAATTACACCTCATGATTTCTTGGGTGAGATCCATTTTCAAGAGGTTTCAGAGTGATTTTCAAGACAACAAATTCAACAAACCCAGGTCCAAGAAGATTGTGAAGAGATAGATAGCAAAGGAAAGGCCAAAAGACGCACAACACAAGTAACAATCCATGTGGAGAAACAAGCCAACCTTTAAACAAGGATTGAAGGCCAAAAGAGTATCACAAAGAGCTCAAAATGATCAACATTTTATTTGGAAGATCAAGGTGACACCTGGAAAAGAAATGGAGGTCAAATGAATCGAAATAGAAGTACAACGAAGCCGCCCAAAGCCGAACCGACGCCAATTCAGGGTGGTGGACCCGGCACCAGCCCGAAGCCGGCTCGTTCTATCGTGGACAAAATAGAGCCAACGCCGGCTCCTTGTGCTAGAGCCAGCGCCGGCGCTAGTCAGGCCGGTCCCGACTTTTTGTAGTTTTTCTTATTTTTAGCCTTTTCATTTGTATTTTAATTCTCACGACTTTTATTATATTTTTACTTATTTTAAGGCATGTAATGGGGCCTCAATACTTGTATTAAGGCCACCTAATTCCATGATTAGTTTGCTAATTAGTTATTTCATGTTAGGGGACTATATATACCCTATTATAGCTTTGTAAACATAACTTTAGATATTCTGAAAGGAGAATTCAGATTTTCTCTCTAGAGAGAGTTCTTGATGGTGATCCTCTTGCGTGATTCTCATAAACATTAAGACTAAATCAAAGGATTTAGTCCCACATTTGATCTTGTTTCTATACCTTAAGGGATAATCTCAACTCCATCGTTATTCTTATGTGTTAGGTTGCCTTGTGTGTTTGATAGGATTGAGTTAGGTGCCTTCAAATTCCTATCTTTGGTGTTCTAATCTTTAATAGATTAAGGTGTTAAGGTGCCTTTGAAGTAGGCTAGATTTACATTATCACAAGAGTGTTAATTTCTTAACATTTTGGTGTTCTTGTGTGTGAGGTTATTAGGGTTCTTGTTCTTGAGTTTAATCCACAAGTTTGGTTCTTCTCAAGATCATATCATTTATTTACCTTATCTCTTCATTTATTTTGGCTAGACAATGAGATTAGAACAAAGTAGTGGCAATTACTAAATTTTCGTGGATTTGATTCTTACTATTCCCTATAATATGCGATGAGTATACTTGTCTTTATGTGTGGTATTAGCGCTTAGCATTTTAAATTTATAACTTGATTTTTGTGGATTGTTTCTACTATTTCCAATGTAAGCAAAATCGCAACATCAGAAACCTTGTAAGGTTTTAATTTAGTTTCCTTTTAAGTTCGGATATTTTCTTTATTGAGTTTTCGTTATAAAAACCCATTGTCATTTAGAACGGACGACATCTGCAATCATTTATGTCCTATGATTGTAGGGTGTTACATATATGGTAGCTAGGGAATTTGGTATATATAACCTGTTCTTCTTTTGTATTTTCATCTTTTCAGCCTCCACCAAAACACATCCAAGAGTCATGTATTTTAGATGGTCATAGTGTTCCTAACTTGAGAATAAAAATTATACATGTAGCCAAGAGGTGAGGCTTTCAGTTCCTTTCTTCTAATCTTTACTTTTCATTATCAATAAATAGGTAGGAGTCCAATTTATCTCTTTATTAAGAGTTTGTTTGGTAATTTAATTAATTAAATATTTATTCTATTAAGTACGTTTGATAACGGTTAATATTAAGTACTTAATTAATTAAGTGTGTTTGGTAACATATTTTTATTAGCACTTAATTGATTAAGATATACTGAAATCATATTATAAATTTTAAGTGAATTAAAAGTTATTTAAGTTTTAAGCCTGATTATGTTAAATACTCATTTAATTATTAACATTTTTTATATTTCATCTAAATTTTAAATAAAATATAGTATAAAATAAATTATAATTAATTTAAATTTCAAATTTTAGAACTTAATCTTTAAACTCTAATTTTTAGAATTAAATATTTAAATATTCAAATTTCAACTTTCAAATTTTAATTTTATTAAACAAATCCTAATACATTAATAGCAAGAAGAAAAAAAAAACTCTGGCTTTGCCATTCTTTATAATGGTATTTATATTCTATTAATTTAAATATTTAATATCCAAATACATCATGATTGGTTTTGTTTCCTTATCATTTAGCTTTTTAGTGACAGATTTGTGCTCCAAATAAATTAATTTCATGAAAAAATAAAGTAAACTCGTCCACCCGTGAATACTCGAGCGTGAGATCCTCACTTTATAATATATGTGGCATAGCAGATTTTGGCTGTTTTTTCCATTTTTTTCCCCCAGCGGTTTGGATACATGATGAGTAGTAATCAGTAAAACGAAGGACAACGTCAACAGCTTCAGTTGCTCAGTCAACATTTCCAATCTTCACTAGGATAGCATAAGGAATCCGGCTCAATCAGCACTAACTTCTTCATTTCATATTCATGAATGGATAACTTTGCCAGAATACTTCAGTTCAGAAGGGTGCTATCTTCATTCCTGAATTTATCTTTCCTCTTCATAGTTTTATTCTATTCCTTAACACATGTTCTCAACCATTCCAGCTCTTCAACTCCCCCGTTTTCCGGATCCCGGAGTTTCTACTCCCTGAAAACTGAAGATTGCTCGGGAGTTCACAACTCCACGGGCTACAAATCCAAGTGTTTATATGTGAAATCCCACAGTTCTTGCTTGGGAAAAGGATTCATAAATTACCTGGAGATCTTCTATTGCAGCTTTGGCCGATTGCCAGCACTGGGATATGCTCTACTTCTTTTGTGGCTCCTGATTTTATTCTATATTGTGGGTAATACTACTGCAGAGTACTTTGTTCCATCCGTCGAAGGCTTGTCTTCAGTCTTGAAGCTATCACCAACAATTGCGGGAACAACTCTTCTTCCTTTTGGCAATGGTGCTAATGATCTGTTTGCAAGTGTAATTTCTTTTACAAAATCTCATGATGGTGATGTTGGTTTCAACAGCGTTCTTGGGGGGGCTTTTTTCATCTCATGTTTTGTAGTGGGAATCGTAGCTATCACAGTTTCTTCTCGCCAAACAACAGTTAATAAAGCAAGCTTCGTGAGAGATATTCTTTTCCTGATCTTCGCTCTTTTTTCTCTCCTCATGATCATCATTCTTGGAAGAATAAATTTGTGGGTAGCAATCAGTTTTGTTTCGTTATACTTTGCATATATTGGTGTGGTTTCTGCAATGCATTTCTTCTCCTCTGAGGAAAAAAACTTTGTTGATCCCTCAGCCATTTCTCCATCTCCAAGGAGATTCTCCGAGCATTATTGTGATGAATTTGGTGAAATTGGTACACCATTGATGGGCTACATTGATCAAGAAAAGTCAGGATTGCCAGCGAAGGGTTCTTCTGGAGTTTCTTGCCAGAAGCCAAGGAGGAGGTCATTCGGATGTGGTGGAAGTTCCTGTCGTTATATGCTTTTGGTTCTTTCTGTTTTGGAGTTTCCGCTATATTTACCGAGAAGAATTACCATCCCAGTGGTTAGTGAAGAAAAGTGGTCTAAAACATTTGCGGTAAGCTCGGCAATTTTAGCACCAATTTTGTTAGCAGCAGTTTGGGGGACACAAATTGAGAACATGGGCTCCCAAACCAGCTTAGCTGTCTACATGACTGCTGGATTGCTGGGAATTGTTCTCGGAAATTTCGCATTGGCTTTCACAAAAATGTCCTCTCCACCAAAGGAGTGTTTGTTGCCGTGGTTTGCAGGAGGGTTCCTAATGAGTGTTACTTGGACATATCTTATTGTTGAAGAACTGGTGTCTTTATTGGTGTCATTAGGCAATATCTTTGGAATCAGCCCTTCTATTTTAGGACTTACTGTCCTAGCATGGGGTAATTCGCTAGGAGATTTGATATCTAATGTTACCCTGGCTTTGAATGGGGGACCAGCTGGGACACAAATAGCCTTGTCAGGTTGCTATGCAGGGCCATTGTTCAACACGCTCATAGGTCTGGGTTTTTCACTTGTCCTTGCTTCATGGTCTGAATATCCATCATCATATATGATTCCAACAGATCCTTATCTTTATGAAATTGTGGGATTCATGATTGCTGGCTTTCTCTGGGCTCTCGTTATCTTGTTGAAGAAGAATATGCAATTGGATAGGTCTCTTGGTGGGGGCCTCCTAGCCATATACTTGTGTTTTCTGTTTCTAAGAGTTGCCAAGGCTGTTGGACTGCCAAATCGTGAGTGCTCCTTTATCTTAAACCTTAAAGATGGTACGTGGCTTTAATTTGTTGCTGGCTTCCGCTATTTAATAATTAAGATAGCCTGGTAATTAATTTGTTATAAATTATATCATTTCAATGAATAGTAAAGACGTGCAATCAGTCTTTGCCTCTACGCTGCTTCCCTCTGATGTATTTATCTGTTATTTAATGTTTCAACTTCCTCCTATGGATGTGATACCGTTTTGTTTCGTAAAAGTACTGAAGAAAAGCAACATGTAGGCATAAGCCTTCCATTTTGCCATTAAGAAATCTTGAATAGACATTTTCTTTTTTTTTTTTTTCCCTAAAGACTTGAAAAGGTGTAAATTTCAAAGAAAAGTGACATATGTTCTAAATAAAATTCTTAAAAAGTAGAAGTAAAAAATTACTATTGAAACAAGAATTATCTATATGTTACATTTAAATTTTTCTAACTAGAAAAAAAAATTAAGGATGTGAGTGGATTTTAATTTAACTTACATTAAAATCTTACTATAATTTAAAATAATAATAATTTAAATAATTTTTATTTTTTAAAAATTGTCACATATTTAAAATAAATTATATTTTTTCTTTTTTATCACATTTCGAATCTTACTTAGTTTTATATATTTAACAATTTTTATTATATTTTTATAAATTTATTTTAATTTAATTACTATTTACTTCTAATTAACAGATAAGATAATAAGTTAATAATGTGAGTATACTATCATGAGGTCTAAGTGAGAGGTTCACTACAATTTCGTAAGGTTCATAATATGACGGTACTATCATGAGGTCTCGGAGAGAGGTTATTCGGTAACCACATTTTCCTTCAAGATGTGTCTGCAATGATAGATGACTTGAAAAGACAAATGCATGGACTCTTATCTCCGGTAGTATAATAAAGTAACCAATGAGCTTTCCGCCAAGGATGAAATACTCACAATGTGATTCCAGAATAATTTTGCAGAAGTATATCTAAATTCTTATGTTGTATTTGGAAAGTAAATTTTTTAATTTAAATAATTTTTGTTTTTTAAAAATTATTATATAATTATAATATATTATATTATATTATATTAATTTAATTTAATTTTATATTTATTTTATATTAATATTTTATCAAATTTTAATAAACTTATCTTAATTTAATTTTTATCTGAATATTATTTTAATATGTAGACAAGGAGTTCATGTTGGACTTAAACAGTCTTTTGTAAAATGTGACCAAATTCACATCACTCATTTCTGTTGTCACTTTCCAAGACCCTACTAATGCCACAAGCGTTTCTTTCTTCCACCTTCGAGGTACCTCATTTCTGTTGTCACTTTCGAAGACCCTACTACTGCCCCATGGGTTTCTTTCTTCCACCTTGGAGCATAGTTAATGCCAAATCCAAGCCTCGTTCCAACTGTTTGATTTTACGGAGGGATAAGATCAACACCATATTGTGCTCTATGCTCCTTGTGTCATAAAAATGCACGAGAAGAAACATTATTTTATATAAGCATTATGATATGTCAAAGGAAACCTTCACTATATTTGCTTTTTTTTTTCTTTTTTTCCTTTTTTCCTTTTTTAATTCTTAATAGAAAATTGACGCTCAAATTGTAAATCCCATAGACTGATTATTTTGTTGGTAACGAAATGCATTAGGCTTCGATTAAAAATACAACAGCTTGGTGATTGAATTAGTAATAAGTTAAGGACCAAATGTATGTATAATAAAGAAGAAGAGATTGTAAAAAAAATGATTAATTTAATCTAAGGATAAAATATAAATCAATTTGCCTATTTGTCAGAATCATCAAAAAGGTGTCTAATAACAAAGAGGGGTGGGGGAGGGGGACCCCATATATAGTGTCAAGAATTCCATCTAACCAAATCAGAGTAGGAATGGCTTGGTTCACCTTGAGTCTTTCAGTTTTCTGCGTTATTTTTCTCATCACGCTTTTATTACCCCTCATTTCTGACATTTTAGTTTTCTAACGAATTTTCAGCTCAATTTTGCTATAAATCGAGATTAATAATCATTTATGTTATGAATTATTGGAATCTTTATTAATTAATGGAGGCTCTACTAATTATGGATTTATGTGAATTATTATAGAAGATTTTTATGGATGTCCACCATTTAGTGGAGACACCACTAATTGAGATTAGTGGAAGATGATGTATGCCATGATGTATTCCACTAATTAGAGCTCTATAAATAGGGCTATTCTCTAAACTTGTAATACACCATTATTTTGTGAAAGAAAGATTAGTGAAAGAAAGATTAGAGAAAATTGTGAGAGAAGAGAAAGAGAGAAATTTTTGTGCAAAATAGTTAGAGTTTTATTAGTGTGTAGTGTGAAGATTTTATTCTAACACTACCCTAATTTTATAACAATTTCTGTCATTTTGTTATGTTTTTATTTTTCTAATTTCTATCAAATCTCCATTTTAGTTTTACCGCTCCAACCCTCAACCCCGCACCCCTAGCTCTCTCAATTAGGAGTTTGAAATTCCTTAGATTAATATGATCAGCTAGCCATTCACTATGAGAAAAATGAATTTCTGCAATCATTAAATTTTGTGCGAAAAATGATGAATTTGGTCGTAAATGATCAATTGCAACGGAAAAATACTCGTTGCAATTGAAAGGGCTTGCAATTGCCTTTGCAACCATAAGCACCATCGCAATGATTTATTTTCCACGGACAATGCCTCTTTTTACAACCCCTTTTTTTTTTCATTGCAAGATACCTCTAATCTATCCAAACTAAATGCAACGGTTCTTTTTCCGTTGCATGGCCGTTGTAAATAGGCTTTTTTTTTTTAATGGGTGTTGTTTGTCGTAAATATTACTCGTTGTAAATATTTAATATTATAATTAAATTTTATTTTAAAATAAATATTTAATTAATTCCCATCACTTTTAAATGTGTCCCTACTTCTATGCTTTTCAAAATTTTACGTTGCAGAATTTCTGACACTTATTATGTAAGTGTGCCTAATTTTACGACACTTATATTTGCTAGTGTCGCCTAATTTACTAATATTTATTATATAGATTTTTTTCCCGACGACACATTTTGTATAAGCGTCTCCAAATACGCTTGAGTCCCCTTTTTTGCTACACTATGATTGTGTAGTGTCTCAAATTTGGCGACACTTTTTTTTATATAAATGTCCTTAAAACGACGACACGTAATTATGACTCTATCCCTTTTTTAGTGATGAAATAATCCATAACATCTCAGAAAAATGTCCCCAAGTTATGACGTATAAGTATGATTGCATCACTTTTTCACAACACTAATTTTTCCGTAGTGTCCCAGAATTTAGCATCACTTTTTTTTTTCAATATTTCTCAAAATTTACGACATATGATTACTATTGTGACATATGATTCCAGTAGGCATTCTACAATCTCATTAGCAGGGTGGCCAAATAGATTTACAAATTTAATCCTATGCAGAATCCTCGAAACAAAATATAGAACACGACATAATAGAAAGCAGAATAAAAAGTTGTTGTAAAGGAAGCATCTTTTCCCCCTGTATTTGTGTTAAAAATTTGTTGTAAAGGAAGAACAAGGCTTTGTATAAAGTACTAGTTCCAAAGCCTAATAATCTAAAGACAAAATAAATTCACTTTGACAAATTAAAACCACAATTGTTCTTGCTAAGAGTAGGATAAGAAACCCAAAAGAAGCAAACAACAAAAGCTTAGTCAAAGTCCTCAATCAAAGGACCAGCACCGTTGCCACCGATAGGAGCAAAACCATCATTATCCATGGCACCATCCATGTCACCACCAGCACCCTTGTACATCTTTGCAATTATGGGGTTGAAATTATGGTAATCATGTTTTCATTTTATATTTCATGTCCTGCAAAAAGAAATAGAAATCTAGTTCAACTTAGCAACTCAAAAAATTGTCCAAAATGACTTCTTAACTTACAGAATAGTCTTTTGCTTCAAACGCTATAGATGTTATTATTTACAAGTCAAATTTCATCACATGGTTTGCTGTATAAGAATACTTCACATAATAGTAATGTAGAAAAAGAGAAAATTTGGTAAATCAATCCATCTATTAATAAAAGTGATAGGATAACGAATCAGCCAACCTCTCTCCTTTTGAAGTCGATGCTAGTGACAAGGTTCTCTAATTTAGCCTTGAGTTGTTCATAACTAAATATGGTTTGGGTACTTTCATCACCATTCTCATCCTGCTCTGGCTCTGTTTCTGGTTCTATCTCTTGCTTTGGTTCTGAAGCCTCTCCATTGGTCTGATCTATCTCAGTATCCTGGACTTCTTAAGCTTCTTTAGAACCTTCAACCTCTATAGGAGCATTTCCATTTTTGGATTCTCCTGCAAGCAGGGGTAAAATATATCATATGGTTAAAAACTCTAACATCCTAGGCAATGACAAAACAAATGGTGCTTTAAGCACAACAAGAAAACCTATGCCATCTCACTCCTTTAGAGGTTCAAGTAGCAAATGCCTCATCACTGGCAACCCTTTGCAAGATAACAGTCACAAACCTACCAAATGACCTACATGCTATGGATAGATAGATAGATTCAACATATGTAGTTTTCAATGTTCTCTTTTCTAGGAAAAGAGTACAATATTTATGGCCGATGGTCTTATAGTTTCCATTATTATACAATCAATAGGTTAAGGAATGGAATTTATCTGATTACCAGGACTACTAGTTTTTGATGGTGGACTTCTACTTGGTCGAGATGGAGATGCTTCAGGTGATCGTTTCATTTTCAGAAGTAAGAACAGAAGATAATATAGCAACTGCAGTAGCTCTTTGTCATCCCTGACCTGGTCCAGCTTACCTTGTTGCAGAAGAAGCTTTTGGGGAAGGAGTCGAATTAAATGCAGAATTTAGGGCGGCTAAGGCTGAAGCTCTTTGAGTTGGTCCTCCTTGATTTGTTCCATTAGTCCTATCCTGGTTATAAGAAAATCAACATGAACAAAGAGACACAAATAAGAGGTACAAGCAAAAGATGAAATTTCCTAGAACTTATTTCCTTTAACTAGGGAAATAACATAAATTTTATGTAAAACAATCACATCTTGTTTTTCAAAATCACACACTTCTAACCCATAACAATAAGGATGGATGACAAAATGCAGCAAGAGAGAGATAAACTATAAGCTAGTTCATTTACATCCAATCTAATTCCGTACAACTATTAGATGCAGATGCTGTCTGCTAGATATTACTTCCCAATAAACAATCAAAAAGTTAGAGGAATGTAGGGACTATGGTGAAGAAAAAGATCTTGGGAACATGAAGTTAAGTATGAAATCCAACATTGAATGGATAGACTAGCATATAACCAAGGATGACGAAATAACAATTAAAAATATATATATATTTGAATGATTTTATGTGTTTTATAATTGTGATTTATTGGTTAAAAGGCTTAGTTATGCTTATTAGGTAGGAAGGGTAAAAAGGTAATTTTGCTTGAGGTCAAAATAGGAAGATGGCTTGAGGTTTAGATAAGAAGAATATTTGGGTGAGAAAATAAGAATAAGAATTAGTGTGGTGAAGTGGTTAGGGCTTTGTGAATTAATCTCTAAGGTCGTGAGTTCAAATCCTATCACTTAAGTTTTATTCATGATTACTTTAGTTATGTTTGAATTTTTGTTTTCTTGCATTCCTTAAAGTTAGGAATGTTGTCCTAGGGGAGACATGAAGAGAATGTCTTAATCATATCATCATATCCTAAAATGAATTCTAGAAGAATTCTTATCCTTTTTATTACCTCTAACTTTGTCCTAACTGAAGGAATTGACAATTTACAGAGCATGCATCCAGTGAATGAAAATGGAGAACATGAACATTAAACAGAGTATTGGAGCAGCATGAAGGCACGAAAACATACCTCTTAGAGCCTTAAAACTTGAAGATTGAAGAAGAATGCTTTGAACCTGGAAAAACAGCTTCTTCACCATGGATGAACACCACCAGTGCAATCACAGTCCACTATCTTCCTTTCTTCTCCAGCTCCGGTGTGATCTTAATGCTGAGCTTTCCAGTTCACAGAATATGACCTAGCCTAATCTCAATGTTGGTGAGCACAGAACAAGGATAAGAAAGGCCTCTCAGTTTTTTTCACTCCCACTGCCATCGGTTGGCTTCCTTTGGTTTCATTTATAAAACAAAACCAAAAGCCAGAAGGAGAAAAGGCACGAGATAGACAGAGAGCCAAGAGTCTTTTTTTGAGAATTTTATTTTTTTTGTTTTATTTTATTTTTTCACACAGAAAGCCAAACCAAAAATAATTATTTTGATAAAAATAATATTCCCAGGATTTAATACCTGAATATTATTTACAAAATAAATTTTGGCTTCACCCTAAACTCTTCTGAAGTGTGTCCGAAAAAATCCTATGGTCCAGACTATTGGGCCAAAATAATATTTATTATTTTTCTTGGACCCAAAAAGCCCAAAATAATAAACATTAATTATTTTTCTTAGGATTAAATAAATAACCCAATAAATAATTAATGAACCCAAATGAACAAAAAATAATTAAACTTTAATTATTTATTTCTTGGGATTTAATTAAATAAATAACCCAATAAATAATTAAGTAATAATTATTTTTCCTCTAGTTTAAGTCCTGATTAATTTTCTAATTATTCAAACTGGACCCAAGTCCTGAATAATTAATTAACCAATTAAACCAGACAATAAATTTCTCTCCATTTATTTTATTCCAATCCAATAATAAATTAGACTTCCTGAATAAAATAAAACTCTTTCAACTAAGATCAATTCTCAATCTAAAAATTAATTAAGACTTACGGGCTATTCCGAGGACCAAAAAGACACATCGCCTTGGCTACTAAAATGACCAAAATACCCCTATTATATAAATATATGTATTTTGCATTTTAAATATTTCCTAATATCACTATAAGAAAATATTGACCCCAAGGACAATGCTGCATTAGCAAAGTCTTCGACCTACAGGTGAAATGACTAAAATACCCCTCTACACATCACCGTACATTTAGAGAGGAAGAAGTGTACTAACACCTCTCTAAATGATATCTATCATTCTTAGGCTTCTAGTCCAATGATCCACGACTTTCTAGAGTGTTTCCGCTTTCCAATGGAGCTACTCTAAAGCAAACATCCAAGTCACGTTTCCCAATGCCCTGGATATTTAGATCATCCGGACAACCACATGGGGCGATATAGTGTAGAAACTATCTTGTACAAGTCTGTCTTAACTAACTAGCCACGCATACCCAACATGCAAGTATATTGGTCTTCCGATAGAATCTCAACTATAGCATATCAAAGTATATGCTTCCAGCTTCGCCAAACCGCCAACTCATACTCAACTCATAGAGTACTAGTCCACGCTGTAGCGGTAGTAGTCTAGATTTCTACCATATAGTATTTTTAGAAACCACTACTACAGGTCCTGTTCTACGTATTCAAAATACGCTTAGGCTAAATGTAAGCCATTCCCCATTTGGAATTCATAACATAATAACCAAAACATGATAAGATTCACATTCTCATCAATCGGTTATGAACAACTATTTATGTGTTTAAATAACTCATGATCCATACCTTATTGTGAAAGACCTCCATTCACATGGATCACTTATTTACACATAATGGGTCTGTTCCAAATGAAAATGTACACAAATAAAGAAAATTTTTTTCACAAATGATTTCCGACAAATAAATTCTTTTATTAACATATTCGATATTTACATCAGAAAACTAGTCTAAGAGAGTATATTCCCAACACTAACATCTTCACAATTTAAATTATTCAAAATTCATCAAGTCTCATCTTTTAATTCCAAAAAATTCTGTGATGATTTCCTAGCCTTGAATTTCGAAAATTAATCTTGGAAGTTAGAGGGTTGACCGAAAATAGGAGGGAAGCTAGGAAGGGTTCCCAAGGAAAATCAATCGCCATGGTAGAACGTTTAAACTCATCTTCATGTTGTTCATGTTCTTGATGAAGAAAATTTGGAAATTTTCCAGAATTTTGAGTAGTCTAGCTTTCAAAAAATTTAGCTAGTGTTCTTGCTCATTTGTTGCTAGAAAAATGACCAATTCATGTAGCTTGAAGACTGGAATTTCAGTGCAAAATTTCGACTGCATAACATTACACAAAACTAGAAAAATTCCTGTGCAATTTCGCTGCACACCTAGCTGAGATTGAAGCTGTTTTTCTTGTCATCAATCCAGCAAAACTCTCTCTGTTTTTCTCCAGAAAGAAGGCTGGAAACCAACCTTAAAAGACCCTCAAACACCCCTCAAAATCATCTGAAAATTGGGCTGAAGAAATGCAAAAATTCTACATAGAAAATTCAGCAAACCTTCGAAGCATTGAACACCTTGAAACCAGAAAATTCCTAGCCTTGTCTCCTTAGGCCTAGACTGAAAAACCAGCTTCAAACCTCTGCAAAATGGACCTTGTTCAGCCGTGGATTGAACACCATTAACCTCCATACTTACCTTGAGCACTTGGACTCCATAATTACACCTCAAAAATCTCCTAAGATCACTCTATTCAAAACACATTTGAACTTAAAAAAAATTCTAGAATTTTGCTTCCTTAAACCACTCTTGTAGCAGGCAACCAAACCAGAAAATTGCTCTGCCATTAAACATTGCATTTCGGCCAGCAATAAGGCTTGAACAGCCATCGTTCATTTAAGAAAAGTTAACTAGTCCAGCCGGCACCATTGAAGAGCTAAGAAACCTCCATCAATCAAACACCATTAGCTTACCCTCTACCTCAAACAACTCCACAATTTCCTCCATTTGAATTTTAAACAAAATCAGACTATTCTCTTCCCCTCTAGCTGAAAACCAAAAACTCCTAATTCCCCTAAACCATTCGGCCAACACCATTCCAGATTTTGTGTAGCTCATCTCTCAAATTCTCTCAATTTTCACCAAGAACACACTACATTCCTTCAAGCCAAAACCTACCCTAAACACCTCCAATCACTCTTAAATACTCTAGATTACTCCTACATAATCCCTAGTGTTCATTTCTGGTATTTATAACCCAAAATCTCGCAAACAAGAAATTTTAATAGGATCAAAAACCAGTTTTTTTCTTGAAGGTCTCAAGAACATTATCAAGGTAAATCAAGAACAACTTCTTTGTTCATCCTCTTCCATTTAACCTTCAATGTACCATACCAATGCTCCCCCCCCCCCTCTCTCTCGACCGAAATGGTTGATCCACAACCATGGCTGTTTTTCTCTTGGACAACTCAAGACTCTCAATCGCGTGTGGACCTTCTTTAGTCTTCATCGAAGTAATCGAAAATCAAGTATTTTTCCCTTAATCCTCCTTTTTAATTCTAAATTCATGTCTCTTAGGTGTTGATAGGAAGGATAGAATATGAATGGTGGATTGAGTGTATGCATGTGAATGAAGGGGTTGGGGTTAGTACATGAGAATGGTTGTATATGAATAAGCTATATGAATTTTCTTGGGAATCAATGTATGTTCATCATGTCTTAAGAGAGTTATGGATATTTAAAGAATGTTAGATGTTATGACACCTATGGTGAATATGATTTTTATGTTTTTATTTCCATTGAAGCCATGAATGATGAATATGCCTAGTAGGAAGTTAGCCTTCACTATTGGAAAAAGGCTGATTACCAAATGTCCAATTCTGTTGGTAGGTGTCCAATTTCTGTTGGTAATACTAGTTTACCAACAGATTCCCAACTGAATTTGATCTGTAGGTAAAACGCTTGTTGGAAAGTATTACCAACAAGAGATTTTTAAGTCTGTTGGTAATTACCAACAGAGTTTATTGTTGGTAACATTAAATTTCAGTTGATAATGATTTTTTTTTTTTTTGAGTTAAGTATTTTCTGTTGGTAATTTTATTACGTTACCAACAAACTAACGACGTCGTTGGTAAAGTTGTTGGAAATTTTCAAATTGTGTATTTTGTTGGTATTTTTTCCAATTGATTGTTTAATTGGTAATGTTGTTGGTAATTTGCCAACAATTCCGTAGTTAGTATAGTTATGTTGTTGGTAATTATTATTCATTACCAACAAATGATTTAGTTGGTACTTAGTTGGTAAATGTCAAAAAAGAAAACGCGTATTGATAGCTTACCAACTATAATTTAGTTGGTACTGCAAACATATTCTGTTGGTATATAGCAACAGATAAATCTATTGGTAAATCGTTGCAAGGTGTTGTTGTTACGTACCAACAGCGATCTGTTGGAAAGCACTTATAGATTGTTGTTGGTATGTACCAACTGATAAATATGTTGGTATGCACATGCAATTTTGTGTTGGTAATTTCTATTAGTATGTAGCAACAAATAAATCTATTGGTAAGCACCTAGAAATTTGTATTGGTAAATGCCAACAGATTTTTTATTGGTAAGCACCTGTAAAATTCAATTGGTATGTACCAACAAATTGTTTTGTTGGTAAGTACAAATAGCTTTTTATTGGTAAGTAGAATTACATTATCACTATTTAATCCATACACATATTTAATAAAGCAATTCTACATAATATTAAAAGTACATCCATACCAAAAGTCATACATCCATATTGAAAGAACATCAATATCCATAACAAAAGTACATCAAACTCTGATGTGGAACACAAATCAGATAAAGTAAATTTGTTATAAGCTTAAAACAATATTTTATTTCAGTAGTCCAAAATATGAAATAAATTTAAGATCCAGCTCGTGAAGCATCCTCTTCATTGAGTTCCTTGACCACTGATGTTAAGGATTTTACCTCGGATTGCAAGCGTTCATTCGCTTCTCGTAGTTCTTGAATAGCCTTGTATAATGATTCATCAACACTTTGCAATTTTGACCTTTGGACATATTCTGTAGACTGTGCTGACGAACAAGATGAAGAGGATGACTTGTACGTAGTAGATTTTTCGAGGCAGCTCAAACTGAGGGATCCCATGCCATAAACTGTATTACCCTTTTTTGGTGGTCCTACAACTCGCAACCAAACATCAATCTTGTTAACTGGTTTTGGTTGCTCCCCTTCAAGTGTTTGATTTGTTATTAGCTCCATCTCTTTTTGTAATTCCTCTTGGTACCTTGCTTGTAACAATGACAACAGTATAGTATCAATAATAAGCCAATAACAAAATTTATACATGATACTAAAATAGTCCCAACAAAACAGCCTCCCAAAAAAATAGCCCCAACTAAGAACAAGTTTCCTCCAACCCTAAACAAGAGGACAAGAACCCCCCTCACTGTAGCCACTTCACTCACATTTTTCCAGCTACTTCAATCATATTTTTCCAACCCTAAATAAGAGGACAACAACCCCCCTCACTGAAGCCACTTCGCTCACATTTTTTACAGCCACTTAACTCAAAACTTTCCATGTAGTAGTATATTACCACTCAATTCACCAATCAAAAATCAACTCCCTTGACCAAACGACAATCAAGTTAGAACTCTACTACAATCAAACCAATTGTTCCAACATAAATTTCAATATACCCAACACTATTTCAACCCACACTTCACAACTCAATTAAATAATCGACATACTCCTCCTCATAATTGCTACAACAGAAACTTAACAATCCACATTTCAAAGCTCAAATCACTAGCCAACCAACACAAATGCAGTAATTAACCAACACAAATCAAGCAATAAAACTTAACTTCTCTTGTGAAGTTTAATAGTATAAAACCAGTATCCAGTCAACTATAACTCAAGTTTAACATTTCACATCAAAGGTAGCTTAATCATATATCAATTTAAACTCAGCAGGCAAAATTAGAATGCAGCACAATCAACTCAATTCAATTCAAATTTTAGAGCCAATCTCAATACTAATTGCACAATCTAGTCCGTAGTAGTTTAAGCCCATTCACATAATACCAATTAAATTCTCTGTCTAATTATAACACCAATCCTTAACAATTAAAAATTCAAACTGCTGTGGATTACTAGTTAATATTTTGGAAATAATAATTTCATTGGATCCCTATTAAAATGACACTGCAATCAGATTAGATCTCGTAAAACTAAAAGTAGAAATATGTTGATCTTGTACTTCAATGGATATGACACTTACGTATATGTCCTCAAATTGCTTGTCAATAAAGATAAGTTTTGGCGCCTCTGGCAGCTCCTCTTCCCCCTCTAACATTTGTCTTTCTCTTTTTAGTACTTGCTCAACCTCATCTTCAGTGTTTGTTGTGTGAGTGAAGACATAGATGTCCATATGTGAATATTCTCTATGGTATTTCTCCTCCTATGAAATCGTCATAACATATAAGTTGTAATGTATTATACATAAGAACAGTAATTACAAATATATTTTAAATAATGAATTAAAAGAAAATTCTATGTATTATACAAGCTTTCTCTTGTGTACAGTTGCTAGGATTGATCCTCCTGAATGATTTGAGGCTCCTAAAACACTCTTCTTGTTTGCTAACATAGTCTTTGACATTTTCTTGAACGCATCACTATCCCAATATGTTCGAAGCTTATTGTAATGCTCCTCTTTTATGAAATCATGAGAGATATGTCCATTTCGTATTTCTTCCATCAAGTACCTACAGCTGTACAATTAGCCTTTTTTCCCATTTTGCTCTCATGATCGAATCATATTTGTGGTCCCATTTGTATTGCTTCTGTAATTTTCCCATACAAAATTACCAAATTAGCATAATAAGCAAAAAATATAACCTATACCTATAATTGAAAAAAATAAATTTAATACTTTCTGCCCACTCAGCGTACCATACATCCCTTGTGGTAGGTGGGACCTTTTTCCAAGTAGGATATGGTCCTGAAAACATAGATTCTATTGTTGG